>JABAKD010000002.1:27538709-28138709 GCA_012845835.1 Undaria pinnatifida
ACTGGGATGGGAAACATATCCGGAGTGCAGCGCAAGGAGATCTATCTACGACACGCGGGCAGCACGATAATATTTGCAGAGCTTTTCACGGGTCAAGATCGGGCCCATGGGTCGGGTCAGCTTCTAAAAACTCGCGGGTCTTTAGTCGGGTCGGGTCAGGAGGTGTTCTAAGTCTCACGGGTCGGGTCGGGTTGAATCGAATCAGGAGGGCTTCCAATATCACGGGTCGTGTCGGGTGACCCTTGCCCGACCCTACCCGACCCGACCCGCGAAAAGTAATCCGGCTCGCGAGAAGCCCTGGATACTAGAAAAAAAAACAATACACTCAAACGGTGAGATCGAAAATTTCGTCGAACCTCTTCTTGTGCAAGCTGTGTGTGATACTCCGATCGCGCGGTATTACGGAGTATGTATCCTCATTAAAGGATATAGGTCGGCGACTCCCCTAGGAACTAGCAAGCCCTGGATGTTTGAAGTGGTTGCATTATACTCTCCATTGCACGCTTTTCCGAGAAGGTCGACAAAACCGCACTCGTCGTTTTTAGGCCGCGACGGCCAGTTCTCAAACGGGTTACAAACAGAGGTGGCCTCGGGCGAGAGAAAACAGTTGGGCGGTGTGAAACCCGTTGTGTTGCGACAGACGCACTCAACACGCAGACACATTATTTGACATTTCCAACCATTTTACCCAATGATGCCATCAGGGGGCAGGCACTTCGACCGGTATTTCATTATACAAAATGAAAATACACTCCAGCTGTGAGATCGAAGATTTCGTCGAAACTTTTTTTTGTACCAGGTATGTGGTAAAGGTAGGGTTAGGGATAGATAGGCATGGTTGAAAAAACACAATAATGTAGGACGTCCGTTCCGCAGTGTGTTTTGTTTCGCAGTGTGTTTTGTTCCGCAGTGTGTTTTGGAGGCGCTTTCCCACCGAAAAAGGCCGGCTGAAAGACCAGCCTCGACCAATCAGGCCAACGTCCTTCATGAAGGTTTACGCTGGGCCGCCCTGCATTTTACGTCGAGTCAGTCGGAATCTCTGTTTTATGCGCTATAGGCGCCGGAAGGCGTGTTGAGGGTCTGGTCTTTCAGCCGCCCGTTTTCGGTGGGAAAACGCCCCCAAAACACACTGCGGAACCGCGCGACCAACCCCTCCCTGCCGCCCTCGAGCCCTCTAGAGTACCCGAACGAATGTTGTGCGAGGACGACCTGCCGCATTTTGCGGCTGCGCAACAGCGCAACAGCTAAATACCGGTAAACAAATTTAACGTCCTTGGGTATGCTGTACGATGCTGTACGCTGAGTCCCTGCCGCCCTCGAGCCGTCCAAGAGTCGTGGTTAGGCTTGGTTAAGTCTGGGCTTCGGGTATCCTGGGTCGGCGTGCACAATATCAGAGTTCACCGCATACCACAGACAGAGTACCCAAACGAAAATTTGTGCGAGGACGACCTGCCGTATTTTGCGGCTGCGCAACAACGCAGACAGCTAATTACCGGTAAACAAATTGAACGTCCTCGGGTATGCTGTACGGGTTGTGTGTGTTTTTCCCTGGGGTATTCCTCAGCTCCAGAGTGACTGGAGCCTGTCCTGTGACCACGGACTTGATTATGCGAGTTAATGTGAGAACAACAACAACAACAACAACGATGCTGTGCGCTGAATCAGTGCAGTGCAGTAGTACTGGAATCATGACGGGTAATAGCGATGAATTTCACATTTCATGATCTCATGTGGGTCTGAAACGACATAACCGTACGACAGGCATCTCACATGCCACATCTCCCAAGTGAAAATGTGAAGATAAAGATGAAAGATAAAGCAGGAGCAGTATCATCGTAGTTCGGACATGTGGGATGTGGGTGCGCTGGACGCCGTTGGGCTGTGGACAACTTACACATAAAGAAGAAATAAGGTTCGTGGAAATACCAGAAGAGCGGTACAACAATAATGTGGAATAGCACTGCTACAAATACAACAACAGCAATTGCATGTACCAGGGTATAATGTATAAACACTCGTACATCTCGGTAACTTCTTTCGTTTGCTGACAACGCAAGAAAAAGGTAAATAGAGAGCAGAAGAGGAGCGGCGCCAGTAGAGCTCGAGATCGGCTACGCAGGCAGGCAAAGCCTACTATCAATAGGACTAGTTAAGTAAACACGTTTGATGTGAGCTAAAACACAACCTGCAGGGCAGCACTGCAGCAGAACAGCGTGCGTGCCTGTTTGTTGCTCAAGTTCCAAGTTGTGCACGACTGCGACGCCACAAACAGGGTCAGTAGACAGCACCAGTAGCTCTAAATCGGCGACTGGAGTAAAGATACTCGTGTTAGCAGTAAAAAACAAACACTTTGGATAAAAAGAAAAGGTCAAGTTGCGTGCATTGCAGCAGTGCAGCAGACCAGCACACCAGCGCGTTCATTTGCTGTTCAAGTTCGAACTTGTTCGTCCTCATGTCCTCATGCAACAGAAGAAAAGGGGCAAGTCGTAAAGAGCGGGACCAGCAGCTCCAAATCGGAAACTGACGTCAAGTCTGCTAAACAACAATTTTTGATCAAAACTGAACACCAGTAAAAAAATGCAATGGGGCAATGCAGCAGAGCAGCGCGTCTTTGTTCGTCATGCGACACAAGAAAAAAAGATTCAACACGATAGAAAGTAGCAGAGGGCGGGAGCAGCAGCTCTAAAACGGCGACTGAAGTAAAGCCTACCTCAAGCATAACTTTGGATCAAAACCAAGACACGCTGCAGCAGTGCAGCGGTACAACATCAGAGCAACGCGCCTCTTTGCTATCCAAGGTCGAATTCATGATGCAACAACAACTTCAGTACGGCAGAGAGCAGGGCCAGTTCTACAACTCTAAATCGGCGACCATTATCAGGTACTTAATACTCCATACTTAGTAAATAACTGTTGACCAAAATTACGAGTGAAACACAAGTTGCGGTTCAGCAGTGCAGCAGAGCCAGCAGAAGCGCGGAATAGAAGCGTGTCCGTTTGCTGTCCAATTTTCATGTTGTTCGTGCGCGCACGGGCGCTGCTGCCGACTGCAAGCTACCGCTGTATTGATAGTACAGTAGCGGGCACCCGCATAGAAGAGCACCCAACATAAAAGCATTCGGGATTGTAGAGCGGATAGGTGGTGAAATGTTGCACATGTTAAGATACGGCCACGAAATTTTCGTTGCGCACAGTCGCGCTATTTTCCTGATAAATCGGCTTGGCGCACCACAAAAAGAAGTAGATGTGCGGCTTGCACATCCGTTTTCGCCCCCCGCACCTCTTTTGGCCGCAGGCACCAAAAAAATGTGCGGGTCTATTTCGCCGAGGGCGAAAAAGAAAATGGGGTCTCTTTTTGCCGCAGGCGATTTTTTTTTGGGTCTCTTTTTGTTATATTTTCGACAATTTCATCTTGAATTTCTTTGTGTTCTTTTTGAGGATCTAAGTTCAAAATTATGACGTTTTCCCTGTCCGAGGATGAAACAAGTCTTCGAAGGCTCGCAAACACATACGAGTAGGAATAATACGTGGTTTCAATTATTCGAAGGGTTCTCGGCCGTCCTGTCGCAGTAGAGTGTAGCAATACCTCTACATCAATGATTTGAATGTAGCAGCTGACAAAGCGGCTTGACATCCTTCGTGACGCGGCTGTTATATTTTCGACGATGCCCTTGCAAGGCGCAAGGAACAAACACTGGAACGAACGAGCAAGATATTTCGTTTTGGGCTGCGATGATAGCGTTGTATAGCAGTTGCGCAGCAGATGTTGTATAGTGCGTGAGATAGCGAAGGCTTCTCGCTGCAGACTGCTTCCGGTCGCCCCGGTGGCGTATCAGGTTATCCTCGAGCCTGGTATAGGTCAGTTTCGTGAGTTCGAGCCCCGCCGAGTGCATAGTCTAGTCGTACAAATTCGTTGGGACTTATTCTTGTGCACAATTTGACTTGCGGAAAGCGCAAGAGCGTGAGTTAGCAACACTCGTTCAAAAATCGACGAGCAGTGGGATTGCTGAACCCTATGCGCGATAAAAACTGAAGGCAAAAACCGGGGGGGGAGAAGGGACGACACCTGTGACCACGGCTTGTCCAGAAAGCTGGAAAGTGAAAGTGTGAGGAAAAAAAAACAAAAACAAGAAAAAAAGTGCGTGAGATAGCGAAGGCTTCTTGCTGCAGGCTGCTACCAAAACTGCCGTGATAAGGGGGCGGGCGAATCAATTGATTTCAACGTTTCGAAGATTCCTCAGGGGTGACAAGCGCGCTGACATCCATGTAGCTATGTGCAGCAGGTTCTCTCTGTGCTTGTTTCTGTGTTCTTTGCAAGACGAGCGAACGAGACGCGCTTTTTGAGTAAAGTTACGCACATATACCCAAAAAAATCGCCTCCGGGGGCCCTCCGGCCTCCCCCAGCCCTCCGGGGGGCACAAGGCGCACCACGTGCATCCAACCAACATCGTGGGCAGCAACCACAGCAGTGGGCTTGGAATGATCCTACTACTCTATACGGGTGGGGGTAGGAGCATTGCCGCATGAACTATCACCCGCGCACTGCTGTTTCTGACGACAAGTGGCGCCACTGGCCAATACCGTGATCGTCGCCCCCGTACCGAGCGTACAAAACCGACGCAGACGGCACCACCCGGCCGGCGTCGCGCGGCAGCACCCAAACCGGGTTCCGAAAGCAACTTCTATAGTTTTATTAGTATAGGGTTAGGAATGTTGCTGCCTAGTCTATCCTCTACTTAATGCTGTAACTTCGACGGCGGTTCCCTACCGATATCAGCGCTTCAACATATTCTATGTAGCCCCCAAGGGGTACCAGAAAACAGGAAAACAAAAAGGGCAATGGCTTACTGCTGGGTATTATACATATGTTTATATGTACATCAGTTATTTGATATTTACAGTATTAACAGTACGTCAACAGGCATGATACGTTCTACATGTTGCTGTCTTGTTGCATATTACCTAGTACCACTTCTGTTGCTGTAGTTTGTGTACATACTTTTATATCATTCTCGTGTCGCATTCGATATAGTTTTTACGTTTTATAAAAATTGCAAAACGTCAGCTGTGAGTACGACCGATTGAATGGTTAAAACGCAACTTTGCAACCTGCGTGGTACACCTACATTTCGCCAATACACAGCTACTAATAGCATGTTTCTAAAAACACGGCGGTCGCTCCGTGACCTCGAGAAAAAACTCGAGGCGTGGGACGAGTGTGGAATGCGGACGAAACACGCGAGCGCTTCTGAAGCCCAGCCTCGCTGATGAGTAGAGCTTCAAGAGACAGGAAAGAGAGACAAGACAACGATGATCCGTCGACGGATGATGTCATCCATTTTTCACAACGAAATAGTGTGGCATCCATCTGACCAACAGAGATGTAAAATAGCCGCAAAACGCTGTAATGCGACGCTGTAATGCGCTGATATATACCGGTCTCATATGGTCGGAATATTGTCGCAAGATCCCCTCTCCCTGGTACCTGGTACGACAACATGCGTTGCGCCCTGTCTGAAGTCTAGTCTATGAATAGACAATCAGGGCATGATGAGAGTATGCTGTAACAGTAAAGAGTTAGTGCCCGGTACAGCGCAAGCTCGTGCGGACATATACGAGTAGAAAGCTTTATTTTTCCCCATCCGCCGGAGGATTAGAAGAAAAAAAAAAAAGGACGCGTACAGCAGGGGGAGACGTGTCGGCGTATGATGTATACCACTATCATACGCTATCATCATGTTGTATCTCATGAGGTGACTGGAGCGCATCGACATTTCATGTCGGGCGCAATCACCGATACGTACGACTGCTGTCTGTCGCACCCGTACGAGTCATCGATCACACATCAATCAGAACAACACAGCAGCACCAGCTTTGCACGAGAAGAAGGGTGAGCTCGTGAGCGCCCGGCATGGCATGAGACCTCACTGCTGCAGCAAGCATGGAGGAAAGCACGGCTTGATGACGCAACACCCTATATATCGGATGAAACACACACGACCCACCCACCCACCCACCTGCCCTCGTAGGTGGCTCCGTTCTCCGTAGGCAGCGTCCACATAAACAAATCATTCTCGGGATCTCCCACCATAGAGCTCGCCAACAGCGTTGCTTCTCTGTGAGGCTCTGCTAGCTGCGCCCAGGGGGACCACTCCACGGCCGGGTATTGGTTGGAGGAGATGAAGGAGAGAGGGGATGCAGCATCGCTTTCTCCACATCGCTTCACGTCCTTCTGCTGGTGCTCCTGCTGTTGTTGTGGCTGCTGCTCTGGCTGCTGCGGGGATACATCCGCCTTGTCGAAGCTTCCCCCACTCCCAGCCACAGCAACACCTGCTTCGCTTCCCCCGCCGCTTGCTCGCAGAATAGAGCTTTCGGCAGGCGCGCTGTCGCGCCAAACAGACCCTGGTCTTGCATCGGTTGCATGAAGGGTCGACACATCAGCAGCAGTAGCACCCGTGGCAGCTGCTGCTACGAGCACCGCTGCCAATACCAGCCTGGCAGTCACTTGTCCCGTTGAGAGTGTGAGACCCCCACGCCGGAATTTTCGCAACATCAACATTCTTGCGTGTTGCGAGGAACCCCCCCTACACCTACACCCCCGTGCGCTCTCTCTAATCACGGTTGTCGCAAGATTCGGTGTAGGTGTGCTCCACGCAACGGGAGGCAGGACCGTCTCGATGGCTCGGTAGGCAACGAAACTTCGCGCTGACTGTGAGGAAAGCGAGAGACTTGGCACAGGATTAGATTGGATTGCGCGATTGCCACAACACAGCAGACAGGCCAGCACAGCAGTCAGTAGCCCGATCTCCCACCGCATCTACGCATCAAAATGCCGTAGACGTCAACGTAATGCGTGACGGGGTAATGGGATTATCTCATGAATGGGGATTGGCCGAGCATTTCAAGGTCACTGTTAACTTGGCCAATGAGAACAAAATACATATTTTCATCGAATATTTTCCTAGAAAATACCCTGCGGCCCTCATTTTAGAGGAGGTGTCAACCGTTTTGATCCTTTTCCTTTTCATTTTCTTTTTCTTGTCGTATTAATACTGAGTACATTAATACCACTTCTACTCAGTACTTTCCAGCTTCTGGACAAGGCGTTGTCACAGGAAGAAGGTGTTGTCCCTTCTTCCCCCCGATTCGTGCCTTCAATTTTTATCGCGCATAGGGTTCAGCAATCCCACTGCTCGTCGGTTTTTCACCGAGTGAGTGTTGCTAACTCACGCTCTCGCGCTTTCCGCAAGTCAATCTGTGCACAAGAAAAAGTCCCTACGGATTTTCCGGAACAGGGACAGGAACGATCTCAGAGTGACGTAGTTCAGTGTGAGTGTCGGCGCAGCAAGCAGTACAGGACACAGGATACCCAAACAGCAGTCCCATTCGCGACGGGATGGCAACACCGCCCACCGTGGGAGGTGAGGCCATTGTTTCGACCCACACAGTACTGGAGGAAGAACAGGCGCGAAGATACTGCTGGATTTATACGAGTATGTATGCACCCGGGGGGCTCGAGCTCACGAAACTGCCGTATTAATAGTTAGATACTACGAGAGGCTCGAGGACAACTTGATACCTCACCGGGGCGACCGGCTCCTATAGATCCATGATCCATGATCCTACATACGGCTCGCAGTCATTCAGCCGTTGCCACAGCAGCAGCAGTACCAACTGCCAAAGAGTGTGGATATGGGTGGATGCGTCTGTCTGGTTCTTCTGGTAATAATCTGGTGTTCTGGTGTTCGCGCCTCTGGATTCTGTTGCGGTGTTTCTTGGCTTCTTGTATTCAATTCGTAAATATGATACGTCGACGAATACTCGTCATGCAAATCTATGACCCAAAAAGAAATGCATGACCACAACTGAGCTCTTCTGTTCTGCTTATATACTGCATGGTGCATAGATGCTCCCGAATTATTACAGGACTTGATGTAGGCACAACTGAGTCTCAACAGCTGAAAAATGATGTACACTACTATAATTAATAGTTAGTGGCAAGTAAGAGTTCGCATAGAGCCCTACGTAAGGCTGGACCTCTACAGTCCTAGAGCTCTAGGTCCTTGGTCCATAAAAATGGCACGAATATAGAGAGATCTAGAGATCAATGGCTAGAGAGCTCCTCTACGCTAAAAAAAAGTAAGGGGGGGGGAGCGGGGCGCGGGGGGGGGGGAGGGGGGGGGGGGGGGGGCGGTGGACTCAGATGCGTCTTGTCAGTACCGAACGTCATCAACATACAGTCTATATAATACATAGTCTATGTACTTACCAGGTATATTTAATTTTTATAATATATATGAGGGGTCGATTTCGATTTACACTTACTTACAACACAACAGACATCATGCAGTAGAGAGCGAGAACTGCCGGGACGCCGCAAGCGACAACTGCTCCCCTACTCCACCCCTTCGGAAAGACCGCGAGGCGCACAAATCTATACATCGTTTCCGACGGACAATCTTTCAGAGCAGGACAGAGCGCACTAAGACCGAGCTCGACCACTACACCAGCCCGTCCCCCCCCGAGCAAACCGAGACGCTACTCGCACCACCACTGCCACTACGAGCCGCGATCTTGCAGACCCCGCCAAAACCGCTCCAGAGACGTTCGACGTTCAACTTTCTGGTCACCTGCTGGCAATAACCTCTACAAATCATCCACAGATATCTCCAGACCCTTCCTGAAACCCGTAAACGCTGCTGTTTTTTTTTGCGGGGAATCTACGCCTACTTATACACCTACTACCTGCCTACGACGACTGACGACCGACGCGGGGCCAACTGTACCTACCTCTGTTGAGGCGCACGCACGTACGATGGACACGCCACCAGTTCTGGGGGAAGGGGAGATTAGAGAACTGGATCTCCTGCGGACGTTCGAGACGAGGCTATGGGAGATGGATGTCCCCGTGAACGGTATCAAATGCGTCAGTTTTGGTCTGACAGGTCCGCCGTACTCGCGAACAAGCGAGAGTAGCAAGTACAGCGCTTTGGTGTCAAGGATTTCTGAAGCGAGTATTGTTCTCGTGATGGGGGATCAGCAGAACAGCGAACATAATGTTAGCAGTAGTAGTACAGTATCTGCTGGCGCCACCACGTTGCTAGTCGAAAAAGTAGGGACCGAGTTCGTGGAGCTCAGCATTGTCAAGCTCCAAACGCGCGAGGCGATCTTTGACTCGCCGATTCCAAAACCGGATTTGGACACCATTGTCCTGTTTATGCTCTCGTACAGTCAATGGTGCGGTCAGACCAAGCCGTAACAATACGCGTACGTACGCGTACGGTACAGAGATTTACGGCTTTCCGGTGGTGGTGTTGGTCTCAGCATCGTCCGATCGCTGTATCATATAGAAGTTGATGGTTGGGTGAATCGCCTCGGTGACGCGCGAACTATTAACTAATCTAGCGAAGCTGTACGATGTTACTAGTGAAAATGCTTGCTGCTTGCACCTACATACACCGAGAAGGTGAATGTGGGGGCAAAGGGGGGCTGATTCTACTGTAGCGCCCCCCCCCAAAACCAGCGGTATTCTTTTAACGAACGTTTCATGGCTGCTCGATACAAGGAAGGATACAATTGAAACCTCGAAGTATCCATATGTTTTCTTGTGTGCAAAGGCCTATCGATCGACGACGTCGGGGTGTCGAGGGTCATCGTGTTTCGGGAGATACGACCGGGAGCTGGTTTTGAAACCGGCGATTTCGTTGAAGAAAAGTTGGGGGGGGCTACCATAGAACAACTCGGGGGCAGGTGGCGGGGAGGAGGGGGGGGGGGGGGCGGGGAGCGGGGGAGCAGGAGGCACATAAAGTGGATTGATAGGTATCTCTATCGAGGATGTTTTGCGCTTATTAGATTGTGAAATAGCGTTTCTTGTTGGGGGAGAAGTAATGTGGTGTGCGTGCCAAAAGAAAACGGATGGCGTCTCGCTCGTGACAACCGTGGCACTTGACCGGGAGGCGATCCACGCGCGAGACGTAGAAAAGAAACCGGTGTGCGCGTGCGCAATGGCGCTTTGGTGTATATACTCGTTTTTGTTGAGCTTTGACCCATCAACCTATCCATCATCTGAGTTCATTGATGTAAGTGTAGCAGGAAGTACAATATACTTTCGGTTATTATGAAGTAGTCTTGGACGTAGAGTTCTGTGCAGCGCGTGCATAGCGTAGAGCGAGGTTCCTTGCTTGGCGTCTTCGTGTGAGAACTGGGCGTTCTTAGTTGTTACTTTGTTGCTCTGGTACCCGTTTGGGGGGGGCGGTTTTGGATCAGGCAGCCGGCACGCGTTTCCGTGGCGGCCTTGAGTCTTGTTTTGTCGTCATGCTGGGTTTCGGTTTTAGGATTGTGCGTAATATCATAGCAGCTGAGGATTCCTCATGGCGCAAACCACCGTTTTTCGGGTGGTAGACATGGGGAAAGCAATAGAACAACCAATCAATATTGTTTCATCATACGCGCAGTAGCAATGGCACACAACCGCTCGCTGCCTTCGGGCATCAGAGAGCACTCTTTTTGCCTTTTGCTACGCTCTCATTTTGATCCCAAACTCACTTAATATCGCATACGGCCCACTGCGTATTATGGTACGTTTGCGTGAGATAGGTTGGCAAATCTTGCCGTATATGCACGGTCCCCACTTTCGCTCTGCACCGTCATTTGTCTTGCGCCCCGTCCTTCCAGGTAGTATATGTGGTCTTTTCGTTTCTTATCGCGCCGTTCGTTCACTGGAAACGAAATCACATCAGGCATAGTGTATATATATGCCGCGCAAGTTAGCCGAACGCTGATTGAACCCCTTGCGCCAATGCCTGTTTCCCACGGGGTACAATCTTTCGGAATGGCGTGCTGACCGAAGTCTCGCGCAAAAGCGAAAAAAAGAGACAATGCCACTGCTGTACCGTAGCGTCCACACGAATGCATAATGTTTCGCTATTATATGCAACGCAGGTCTTACTTACAGGTGTGTGCGGCCTACTTGTCACGTATGTATGTGTACGGATAGCCCTTCTCGCAGACAGTAGTCTACCGCTAGCTTTAGCCGTGCGGGGCAATCGTTGACCCACACAAGCAACGTGCTCAAAGCGCAAAAGGCACGCAATCATGAAAAAGGGGCGAGACAGCGCCGCCAATAGAAGTACGTTCCGCGGAATGCAACGCGATCCGTCCGGGACTTATTTTCCTACCTCATTTTGTTAGCCATGGGGTGCAGGTTGTCACGACCAGCGGGCAGAGTGCCTATTTATAGCTCGCGAATGGCAGTGGAAAGAAGGCCCTGCTGCAACAACAGCAGTACACCTGGATGCTCGTTTACATTGATGTGTGTGTTGTCTTCACATCAGAACGTTCTTGCAAGTCCCAAACGCAGCGGCAACACCCCCGCCGTTCGTACCGGTTGTTCATCCTTGAGAGATATTAAACATCTGCAAAGGCACAACAAAAAACACCTTCCGCAACCTTGCTGTCCTAGCCTATTGCTTTTAGCCCCAGCAAAAGCAAGTCATCCTCACATCCACGCATTCCGCCGCTCGAAACTGTCCGCCGATTCCCCCGCCCCACCCCTGGCGCCGCCCGACTAGCCGTCGTCCACCGAAGGCGCCAAATTTGCTGCGCCCGCCGGTTGGTCGCGTCCATTCACTACATCCTGCAGCCGATGTGCGATGGGCATCTGCACAGATGAGTACCCCCGATCCTCCACGCAAAGCGGGTCTAGCTGCCCACCCTTAGCGTCCAAGCCAGCGTGATTGTCCCTCGTCGCGTTTCTACCTACAGCATCTAGGGCAACGTCTCCGACAACTTCTCTATCCCTTCGATCGTGAGTTACGGCATTGTCTCTGCCATCTTCTCTATCGCTTCGATCATGCGCTTGCGCGCCGGATTCTATCCCACTCGACTCAACAACCGCCACCTTTTTCGAACGCCTCCTTCTGCGAGGTGCACGGCTCGAAGCCTCGGAGGGGGGGCTGAAGGGACAATCAACATCAACGCCGTCAAGACCGCCCTTTGGTCCAGCCCGCGGATCAGCTGGCCTGGTCCAACTGCCACGCCTTGCGGCGGTTGCACGACGCTGCCCACCACCGCCACCGCCACCGCCGCCCTGATCAACCGTCGGAACTCTTGCAGCTTCCGAATTTGTTCCGTCTAATGGTGAATCAGTGGACCCCCCCCCGAGGCTCTGCCTGCTGCCCTCCCTTTCAAAGGAAGCGTCAGGTGAAGAGTTACGGACAAGGTCGAGCGGGCCATGCACGGGGCCTCCCGTGTTCAACTTCCCCGTGTCCAACTTCAAGGTGTACTTTCCCAAATCCGTCAGACCACTATCGACCGGCGACGAGCCCGGAGTTGGCAGATGCGCTGGTAGGTGCTTCGCCGACTTGCCACTAGCGGAGGGGCGCTGCGCGCCGGTCTTCGTGTCCCGCATTCCTCTCGTGATGGCTTGGGATACGTGGTTCGTTGCAGAAATGTCGGCGACCACGTCCAGAGGCTTCAAACCACAGACATCCTGAAGCGTACCCAAAGGCGCAGGACATCCGATCGAGGTCGGTCGCACAAACAAAGTCATACTAGTATATGCGAAGTGAATTTGCAGTATCTGTGCAGCGCGCGCTGTGGTGACCAAGAAGAGCGCACAGACAGGCAAAAACTGTTGCGGTGTAGTGGTTCTACCTTTTTTCTAGCATCCGCGCGTCGTTTTTTCCGGTGCCCTCCACGCGAGTGATCCGATCTAGGGCTTCGAAAATCGACACTTTCAGTAGGCCGAGAAGAGCTTAGTGTTATAAGGCTTAGTTTGGGTGAGCTATTGGTTAACCTTTTGCAAGTAGTCAAACGGACTAATACCCCATTAATTTCTAGACAAATGGCGTCGTCGACAGACCATGGGTTTGTTGGGTCGTGGGTTCGATCCCCACCATCCACAATAATAAACTTTTCAGATTTTCCCCATGTCGAACTTGAAAAATACTCTTCCTGGTATCCCCAGGGAATGAAACGGCTTGGATATTGACAGAGGTCCGCCGTATCTCCGGCCGACCTGGTATCCCGCCGTCTCAGGGGGGGAGAGTGTTATAAGGCTTAGTTCGGGTAAGCTATCGGTTAACCTTTTGCAAGTGGTCAAACGGACTAATACCCCCACTAATTCCTTAACATTAGCCCTTATGGGACTACAAAAACGATGGAAATCCCATAATAATTCCCACCCGCTTTTTCTTCAAAAGTGTGTGTGTGCGGTTCTACAAGGGTGTAACGACGCCAACTGTTTTCCGTGCTTTCGGGTAGGCTGTGATTTTAATGGGTGGCGACGTGGCCACCTCAGCCGTGAAAATGCGTCCGAAGGTTTATAATAAGCAACTCGTAATGCGCGCGATCGGAGCATCACACACAGCTTGCAAAGATGAGTTTCGACGAAATCTTCGATCTCACAGCTGGAGTGTATTTTAATTTTTATAATAATAAGCGCGGAGGAAAATAGTGGCGAGCTGCCTGGCGCTGGGTGGGTTTACGAGTAAGAAGTGCAAACGAGGTTGCGCGAAATTAAGGACTACGGGACATCAGTTTAATAAGCTTACGCCAAAACTGACTGGCCGCTGCCACCGAAGAAGAATTATGCATGGAAAATAATCCCCAGGGACGAGGATTGCCACGCCCCAACAGCACGGCAGTGTATCATACGATCGGCACGACTCTTGTCGGAGTCAAAGAATCGTGTAGCGTACTCGGGCACATCTTGTTTCTATTAACGGTGCTATCATGGTACTACTCTGTGGTTCTACAACAGCAGTAGTAGCACTACGTAGTTATAGTACTGATAGTGCCAGTACTAATAATACCACGACGCGAGGCCGCACCCGAAATCACAAAGCCAGGCGTTTTGGGACAACGCACTTCTTACAGAATGCATACAACGCTACGTACCACATTGATTGTTGAGAAAAACTATCAGGTATTATTTTCGTAGCATATCAATATTTCACTACATACATGTATACATACAACACTCTTTGACAAACCTCTGCGTCGGCATCTGCCCCAGCGTCCACGAGGAGCGCGCAGCAATGAGCGTCTCCGGCGGCCGCCGCACAATGAAGGGGGGTCCACTTGTTGCGCGCCTCATGTCGCACATTCCCCCCAGCCTCGATCAACTGCTCGAACGCGAACGGGAAGGCTTCGAAATGTTACCGAACGAACGTCCTTGCGACTTCATGTTACATTCGAATGCCAGGCGGAAAAATATATTAGGCAAAGGTTGAGATGTACATTCTTCATCGTTTCCGCCGGCTGTGCGCCTCAAGCCGCAAACTCCCCCCCGGTCTCGATCAACTGCTGCGTCGAACGCGAGCGGGAAGGAAATAATACGTTGCTGAACTCGAGGGCGCTCGTGACGACATTACAACCATCGTGCCGGCGGGGGCAACCTATTTTCAAGAGAAAGAACGCGCCGTTTGTCTTTTGCTGGATGAAGATGCTCGTGTCGTCCTTCAAAGCATACCGCGTTCAAGTTCTTCTTCTTCAGCTGAATGAAGAGAGCGCGTCTTTAACCCTCTCACGGCCGGAATAAACATTTTTCTTGGCCCGCGCATTGGGGTGTTCGCGATCCCAAACTCTGCTACTACTACTACTACTACTACTACTACTACTAATACTTTTTTTTTTTTTTTTATCCTCCGGCGGATGGGGATAAATAAAGCTTTAGCTCACCACACTTCCACGTATTTTCATACGCGTCGTGTGTCGATTTAGCTCAGTTGCTTTCGCAGCCCAACGCTAGCTGGCGCACCCTTCGGGTCCCATTGTAGGTATAGCGTAAGCTGTCCCTACTACTACTACTACTACTGCAAGTTGGAAAATACATAAAAATGGTATTGAAACCACAGCCAAAAAAAAAACAAGAACAAAAACTAGGCTCGCAAATGTAATGGAGTGCCCTCCGTAGAAGGATAGTTTATAGATCCGACGTGAAACCATGTCATGGTTGAGGTGAAACCACGTGACAGTAGATGTCACATTCACGTCAAGGCCATCATAGATGGGCGAAAATGTAGGTGACGATGATGGGACAAGCAGGACGCCCCACATCTCACTACCTGCTCTACCCGCTCTACTTGCTCTACCTGCTTTACTTGCTCTGCCCTGCGCTACCGTGTGCCAAGGGCCTGTGCTGTCTGTCTTTTAGAGTTCAATGTAGAGGAAATAATGTATAAGCTTTGAGTCTATCCAGCGAGCCATGAGGAGAGACCAAACAAGGGCACCGGAACCCATGAGGAGCACGCTTCCCAACACCGACCAACCACGCATCCCCCGCTTGGATTACCACTACTACACAAAACAAAAAATGGCACGTGTACATGAAACAACAACATTAGCAAAACGTATTCTCTCTAACCTTTTTTTTTCGCTGATTTTCCGTGGGTTGGGTTGGGTTGGGTTGCGTTAGGTTGGCGTTGAATTGTGGAACGTTCGACCGTTTCAATGCTATTATTACTATGCTTTCCTAACCAACTCCTGCCCACAACCAAAGTTGGTAGTCAGCAAACACCGTGCTTGTCGTTTCGCATGCCAACGGGGTGAGCGGTTTTCTGTTCGATCTTTTCGGAACCCTCATGATGACAAGTGACGCGTTCTACGTGTGTATATCGGTAGCATTTTGAGAGGCCAATACATATATTTTGGAGAAGGCTGAGCTTTCTTAACCCGCGGGGGTTCATGTTATATGGTATTCCTTTGGGTTTCACATGCGTTTGAAGGCATGTGCGTATAGGAAAAAAAGGGGATGATGTTTTTGCCTCGCGGAGTTGAACGCTCATTATTCAGCTCGTCCGTGGCGAGTGTAGAACTAATACAAAAGCTTATCTAGTAGTACAAGTGAATGACCAACGTTGAACCTGCCTTGTAGAGAAACCTGCAAAGAAAGGGTGGCCTGTGTATGTAAGAGTCCCTCAATATTATTATACTCACCAATCGTTAAGAGTGTGCTGGTGGAAATTGATGTCCTGTGTCGTGTCAATAGTTGTACGATTTTGAAAAATAGAGGTTGAACAACGCTTTTATTTATGTATTAAAAGCCCCAAAATCCCCCTATACTAACTTCAAGTAAATTTGTAAAAAAAAGGGGTTCCAGTTGTAAAGGCGTTTAATCCGATACCGTCGGAATGTGATCCGTGGTTAACAATAACGACGCGTTCTACCATAAGTCGTAAAAAGCTAGCAGTTTTCGGCGTTTTTCTTTTTTTCTTCTTTTTTTTTCTGGGTGACGAAGAAGCTCCTTCTTACTTAGCTCGCAGTCGTTGGAAAAAGCAATCAATCCTTGTTTTTGTCAAAATGACGGTTCGGTTGTGTATTCACTGCGACTCTTACACGAGTTTGTTGGTCAGATTGCGTGCTCAATTTTCTAGAAAAAATACCTTTTCTTTGCCGGATGGGGGATAATATGGAGTTCCTCATGATGCGAGGAGGCGTCAGAAAGCCAATTAATTGCGCACCTCTTTCAATTTGTAGAATAATGTGCCACACTTTTTTCTTTTTGTTTTGCAATAACGACGGTAGCATTTTTTGGGGATAATGTATGCATATTATTCCGGAAAGAAGACGGGCGGGCTTTCTTAGCACGAAACCGTCGGAACGTGCTTATTATTGTGTTTCAGCATTTATTTTTGTGTTTGGTACCTATGACCATCGACCATGGGGGGGATTGAGTGTTCATCGGGGCGTGCGCGCGCTTTCAATTTATCTTGAAAAAAAGAAACAGCTTTTGGGTGAGGTATATGCAGTGATGCACCCGTTTTAAGACCATCCGGTCTAAGATCACATTATTAGAGATGATCATATTAGAGATAAGACCAGAAAAATCGGCTTGTCGCGAGAAAAAAAAGCAGCTTTAAGACCAAATTGCCCTTTAAAGTTTGTCTCCTAACCCGGTCTTGAGTCGGGAAAAAAACGCCTCTACACGTAAGATAAGACGCCTAACTTGACCCAAGACAGCCCAGAAGCAATCGCGTGCATGGCGTTTTCTGGTACATGTATAAGACCGTTTTCGGTCTTACCCCTGATTAAGGTCATAACGGTCTTAAAAGAGGGATAAGACCAAAGTAGAGATAAGACCAGGAGTTTTGGCTCTTCACGGGGTGGTCTTAACAAAAGAGCTCTTTCTCAAGTGAGGACTGAGAGCCTCAGACGAAAACACGGTGGTATATAACATGGTGGTATACATGATACAAAACCTCTACCTACCGTAGTGTAGCGACCAAAAAAAAAAAAAAAACTGGGAGTTTTCACGGGTCGTAATAACCCGGCCCGCAGGTCGGATCGCGAAGGTGTTCCAAAACCTCGCGGGTCGAGCCGGCTTTGGCCAGGGGACCTTGAAAATCTCACGGGTCGGATCGGCCCTGGTCGGATCATACTAGGCATTCAAGTCTCACTGGTCGGGGTCGGGTCACCCTGCTCGGATCACGACCCGCACCCTGAAGCGATCGATCCGCGGGACGTGGTCCGAGCAGGGTGAAAAGCGCTGGAAAAATGGACGAGTGGGTGCGATTTTGTCAAGCGCTCATACAACACGAGAGCGTGCAGGGAATACGAATGAGTGAGTATCACCATGCTCTTATGGGCGTTTCGGACACTTCCTTAGGCCCAACCTTCGACACATGCGTAGTCTGTACCCCAGCAGCCCGGACTGCCTCGTGTTGTTGTTGTTGTTGTTGTTGTTGTTGTTGTTGTTGTTGTTGTTGTTGTTGTTGTTGTTGTTGTTGTTGTTGTTGTTGTTGTTGTTGTTGTTGTTGCTGTTGTTGTTGTTGTTGTTGTTGTTGTTGTTGCTGCTGTTGTTGTTGTTGTTGTTGTTGTTGTTGTTGTTGTCGTTGTTGTCGTTGTTGTTGTCGTTGTTGTTGTTGTTGTTGTTGTTGTTGTTGTTGTTGTTGTTGTTGTTGTTGTTGTTGTTGTTGCTGTTGTTGTTGTCGTTGTCGTCGTCGTCGTTGTTGTTGTTGTTGTTGTTGTTGTTGTTGTTGTTGTTGTTGTCGTTGTTGTTGTTGTTGTTGTTGTTGTTGTTGTTGTTGTTGTTGTTGTTGTTGTTGTTGTTGTTGTTGTTGTTGTTGTTGTTGTTGTTGTTGTTGTTGTTGTTGTTGTTGTTGTTGTTGTTGCTGTTGTTGTTGTCGTTGTCGTCGTCGTCGTTGTTGTTGTTGTTGTTGCTGTTGTTTTAGTTGTTGTCGTTGTTGTTGTTGTTGTTGTCGTTGTTGTCGTCGTTGTTGTTGTCGTTGTTGTTGTTGTTGTTGTTGTTGTCGTTGTTGTTGTTGTTGTTGTTGTTGTTGTTGTTGTTGTTGTTGTTGTTGTTGTTGTTGTTGTTGTTGTTGCTGTTGTTGTTGTCGTTGTCGTCGTCGTCGTTGTTGTTGTTGTTGTTGCTGTTGTTTTAGTTGTTGTCGTTGTTGTTGTTGTTGTTGTCGTTGTTGTCGTCGTTGTTGTTGTCGTTGTTGTTGTTGTTGTTGTTGTCGTTGTTGTTGTTGTTGTTGTTGTTGTTGTTGTTGTTGTTGTTGTTGTTGTTGTTGTTGTTGTTGTTGTTGTTGTTGTTGTTGTTGTTGTTGTTGTTGTCGTTGTTGTTGTCGTTGTTGTTGTTGTTGTCGTCGTCGTTGTTGTTGTTGTTGTATATGTTGTAAGTAGTACAGGGGCGGGTTGTGGGGCTCTAAAGGGGATCACCTAAAATCGACGGAAACTTATTCTTGTCTTGCAATACACTACTAGTAGACTCGTGCTACGCCAGAGGAAACAGTTTTCGTCTGAAAAAAATGGTTTTCTGAACGACGGGGCTCCTTAACCCCAAATCGTCGGAAATCGACCATTTTTTGTTGTTACAATGATTCTCGTTGTACATAACACCTTGGCCATGGGATTTTTCATCCGCGATAAAGCAGGTTTTGTTTAGGTTCAAACCAGTTTTCGAGTTAAGAAGGACCTGTCTCAAGCTCCCAAGGTAAGGAAACTCGAGAAAAAAAAATGAGGTCAACCCTCTATCGTAGCGCGCGTCGGTAACCACTGTTGAGTATTTTTTTTTTTGCAATATTTTCGTTTGGTATAATGCCCTAGGCCATACGTAGGGTTGCACTTTCAGTCTACTCACCACAATTATGAGTTTTTGGGGTGCGGTGCAGAGCTGTTCAAGCGACCACTCTCACCCAGGGAAAGAAGCGGTGCACATCTGTGTTTTCACGAATTAGAGGATAGTTGTCCTTGACCGCTACTGGTAAAAGGTTAACCCAATATTGCCGATAGTACCCAAACTAAGCCTTGTAACACTCCCCCGCCCTGGAACAACACCCATCGCTCTATCTGGAGTGGCCACGCCAGAAAGTAAAGTGTAGCTCATCGGCGCTGTCATCCATCCATAAGCAAGAAAATAACGCACAACAAGGTGCCGAGAAGTCCGTCTTACGAGCGGCTCTTGGAAGGATGCAGTTCACCCTTCGTGCGACTCGCTGGACACCCCACGGCGCTTCGCGCTTGGTGCGAGCAATGTCTGCCTGCTTGGTGAAAACCCGACGTGCTCCGTCCCGGCATAGTAGGGATGCGAGGGTCTAATATCTATGGTCATACGACTACGGCCATGCACACACTAGACCTTATAACACTCGCCCACCCTGAAACGGCGGGACAGCAGGTCGGCCGGATATACGGGCGGACATGCCAATATCCACGTGGTTCCATGTCGTGGGGATACCGGGGAGTTTTTTTTTTAAGTTCGACGTGGGGAAAGTCGTTGACGTTTACTTTCGGCGGGTGGTGAGATTCAAACCCACGACCCCCAAAAAAACATGGTCCTACCGGTGACGCCATTTGCTAAGGAATTCGAGGGTATTGGTCTGTTTGACCACCGGTACTAAAAGGTTAAACAAGTGCCCACAACCCAAAGTACAGTAAAGCATTGTAACGTCTACCATACATAGCAGGCGTCGCAACCAACCTGAAAAAAAAAATATGCGGGGAAAAAAAATAAAGTGCAGTCCGACGCACAATCCCATCTATCATCTCATTATATTATTCTTTCATTTTTTCACGCTGCTACTTTCCAGCTTCTGGACAAGCCGTGTTCACAGGTGTTGACCCTTTTCCCCCCCGGTTCCTGCCCTTCAATTTTTATCGCGCATAGGGTTCAGCAATCCCACTGCTCGTCGATTATGCATCGAGTGTTGCTAACTGAGGGTACCTTACCGCTTTTTCGACAACATGGTTGACAAACTCTGTGAATTGTATGTACTCCAACCGTGACCCTAGCCCTAACCCAATGAAACGCAATAACCAACCATTGCACGGTGAAACCCCCTTCGTCTCGTGCACAGTGTGTGTCAATCATGTTGTCGAAAATGTGGTAAGCTCTACTGTGCTAACTAACGCTCGCGCGCTCTCCGCGAGTCAATTTGTGCACAAGAAAAATCTCTAATATCTTATGGTCTAGATTGCGAAACGAAACCTATCGTAAAACACACGTAGTTGACACTCGTATTCCAAACATTGCTGGGAATGCGGCACTGTTCGATATCTAGCTTGTCTCGCCGAACAACGCAACGTTAAAACGACGGTTACAGTGAACTGTTCGACGGGGCATTGACGAGGTATTTGCGGGGGTATATTCTAAACCAGGACCGGTACATGGAATGTTCCTATTGGTCCTTGCGGACTGTTCTTAAGATGGTTCGGCGAGAGATGAGATTAATACTTTCCACACAAGCTCACTCCACCTTTCCCCCTTGCAGCAGCTCTACATCTTCAGGGATCAGCTAATATAGAGCTGTCTAAATACCACCTTCTTCACTTCTTTACTCCGCTTTTAGGAGACAAACTACTGGGATTAGTACAGAAAGGGGTTTTGGGGTTAAAAATGGGTCAGCCCTCTATCGTATTATATCACGGTTCACACGGTTTTGTTGGTCCACCTGATCCAAGGGTCCCACTCGCTTCCACGTGGCCGCTCGGTGGAGAGCCGTGCGTCCGTCACAACTCTCGACATCCACGCTTGCCCCGGCCGCCAGCAAAGCCCCCACGACCAGCTTGTGCCCGCGGCAGCAGGCGTGCATCAAGGGAGTCCACCCGTTCGCATCCTGGGCGTCTAGGACTGCGTTTGCCGCTATCAACTCTGAGATTATGTCGATTTGCCCAAGTTGGGCCGCCCTTTACCCCCCCCCCCGCCCCCATCAAGAAAACAGAGTTGTCGCAACGACGGGAGCGTGGAAACGATGATCGACGAAAAGTTAGTCTCCTGGGATGGTATAGAGTACCAGGGAAAGGCTATATTGTTAAGAAAGCCAAGGGTATTGTTGGTTTGCCCAAGAAAAGCCTCCCACCTCCCCCCTCCAAAAAGGCTTGTGGCAATGACGAGTACGTGGCCAACGACAACCGACGACGTTATTTTCGCGTGATAGAATAGGACCCCAGGTAAGGTCACTACCGAATCAACAATGACGTCGATTTGGCCAAGTTGGGCCGCCCTTCCCCCACGACCCCCCCGCCGCCCGCCCGCTCCAACCCAGAGCTGGTGCAATGATGGGCGAGTAGGAAATATATTTGATGGAATCAGGGAGGATGTAAGGTGCTAGGTAAGGTAAAACCTTGAGGATGCTGTTGATGTGCCCCAAGTTGAGCTGCCCTTCGCCCTCCCCCCCCCCCAACCAAAGGTTTTGCTATGACAGGTACGCTGGAATGATAATCGACGAGGGCAGTTTCGTGCGATGGCATAAGCTACCAGGTAACGTCACTGTCAACTCTCGGAGAATGTCGATTCGCCCCAAGTTAGGCCGACCTCCCCCCCGCCCCCCGCCCTCCAAAACAGCGTTCTTGCAATGACGGGCGCGCGGAAACGAGAATAGACGAATGCAGATTTGTGTGATGGTACAAGATACTGTCTAGTCAAGGATAGTATGTATTTGCCTATATTGGATCGCCTGTCACCCCCCCCCCCCCCCGCCCCGCCCCCGCAGAAAACCAGATTACTTGCAACGACGGGCACATGAAAATTAACATCGACCAAGTTGAGCCGCCCATCACAGCCCGACCCCCACCCCCTCCTCGCAGAAAACCAGATTAGTTGCAAGTACGGGTGCGCGGAAACAAAAACCGAAAAAGTCAGCTCGGTTTCGTGCGATGGTATAGGATAAGGTCACTGTCAAAAACTCGGATCGTGTCGATTGCCGAACGTTGGAGACCGTCCTTCGCCCTCCCACCAACCCCAAACCAGAGTTGTGGGAATGGCGGGCTCATGGAAACGGCATTCTTCGACGAAATTGTTTTCGTGTAACGGTATATAACTCGTAGGATTCTATCAATATTAGTCTAATGGTTTTACGCCACTGTCCCATCAAGGATAATATATATATATATATATATATTTTGCCCCAAGTGGGGCCGCAGTTTATCACGCCCCTAGGAGAAGCAAAATATATATATATATATATATTGCCCCAAGTGGGGCCGCAGTTTATCACGCCCCTAGGAAAAGAAACGATGCTCCGTCTCGAAAGGGATGCGTGGTCAATAGTCAAACGACTACCAGCAAGCAAAAAAGTAGTACCCTGAGGTGCCCCCCGTCGCCCCCCCCCACCCCGCGGTCCCGAAGTTGCTGCCACAATCCGTAAGCGGAAACAAAGGTCGTCGAAGTCAGTTTCATGTGTATGTATGATATTCCAGGAAAGTAGGAGTTATCTCGAAACTGGAGTACGATTACGCACGCTTACTACCGTATAACACGGATGAAAGCGCACCCCCGGTGATAAATTCTTCACCTCTGAGAATGTCATCATCGGGGGTGCTATTATTTCAAGGGGGGTGGTATCTGGCGTACCCCCGGTGATAAGCATCATGCAGGGGAGCCCCGCAGCAGGGGCGTGCGATAACCACGGGGTGTGATAACGACGGGGGGGGTGATAACGGGACGTCTGTTGCTAACGAGTGCGAGCAGACTCGGCCAGATGAGAGAGGGTGTGATAACGAGGGGGTGGGCTACCGGTACCTTTGATTGCTATGGAGTATGAACAGATTCCGGCAGGCTGCAAGGGTGTGAGTAGCTGGCATTTTTGGGGCTGCTGCCGGGGTCTCAGGCTCTGTGGCTGAAGTGCTGGGCGCTGCTCCCAGAGATTTTTTCGCTTCACCGGTACTGGTACCCGTCGGGGTTTGAGCAACGGCACGAGACCAGTGCCGGTACAGGTAGGCGAGGTGGACCCGGCGGAAAATATCGACGCGATCCCCGCTCGAGGCACGGCAGCACCAGGTGACGGTGGGGTCCGGGCCGCAGGCTCGATGGGCCCACTGTGATTGGGCGCAGCAGTTGCCTCCATTCTGGTACCAGCATCCGTACCGTTGTGTGTGTTTTGTGGGTGAATGGTGTCCACCGGGTGTGATACTTTTGGCTTGATATGTTTTCAGGGGTACTTCCAAAGGGGGTGCGGTAATCAACGTACCCCGGTGATAAAGTGACGGTCGGAAAAATGATTGAAAAAAGTATAACCCCGGGTGTGCTTTTGTAGGGGTGTGCGTGTGCTATCATCCGTGTTGTACAGCAGTGCTCTTTTCGAAACCACCCCTTCGGTTTTCCTTGTCCTTTGCGGCGGGGGATGCTGTTTCTAACTGCCACGTTCTGGTCCCAGTTCATACACTATATTGATGTACCAGAGGTATGCTTGATCGAATGCGGAGACCCCAAACCAGCTCGAGCACGCTCGCCGTTGGATTCCAACTACTTGTATAGAAGTACACCTACAGCTCGAACCTCTCATGTATTATATACCATATGTTGCCACCTAGATTCCAAGTCTTTCCAATGTAGCGCGTACAATGCACCGCTTTATCACGTACAACAAGCCATCACCCACTCCTTTGGACCAGTCGATCCGCGTCCTACTTGAAGTGACGGTGGGGGGATTTCGACCTTCACCCACAGTCGGCAACGTGTACCACAACAATTCATTGGCACTCTACGTAATGCGTCTCATATGATGTGTTGGTATTGCTGCTTAGTACGTGCGTCTTTTGGTCATTGTTGTTTCTGCCAGGTGGTGGTGAAGGCGCCTGGTGAGGTATACGCGTACTTCAAAGTATACACGCACACTCTGTACCAGGTACACAAGAGCACCGAGTACAGTTGGAGTCGGCACGTATTCAGAGCTTGACTCGCAAGCATCAACGCTAACACTATACTGTCAGCACTCCCATTCCATGCGCTGTCTGCTCCTGCCTGTCGGCCGTTGATCTGTTGATGTACGGCGGTATCCGTACGAATGACTCTTTCATGCGCTCTAACCTTCAAACGTGGTTGTTCGTTGTTACCCATAGTCTTTAGTCTAGTCTAGTCTATATTTGTACCTGGTACTGCTGTAGAATAACTTTGATCTTTGATTCTTGCCAACCAAGTGATGCATACTCCATCGGTGGCACTTCAGCTGCCCGCCCTCGGTTCTTTGTTCACCGGCCTTGCTCGCGCTCATAACGCTCATGCAGATCATTCTCTCTTTTTGCTGTGATATCACATCATACAGGATAATTTGCTGTCGCGCAGCCCCGCCGCTGCCTATCAACATATCCAACATCAACATCAAATCAGCAACAACCGCACTACCAACACCAACATCAACACCAACACCAACACCAACACCACAACAAACACCACAGCACCAACACCAACATCAACATGAACGACACCAACACCCCTCACCAGTGCAAGCATGTCATATCGTCCATGTCCTTGCGGTTCAAGATGGCAGGATTCTTGATATAACGCCGCACAACCGACACGTCGCCAGTCCTCCCCGCCGAGTGAATCGGATGCGTCGAGTTCCCCTGGCCCATTACAACACCGAGCGGTGCACATCACCGAGCTTCGATGCACGGAACGGGCACTAAGCAAGACAGGCAAAAGAAGAGCAATGGATGCATCGGCCACCGAGAGCAGTGTAGCGACTGCTGCGTGTGTCGGTGGAGGGATGAGCCTCGAGCTCGAGCGTCGAGGTTCAGATCCTCGTGCCAAAACAAGAGGGAGCTTCCTCGTGTTGCGGTTCGTCAGAAAAGAGGCTGTTGTTTTGATTTTTGAAACGAGAAACCATTCCAAACTCCAACGCAGACCATTCCATGTTTCTCGCTGGCCTGCTCATTGGCCGAGGGCTACGTGGTGGTCCGCGGATCGGAATAATAAATAAATTTCCAGAAGCGGCGCAGCCGCGTTTCTCGCCCATTTCTGGTCCGTTTTGGGTCCGGGTTGGGGTCAGGGTTTTAGGGTCATATAAATAAGGGTAAGGGCGGGGTTGGGTCTACGCCCGTACCTTTATCGGGCCAGGAAGTGCTTTCTACTCGCAAACGCGAACAGCCCACCACCCCAAAGATCCGGGCGGCCATCTTTGTTATGTACCTGGTAGGTGTGAGCTCCAAATCTCGGCAGACATATGATCTGTCCGTGATTTGCGTGATTTGTGATCTGTTCGTGATTCGTGTCTTGTGATTCGTGGTGTGTCAGAAATGGAGCCAAACTTTTCGGACGTGAATATAAGAATTATTTGAATTTTAATATACATGTAAAATATTTCTTAAGTTTTCGTCCAAAGTGGTCCTGCAGCATTCCAACAAAGGAATTGCCAAATTGATTAAAGTTTAAGGATGTTTGCAATACTAATATGAATACTACATGGTTATAAAATTTATGTCCATAGTGGCACGCTAGTAGACCGCGGTTTGACCGCTGGACTGACCGACTGATTAGACTAAAAGTAGTATAACTAAATAGAACTTGACGCATCTAGAATGACGGGTCTCCTAGCACCTACCTGCTGTGTTTCCCAGCATTTCGAGTTGTTTTCACACACAGCACCAGGCTTCAGCAGCAGCAGCTTCTTCTACGAGTGCTTGTGGTGAGTGAGATTGCCATTATGGTAGACCCTTTAACTTACAGGTCAAGGGCCTTCCCTGAGTGACACCCGTGCTATGATACAAGGTAGTGCTCTGTCGGAGGGCTGGGTATGGTGTGCAGCAAGTCCTGCGTTCTGCCCCACGGCCCGACTCTGAAACTCAACCCATGACGACGCTGTACTCTACCTGGTATACTTGAATATCGTCTGTATTATTTGTAGAGCGAGGTGCTTTTGAGCCGAGGCAAAGCACCGCCGACAGCAAGCGATGCTGTGCCTTATGGCGGCGGTAACACCAGGCGAACACGTTGCTGCACGGTTCCGGTACCCCAATGCTTCACTGCGCCCTCACCAAGCGCGCGCTTCGAGAGTGCGAAATGCCGCACGTAGCACGAGTTGCACTTTCCCCCTTGCATCATCGGTGCTACGAGCTGTTATTGGACCAATATGTACTTATATGTAAGGACCTTTAATTAATCAATAGTAATATCGAAACGGTCCTTATATTTAAGTTACATTGTTTTGGTGCCTATGGTGTGGTGTGGTACAAGGTCACATTTTACAAGGTCACATTTACAATGTCACATTTTCTGTGAGAACAGGCGTAAGAACGTACCTTGCCCACCCCTCGCCCAAACCAAGCCCCGCGCCAGACGGAGAACCAATTTTCCGAGTTCCAGCCCCTCCCCCCCACTATTTCGCCAATAGAATCATCTCTGCTAAATGGTTTTCTTTTATCCTCTCTCCCCTCTGCCACCGAAGTCGTAACTCTTCACTACTCTTCTCCTTCTCGGAGGTTTATCGTAAAATGCTCCAAGTAACTACGACACTGGTATAGACCGTCTGGAGTCTAGACTACTCACCTTGAGGGTCAACTTCTCCAGGAGGATCTAAAAAAAACAAAAAAAAACTAGGACTATTATAGCTAAGCTACTGGTCTACCCGGTACAGGGCTAGGACACTAGTAGGACAGCAGCAGCACTCGAATGTTTTATTATACAAATTAAAATACACTCCAGCTGTGAGATCGAATATTTTGTCGAAACTCATCTTTGCAAGCTGTGTGTGATATTCCGATTGCGCGTATTACGGGTTGTGTGTCCTCATTAAGGATATAGGTCGGCGACTCCCCTTGCAACTACAGCGTAGCTATCAGGGTCAACAGGGTGATCTTAGGCAGTCTGCGCGGGAACTATAAAACCCGTTTCTGAGGGGGACAAAATCTGACAGCTGTGGAAGGAAATGCATCAGTTTATCAAGTGAATAGTGTAAGTCGAATAACCGGTGAGGGTAGGGCGGAGTTTTTATGGACGTGGGGGCCTGATTTTGATCAAAAGGGGGCGGGAGGGGGGGGGGGGGGGGGAAGGGGACGGGTGGGGCAGGTCAATTTGTGCGTGGGAACTATAAAGCCTTCTTGTGGGGGAGGGGGGGGGGATGTGGCGGGGGGGGGCGGGGGGCGGGGGGGGAGGAGGCTTTAGGTCGCATAGATGTAGGGGTTTGCCATACGCGTGTTGCTAGGTCTAGGCGATGGTGCGGGTGGTGGGGAAGGAGGGGGCGTTGGGGGCGGGGGTGGGTGGGAATTGCAGCAGCGGCATGGACGGCTCTAAAACGATAACGAGGCGATATCCAGGGCGTGGAAGTGTTTATTACTCTGGCGGATTTCGATATTAGGTGGGGCGTTTTATTATAGCATATCGGTCTGTATCGGTTCGTGTACCCACACAGCAACCCATGTGCGTATACAGCGGACAGATGGAACCACAGCTACTGCTGCTGTTAATTGTCGTGGTCGTTCCTTTCGCAGTGCGGTGCCTTGCCAAATGACAGCACCCGCACTAAAGTGGGACCCCGCACTACATAGGGTTACTGTAACACTCTGTAGGGAAAGGTCGTGACGAGCGATTGTCACCACACTGAGTACCGCACGACCGTATAACAAGGAAGAAAGCACATCCCCTTGCTTTATATAACACCCCCCCCACCCAGTGACGTATATTTTGGTACGTTTTTCGACCGTCACTTTATCACCGGGGCTACGTTGAATACCGCACCTCATACGGTATACGGAGGAGCGCCTAAAATAGCATCGAGCTGCCAATTTATCACACCACCTCGTGGATACCATTCACCCACAACACGCAATAGTATGGGCACCAGCATGGAGGCAACTGGTTCGCTCCTTCGCACTGGGCCGAACGAGGCCGCGGCCTCGACCGCACCGATACCTGCTGCTCCGGCACCCCGAGCAACGACCACGTCGTTTTTTTCCGGGATCAACCCGCTTTGGTTACCGGTACTGGTACTAGCGGTACCACGTCTGCTACTACTCGTACTGCTGTGTCTCAAACCCCAACAACTGGTGCCGGTACAGATGGTAGTTTTTTGCGCCAATTGTGCAACTTGTCGTTAACCGGTGCATGTGTTGGTGTCTCCAAAACAAAACAGTGCGCACTGCTAAGGTGTGTTGTTGTGGGCGTCGGCTATTAATAGAAACAAAAGTTTCGGATGATTAGATTAGACGATGGCGGCAGATATTTTAGCGAGCCACGGGCCTCTGAGGTGCATTTTCCCTTAGGCGTTTTCGCATCCGTGAAAACCTGTGGTACCGGTGACCCCGACATCCTGTACATCAGCAGTTAGGGTTTAGACGTCGGTTGTGTGAAGCACAACATGAGGTGGAAGGCGTGTTGCGCTGACGTACCGCAGGCGTGTAGTCCCCCCGGAGATCTGCCGCCGGAAACGAAAACCTGCGACAATTGCATGAATATACGCCCGAAAACCGCTTCACAACGTATCTATGTGTAGACACCTAAAAACATTATTTTATACGGAGTATTTTATAAAAATATTTTTTTAAAGAACGTCAGCCGTTCGCCTGCACCGCAAACAACAAAGGTACCTCAATTATCGTTCCCACCCCCGGCGCCTGTTGCACTTGACAGCAATTTAACCCGGCCCGAAAGTTGCGAATTAATGCCCTGCCAGTAACGTTCTCCGTTATCGTAGCAAGGCGGGGA
This sequence comes from Undaria pinnatifida, assembly GCA_012845835.1. NCBI lineage: Eukaryota > Phaeophyceae > Laminariales > Alariaceae > Undaria > Undaria pinnatifida. Next base: position 27,567,571 of record JABAKD010000002.1, read on the forward strand.
TCTTTGCTATCATCCCCGGGTTCTAGTGTGGGCCTTAGCACCACCGTCTTTGAGTGGTAATGGAAAAGCAAACTACTTGCAGCAGACTCTCACGTGTTGGCGCACCCTTTGTTATCACACCCAAACTTTCTGACCCACCCCCCTTGTTGTCGAACCCTTTGCTAGCACACCCTCTCGTTATCACACTGTCTACAGCCTGGACGAGGTCTGTGACCGCTCCTTGGCAGTCAGCAGTCATGGATAACGTTAGCACACACCCTCGTTCTACCCCCCCCCGGTAACTGCACCCCCTATAATATCTGCATTATAGCACCTTCTTACACAACAGCACACCCGGTGGTACTATTGTTGAAGGTCAAAAATGTTATCAACGGGGTGTGCTTGCTTCCGTGTTGTACTGTACGCTGCCACCACGACTGCTCCTGCTGCTGCTGCTTTTGCTTCTTTTTGTGTGTGCGCCAGCCCGAAAAACAAGTGCGCTTGTAGCAGCGTTACTACGGAAAGGAGGACAGGACAGGCGTACTTACAGCTCCAACTGCGTTGGGAGTTACGTTAAGGGCTTGCGAATCGTCAACCAGGGGGGGGGGTCAAACCTCATCACACCTACGCACAGTCTCAACGCGGAGAGACTGACTTAGCCCTTGCTCGGTGCGGAGTGGAGCGGGGTCTCTGGCGGCCTTAATCCGGATAGTGGTTTTCGTGGTATCGGAGGCGTGCGTGCAAGCACCCCGGCGGCGCTATGACATCGGGGAGAGTATGCCACTTCAAGCTGGTGCTGCTGGGAGACACGGCGGTGGGCAAGTCGTGTCTCGTGGTCCGTTTCGTTAGGGACGAGTTCTTCGAGTACCAGGAACCTACGATCGGAGGTATGAACTGTACATGCCATTGGAACGTTACTCGTGCAGCAAGTCGTTGACCTCTTCGAGTACAGAGAACATATAATGCCTCGGTTGTGCCAGGGTAAGAATGCACTCTGCTTATGGTCTAATGTTGTCGTTGTGTGGGTAGAGATTGTTGGCGTTGAAACAAAAGCGCTATCATATCATAGCTGCTAGCCTGACAGCTATCACACATATTTGTATATTTGGCAATGCTTTATGCTCGTGCAGTCTGCCGTCTCTGCTCCGACCTAAGACGATTGCTCCGTCGTAGGTGCTGCCTACCAGAGGCTGTGATGGCCCTTTTGAGACTCAATGAACACGCATTTCTCTCTGTACCAACACGCTATTCTCTCTCTACCAGCAAACATGCCGTTATCTGTTTTCTGACCAGCAAGCATGCCATTCTCTCTACCAACTACCAACACATATACCTTTCTCTCTACCATCGAACACAACATGTTTGATCAAAATCTTTTGTGGTCGAGCTCGCAGCTGAAGTGTATTTTTCATTTTTTAAATTTGTTCTCGCATATTATACATGCTGCGTCAAGCCTGGACCTCTCTACACGACACGTCTGCACAGCTACATCACTACATATTAGTGTTTCCGTTATTTTCCACCTGTCTCGGGCATGCCAGTTATGTTAGTCTGCGTCCGTACCTTGAGAAAACTCGAAAGCTCAACTGGTGCTAACGTAACGTTCTGTGCCGAAAGGTATCATACGCAATTCGAACTGCTGTTCAGGTACCAGGTACGAAATCGTACCTGGTACCTGGTAGCTGTTACAGCTGTGGAGCTATCATACGTACCGGTGTACGAGGTATGCTGTTCCAAGAGCTGCTGTTCGTAACAGGCAAATCAAAGTACCGGTAGACTTTACCGTACATGGAACTCAACGAGTTTATTGAGTATAGGATGATGGGCCACGAGCTACGAACATTTCCAGAACCAGTGGTCCCGATATACGGCGACACCACGTTAGGCGACTTTTCTACGGCTTCAAGGCGACCTGATATATGGCGACCTGAAACGGTTCCTGAAACCCCGCTCCCTTCATCGGTATGAGGACTGTACGAAGTGTGTATAAAGAGCTGGGGCGATCTACATCCGTCAGATTTTGTCACCCTCAAAACGGGTTCTATAGTGTCCGTGTGCGGACTGATTCAAGACTGAACGTCTTCGTATCACCCTGTTGACCGTGGTACTATAATAGCTAGCACTAATAATGGGAGTCGCTGACCTGTAACCTTCATGAGGACATACACGTCTTGTAACACGCGCGATCGGAGTACCACACACGGCTTGAAAATATGACTTTCGACGAAATCTCCTCGATCTCCATCTCGAGACAGCTGTAGTGTATTTTTAATTTGGAATAAAAATGGCTTTTGACACAACTAGGAACGTCTATTAACCGAGCCGAGCCTCCCGATACAGGTACTGCAGTTATTGTTACGAGTATTACATTAGCTCATGATGGCCATAATCGAGTCTGTGTCACAGGACAGGCTCTAGTCACTCTCGAGTGGAAGAACACCTCAGGAGAGAGCCATACAAGCTAAAGGTGGTACCTGGTACACCTACTGCTGTACTACTGTGTCGTGCAGTGCCTGTGTAAGGACAGTGATCCGTCGCTTCAAGCCAGACGAAGTCGATTCGAAGAAAGAAACAACTAGGCACTAACCCCTGCTGGCCTCACAAGAGCATCCCATTGTTGAATCCATTGTTGAAGGGAAACAGCAAGGTCGCTGAGGGGCTCGTGCTCCTCTATCTTTTCTATACTTTATGTCGCCCTTCTTCCAGTTGGAAGAGTACGCTAAAGCCACCAACCTCGACGAGGCTTGCCATACATTGTGCAGGACGAGAAAAGCTTTCGTTAGCGCCTACGCCCAGAGCTCGGCCGAGCAAGTGAGCGTTCATGGCAGAGCGGTTATCTGTTGCGGATACAGCAGCGGGAGGCTCCGATTAGTGCCGGTATGCGCCAGCCCAATACAATGGCCTTTTTCAGGACAGCGGCACTATTGGCAAAAGGGTTCCTATAGAGAGTTCCAGTCGTACCCAAGTGGTTTAACCGGCACTATAGAGATCAGTGGCACTATTCAACCTGTACTGTGGGGAACCCTCCCTCGCACTGTAACGGACGGAGAACCCTTTTTCCACTGCGAAATTGATCCCACACTATTTTCAGGTAGTTTGTCCAGAAAACGCGGGTGCAGCAGTCCTACTATAAAGGGTTTTACAACCCCCTTATAGACCGGTGACAATAGAAAGCCGATAGTTTGACCGAAAAGTTTACAAACTTTTTTTTGGAGTTATTTGCTGAAAGAGTTACTTGCTGAAAGATTCCGGGTAACGTCGCTATGATGGGGTAAAAACGATTACATTTTTGTTTGTCTGGCTCTTTTCCTGGTCATGCGGCACAATTACTTTTTCATTAGGCCTTGATTACAACATTGTCCACCCAACACGATTGACCTTCAATCTCGAGATGGAGACAACCCACGATCACTCCTCTTCGTCCCGGACAAGGTCGCATGAGTGTAGGTGACAGCGCTGAAGAGTTAATCTCGATCCATCCCCTAGGGCGTGAGAGGTTGCTTGTGCTGTCGTGTGGTCTTCTGTCCAATCCGCTTAAAGTTCCATTTTTTGCCCGTTGGGAGACGATAGAGTTTTTGTCTCACTTTTCTACACACCAGCCCCCAAAGGTGTTTTTAACAGAAGCCTGATCGGCGCCCGCCACAAATCACAGGCCGTAGAGTGAGCACTAACTGTACACCAAGGGAGGGTCGGAGCCCCTAACGAGATCGCCACATTCCGAGTTCACGACGCTGTCGTTGATTCGTCGAACGAAGTGTGTGGAGCACACGAAATCACGCCGCGTCTAATCCAAGATTTGCTCGAGATTTTCTCAAGCAGATTTTGGCAAAGATGGCCGTGAGAAACATTTTTTTTCCCGGAAAATTGGAAAATCCCCAAAAATATTTGTACTAAATTGGACTCATCGGCGACCGTTCAGGCAAAGTTTGGCTGCGATTTTCGGGAATTTCAAACTTTTGGCGTTCCATTGACACCGGTCTTAGGATAGATCTTCCAGGAGTCGGCCCGTGGACTGCTGTTGCACCATTGTCCGGGTTAGGACTCACGTCCTCGTGGGATCAAGGCACGGGCGTAGACCCAGCCCAAGCCCGACCCTAACCTTAGAACTAAACCCTGGCCCCAATTCGGACTCAAAACGGGCCAGAGACGCGGCCGCGCCTTCTTCGTTTCTTGTTTTTCCTTCGCAGTGCGGACGGGCTACGGACCACGACTGATTTGCCTCCTTTGCCCCTTTATGGGAGTATTTTTTTTCTTGGAAAGTTATCGTTCTCCCCGAAAAATTCTATCCTCAGGCGTTGTTTTAGCTATATAGTGTGCACAAGGCGTGCTCGGGGCTCGTGAAGGCGTTGCTCTATTTGCTCGCAGTTGGTGTCGCAGTGTCCGGCGTTCCTTCATTGTCGTCGCTAGAGTTACGTTAGATATGTACAATGCATTGCAGGCGTTGTTTTAGTTATATAGTGTGTACAAGGCGTGCTCGGGGCTCGTGAAGGCGTTGCTCTATTTGCTTTCAGTTAGTGTCGCAGTGTCCGGCGTTCCTTCGTTATCGTCGCTAGAGTGACTTTAGATACGTACAATGCATTGCGGTATGAAGACAGGTTTAAAAACAGTGTAATAATGCAAAAACAGCAGCGGAGGGCTTTCAAGTTGCATACCAGGCACCAGTACTATATTATGCCGTGTACTCTGTATCTCCACAGATTAGACGTCAAACTTGCGAGGATGTGCGTTACCTTGGCACGCGACAGAAACCCTACACATATCTGTGGCAGAGCTCCAAACCGCAAAGCTGACGCTCAGTAAGGAAATAGGGTCGCCACGACGCTGAATAGTAGTAGTAGCATTGGTGTATGGCGTTACACTTGTGTATGGCGTGACGCACTGTATATCTGGCAGGTAGTAGTGACCTATAAGACGAGTACGACTACTAGATATGAGTATACAATACCGCGGCAATATGGTCGCCTTTTATCGTGACCACTGCTGCTTTTATGCTACTGCTTTGCCATTTTTGGTGATGGTTTGATTTCGTGTATACATGGAAAGGCTATACGAGTGTACCTGTGGTATATAATACCGCGGCTCTAAGCCGCTTGCCATTAGGTCGCCTTATGTTTGCAACACCGCCGCTGTATGCGGATAGTTACTTCAGTACCAGGCCCGTACTGCTTCACATTTTTTGTTGATGATTTGATGTTGTATATACAAGGGTAGGCTCCCGGTATACGAGCATTGCTGTACTCGTACGGTATTATTACCAATGTTGCTGGTCCCCGTATACAGCTGTGCCCACTTGATTGCCGCGTCCCATCACGGCATCGTACCATCGTGCGTCTCACCCCTCACGTTTCTTTCACCCACGTTCGTTGTAACCTCTTTTTGTAACGCAAAAATGCCCAAACATCAAGGGCTCCGTATTATGATGCTAGTAATACTGTTAGGGGAGACCGTTGTAACCAGAACCCACGATAAGCACAAGCACCTATTGACCCTTTTAGCACCGCACTCTCGACATGGGAAGCAAACACTTGGAGTTAGACTAGGATCAGTCTTGGGAGTAAGAAATGGGTTAACGTTAACCCCTCTGAGACTTGAGAGTGAAAACATGTGGGAAAAATAATGACGAGAGTGCAGCATCGGCCATGCCACCAAGCAGCTTGGACTGCTGGGATAGGGGATCTGTCCATAGCGGAAGTAAATGGAGCTGCAGGGCATGCGGGGAGCATGGCGGACCTCGCGCTGCTGCCGTACTGCTGCACACTCTCACTACAGTGGACGCTTTTGATGAAACCGTACTGGTTGCTCTTGAGGTCGCTGCACCTGGACCCCAACAGGGCTAGTATATAATACGTCCCCCTTTTTTCTTCTAGCCATGTTCAGGTCTGATTACTATGTAAATCGCTTCTATTAATACGGCCGCAGTGTATAGCTGGTAGAAGGCTTCCCTCCCGGGTGTGCCTACGGGAGTGACGCTACCTGTAGCCCCAATGGTGGCCTCAGCGCATCATGACATCATCGCGTCGTGCGTTTCACCCCTCATTTTTCGTCCCACCCACGTCCGTTCTGGCCCGATTTTGTGGCGTAAAAACACCCGAACACTCCGTGTCGTGATGCTATGATTCAGTACGATGTTATATGATGCAATACGTGGTTTCCTGCAGGGATCTGCTTGCGAAAGTGGCGCAAGAGCGAAGCGAAAATCTTCCAGCACCTGAGCATATTACCTTACTGGTAAAAATATCCACCAAAACAAAGGACCTTTTTGGACTGTTTTTCGAAAGGTCAGGGTTAGGGTATTAAGTAATTAGCAACTGAAGCCATGGATGGGGTGCCGCTGTTGCTGTGGCAAACCTAAGAATTGTGTATGTTCTGTTAACATCACCATGCAGGTACGTGGCGTATATAAGCGGTTGAGAATTCCGTTGGGTGACCCGGGGATGTTTCGATATGCCCCCCCACCCCCCGGGGGATACCCCCGGGGATTGTGGTCGGCTTTCTAGTAGAGCACTGCAAGGGATTTTGATGTGATTTACAGCGCTTGTGCAGACCGAACAATCGACGTGTTTGGCGATTTGTTTTGAAAAGTGTTTTGCGTTGTTGGAATTATACCTTAAGAACTGCCCTTCTTAACTTTGGACGAATTTGGCGTGTTTGGAGGGAGGGGGGCGAACAAAAAGGTGGAACTGAAGCTCTCCAGAGCTCGAACCCACGCCCCAAAATTCCACGTTGGACTCAAGTTACGTGAGTATTCGCCCAACAGTTTTAGTTTTATTTCTGGAGCCAGACTGGCATCGCAATACTCACGGCACACGCGTGACACATGGCACACAGAGCGCCCCAAGTTCCTTGACAACATACCGGTAGTCTGTCCCTGCTCAGGGAACCCAGAGTTTTGGCGAAACCGTACGACGTGCGAAGAGATATAATGAGAACCACTCTCCTCAAAACAAATGCTCAAGTTCACCTATGACACGACCCATATAACATGTTGAGGCCTCGCAAAGAAACCCCGGGAAATCGTCTTATCTACTCCCGCTCAAAAAAGGTTTGACAGCACGCCACGCGTGACGCACAGAACGGAGCGCGGCCAAAACTCCCATGTTAATATTTTACGGCCGCCCTGTCTCTGCACAGGTTTTTTAGATTTTTGATGAACCGTGCGGTTTGTGATGAGATTTGAGCAACAAAACGCACAAAAAAGATCGCACGTCAGACAGATCAGATCTACAGCAGTCACGGTTTATGATATATGTCTTCCAGGGCAGATACATCCCTGGATTATGTTATCCGCATGACCTATGTAGATCACGTCGGGTGAGAGCCGCGATGATCAGAGTGATCTAGCTCGTGTATCCTGGGTTGGATCTATACGACACAGATCCTTCACAACATGACATAATTACGGATATAGGTTCTATATAGATCTATATGATCTGTACTCGAGGTGTGAAAAATTCACAACTACAGATATATTTATGATGTAGCCCTCAGGCGCAGCTCACGCTGGCCAATTTTGGCGGATCTATCCCGCCTGCGGCCGCCCTCCTCGTGCGGTTTCTTCGCCGGAGCGCGCCCCCGCCTTGGCCGCGGGAGCCGGCGCCGCAGGTCCGCTCACGCGGCACCGCACGCGCTCGCACAAGGCCTCTAGGCCGGCATCTACAACGAGTCTTCGGTCATCTGTCAGGCCTTCCCGGCGCCGTACGCGCTCGCACGAGGCCGCGAGGCTGGCATCTACGACGAGTCGTCCGTAGTCTGTCAGGTATTTCCTTCCCTGTCGGCGATTTGGCGCCTCGCCTCACGACATGTTTTTGTGTGTGTGACGCCGCTGCCGTGAATTCCTATTGGCAGTTACAGCTATCCTTCCGCGAGTTCCCAGCGGCAGCTATAATATATTTTTTTGATGCAGCGTTTTGTGCGTACATGCCCTGCCAGCTTTTCCCTTGGCGTGCAATCCGGCAAGGTCGTGCCAGATACCAGGTAGTGGGTAATTATCCCCGAGAAAATTTTGATGGTACACAGATGAGGTACACGGGTTGATAGTTGATAGTGGGATGTACGTGTGTGTAGAGGTATGGTGTAGATAGGCGGTCACCCCCGTAGTCTAGTGGTCATCCTCGACAATTTCCACGATCGAAGCCACTGTTTCAGTCGACGGGGGGGGGAGGAGAGCCTGCTAAGTGACCCAGATCTGAATTTACGACTAGGGAGGAAGAAGGAGAAGGAGAACGCGCCAAGATAATACCAGGTAGATGGTAGATGGGATGAGCAAATAAAAAGAACAAACAAAAAAAGAGGACTATTACCTGGTTGTTAACCGTCTGGGTTATACCTGTATGTCTGGTAGCTGGTATAATGTACCAGAGCGGTATTGTTAGGAAGCTCGGTCGTTCGGTATGTCTAGATGGCGAACGGCGTGCAGAGTTATGGGTTGTGATCCCTTCGTAGAACCATCTCCATCCTCTGTCATCACTACCATGGCCTCCTGGTAGCGTAGTATGGTTAGCAAAAGCAGGGGAATGCGGAGGTTTTCGTGTGTGTCGTGGATTCCGATTACAATGGTCCTCCGCTAGTGGTAGCATTAACAGCTCAATTGCTGTGCCTGAATTGGTGCAGTAGCCTTTTGCGATGGTATCTCAACCTACGAATCTTACCAGATAGAAGTATCCAAAGATATTTCGTTTTTTTTTTTAGGGGTCCGCAAATTTTTCTCAGTTTTTCCGAACCACACGCCGCAAAGCCCGCGGCCGGGTGTGAACCTTAGCCTGCGCCTCGGTTACGGTTGGGGTTAGGGTAGGGTTAGGGTTTTAGTTAGGGTTGGGGTTGGGTCGACGCCCTCTCGCGATTCGTTAAACACACATCCGCACCAAAACAGAAGACCAGCCTAAGAACCTACATGAAGTAAAGTATATACTTGTACTTGTTATGGTACTTTTATCTGGTACGATTTGTGGGTCAAAGGACCGGCGAAGGCGCCTCGAAATGGTGCATTGTCGTGTTGCCTGTTCCAAGTGCATGCTTGAAGGGATACGTTGAAAATGCGTTGTAGGGAATGTGAACGCCCGAAAAGCGCACTGAACGTATCGTGTCGTTGCAAGATCATTAGTTGTGGTGCCGTGGCAATATCATCCATGGTTGGGGTTTACGGTGAAGCCGGCGAAAAGGCGGGGGGTGACACGGAGATTCGGGCACGGGGTGACACGGAGATTCGGGCACGGGGTGACACGGAGATTCTGGCACGCGATGCCGGAAATCGGCCCCTATTTGTCAGAGAAACAATATTGACGATATCAGCATCGACCATACGAAACAAAACGAGCGGTGGGCCTAGGGGGTGGTTGGTTTACGTTCCGGACTTCACTTCCGAGGAGTTGTACTCTACGGACGCCGCACGGTACTAAGCGTCCTTCAGCGTGCCCACATACGGGCCTATCAATCAGACCGCAGATTAAGATTTTCGATTTTTTTTGGGGGGGGGAGTGCCGAAAGGGTTAAAAAAGGGCAAATCGGTCGGAGCCACCGAAAAATAGATAAGAGAGGGCTTCCCTTGTCTGCCAAAACCGAATGTTATTGAGTCGGGTCTGACACGCCTTTCCATCTATAGGAGGAACAGGACATCGCTACAACCGTATGGTCGACTTTGCGTGCGGCTTAATAGTCGTAACGTTAATCGTTTCACCATGCATGCATGCCCCTCTCGCGGGTGTCGAACCCCACGCAAACGCGATCTCGACTCGGGTGCCTCTCATTCAGTGAGCATTCGTGTTGATCGCGGTTTCCTGGACTGCCAGAGATAGACTCTTTTGCGCTGAGACTTCCGTCGGGACGTCGGCGTCGGGATAGGAGAGCTCTAGTTCAGAGAGGTATATACTTTCGGCCCGAACTGTACCTCTCTTGATGCCTTTACGGCTGGCAACACGTTTTTGGGATAAAACTACTTTAAATGAGTATAGGGAGGGGTTGTAGGGCTCCAAAGGGGTTTAGCCCTTTCGGGCTTTAGAGGGAAGAAAATTGACGAAAAATATTGACGAAAACACACTCGGTCATACATGGCAGCCCGGGACGGCGGATAGAGGGTGTGATCATTAGTGTGTTCTAAGCGCAACGGTAGGAGCCGTACGACATGTATACGCACCGCGTTCTAAAACTATTAAATAGTATAATGGCACTGCCGCAAGCTCTTGCTAGAGACGGTTGAGAAAATGGGAAAACTCTCGTTTTTGGTCGATCTAAACGGGCGTCGTGAAGGGTTAAGCCGGAGCACCCATTCTACTGTTGACAATAGAGTAGTAGTAGTAGTAGTAGTAGTAGTAGTAGTAGTAGTAGTAGTAGTAGTAGAGGTAGTAGTAGTGGTAGTAGTAGCAGCAGTAGCTAGTGGTGTTGATAGTAATACGAAGTGAAATAGTAATGGTAGCGTTAGTGGTGGCGTATATTGAGTAATGCGCGCGATCGGAGTATATATCACACTGCCTTGAAAGACGAGTTTCGACGAAATCTTCTACCTCACAGCCGTAGTGCATTTATTTTTTTTGTAATACTAGACTATATACCTATTAATAATTCATTGCTGTGTCACACGCGGGCCCACGCGAATGCCAGAAGCGAGAAAGCACAAGGAGGTTCGTGCATGGTATCATAGACGGTGTGGTACGTGATTTAAGAGCCCCTCGGAAACAGGCCAGTGTTACCGCTCTTATCTCCCTACCGCTCTTATCCTGGACTGGGTACCATGTAAGTTTTGGTATAAGTTGTCGCGATCATGCCAGTGTACCGGTAGGTTTTAATGTAGGCGTCACAAAACGTGACAAGCCGGTTTCACCGCTTTTGACCTCTTTCCCGCTGCCACAATTATCCCACACTATTTTCAAGTAGTTTTCCCGAAAACGTGACAAGCGTATTTCACCGGTCTTAACCCTTGTGCGGCCCATGAGCAGCGAAAAACAAGCCATAAACGCGTCCTTATCATGGCGCGAGGATACAGCACACCGCAGTGCAAGCTCACAGTGCGCGTATCGTACAGGCACTTGCGTCGGAGGGGGACTGGAAAACCGTCGTCACGTAATCTAGTAGTCCGGGTTGCTTCGTTGCTTCGCTTCGTGTGGAGGGTGCTGCAATCGTCAGTTTTATTCGTCATGTTTTTCCTATATCATAATCAAGTAAATCCCAAAAGGGTTTACCTGGTAAGTTATAAACCCTTTTTTTAGCGCCGCACTTAGCAACCCTTTTAGCGCCGCACTCCCGACATGGGGGAAAAAATATTTGAAGATAGACTAGGATAATTTTAGGAGTTGACCCTTTTTAGTTATAACCCTAAACCCTTTTTCTAGCGCCGCACTCCCGACACGGGGGACAAAATACTTGGAGACAGACTAGAATAATTTTTGGAGTAACCCTTTTTTAGTTATAACCCTTTTTTTAGCGCCGCACTCCCGACATGGCGGACAAAATAGTTGGAGATGGACTAGGATAGTTTGAGGAGTAACCCTTTTTAGTTATGAACCCTTTTTTGTAGCGCCGCACTCCCGACATGGCAGACAAAATACTTGGAGATATACCAGAATAATTTCAGGAGTAACCCTTTCTAGTTATAACCCTTTTTTTTAGCGTCGCACTCCCGACATGGGGGACAAAATACTTGGAGATAGACTAGGATAGTTGTAGGAGTAACCCTTTTTAGCTATAACCCTTTTTTTAGCGCCGCACTCCCGACATGGCGGACAAAATACTTGGAGATATACTAGGATAATTTCAGGAGTAACCCTTTTTTGGCGCCGCACTCCCGGCATGGGGGACAAAATACTTGGAGATAGACTAGGATAATTTTAGGAGTATCCCTTTTTTAGCGCCGCACTCCCGACACGGGGGACAAAATACTTGGAGATAGACTAGGATAATTTTAGGAGTTGGGAGATTGGGTTTAATCCGTTTGCTCTCAGCGCGGACGCTCTTAAGTCGGGCACCCTGCTATACATCCCTGGTATCCTGTCCCATGCATCTTTTGCTATCGCGGTTTTGTAGTGCGTTTGGTGGCCGTTGTAGGAATCCCTCGAGAAACTACATACTAAAATTGATTGTACCGCGAAACGAACGCATGCGTCGCCGGAGTGGAAACCCATCCCACGCACTGACTGCGACTGTCGATCCAGTGGTGTCTACAGAACGTGTCGACATCAGCGGGCCGCGCTGGAAGGGGAAAAAACGCGAAAACATTAAGAAAACCGAATGGGCCACTCGAAACAGCCCGGGCTGTTGGGTTTTGGGGGCGAGTCTGTAGCACGGCGTTTGCAGCTATATATATCGATTGGCTTTTCGTCACCTAAAGAAGAGAAACAAACAGTCCGATCGTGGATACGAGGGTGATTGGGAAGTTTTGTGGCATACGAAAATCCCTCATACTGCTGTACCTGGTAGATCAGTAGACAGGCACATAGCTGTCGAGTTTTTTTTTTTTGCGTGTACGTCCATCATCTGTCGCTCTGTTGGGACTTTGAGAAGGACCAAAGCAACGAACAGAGAGTATCGGCCAGACGAAGCACAAGCGGGCCGCTAGGCTAGGGGGAACATTTGTAATGAGGTCCAAATATATAATTTTTCTTATGCACAAATTGACTTGCGGAAAGCGCGAGAGCGTGAGTTAGCAACACTCGATGAAAAATCGACGAGCAGTGGGATTGCTGAACCCTATGCGCGATAAAAATTGAAGGCAAGAACCGGGGGGAAGAACGGACGACACCTGTGACCACGGCTTGTCCAGAAGCTGGAAAGTAGATGTGTGAGAAAAAAAAAGATGGTGAGTAGAGAAAAAAAATAAACGGGGGAATACAAAAGTTTTTTGTTGTTGTTTATGTTGTGAGTTCTGATTACTACGGCGGTGTGTTGTTAACAACAGGGGAATCTATATAGTTTTTTGTGTATGTCGTATGTTCTAATTGCTATGTAGCTAGGACTAGGGGGTAATGATTCTATTGCCAGGAACGGTTGTTGGAAGGGCTTTTACGAAACCCGCGCGGCACAACGTGCTTGATCGTACGGGTAGGTACGCTCGTTCTTAGGAGGAAGTGATGTTTGTTGGTGGCATCACCCCCTGGCTCACGCCGTGTGTGTCGAGCTGTCCATCAACCTCTCCGCCGTGCGGAGACTTTCGTGGACCTAAAGGCACGGCATCGCTGTACGAGGGCGAGGACACACCGTTCGCCGCCACGGAGGTTGAGGAATCGGCGAGTTGTTGGACCGCTGCTTGCTGTGGTATCCTCATCTCGCAACGCTATATATGATGAGTTTCGACAAAATCTTCGATTTCACAGCTGGAATGTGTTTTTTAATTATAAGATCATGTTCCTGTGTTTCCGCGCCTTGTAGTCGGACCAATCTGGCCACGGCCTGCACACGGCTGTCTTCACGGGCGGCCAGCAGGGGGGAAGGGGTAGCCGAGCCATCGCCTATAAGAATCCGTTGAAAATTGCATGTACGTCAAAGGCTCCTCGAATGATAGCCCGTTGTGTAGTGCCGGTTGCCCCCTGTAGGGCCCGTGAAATTGCGTGGCGCAAGATGGGAACTACCACTAGTGGCAGCGTGCAGAATTGTGCGGGTTGTCGCTGCGTGCCGGTATTTTCCGGATGGCACCTACCGATGCTGTAGAGGGACTAATACTGTACTACTGTGGCGCCGTATCTCGCGAAGCTTTTTTTTGTCCTTTGTTTTTAAATGGGTATGTTGTGAGCCATGCGGACACCCGCACGCATGCGGCAGGTTGTCGGTCTATTGTTGCGGCGGGACCACGTCCAAGATGGGGACTTGACGAGCGGCACACCGACCACCCGTTGGCGCGTGTTCCAGATGAACCATTCGTTCACCGCGATGGCAACACACGAAACACCCCCCCCAAAAAAAAAATCGCGGATACACACTCCTAAGTATAACGCACACTTACTGTGGAAAAAAACTAAACGACAGCTGCCGACGTACAGTCGACTTATGTGATACGTAACGCGCACATATGTTGTAATATATGCCCTTGTACATGTGCTGCTGCAAAACATGTTCCACTCTATTTCCAAGAAAAAAACGCCCTTTGGAAGTACACCCCGTCTTGGGGGGAGGACACACTAGTTGGAATATGTGTCGGGCCATACGACGGCACAAGTAGGAGTGCGGCGGAAGTCTCTGAGCTCCTAACACGAGGAAGCCTCAATATCTCAATCCGAAACATGATTTGGAAGGCGTTCTCAATGTGCGCAACGCGACCAACACTTCTCAATGCGCTACAGTATAAAGTCCTAAAGCATATACTTGTATACTCGTGTAAAAGTATCAGGCTAACCGGCAGTGCCTCGTTGGAGGGGCTCAACCGGCCAGGAACGTTGGGCCCCGAAAAAAGTGCAACCTCTACCGCACTCTAGAGGGATGGATCTGTCGTCGGACCATTTTTCCAGGAGGAAATTGGTTGGAACACAAGGCTGCCATGCGTAGGGTCTGACCCGGGTGGTGGTGGTGGTGGTAGTGCTGCTGCTGTTACAGCTGCCGCCGTTGATCCATCTCCTCTGGCGCTACCCAAGGAGATAGATGGTGGCTGCGATCGTACAAATGTGGAACAGAGTTGGCTTAAGAGAAGCATTTTTTTTTCTTGTATGTAATATATGGACAAAACGTAATGAGCGCCCAAGTGTTCGAGTTGTCTCTATTAGGAACAGGAAAGATGTTCCGTCTGCGTGATGAACGTTCAAATGACTGAAGACACGCAACAAATGCGTAAGACCCCCCCCCCCCCCCCCTTACCCCGCTCTGAATACTCTCCCTCCCCCCCCCAACCCTTTTCTCTCTTGGCGTTTTGCGCGTTTTGGGCCAACCAGCTGCGTTCTTGACGCAAAAGGTGCAGCTCGATGAGGCGACGGTGAAGTTCGAGATCTGGGATACGGCTGGGCAGGAACGATACCGCAGCCTGGCGCCCATGTATTACCGGGGGGCGGCGGCCGCGATCGTTGTATACGACGTCACCAATAAGGCAAGCGTTGGATGATAGCCAGCGGGCGGGGCGGACTCAGGGGCTTGGGCAGGAGAGTTTTCACACACTGGACAGATCAGATGCCTATAGATGATGTATTAATGACGTTTGCGTTCCAGGGCAGACAGATCCCTGGTATGTACGATCTGCATGGCTTGTTGATCGTGATGCCGGATGAGAGCCCGTTAATCTGAATGGTCTGTTAATAGCACATGTTTCTTGGGTTGAGTCTGCACTGCATAGATCCTGCCCAAGATATCAGAGCATCTGTAGGATCTATTAATAGATCATCTACTGTCATACATCCTGCACAATATATCAGAACAACATATATAGGATCTATCAATAGATCATCTAGATGATCTGCCCGATGTGTGGACTGTGTACGCTGCGGCATGCGCTTTGGCGTGAAGCGCTGCGGTGCGCTGGGCTCTACCGTCGCGTCCTCCTCCTGAGTGGTCGTGTTTTGGCGCTTTTTTTTTTTGCTGCTACTTCTGCCGAGAGAAGTACAACGGGGCTGCTGTACACGTGAAATGCTAAACGTCGTAGGGAATCTGGATTTGATGCAGCGCTACTGAATCTTGATGTAAAGGGGGCGTGTTTGATAAGAGGGAGTATGTCGAGGAAATAGCGAGTACGGTTGAGATCGAACTCGCACTCACGAGATAAGCAAGGGCGCGCGCGCGCGACGGGTGCTAAGTATGTTTTTTGGGCATCGCAGTTTGTCCTTCGCGATTATTGTATTCGTTGTAAAACTCTTCGCCAGTATATAGGTCGGGGCAGGGCTCACTTGTTGCTTGCTTTTCTGTGGCAAGTGTGCTAGTAACACTGCGCTTGTAAACGACCCTTCCGTCCCAGCATTGTGGGGGTGTGAAGGTCTACGGTCTTGAGGACGACAGCCATGCACGATGATGAGTACACCTTCAACCTCTCGGCGGGCGCTGTAGGGATGCGAGGGTCTACGGTCTTGAGACTCCGGCCGTGCATGATTATGTGGGCACCCCCAACGTCTCGGAGAGTGCCTGCGCACGTTCGATTATCTGTCCGTTTCTGTTGAACGTTCGAACGAACTCGCGCATTACAGACAAGCGTTGAGAATAAAAAAAGGCGGGCGTGGGCTGTAAGCACGCCCCCTGCCGACTTTCTTTAACCTTTCTGAGATCAAAAGGCTGCGGTGTGGGAAACTGAACGGCAGAGTTGATCTTTTGACCTATTGCACTCCCTGTTTGTGGACGAAAAGACTTTCAATTTGGACTATTTAGTTGGATTATTTTAGAGTTGGCAAAGGGTTATGCCCCTCTTGAGTTGCTGTTGTCAGTGACTCCGAGCCGAAAACTTGCAGGATTTTCCCGAGTTATGCGTGTTTTGTAGAGGAGCTGGCGTTGACGTTCGAGGTGAGTGCGCTGCTCGTCTCTCCTGCAAAACGCTGGGTACAGCTCTAATTTCTGTTCCCCGTTTTTTTTGCTATTTTCAGACTCCCGAACTGCAGAATCCGGGTCGTTGTGAGTAGTTTGCGCGTTTTGCGGAGAGGAGCTAGCGTTAACGCGAATGCATTCGTACGCGTCTCCAAAAGCTTTGGGGGGTGTTTCCGAAACCCTGGGTGCAGTTCTGCGGGGGCTTAGTGCCTCGTTTAGTCGTTAGTTTCAGAACTCCGAACCGAAGACTTGCCTGTATTTTACGGAGTCCGCGCGTTGTGTGTAGGGGAGCTGGCGTTAGCGTCACGTGCAGGTGGTTGGGTTTTCCACCCGATTTTCGAGAAAGTGGTTGCGCGGCATAGTGTGTGCGAGGCGCAGGGGATAATCGCGACATTGTTCGGTTGGGGTTCCTTGGGTTTGGTTTGGTCAGGGTTAGCGTTGGATATATTTTTAGGTGTATGTCATACCGTTTCCTCGAGTGGAGTGGTAAGGTGCCTTTGATTGTAGAGGAGGAGAGCTTCCATCGGCGGAAGTGCATTGCACGTGATGCCCCCCCAAAAAATGCGCGTGCGGTTATTAGGGCTTAACCCCTTTAGAGCCCCCGAACCCCTCCCTATACTAAATCCAAGTAATTATGTCCCCCAAAACGGGTTTCCAGTTGTAAAGAGGTTAAGTTAAGCTCGACGGCGGTTGCCAGTTCATAACTCTGACCGGCAGACTCGTGAGTGCGTTGCACGTCGTGTCTTCACATCTCCGTGCGTGCAGTTCTGACGGGCTCGAGTCTTCCGTTGGTTGCTATTTTCAAAACTCCGAGCCGAAGCGTCTGGATTTTTACGACTGGTTTGCGCGTTTTGTAGAGCTGATATTGACGTGCGGAGTGCGTTGCACGTCGCGATCTGCGGTTTGTTGTTGCGGAGCTATTGTAGCCTCGCCAGGAAGGGGCGGGGAGTGAGTCTTGTTCAGCCCCCCCAACAAGTGGCCGAAATTGTAGGGCTAGAGAGGTTCATGAGGAGGGAGAAAAGTGTTCAGAACCGAATATTGTGACTAAAATAGAGGAACGTATAGTTTTTTTTTGTGGTATGTCGTGCGTTCTGATTGCTGTGTGCAGTGCAAAACTGCAATGCTTTACGAGTATACGGAAAGCTCGATATATGTTTTTGCGTGTGATTTCGTATAGTATTCGTGTTTGTATCTGTGCTTGTGTTGGCATGCGTAGTATATGCGTTTGCAGTTGTAATTCCATACATACATAGCAGTGCGTATTAGTCGCCTTTTTGGCCCCAGTGCGCCGCTCTAGCCGGCGGGTCACTAGATATGCCGCATCTCTCTCGGCCTTTGAATATCTGCTGCACGATGCCCCTCAGGTATTTGTAAGTTTCGCGTATGTTTCCCTTGCAGCGACTTGATGTGCCCAGGACGCAAATTTGACCCCGACCCCACCTCCTCCTCCTCCCCTCTTCCTTCTCCTCCGCCGCCGTTCGTTCGGTGTCCAGGAGTCGTTCAATGGTGCCAAGTCGTGGGTGAAGGAGCTTCAGCGCAGAGGAGACCCGAACGTGATTATCGCACTAGCGGGAAACAAGGCAGACCTCGAACATCGTCGGTAAGCGCTTGTTACAAGCGCTTGGATAAAAATAAAATAAACGCCTCCTTTGCGTTGTTGAATGGATGCATGCCCCCCTCCCACGTGCTTGTGGCCGAGAGGCGTGCTACGGTATGGGTAACACCTACGTTTTCCGAGGCTGCCCACTCAAGAGGCTGTGTGGCTTCATCCAACATCCGATTTAGAGATGACCGATTCACACCCTCATGAACTCGGTATATGATGAACGTTTTTTATCCTGTTCTTTTTATTTTCGAAGATGTACCAGTGTAAGATTCCAACGATATTTGGCAAATCTTCAGTAGAGGAGGGAGCGCCGCCGGTCAGACACATGGTTTCGTCTAAACTTTGCTTCCCCTGCCGCAGAAAGTATCCCGATCTCTTGAGTAGATAAACTAGAATTTGCTAGGAATTTTCACCGCCGATATCGCGCCAAGTCCAAACGTGTTGTTTCCTATTTAGACTGGCTTGCTTATGGTACGCGTTAGTACGCATTGCGTTTTATATTGCCTGACCAAATAACCTCACCAACGTGTATGTGGGGCGGGTTCCCAACGTTGTGTTTTGGCGCGGATACCTAGTAAATACCTTGTACAAAGAAATGCGGTGCAACCTGAGCCAAATGCGGTTGAACCTGAACCAATGAGCATCAACAGATGCGTGATACCGGGTTAAGATAATCCGTCGAAAATATCGACAACGGACTATGCTCAGCGTTATTCTGCTTTGCCCTTGGGGTTTACCCACGTTTTCCCCCGTCGGTCCCTTTCAGGCAAGTGCAGTTCGACGAGGCGCATCAGTATGCCGAGGATAACGGCCTGATTCACATGGAGACCTCGGCAAAGAGCGCACAAAACGTCAAGAGCATCTTCGTCGAGATTGGTGAGGGCGTAGTCTTTGTCAGGCACGTCGCATCACGTGCGTGTGCGTTGACTCTTTTTCTGTGTCACGGTGGATTGGGAGGCTGAGGGGTGATGCAGGCGGTGGTGTCGATACTCGGCCTTTAAGCTGGGGGACGTTGGCCTGTGGCCGTTTTGAAGGGCCTAAAGACGATGGTTTTTTCTGCACCCTGCTAGGTACTGTCTGTTGGTGTCATGTTTTTATCGGGGTAGTTATCCGAGTATTCCGGTGTTACACACTTTGACATTCGCAGAACCTACGCCAACGCTTTAGCCTGCAAGTACGTAAGTTTTTTAACATTCGACCTTCCATTATTACTAGTAGTTCAGCAGGTGTATTTGCTTCCTGCTCATGCACCCCCGACCTCCACCATCTCCAGGGTCTTGCGTCGTTCATGCCCTCTGTAAGTAGAGGCTGCCCAAAAGCTGTGGTGTGCCACCATACCGCCACGATTGAGGACAATGCAAAAACCAGAACAACACTTATTACATTCTGAGTCCAGACACTGTTTATCGTTGATACGTAGTAGTACAATAGCGACCCCGTATTATTTGTCACGCCCATCTTCAGAAATATCCAACCGTCTGTCCCTGACGAGAACCCTACGACGAACCTTCCCCCCCCCCCCCCCCGGCGCCTGCCCCGATCGTAATCCAGCCCAAAAGCTGCCGAAGGCTACCGTGCAACCGGAAAGGGAAGCGTTCCCGATCATGCGGCCTCGGACGGAGAAGAAGTCCGGCTGCTGCTGATTGGCCAACGTGTTCCTTCGATATCATACCATACCTACGTACGTACAGCAGTGCTATAGCTGCACCGACGGTGCAGTACGTACGCCCACTCAGCATTCCACCCCGCCCCGCCCTGGTAACTCCTCCAATGCACCTGTTGCTTTTGTTTTCTCGGGCCCTCGCCCCCACGCGTTTCGTGGACATGTGTTGGAGGTGCTGTAGGTAACAGCGCCGACGAGGTTAGGATAGGGCAAAGGCTCCGGTGTGTGTACTGTGCGCGTGCAAACATGCCGTGGAGGGCGTGCCGCTAGAACGGTCACTCAGGGGTTGAACGCGCTTTTCCTCCGACGTCGAACGTAAAATCGAAACATGACCGAACCTGCTAGTATTTGTACTCTAGTAGGGTTTCTTTGAGAACAGGGGGGCGGTGCAGGGGGCGGGGGGGGAGGGGGGGCGATTAATGCGCCCCCGCCTCAATCAAGCCTTCTCCGAGGTGCCGCTGCCTTCGTGCTCTTTTCGGCGAGTTGTCGGGTGATCGGGGGGGGGCGCGATTGATGCGCCCCCGCCTCAATCAAGCCTGCTCCTAGGTGCTGCTGTCTTCGTGCTCTTTTTGGCGAGTTGTTGGAAGATTTGGGGGGGGCGATGTTGGAACCGTTTTTTTAGAGTTGTGCGGTTCAAGTAGAGCGACAATAGGTGGAGTGAAGCGCTAGACCCGCGCTAGGCTCTGTGTTGTTGGTACGGCGGCCTTGCGGGGGTTTGCGAGGTGTACGGAGGCGTTGCCCACTGGCATGTGCTGTAGTTGAACGACCCTAATTCCCTCCCGCCCAACGCTCTACGGCAGTAGTACGCGCGGCGAGGGTTGTTGCGGGTAGGTTGTTGCATGTAGCCCACACACACCACCAGCCGAGAGGGCATTTGTTTCGTTTTGTTTTTGCCCATTCCCGTGCCATTGGGTGAGTGTGCCTGCTATGACTGACTATGCCTACCTACGTGTTGTCCTCGGCTTGTTTGTTAATACGCTATTGAAGTGCAGTAGCAGGTACCGCGCGTGGGATGTCAGGGTGGGGGGGGGGGGGGGAGGGGCGTGAAGCGAGCCGGGTGTCACACGCATATTTTTTCTTGCGAAATGTTGCGCTTGGTTGGTTGGTAATGCGTTGTCTTGAAAAGCGTGATGGGTATCACTGAACGGAAACGATTTTTTCCTAGGTTAGGGAGTTTGCTGGAATTTTCGAATTTTGAATTTCGACACTTCAACGCGTGCGGCTGTGAAGGCCCCTTGGGCAGCAATCAAGAGGCAAGTTAGACTTTCATGTTGGGTTTATATATACCTGGTATATGGTACCTGTGGTACCAGGTATGGCTTAGGAGTAGTAAGTACCCTTACCCCCCCCCATTTGTGGCCAACACCGCTTAACGTTCTTGCGTATTTCTATTCCTGGTGCCCCCATGTGCCAGCTCAGGGGGACGGTTCTATATCTGCTCGTTGGTGTTGTATGGTGTTCGGCAACTACCTCCGTTGCGGCACATTGAATAATATATTGCTCCATACCTGGTACTTGCGTTCTATTTTTGACATTGCGGCCACTTGTATTAAACACACAACCCTTATATTTTCAAGATGTCATCAGAACCAAAAAAAAAACACGGGACAGGAAAAGCAAACAGGAACGTGCCGACAAGCATGTATATCTGGCGTCGGGGGCCGTCCTCTATCCTCTGAGACAATGTGTCCCACCTCTATATCATAAGATCTGGGATATCCTCGCGGGTTTCCTAGTAGTCTGTGGCGTGGGGGGGGCATCCTCTGGATATCCTAGCGGGTTTCCTATACTAACCTGGCTCCTGCTAAGTTCAGGGCTAAAATTGGTGTGGAGGTGAGTAACCTATAGTCTATGGTCTTCGCTCATTAGACACTCAAACCTAGGAAACCCCGGGAATGCACCCAGGATGTCCCGTGTCGACGACGAAAATAGCTTCTTGGCGTGTCCCGTACATGATGTGACGTATGTATGATGATGTATGATACATACCAGTACTTCCTCTTTGCTGTTGTTTGAATAACGATAACGCGTTATAAAAGCCATCAACAATTGATTTCGATTTTTTCCGAGTGAGGCCGACACTCAGCCCTGACACTGTGTTGGACCGCCTTTTTTAAATATTAATAATAATCTTCTCTGTTTTTAGTCTGGGATATCTAAAAAGTGTGAGGGACGTGACCAAAAACACCCGTATCTTGCTGCCACTTCAACCACATGTTCCACGCTGCTGTGTGTGTGTTTTTTTAACCTGCTTTTTCCACCCATCAACACCCAGCACACCCAGTCAGTGTCCACCCCGAGTCGTCATCCTTTTAATAAATAATAATAATATTTAACAGAGACGATAGACAAAAAGAGCTCTGTGGTCACAAACTTCGAGACAGATATTATATATATAGACTTCAGACTTTGCAAATGCTACAGCAAGATGCCTGGTGCATGCGGAATACACATGCATGTGGCGTTCGGGTTGTTTTTCTGGAGCATGGCGTCGGGCCTCGTGGTATTTTTAAGTCGTCAGTTTGCACCTACAATTAATTAATTTTATAAACAATTTTCAAGGACGTCAGCCGTGAGTTCGACGAATTTTAGGTCAATACTCATCTTTGCAAGCTGCGTTGTTGGTACTTGTAATATACAACATAGATGAGTTTTTATTTGGAGGTTCGTATTTTTGGTCCACTATAATGGTAAGTGTTGGTATTTTCACTTTGGGTGGGGAATTTTGAGCTAGATCTAACATCACATCTATTGCTCATGGACCTCTGTTCGCTTATCATTATTATAATATATTTTTTGCTACATTTTTTTTTATACCTAACCTCTAAATAATTCGTAAATGTACCGTAAAATACAGCATAGCAAGAGTAACAATACCCCCGCATGAGCTCTGATGGTTTGCAAAACAAATCCAACCAATGCACCAACAACGCAACGCCCGCCCTCGCGACTCATATGTGACTCATAGTGGCACACATGTACTACGTACACAGGCAGACAAGATCACATACAGCAGCAGCGATCAAGATTTCAGAATTTTTTTTTCAGATGATTTTTCGCCCCTTGGGGCCCCGCGTCGGGGCGCATTCTCGGGTCCCGCATTCTCTATCTACGCACGCCTTCGTACTCTTTACGAAAAGCGCTTTTGGGCCATCTCGCATCTCGCCATCGACCACCAGATATCACACCGGTATCGTGTACGTCATAGAGCTTGCGAGCAACGCTTGCACGGAAATGTCTCCCATGGTATCTGCCACGTGCCTTGCGTTGCTGGCTGCTCCCGGCTTCGCCTTCGTCCAAACGCCGTTCCTCGCTGCGCGAGTGAGCCAGGCGCCGGCGGCAGCCTTCCGGTCGACGAGCGGCCCACGTACATCGACGACTCGCATGGCCGCTGACGAGCCGTCCACAGGAGTCAAGCGCAACGAGCACTTCGCGAAGCTAAAGGTGTGTTCTCGCTCTGTCACTGGCTTGCTGTGCCTGCTGTGGTGGTATCAGAGTACCCAGTATTTGCGTGTCTCGACGAGGGATGGTTGTGGTGTGGTTTGCCGGAATTTTGTTCATGAACAACGTGAATGACGAACAGGCCTATAAAGTGGTGTACGGGTACCAGGGGTTTGCTCTTGCGCTTCCAACGGAAAACGCATTATGCGCATATTTGCTGCTGTGCCGGGTCGCTGCCGATTTTGTAGTTGCACTTGCACACGGAACACCACACACAAATTTGAATTTGTATCTGTTCTGTACTACTTTTGTACCCACAGGTTGTACTACGGCTACCACGATATAATCGAACTTACAACTGCATGACGAAGCACGGACACTTATCATACGTACTGCTATAAATAGCGACAAAAAAAATAGCAAGAACGCCTCTATCAACACGCTCGTAGGAAGACGATCAATATTCGCACGACGACCTCGCAGTACTAACAAGATTCACCATGCGACGCGCGTGCCATATGTCGGCGTACCCGATGTAATATACTTGTAATAGTTAATAGGTGAAGCTTGTCCCTACTAATGTCAAGGTCGTGGGTTCAAGCCTCACCGAGCGCATATGTATTCGTGCTCCTGAACTTCTCCCGTAAAAATTGACGAGCAGCGAGAGCGTGAGTTAGCAAAATCCGATGAAAATCGACCAGCACAAAAAGCTACAGAGTGGCTATGCTGAACCCCATGCGCGATAAAAGTAAAGGCATGTACCGGGGGGGAGAAGGGAAGACACCTGTGACCACGGCTTGTCCAGAAGGTCGCTGAGGGTAAACCTCTTAGGGGTTGAGCTGCAGACTAGAACGTAATATTAAAATAGCTCCTTGCGTTTGCACTTCGGGCAACACCTCTCACCCAGGCAGCGCGGATTGCTCCGCGTGGCCGATGCTGTATTCATTAATCAGTACCTAGTATTGTGTTCGACATCTTCTCTTTCGCCTGTCGACATATGTTTCCCTTTGAGGCAGTAATCAGACTGCTTCAGAGGGGAAACACTCAAGGCGTTAAAAAAAAATGACGGTTGCAGCATTTCGACCGTAGGAAGCAGAGCCCGTGCCGCCCGAGCATTTTTCTTCGAAATGCAATGTGCGGAGCTGTTTGCATGTTCCATATAAGCATATGAGTCTAGCTTTCTTAGTCGGTGCTTTCTTCGTGGGTGTCCTGGACTGCTACATCATGAACAATATTTTCCGCGATACCTGGTGCGGGTAGGCTTCTTTTGTTTTGAGCTCTAATAGACTAATGTTGCACTCGCAGTAGTCTGCCCATTATGTTTACGCTTGAGCGAGAAAACCGATGGTCGTTTTGACCCCCCCGCGCGCGTTGTTCCCGTGTATTTTCGCCGGCATGGAATGCGAATCGGCGAAAGCATGCGACCAAGCTTTGCCCCGATTATGCTCGTTCCATACGCTCCATAAACTGCCCAATGTGGACTATTAAATAAGCGCCCAATTAGACTGTGCCCAGCTTTGCTATTAATGGCATACCGTCTAAACATCTTTAAACTGTCAATCCACACTCCCTGCTCCGCCTATTAATAGTGCTCGTGTCCCACTGCTTCAAACCCTTTCGAGCCCTTGCCGTTATATGCCGGTGTTTTGTTAATCAAAGGCTTTTACCCCGTTGCTTCTACCCTGTTTGGTTAGCCGGCGGCTCTTATCCCGTTTCTTATATAAATCACCTGTTTTGTTATCAGTCGCTCCTATCCCGCTGCCTCGATCCCTTCTGAACCCTTGCCGTCACCGATTTTTTTTTTTTTTTTTAATCATAGGCGGGCTACTTGTTCCCGGGCATCGCTAAGCGCCGAAACGCCTACCTCGAGGCCAACCCCGACTGCCGAAACATAATCTCTCTCGGCATCGGCGACACGACTCAGCCGATCCCACCGCACATCCTGAGCGGCCTTGTCGGTGGCGCGGAGAAGCTTGGGACCAAGGACGGTTACACCGGCTACGGAGCGGAGCAGGGCAAGGTATGCCTGCTTGCGGTTAACATCCTGTTTTGGCATTGCATCTCTCCAGGATGAAGAATCGGTACGGACGCTGGGATGCGCTGGGATGTTGTGTCTAAGATGGAGGATCGACCCGAACACTGAATGTGCTGGCCGTTGATGGGTAGAAATCAAGGTTTAACGTGAAGAACACGCACAGAGAGAAAAAAAAAGCCCGTCTCTTGAGCCAATCTCCAAGAATCTCTTACCACCTGTGAACAGAATCATGCTTACACTGTCGTAGACGTGGTCATACAGCCCTTTTTTTCTGGTGCGTTGTGTTGTGTTTGCCTGTTTTTATTGTTGCGGTATGTACGGCGTGATTTGTCGGAAATTGTATGTATACACTATTTGAGTGTAAATCAAGAGCATGAAATGGAGACAGCGATGATGGTATGAAAGTCGAACGTCGGTTCTCGATTCCCGAAACTCGAATGTCAAACCTCATATATATGTCGACTCTTAAATCTCTCTAAAAAGCAAAGCTTGAACCTCGAATCGCAAATATCTCGAATCATGAATTTGACGATGACGACCCGACACCGAACTGAAGCCGATCGCGACCTATCCACGCCGGCGCGTTTGGTCACTCCTCAGGCCGACATCCGCGAGAAGATATCGGAGAAGCTCTACAACGGTCTCATCAGGGCCGACGAAGTGTTCGTCAGCGACGGCGCGAAGTGCGACATCGGCAGGCTGCAGATGATGTTCGGCCCCGGCGTCACCTCTGCTGTGCAGGTCAGTCAGTTCGGGGGGGAAAGGTGCGGGCAGGTCGAGGTTAGATGACTATTACCGTGGTCCATCTACAATGGTAGTGCCGGTTGAGTAGTGCCGATCGCCTGTTATAGTGTCTGTGAAGCGACTTGGCACGCATGAGAACATCCAGTAGTGGGTATATGCGGAGCAGTGCCGGTTTCCGCTATAGTGCGGGTGTTTCCACCTGGCACATATACCGTCGCTACAGAGGGATCACTACTCAATTAAAAAAAATGTTTGTTGGCTGTGGTCGCCCCTCGAATAGCTGTGGCCGACCCTCGATTTTGGCCGCCATGGGACCGGGGTACTTGATGGGCCCTGCAGGCGGCTGTTTGTACGCCCAGGTTCAGTTTGAAGGGCTCAGGTCCGGGTGGGATGAGGTGTCCGGTGGAATCAGGGTGCCAAGCGAAAGCAGGGCGCAAAGAATATGTGTTCGTGGGTGTGTTTCGACCAATGAAACACCCTAGAACATCGGTATTCGACCAATAAAAATAGGGTTTGTCGAATGAGTGGTAAGCTTTACTGGGCAGGTCAGGTCGGGACGGGATGGCGCACACGAACGCTAACGCTAATTTTACACACGAAAAAGGTCTAAGTGTCATGGTACATTGTACGTGAGTACTATTAATACTATTCGTTGTAGAAACGAAGACCGACGCTAGAGTGGGACCCCAAACTATCCCGGGATGGTGTGGTGGACGAAGCCGTGATAAGGGACTTCGACCGCACTAAGTTGGGACCCCGCACTAAATGGTACCGCACTAAAGCGGGACCACGACTGTGCCTTGTCGATTCATACAGCAGCAGTCTGTATACCTGGTTTCGTCGCGCCGCTCACTTCACACCCTTCAAGGCGTGCTTGCTCCACTCACCCCTCCCCTGGGGTCCCTATTAGGAGTAGGAGCGGTGCACCGTCTCGAAAGGGATGCGTGGTCAATGGTCGTCTGACTCTTAGAAAGTGGTTCGTAGCAGGGTGGCTCTCGCCCTTCGTGCACCCAGCCGAACAACCTCGCGGCGCTTGGCGCGTTCCGCACGCGATGTCTGCCTGGTCGGTGGAATCCCCGACGTGATCCGTCTCGGCAATGTAGATATGCGCGGATATTTGGTCATGCGACTGCGGCTGTGCATGAAATGAGTACCCCCCCCCCCCTCCTCCTCTCTGCTGTGTTTCTCTCAACCTTGACAGGACCCTTCGTACCCGGTTTACGTGGACACCTCCGTGATGATCGGGCAGACCGGCGAGGTCAACGAGGAGACCATGCAGTACGACAACATCGTATACATGCCATGCAGCCCAAGCAACGACTTCTTCCCGGACCTCAAGGTACAGAAGTGGTCCCTCTATAGTGCCGGTTGAGTAGTGTGCCTATTTCCGGTATTGTGCCGGTATAATCGCGTGGCACGACTCGAACCCGCTATACTGTTAATACTTCACCGGTTAGCGCCGGTGTCCGGTATACAGCCGGTATAGTTGGCTGGCACATACGGGCACCACCACCACTGTAATGCAAAGAGCAAGCGTTAACGCCTCCGTATTATGCATGCATATTTTTTTCCCACCTTGTGTTTCGAGTAGGTTGTCTCCCGAAGTGTGGGCGCCGTTCTATAGAGATCAACCCGTTTGCTACAAGTCGTGGCCTCTCATTAGGGCGGTCCCTTGCAAGAGGGCAATACCTGCACTATAGTGGGACTCCCGAGTATCCCGGGATAGTGTGGTACTATGGGACGGGACCGTGACAAGCAGTTTTAACCGCACTAAAACGGGGGGCGCACTAGAGGGTGACCGCACTAAACCGGGGGGCGCACTAGAGGGTGACTACACTAAACCGGGGGGCGCACTAGAAGGTGACCGCACTAACGCAGGACCAAGGCTGTAATATTTAGTTTGTATCCGAAAGCGTGGGCGCAGTTTTGAAGGGGTTGACAATGCCTCCGTATGGTTCTTGCAGTGCTACTTTTTTTCTTTCCCCACGCTGTTTTTTCAGGCAGAGTATTGCGCATGCATGCATGCGGAACGCGTCGTCGTGTCTTTTTTTGCTTTTTTTTGTGCTTTGCTGGCGTCTGCGTCTCGCGTCTCGCGTCCCTCTCTCTGTTGGGCACGGCTCTGGTGCTGATGTCTTTGTATTTATGACTATTACAGCGGCTTCAAGTTGACCTGCTACGCCGTCTGCCTTCAAGTCTTTCTGCCTTGAGCCTTTGTGCCTTGGCAAGCTCTGCCTGTCCTGACGGCGCCTGTTATGCTCTTACGACGTTCAACTATGCCAAAATACTTGCCAGCACAACGGATGCCTGTTGTAAGCCTAATCTCCGTGCGTCGTGTCCGCTTGGTGGCTTCTTTGCCCTGCTGCTTTTGGGGGGTCGGGACTTACTAATCGCGTGCAGGCTCTGCCCCACGCGGACGTTATCTACTTCTGCTCTCCCAACAACCCCACGGGAGCGGTGGCCACCAGGGAGCAACTGGAGGCGCTCGTCGCACACGCTAACGAGAAGGTGGGTGCTTGCGCACGGCAGTGCTAGCGATAATGAGCAGGGTGTAAGGAATGAAGTAGGGAAGCGAGGGAAGATGGGTGGAAGGAAACGAGGGCACTGAGGGAGGGAGGGGGGGAAGGAGTACGAAAAGAAGGGATTATGTACCGGTATGGAGTTAAGGAAGGAAGGAAGGGATGGGGGGGTGGGTAGGGAGGAAGGGAGGGATGTGGAGGTGGGTTGTTTTGGGCGACAGAACGAACGATAATCTGAGCAAGGTGTAAATAAAGAACGGAGGGCGGGATGAAGGATGGAAGGAAGGAAGTACCTGTAAGGAAGCGAGGGAGGGGGGGGGGGGGGGGCGCGGGACGAGAAGGTGGGTGGTTCTGCGCGGCAGAGCTAGCGAGAGGACGTCCGAGTGGACGAGGGACCGAGCGAGCAAGCTAGGTGTGAGGATTAGAATAGGGGAGGACAAAAGATGGGAGGAACGGCGTAACGGTAAATCATTAAGGGAGGGGGGAGTGGGGAGAAGAGGGGTGATGTTGCGTGGCAGGGCGAGAGAGAGGAACACGAGTGGACGAGAGCGATCGAACGAGCGAGGTGTAAGGGCGGAAGCAAAGGAGTAGGGAAGTTAGGGAGCGAAGGAAGGGCAGTAGACGGGTGGTTTTCGCGTCGGAGCGAGCAACGGGAAGTCCGAGTAGGCAAGCGATCGAACGAACGAGCAAGTTGAACGGAAGAGAGGGAGGGAGGGGGGAAGGAAGGAGAGCGTCAAACGCCTCTGTGAAAACGAGTGTGTCTAACAAATTAACATGGTCACGATGGTTTTGCAATTGTACGTTTAGGTGTTTCTTTTTGTGCGACGGTACGCATAGCCGTAACTTATGATACGGGTATTTTTTCGCTTTTCGCCACTTGCTGTCGCTGTATTTTTCTATACGCCCGTAGTACTTACCAAATGCTTGACTCTGCACAATTGGCAGGGTTCCATTGTTGTGTTCGATGCGGCGTACGCTCCGTTTATCCGCACCCCGGGAGTGCCCAAGTCTATCTTCGAGATCGAGGGGGCCAGGTCTTGCTGCATTGAGGTGAGATAAAATCCATTTTTAATCTAGGTTCAATGTGCTGTACGCTGCAGAGCTGTACCCGCATTTGTAAGATGTTTCGAAGTATGCTGCTGCCAGAGCTTTAGGTGGCTTCAGAGGGACATGTCATACCCACGCCACACCACATCGCACCCCACCCCGTCCCACCCCAATCATGCCCCACACGTCTACGCCACCCGTTTTTCACACCCCGCTTTCATGCTCCCCTTTCACGAAAACGCCTTTTTTTACAGGTTAACTCCTTCTCGAAGTACGCGGGTTTCACGGGTACGCGTCTGGGCTGGACGGTTATCCCCGATGAGGTCAAGTTCTCGGACGGAACGCAGGTCAGGAACGACTTCAACCGCGTGATGACTACCGCCTTCAACGGCGCCTCCAACATCGTACAGGTAACATGGTGTTTTATTATTGCTTTTCGCACAGCATGGTGATACTTCTGCTGCGCGTTCTTCTTCTTTTTTACTTTTTTTTTATCCTCCGGCGGATGGGGAAAAATAAAGCTTTAGCTCACCACACTTCCACGTATTTTCATACGCGTCGTGTATCGATTTAACTCAGTTGCTTTCGCAGCCCAACGCTAGCTGGCGCACCCTTCGGGTTCCATCGTAAATCTTATACAAGTAGAAGCTTTGGACAAGATTGTATTTTACTCATCGTGTTTCTGGTTCTGGTCGGTGTAAAAGGGTCCCGTATTGGTTTAAGAAGCGCTCGAAAACCCGCTTTTAGATTTATCTTTTTCTCAATAGCTCTTGACAAAAATGGCGACGGGTGGACTACGAGCCTCTCAAGGAGCGGTCGAAAATCCGTTTTTTATTTTTAGCGTTCGCTTCTTCTCAAAAAGTCTTGACAATAATGGCGACCGGTGGACCACGAGCGTCTCAATTTTGTTACTCTTTTTGTCTCTGCTGGTGTTCGATGTTTGCCCCTGTGGCATGCTTATTAGTCCGGGGGGATGACGTGCTTGGACGACGAAGGTTTGGCGGAGATCGCGAGTTTGATGGACTACTACCTCGAGAACGCCAGGATCCTCAAAGAGGTAAGGGATGAACCCAATCGACATCGTCCGTTAATTTATAAGAACGCGTGCTACGTGCGATATGGTTGTGGTATTTTGACCCAACTGTTTGTGACAGAGCGCGTTCCTAAATTGATAAGTCAACTATTAATAAGGTGCCCACATGCAATGTCGTTCGAATGCCATTTGTGTTTTCGAAATCTCCAATAAGTTTGGTTGATGACGCACGCCACGTACGCCCATCCCTGGGTCGGTTAGATAGATACCGACTGCAGTAGCGTGCACTGCTGTGCCAATTTGCCCTATATGGTTCGACACAATGGTCGTCAGCACACAAGCCCTGATTAGGCGAGGAGTACCATAGATAGACGCCGATTTCGGCCCCGATAATGTCCATGCACTTGGTTGTCTGGGACGGGTCGTGATCGAGATTGGGGCTAGGGCTATAATACGCTACCGGTCATCTATTACCAGTAAGGAAGAGCGCCATATGACTTAGCCTACATAATACGGGGAAACAAGAATTTCGACAGCTGCAATATTGTAGTCCGGGGTCTTGTCAAAGGGCCGGTGCTGTATTAGGGCCAGGAGCATAGGTTAGATTCGGCATCGCTGACTGACGCACGTCCAGCCTTGCCTTGCCTTGCCTTACCTTGCGCTTTTCCTTGCGGCGCGCCTCTTAACTTGCCAGGGGATCGAGTCGTGCGGTTTCAAGTCTCACGGGGGCACGGACGCCCCGTACGTCTACGTGGACTTGGAGGGGAAGGCCAGCTGGGATGTGTTCAGTGAAATCCTCGAGAAGGCACAGGTACGGAACAGGCCACCACGACCGAAAATCATCAACCCCGTTGGGACTTAAGGGGGAAGATTTTCTGGGTAAAAAATGGGACGGTCACAACATGGGTCGCTCGGGGGAAAAAAAAAAAAAAAACGCATGCTAGGGCAGAGGGACTCTATTTGTATTTCTAATACTACTCCTTACTTGAGGAGGTCTATGCTTCCTTACCCCTTCTTAACCCCAAAACTTGTTTGGGCAAAAATAAAAGTGCTTCTCGATAAATAATCCCGTGTGTTGAGGCAAACAAAGAAAATTGTGGGCAAAAAATAACGAAATCACGTATGTTTGGGATAAGTAAGGCCTTGACGCACCCGAAACGACTCCTGTAATGTGATAACTTGGTACACACTTTAGCACTTTTGCGTGTGTTTTTTCTAGTTGTGATGCAACGATCCGAAAGGTTGGTTGAGAAGGGGTTTGCCCGCGTGCAACCGCACTCGATTGGTTTCTCGACAAAGCCAATCTAACCCCCACTGCTGCAAATCACGTCGGACATGTCAGATGCCTCTTGACGGCCTTTTCCTTCCAGGACAGATGTATCATATCCCTGGTATATGTATACTTCGTAAGTATGATCTGCATGGGCTATAGATGATGTTGCCGGGTGGGAGCCGGATCTAGCAATATTTCCCTGGGCTGGATAAGTTCTTCACAGATCCTGCACAGCATGCTATGCCTGCAGATATAGGATCTAGATAATCTGTATCGTCTAGATCGTTTAGATCGTGACCTGTCCTATGTGTGAAATGTTGTCCTGCTGCTTGATAGCATAGTAGTCAATAGGATGGCGAAACGAGAATGGTTAAGAGCCGAACACCGAAGGGTCGAGAGTTTTACTTAGCTGAGTTATGTGCTACTGCTTGTTGTGTCTTGTGTTTTGGCGCGTACTAGGATATAAAGAGGTAGCGAGCAATTTTCGTCTGAAATGAACGGTTTCTGAATGATGGGGCTCCTTAACCCAAAATTGTCGGGGAAAAAAAAAAGAATAGGCAATTTTTTTTGCATGGTTCTCGTTGTACACCCAGGCAGTGGGATGTTTCATCCGATGGCAGTTTCATTTTCTCCACGTCAGGTTTTTAGGTTGACCCCTTCGCAACTGGAAACTCGTTTTGGGGACAAAATTACTTGGATTTAGTATAGGGAGGGGTTTGGGGGCTCTAAAAGGGTTAAGAAGGGCATGTCTTAAGCCCCGACAGTGAGGGGTAGTATTAGAGAAAAAATGGTGCGCCTCTATCGTAGGGCGCGTGTTTCCAGCACCGCGTTGAAGTGAAACGCCTGTGGCTGGGGTGTAAGGGTCGTTCCTAATGAAATTCTAGGGAAATCGCGATTCGTGGTTAACAAAAAAAATACGATTCGTGAAATTCTCAAATTGGCGTGTTATGTCAAGTTGAAAAAAAATGTGATTTTTGTTCATTTTCCAAGTTTCAACCATTTTTTTTTCGTGTCATGATTCGTGGCGTGTTTTGTTGTTAGGAATGACCGCGTATGACCTGTCAAGTAGGAGTGGGACGAATTGGCACGTAAAGCTGAATTGTATGAGTGGAATCACAAGGATGGCAAAGCGAAAATGGTTAAGATCTGAGTACCGAAGTGTCGACATTTATTTCGCTGAGTGATGGTGTTATTTTGGTCAAGCGCTTTGAAAAGAGGAGGCGGTTGTACTTGGGGGGGTGGGGGGTTGGCGTGTTGATGCAGCGTACATGGAGCGGTTTTGATCGTACTGCTGTGTGGGCAGAGGGATGAAGAGAATTGGCCATACGATAATTTTCACCACTGCAACAAGGAATCCACTCTAATTTCAAGTGCTTTGTCCACAAAAATGTGGTTAAAGTTCTTAAAAAGTGACTATGAAAATGACGATATCTCCTTCGCTGAGTTATGACGTAATGCTATGTTTTCTTTTTTGCAATCTCAAGTATGTATTGCTATTCGATGCGAGTCGACGAGGGAAGAAACAGCTGGAGTCTTGTCGCGAACAAAACGAAGGCGCGTATCGTAGTTTGGGGGGGGGGGAGAAGAGCCTGCTTGGTGACCCCGGATCTGAGCTACGTCTCAAGGAGGGAGAAGGAGAAAGAAAAATGCTAAGATAACAAAAGGGACGAGCAAAAAATATGCTCCGAGTATAAAACAAGCAAAATCGCGCTGAATCGAACCAAACGTAGTTGGGGTGGGGGGAAGGGTAATCGCCGGTCGCCCCGGTGGCGTATCAAGTTATCCTCGAGCCTGGTATAGGTCAGTTTCGTGAGTTCGAGTCCCCTCAAGTGCATACTCGTATAAATTCGTGAGGACTTTTTCTTGCGCACAAATTGACTCGCGGAAAGCGCGAGAGCGTGAGTTAGCAGCACTTGATGAAAAATCGACGAGCAGTGGGATTGCTGGACCCTATGCGCGATAAGATCGAAGGCGAGAACCGAAGGGGAGAAGGGACGACACCTGTGACCACGGCTTGCCCAGAAGCTGGAAGGTAGAAGTGTGAAAAAACAAAAATAGAAAAGTGGAGCGGTGTATCAACGGTATCGGGAAAAAAAAATCTGGTCATGAGCTGATGGCCAAAGCAACGATAACTCTTTCCTTTCGCTGAGTGATTTGTGTTGTTTTATCGAAGCGGTAGTAACGTGTTGTGGTGGAGTGGCCGTGGTTTAGGGTCGGGGGCGGGTATGGCGCTGCTGCGATGTGGAGAGGGGATCACGAGGATGGCAAAACGAAAATGGTTAAGAGCTGAATATCAAGTTTGTCGACATTTATTTCGCTGAGTGATTTGCTGTGTATATTGTATTACCAAGCGTCAGAGAGTGAAGCGGCCGCACTTGGGTGGGAGGAGGGGTTAAGCGCTAAATGAGGAGGCGTTAAGCGCTAAATGCCTATGTGTCGACATCTATTTCGCCAAGTGATTTGCTACAATTGTCAACCGTCAGGAAGTTGGACGGCCGCACCTGGGTGGGAGGGGGCTATGCTGTGTTGATGCAACTCGTGAATGTGGAGGTGAACCATTGTTGTAGGCTATGATAGCAGAGGAATCGCGAGGATGTTCAAAACGAAAATGGTCTAAGAGCTGAATACCAAAGTGTCGATTTTTATTTCGCTGAGTGGTTTGCTACCATGTTCAAATGTTGGGGATTTAGACGGCCTCACGAGGGCGGGAGGGGGTATTTATGATGTTTTGATGCAACGTATAGATATGGAGGTGTGCTTTTGTTGTAGATTATGATAGCAGAAGAATCATGAGGATGGCAAAACGAAAATGGTTAAGAGCTGAATACAAAAGTGTCGAATCTCTTTCGCTGAGTGATGTTTTTCGTTATACCTATACGAAGCACTAGGTATGCAGCACCGTGTTGATGTGAAGCGACTGTACTCGGAAAGGGCGGGGTATGTCTTGTTGCTAAAAGTGTAGAGGGGTGGCACCGTTGTACTGTATCAGAGGAATCACGAGAATGGCAAACGATAAGGGGTATGCATAAGAGCTGAATACACCGATTGTCGATTTTTATATCGATGAGCAGTTTTTGCTACTGTTGTCAAACGCGAAGAATAGACGGCATTTTGGGGTTGGGAGGGGGTATTTGTGATGCGTTGATGCAACGCATAAATATGGAGTTGTGCTGTTGTAGGGTATGGTATCTTAAAGCAGAGGGATCACGAGGATGGCAAAACGGAAATGGTTAAGAACTGGATGCCAAAGTGTCGAATCTCTTTCGCTAAGTGATGTTTTTTGTTGTACCAGTACAAAGTACCAGGTATTCAGCAGCGTGTTGACGTGAAGTGACTGTACTTGGAAGGGGCGAGGGTATGCCTTGTTGATAGAGTGTAGTGGGGTGATACCTCGTACTGTTGTTCTGTATCAGAGGAATCGCGAGAACGGCAAACGAAAATGGTTATGCATAAGAGCTGAATACCGAAGTGTGGATTTTTATGTCGCTGAGTAGTTTGCTACTGTTGTCAAGCGTGAACAATAGACGGCCGTACATGGGTGGGAGGGGGTATACATGATGTTTTGCTTTGCAGCTTTCGAATTGGGTTGTTGTTTTTCTTTTTCTCTGAGACGTGGGAGGGAGTTTCCGCGGGCGTAACCTGCTACCGACGGCACTGACAGTATCTACATGTTTTCACCTATATCGCTATTAGTCCATGTTCGTAGCGCTATTACTCCGTGTACTAGTTTTATTACTCCCTCCCCTGGCCCCCTCGCCTGGGGCCTACTGTACGGTCTCGGATGACCGAGTCGAGTTACCCAAATGGTCCCCCGTCATTCAAGCTCCCCACCGTAATTTTGTTGCAAACAAAACAAATTATATGTCGTAATAGCTCCTTCCCCTCATCTTCAAAAGAAAAGAGGTGGGCGGGCGGGAGAAACTACGGCAATAGTAACTTCTTCTCGATTACGACGTTGGATGGTCAGCTGAGGCCTCGCGCCTTTAGCGTGGGACTCCTGTGCTTCGCGCGCTCTGAAAGTTAGCTCGTGAGAGTAATGATCTCAAGGGGTTGTTCTTCATGTTATTATCGTTTGTCCAGTACCTGGACGCACATCATCCATTCCGTGATTTCAACGACCTGCCTGAACCCCTCAGGCTTATCGACGTTTCGTTTGATTGTCTCCTCGGAGCTACAACCTTTCTTATCATCATCTCTCCTGGAAATTTAACTCCTCGATCCTTCAGCCAACACATACAACGGATTATTTATCGTTCTGTTCCAGAATCTACTATTAATAAATAATCCTCCACTTGACGCAAGTTATTATTATTATTATTATTATTATTATTATTATTATTATTATTATTATTATTATTATTGTTGTTGTTGTTGTTGTTGTTGTTTTTGTTAGTATTATCATTATTATTACTATTATTATTATTATTATTATTAGTATTATTATTATTATTATTATTATTATTATTATTATTATTATTATTATTATTATTATTATTATTTTATTTTTATTTTTATTTTTATTATTATTATTATTATTATTATTATTATTATTATTATTATTATTATTATTATTATTATTATTATGGGTCGCAGGTACACATTCTACCGTTACGTAGGCAGATCTTCTCGTGAAGATTTGTATGAACGGTAACCGTTCCAGAGGTATTGGATATCGTGTCTTGTTGTACTAAAAGTGGTCGCGAAGTCTCCGTAGGTTCTGATGACAGAGAGGCGGGTAATCACGTTTCCCGCTGACAAGTAATTACTGTCGACTCTCTGTTTGCCGCGAAGCACCTCTCGTTGCCTTGACGCACTTCTATCGTTACCGTCGCTTGGTTTCGCCGTCGAACCTTGCTCCAACCTGGCGTGTTCTCCACGCTACGAAGGACAAGAAGAGAAGTAGTTGCAGGTTGCGAGTCGAACCTGGGTTACCCCAAAGCCTCGTTATTATTATTGGTGGTGGTGGTGGTGGTGGTGGTGTTGTTGTTGTTATTATTGTTATTATTGTTATTTTTATAATAAATAATTTGTTCGAATTCACAGCTGACGTGTTTAGAAGAACTAGAAAAACTTACATGGGAGGCGTGCTATTGTTGTAAACGATGATAGCCAGAGGGATCACGAGGATGGCAAAACGAAAATGGTTAAGAGCTGAATAGCAATTTGTCGAATCTCTTTCGCTGAGTGATGTTCTTCGGTATACCAGCACGAAGCACCAGGTGTACAGCTCCGTGTAGACGTGAAGCGACTGTACTTGGAAGGGGCTGGGTATGTCTTGTTGATTGAATGTAATGGGGTGGTGCTGTTGTACTGTATCAGAGGAATCACGAAAACGGCAAACGAAAATGGTTATGCACAAGAGCTGAATATCGAAGTGTCGATTTTGATTTCGCAGAGTGATTTGCTAATGTTGTCAAGCGTGAAGAATAGACGGCCGCACATGGGTGGGAGGGGGTATTTTATTTTGTGTGGATGCAACGTATAAATATGGAGGTGTGCTTTTGTTGTAGATTATGATAGCAGAAGGATCATGAGGATGGCAAAACGAAAATGGTTAAGAGCTGAATACAAAAGTGTCGAATCTCTTTCGCTGAATGATGTTTTTCGTTATTCCTGTACCAAGTACCAGGTATGCAGCACCGTGTTGACGTGAAGCGACTGTACTGGAAGGAGGGGGGCATGTCTGGTTGAGTGTATTGGGGTGGTGTTTTTTTATGGTAATAGAAGAATCACGAGAATATCAGACAAAAATGGCTAAGAGCTTGATACCAAATTTTGCATTTTTATATCGCTGAGTAATTTTGCCGCTGCTTTTTTATTTTTCTCCGTTTTTTCTTCTTTCTTCTTCTCCTTTTCTTTTGTAACTGCAAGTAATCTGGTCTGCTGGCTTGCGCACTTATGTTTTCTCCCCTCGTATTCATTGCGGTTGGCACCGCATAGCCAAATTCGTTGCTGCCGGTGCAATGTGTATCTCTTGTCTGTAGTTTGTGAGCACAGAGGTCGTCTTTCTAGGAGGCATCGGCACGGAGGTGTCCTACATAATTGTTTTTCACAATGGATGGAACTTTAAAAAAACACAATAATGTGTATCTCTGCGGCACGGACACTTCCTGGTTGGGCTGGATGTAGATGGGTGGAAAGACAAGTTTGATTTGAAGAACACACGCATTGAGACACGCATTGAGGCAATGTGTGTCTCTGTCTCGTAGTTTGTGAACACAGAGCTCGTCTCTCTAGCAGGCATCGGCACGGACACTGGTTGTGCTCGATGTAGATCGGTGAAAATATCAGTTGAATGACCACGTGTACAGCAGCGTGCTATCGTGAGGCGGGTGGAGGGGTATGACGCGTTGATGGAATGGAGTGTAAGGGGGTGGTGCTGCTGTTGCGTGGTAGATGGTAGCAGAATATTCACGAGGATGGCAAAACGAAAATGGTTAAGAGCTGAATACCAATTTGTCGATATTTTTTCGCTGAGTGATTTTCTACAATTGCCAAACGATAGAAAGTAAGGGGCCGCACTTGGGCGGGAGGGGCGGGCGTAGATGGGAGGGCGGTTTAAGTGCTGAATATCAATGCGTCGACATCTTGCTCGCCAAGCGATTTGCTACTATTGTCACACGTTAGGAAGTTAGACGGCCGCGCTTTGGTGTGGGGGGAGGTGTGACAGGTGTTGATGCAACGTATGAACAACGTATACATATGGGGGGTGTGCTAAACTATTGTATGGTAGCAAAGAAATCGCGAGCATGGGAAAAATGAAAACGGTCAAGAGCTGAATACCAACGTGAGCGATTTTTATTTCGCTGAGTGGTTTTCTGTTATTGTGTCACCTCAGGAATCTAGACGGCCGCATTTCGGTGGGAAGGGGTGTTTATGAAGCGTTGATGCAACGTATAAACGTGGAGGTGTGCTATCGTTGTAGGCTATGATAAGTCAGAGGTATCACGAGGATGGCAAAACGAAAATGGTTAAGAGCTGAATACCAAAGTGTCGACATTTCTTTCGCTGAGTGATGTTTTACTTTCATGTGTATACCACGTGTACAGCAGCGTCTTGGCGTGAAGCGGGTGGAGGGGTATGGCATGTTGATGTGTAAGGGGGCGGTACTGGTGCATGGTAGATGGTAGCAGAATATTCACGAGGATGGCAAAACGAAAATGGTTAGGAGCTGAATACCAAAGGTGTCGACATTTCTTTCGCTAAGTGATGTGTGTTGTATTGTTATATGTGTTGAAGTGGACCGGGTATATTTGGGTGGGAGGGGATCGGGGATACGACGTGGCGCTACAACGCAAATGGAAGTGGTACTGACTGACATTTGTTATAACAGCAAACTCACGAGGATGGCAAAATGAAAATGGTTAAGAGCTGAACACCAAAGCGTCGACATTTATTTCGCTGAGTAACGTGTTGTTTTCCGTATGATAGTTTTTTTCGTTTTTCTCGTGAACACCGATGGTTGATGGCTGTTACAATTTTTCGGTTTCCCGCTGCTGTTCTTGTCTGTTCGCTGTTCACTCCCATAACCCTCATTCAACTCCGTCCATCTTTGTGAGCAAAGAACCTAAACTCAAGAGTGGGATTACGTATGAAATAGGAAATTGGGTTACTTTTTGACTTGATTTGTGTCGCCGCTGACTGGCGTACCTCCCTGCCCCCCTCCCCTCTTGCCCCACCCCCTCCCCAGGTGGTGACAATCCCCGGAGCTGGATTCGGACCCGGAGGAGAGGGTTTCCTTCGTTTGTCGGCGTTCGCTCCCAGGGAGTTGTGTATCGAAGCCGTAGAGCGCTTGCGCGCGGTGTTGGCTTAATTGCCAATACCGCATAGATTGATTGCTGGTGCTTGGAGCATTGGCAGAGAAAGTTGGACGGGGATGGATGACTCAGCTGCTATTAATAAAAGCAGTGATTTCGTGTGGATGATGGTGGATGCATCAATGAACTTACTTGGTAGATGCATATTTTTTTGCGTTGTTGGTTGAATGCGTCAATCGCTTATTCGAATTGGTGCAACGCCTCATCAATGCTTTTATTTGGTGGATGCATCAACGAAGTTCTTTGGTGAATGCATCAACGCAGTTTTTTGGTGAGTGCATCAACGAAGCTATTTGGTGGATGCATCAACGAAGTTATTTGGTGGGTGCGTCAACCAATAGGATTGCATTTGAGTGTATTACGAAGCAATTGAATTGGCGAATGCATCCACCAATGAATATTCTAATTGGCGGATGCACCATTCACTGAGTAGGATTGCATATTTTACGAAGAACGAGGGTAATGTGTTGGCGGTTGGCGCCGCCACCGGGGTGGCAGGACAATGAGTGCGTTGTCTGTTGTTTTCATAAAGGCGAGTGTTTTTCTTGAATTTTGTTCTTTAGAATGGCGAGCGAGCGACTTTGCTTTTGGAATGCCGTTGGATTCGTTTCCATGACGCAAGCGTTCTTCACTGTTTCAGAAGAGCAAGCGAGCGGACGACCTTGGCTTTGGAACGCCTCGCTCGAAATTCGAGGTGTCATGATACTGGTATAGATTAGCTGCTGCAGAGGCATTGACCCCTCTAGAACTGCGCCCAACTTTTTGGGAAAAATCAAACTCGTGTCTCGATAGAGGTAGCAAGCAATTTTCGTCTGAAGTGAACGGTTTCTGAATGACGGGGCTCCTTAACCCAAAATCATCGGAAAAAAAAAAATAAAGGGCATTTTTTTTTGCATGATTCTCGTTGTATACGTAGGCCATGTGATTTTTCATCCAGTGCGTAGCAGTTTTATTTTTCAATAAATCAGTTTTTCGGGAGGTCTTGAGCTACGAAAGTTAGGGACCTCAGAAAAAAAGTGGCGTGCACCTCTATCGTAGCACGCGTCGTCACTTGAAAATAGTGTGGGGTTTTTCTTCCAGTAGTGGAAGGGTCAAGTCTTTGGTTGGGCCGGCGAGTACTTCTCGCACTTTTGCTTTGACGCACAATCGCGCTGAAGGCTTTAGAGTTGGTACCCATGGTGCCTGGTACCGAAAGTTGATGATAAAATAGTCTATCGAATTAGCAACCATACGAGCATTAGAACAGGAGGTCACGGCGGCCGGAGGGGTTAGGGGTTTGCAGTGCGCCAAGTCGCAGGCAACGGGCTTCCGTGCGTAACGCTGAAACCTTTCTCGTGGCGAGACAGTCGAAACGTATTTTTTATGATTAAAAAAAGGAAGTCACATGACAAGAAAAAACCTCAAGATCTCGCGCCACATATTGGTTGACTGTAGTCTAACGGATAGACTGCAGGCATCTTCCCTGTTGGAGTTAGCGCCGGGTTTCGAATCTCAGCTGGCGTTATTTTTCTCCAGGGCGATTTCTGTGCCTTTCCTCTCATGTTGCTGAAAGTGCGGGGAGAGCGCGAGTTGGCAATATCTATGGAACGCTACGAGCAGTGGGAACGCTGCATCTCATGCGTGATAAAAAAAAACAAGGTGCCGGGAGGGAGAAAGGCCGACACCCGTGACCGCGACCTGTCCCAAAGGGCGTTGAGAGTAAAGCCTCCCACGAGTTGAGCCGGAAAGCAAACGCAATTCCCCCCAAAAGGACGACAAATAATAATCATACGACGCTCTGTGTTCGTCGAGCTCTTGTCATACCAAGACATATTTT
The DNA here is from genome assembly GCA_012845835.1 of Undaria pinnatifida. NCBI lineage: Eukaryota > Phaeophyceae > Laminariales > Alariaceae > Undaria > Undaria pinnatifida. The sequence continues at coordinate 27,608,951 of JABAKD010000002.1, forward strand.
GGGACGATGGTATAGCGATCAAAATTGGGCTAGGTGCTGTATTTTATCGACTGCATAGTGGAACATGGGGACACGCAGCAGTACGAGTATTACTGGTACAATGCTGCGTGCGTGTCGGAGATTTTCTTGGATCCAATTAAGTATTTCAAATACTTCAGCCGTGAGTTCGACCAGTTGAGTGGTCGGTACTCATCTTCTGAAAGTTGCATGATACTTCGGCCGCGCGTGCTTAGATTTGCTCTTTGAGGATATAGGCCAATGACTCTCCTAGATGCTGCCGGTGAACAGGACAATTTTGACAAAGGGCGATTTCGGTCCATAATCATTCTGCGCATTAAAACCATGTACCAGGTCACCCGTATGGAGGGGGACAAAAGCTGAAAATAACATGAATTGTCGGTCGAGAACACTCTCTACCTCAGCAGCCCGGGCTGCTTGGTGTGACCGATGCTGTGGCCAATTAACTTTTTTCGACAGTTTATCCACAACGACTGCAAATCCTGCACCTGGTATCGAGATACGCATGGAGTGGAGTGACTCTAACAATGTTGGTCATTGATCAAGTTCCGAAGGGGCAAAACATGTACAACAATAAGCACGCGCAATCGAAGTATAACTCACACGAAGCTTGCAACTTAATGAGTTTGACGAAATTCTAGATCTCTCAGATAAGGCGTTTTTTCTATATTTTCTACAGTACTTGAAAAAAAGTTGTAAAATCGTCCGTTGAGGGGAGACACCAAACAGTATCCTTAAACGGGTGATCTGAATGTAGAACACTCGCGACCCACTCGTCGAACAGATTGCAAAGCTGGGTATCGAACGATCACATTTCGGTCGAACTCACAGCTGACGTTTTCAAAATAATGATGAAATATAATTGGCACTGTATCACAGTTCAAAATAGCGATACAATCTTTAAAAACATACAAGACCCCCAGCTTCTCGTAGATATCACGTTAATAACTACCAATCGTAGACTACTACTGCTATAAACCAGAGGAGCAATGCTACGCCTTCTTTCCAGCCTTCGCCCCAGGTGCCACCGACGATGCCAAGCTGCCGCTAGTGGTTTCGAGCATGAGCGGCGTCCACCGCGTCATGAATTCGTCCGCCTTCGCCGTCATCAGTGTACCCTCCGCCCCCCACAGTAACCTGTCCTTCAAGCTACCCAAGTCCTCTCCCACCTCGCGTTCTGCGTGGAATCCGGCAATTCTGTAATAACGAACTAGCCTGGAGCGCAAAGTAACGAGGAAGCGGAGGAGGGGGGGAGCGTACTCATTTGTTGCTTGCCTTAGTCATTTGACCATTGACCACGCATCCCTTTCGAGACGGAGCACCGTTCCTACTCCTAATAGAGACACCTACAACATTTGGGCTCTCATTACGCTCTTTTCATATATTACACAAGAACTGTTTGCTTATCTTATCCTCTTCCCGTTTCGCCGTCTGTGGCCACCATCTATCTCCTAGGATAGCGATCGTTTTCTCGCTACTCTCTAGTCTACCAAACTCCTCCATGTCACGTTCGTTTAATTTCCCCATCTCCTCCTCTAACACATCCCGTTCCTCCTTGTATATTTCACATTCTCCTACTATGCGAGTCCTACTCTCTATTGTTGCGTCACACGGGCACATATTTGCATCCACGTCCTCCTCCTCCCGATTACTGGTATATCTCTTTCTTCTTTCTGGTAGGTCCAGGTCCCCTACACGAAATCGCAGTTTCAGTTCTGTCGCGTAGTTTTGGGCCGTGCAAATACGTTTTCATTCCAATATCGCGGAGGAGGGGGGCGGTATTGGGGGAATGAGGCTGTTTACGGGCGAGCTCTGGGGTTTTGGGCGGGTCAAGGGGAATTCTTGATGCCGCCTTGAGCTTGTATCTCATTTTTTCTCGAGCCTGCCAGCCCGGCGACCTCCCGCCCCTTGTCCACCCCCACCACATCGATGGACCTCTCTCCACGACACCCACGGAACCATCCCCCTTCCCCCCCTCAACTGCGGAACCACTTCCTCTCATTTCCCCTCTCGCCCCCTCTCTTCACCACATCTATCACCCCCCCCCCCTCCGCCCCTAACGACATCCATGAAATTGTTTCCTCTCCCCTCGTAGAACCGTTTGCCCATCCGCTCTCCTCCCACCCCTCCCTGGCCTATATTATATACAGGTTGGGTTGGCCTCGGTTGGCAACGACGCTGTAAAACATGCCGCTCACTACACGTCCGCTCCCCTCCCACCCCTCCCTGGCCTATATTATATACAGGTTGGGTTGGCCTCGGTTGGCAACGACACTGTAAAACATGCTGCTCACTACACGGCCTAGACCACCAGGGCACCGCTTTTTTTGTGTTTTTTCTTTTGACGGTGGATTACAGCTGGTGGTCGAGTTAGATCATTTGTGCGGGGTGGAGAACTTTTACTCCGCACAAAAGGAATGGTTGTATCATCTAGTGTTTAAGGTAAGGCACACACGAGGCAGTTACATAGTATTCCCTTTTGCTGCCTCTGGAAGCGGCCATACCGGAAATTAAATTCACTCATTGAAGCTGTCATTCATATGCAAGTCCGCCTCACAAGCGGTTCTTAGTGGGATGCAGCTCACCCTTCATGCGACTCGCCGAACACCCCACGGCGCTTCGCGCTTGGTGCAAGTAATGCCTGCCTGGTCGGTGAAAACCCGACATGCTCCGTCCCGGCATTGTAGGGATGCGAAAGGTCTGATAGCTATGGTCATACCACTACGGCCATGCATGAATATCGAGTACACTTCCGCCCCCCCCTCCCACCTGCTATGTTGCTTCTCGTTCTCGCGAATGGCCAGAAGCTCGACCTTTCTAGCCCCCCTGTCCCACCCATATCGCACCGCCGCACACCCGAGGACCGCGCCCAACTGGAACAGATTGCCGGTTTTGGCGGCCCATGGAAGGTCTCGGGTCCCGGGGGCGGGGGCGTTTGGTGCCCCCGGCTCGTACTCCGAAGCCTTGCGCTGTATCTGTTTATATGAAACGGAAATATGGTGACGATGTTGATGTATGTTGTTGGTGTTGGCTTTGTCAGTGTTGTTGATGTTGCACGTGTCTTACTTGGATTCAGCACGCGAGTGTGGTCATGTAAGCATCAAAACACGATGAGATACATGAATGCGCGATGTTTTGCTCGCTGCTGCCCATCCGGCCGTAGCGCGTGGGTTAGTTTGGGGTTAGAGAAACAATGCATAATACCTGGTATGGGTTGAGGGAAACCATTCACACGGTGGTCCGTTGGAGTGGGGGTGAGTGCGGTGTCTCGCATAAACAATCATCGTGGCACTCTCTGATCGGGGACATGTCTTGGAAGTTTACATCTGTCACCCCGGTGAACTGAATGGCAGGGATGTCAGCACATTCGGACGCGTTGGAGAAACGGTTCGATGTTTCTGCTTTACTTATTCGGGGTCTGGACACACTTGGTTGGCATGGTGTTTATGTGGGAGGCCGATTGCCGATCACTACTGGCTGTACTGTTGTTGGAGGGTTGGGCGACCCAGCGCACAGGAACGCGGGGGTACGGTGCGTTTGTTGGCGCGGAACGAGAGAGTGGGAGAATACGTAGCGAGGGCATCAGCAGCAGCACGTCAGCGGGTTGCTACTTCCAACGACGCCACTGTACGGACAGGACATCAGATCGTGCGCTCTGACTGTGATTCTCCATCACCATCATGATTCAGACCGCAAATCCCAATCCTGATTCAGTACTCTTGTTCTCTGGCGCTGTTCTGCTCATTTGACACTCGCATCCTATATATACCAGAAGTTATTCTACATTAATTCCAGGTAGTTTGTCCCACAAAACGCCGTTGTCTGTACGTGTGAATACTACTGCTGTCCACTGTGCTGTCATGGACACATTACGGGTACTCTCGCGTCCTGTACATCATGTGTCACTTCTCTGAACTGCTAAGTTGGGCAAAGGAAAGCGGCTTCATGCACCTGCACTTTGTCGAGATGCAGGAGGTCTCCCAGGTAGAACCCCGTGGTGTACCCGGCCACCTCTCCGTTGGGCCTGTGCGCCTCGATGCGGTACGAGTTCAGGGTGCCTCGGTAGTGCAGCGTGATGCCCCACGGCTCGCTGTAGGCATCCAAGTCTGCAGGCGTGTAGTATACCGCTTTGCTCGCATCACCACCACCACTGCCTGCGGCCATTGCCGTGGTTACTCTGCCTCGGCATGGCGAGGCCGTGGCATGGCGGTTGGCCGCTGATGATTGCGATGGTGCGGTGCTGACCCGGCGAGTGCTGCTTGTTGACAGCGAATTACGAGCTATAGTAATGCTGTTGGTGCTGATAGTGGGGGCACGAAATGCGACGATGGGGACCAGCAATGTGATTCCTGCGAGGCAAAGCAGCGCTCTGCGTCGGAAAGCCATCGGGATCAGCAACTCGCCCGGAGATATTCACGTGTTGAACATGTGCATGCTACCCGACGCTACGCACAGCAGGTAAGAGCGGGTTTGCATATTTCTAGCTGGCATGTATGTCACGGGAAGAAAGGTTTGAATTTTGAATTGATTTTCTGGTTTTGTTCAGCTCATCAGTCAGCAGCTCCTGCATGCTACGAGACAATGTCGGGGATTGTAGAGCAGCTGGGCATCCTCCGGTCCATCGGGATCGATGGACACGAGAGAGACCTACAGCTGCTGTTGAGAACGGCGGGTTACAACGTCGAGCGGGCAATTAACCAGTGAGTGAAAGCTGGCTTGATTTTTTTATCAATGTGCTCTGCAGCCATATAGATCACATGATCAGTCAGTATCATGGCAACACGCAGCAAATACGCCTGGCCTTGACGCGACCACACTCCCCACTCCTCTCGGTCTCGCTTTGCTTGCCTGCTCAGTTTAAAGCGTAGAAGTGGCGTCCTCCAGGCCGCAAGAAAAAACGACGTGACGCTTGTTGCTCGCTCTCAAAAATTTAAAAACGAGCCTCCGCCGATTCGTCAAGAAAATTCGTCGAGAGCGTTAGACTAAACGTTTTGGCCAAGGTCTCCCGCCTTCCTCCCGCCCACCCCGCCTCGTTTCGTGCGGCGAATGTCGTCATCTTACTACGCTGTGACATGTAACCGATGACACATATCGTGACAGCTATGATACATGTGCCGCTATTCGTATCCAGTACGATTGGAATTGCACAAATCTCCTTACTGCTGTATTTGCGATGTGTGTATATCTTTCTCTCGTACTTTGACCGCAGGGCTCATCTCTCTCGATGTCGATGGGTGGGAATAACAGCAGTTTGATGTGCAGAGCACACACACCCGTACACATCTGACCTGTGACCCGTGACACGCGACCTGTGACATCTGACGTGTGCCCCGTGACTTGTGACCATTGCGATACGTGATTTCGCGACAGCTACTTCGAGTCCGGGATACCGGGCGCGTCATCCATGCCGTCCTCGGCGCCTAGCGCGGCAGCTGCTTTGCCGACTCCGACCCGGGTGAACGCCGGTGCCGCCACCACCACTGCCATCGCGGTGCCACCGAGACGGCCGGATCGGCCTGGGCGCCAGGACGGCGGTGGGACTACTGCCACCGGTAGCAGTAGAGCTGTTGGTGGCAGTAAAGGTATTGTTAGCTGCATTAGAGCTACTCCTGGTAAAGCTACTGGTATTGGGCCCGCTTTTGGGTCGTCGCGGGGGACGCCTGAGGCAGGGTGGCCCAAGTTTATCGGCGAGCGCTTGGTGACTGGGTGAGTTCGCGTGTTCGTGCGTTTTTTTGTTTGTGGCGTGATACAAAATATGTGTGTGCTCGCTTGGCCCGAACGTACGAACGAACGTACAACTGCTGTCATAGTACAGTAGTAGCCTTAAGCGATGCCGTTGTTTCGTATGTCATGTGCCACGTGTCGTTCGCCTGATTTCGTTGTTTGTGTCGCAGTCGTTGACGGTGTGTCTTGCGTGTGGTCATTTGGTCATTTGGTGTCAAGTGTCGTGTGTCGAGACCTGTCCAACACGTGGCCCGGCATCGCCCTCACTCCTTACAGCGACGGTAGACGAAACAGCGAAACTATGAGCTATTAAAGGCTACTAAACGTGCAACGAACCCGCCCCCACCCCCGCCCCACCACCGCGCACCTCCGGCGTCGAGTCACGACCAGCCAACCAACCAACCCATCAACCAGCAAACAAACCAACCAGCCAATCTATCGATCACCCAATCAATCAACTCAAAACAATGAAAAGAACGAAACGATCAATCACCAAAACAACCAAGTAAGCCAACAAACCAACCATCATACCGACTAATCAACCATCGAACCATCCAACCAACCGGCCCTCCAACCAATCCAACCAACCAACGCAACCAACCAATCAAACCAACCACAGCTACAGCATCCGCCGCGGGAGCATGACGTACAAAGAAAGAGTCGCCATCGTCAGCGAAGGCTCTTGGGCGTCCAAAGGCAGCGGCAGCGGTGGCGGGGGCAGGGCAAAGGGGGGTGGTAAGGGGAAGCAAGTCGGCCGGGCGAAGGCCTCGTCCGGGGGCTCCACGTTCCACATCTTGTTCAGAGGGTCCCAGGGCGGAGTCGAGGGGAGGCTCCCGCGCGAGGTACGCGCAGGTTTCGCAGAATGGGGAGAACGAGCTGCACGAAGTGGCGATAGAGGGTAGACATCAATCCCTTTGGAACTGCGCCAACGTTATTGGGGGCAAAATCTTAGCATGTTGGGTGGTACTTTTTTTGCGGTAGTGAAATGATTAATAGGATCCTGCTGGCTTCTCCTTCCCCCCCCCTCCCCGCGGGGAGACGGGGGCGGGGCGGGGAGACGGGGGCTTGAAAGCGCGCGCCCCTTCCCTTGATTCCGCCCCTCTCCGGAGGTTGGATGTTGATTGTGGTTCATGACTGATAGTATAGCTCCCTTATTCTTGTGTCGCTCTCTGGCGCTATCTTGATGGTATGTGCGTCGCTACTTTAAGTTGTATTTTCGTTCGCTTCTAATAATAACGGAACCGCCGCAGGTGTGTGCTTTTCTAGCCCCCCTCCTCCAAGTCGGTCTCGTCAGGGCCCATGCGGAGACGGTGTGCGGGTTGCCCGGCCTGGGGATCTTCGCGGAGGTGCCCCTCATGCTCTCCGTCGAGGTCCAAGCGGGGCTGTTTGCCTTGGACCCCGGTACGTTGCAGGAGGGGAGGGTCGGCATGCTGCTTTAACTTCACCCACGTTTTTTAGACAAAACACTTCGAGTTACGAGTGTTGGATACTTTTTGCAGTCGCAAAAGGGTCAAGGAAGTAGTTTTTCTAATTTCTACTAACATACGTACCAGGTACCTGATATGGGATAACGTGTATAGAAAATGGGGAGTGTTTTGCAATCAACCTTTTTTCTTATATGGTCGAGCTTTTCGTTACAACCGTTTCTGCCGGATTTCGCTGGCCAGAGAAGGCGGGTCAGGAAGGGGCGGGGCGGGGCAGGGCATGACAGAGCTTAGTGGAGTGGGGCTTGGCGGGACGATTAGCGCCAAAACGCATCACCGCAAAATACATGGAAGTATTTGCCTTGACCCATTCGCAACAGCATCCCCATTGGTAGGTAAAGACGTACTGCTAATACTTGGGAGTTAGGGCTGGATACAAAAAGGTTGCAGTCGGAAAAAAGCTAAGGATCAGAGACGAACAACAAATACGTAGCGTTATAAAATGGTCAAATACCAGGCGTGTGTTGCTTGCGGGGCGCCCCGCTCCTTTCCCCCCCCCCATCCCTTCAAGAGGTGGTGTCCGCTTTGCACGGGATTTTCCAGCCACACCCCACCGGTTCAGCTTCTGATGCTGACATCGCTCCGATGGTATGGTATCACACCTTTCTCCTTTGCCGGTGACTTCTTGCTTTGTTTTCCTTCTGACAGTCGATGATGAGGAGCTCTACCGCAGCGCCTACTTCCTTCTTCACTTCGTCCACACAGGTAGGGGGGGCGGGGGTAGGGAGGAAGGGGGGGAAGGAGGCAAGAGGGGGGGGAGGGAGAGTGGAGGAGGGAAGGGCGAATGGGTCTGTCTGCCGCTCCCAAGCGACCGTCCGTTGAAAATGGAGCGATGCTCAATTGGCGGCTATACGATACCGTATATTACTACATTAGCACGATTGGGTTGGGCTGGGTTGGTTTGGGTTGAAGATTGGATTGCCCTGCGCTGCATTGTGCTGCAGTACATTGTTTAGACGCTTCGCCTCCGAGCTGGAGGTGAAACGCACTCACCGTTCCATACTATACCACACCGTACCGTACCGTATCGTGTTGCGCACAGGACGTTGCGTATAGCACTGCGCTTCTTACTATTATCACTACTACTACTACTACTACTACTACTACTCCTGCTTCTGAAACTACTACTACTACTACCTCTACTACTACTACCGCTGATGTCACTTACATTGCTACTGCCACCACAGGCCATATCGAGCAGGAGCGACCGAAGACTCCGCAGCCTCAGTCGCAGGTTCGAAGCCGAGAGGGTGGAAGCTCGGGCGCTGCTACGCCTACCGCGGATGGCAAAGGAGAAATATCCCTTGCAGACGAGGAGGACGAGGGAGGCGAAGGGCGAGAGGGGAAAGGAGAGGGAGACGGAGAGGAGGAGAAGGAGGTCAAAGAGGAGGATGTGAGGGGCCTGTACGACGACGAGACTCAGATGAGCGGCATGCCTGAGGCGCCGAGCCCGAAGCTGTTCGTGAACGGGCTCTCCCTCAGGCGGTACCAGAAGCAGGCCTTAGCGTGGATGATACAGAGAGAGAAGCGACGCTACGTCACGGAGGAGGACTGCACGGGTCTGGCCTTGGGGGATACCTGCTCTAAAGACCGGGGAGGGGTGGGGTCCCCTTCACCCCCCGGTGGGGGGGCAACGGCGGAATCCTCCGCTGGGGAAAGCAGCGGTGATTGCCTCGTGGTCAAGGCTAACGGCGGCGGCGCTGGAGGCGGTGGAGGGGGCGGGGTGGAGGGGGGCGGGGCGGATGATGTTGTGGTCAGGGACGGGCGCGTCTACGTCTCGTCTTGGGAGTTCGCAGCCGCAAAGGGAGGGAACTGCGGGGGGGGGGCAGGGGTCACTGTTCACCCCCTCTGGGAGCGGCGTGCGGCGGCTTTTCTCACCCGGACAGTCTCCGCTAAGCCTTCCTGCTTCCTCGGCGATGGTTTCGGGGGTGAGGGAGGAAGCGAGGACGGAGCAGAGGGGGAAGGCGGCGGGGTGGGGGTTCTGTCGGAACCGGAGGCGTTTTATGTAAATGTTTACTCCAGGCGGTTCCAGAGGGAGATACCTCCGGCCTCGCTGGGATGTCAAGGAGGGATATTGGCGGACGAGATGGGGATGGGGAAGGTGAGGCACGGAGAAGGGGGGCGGGGGCGGGGAGGTGTGGATGCTTTAAGGAAGGGGGACGGGGGCGAGGAGGTGTGGATGTTTTGTTACTGTTGATGGTGGTGGTGGTGCTAGTGTTTGTGGTGTTGGTGTCCGGTTTGTTGGTGATGGTGGTGGTGGTGTTGTTATGTGTTTGTTGGTGTTGGTGTTGGTGTCGGTATAACTATTGATGTTGTTGTTCGTATGTCGTCTTCGTTTCCAAATAGTCGGTAGTCCACACTAGCTCTGCACTGTCTGCGTCTTCATCCCGCCATAGTTGATAATCCACACTAACTCTTCATTTTGAAATCCATCCGCAATGGTTGATAATTCGCTCTGTCTCTTCAGTTTGAATCCCGCCCGCAATGGTTGATAATCTACACTAACTCTTCAATACATCATAATTCCGCAATGGTTGATGATCCACACTAACTCTTCATTTTGAACTCCGCCCGCAGTGGTTCACAATGCACATGAACTCTTCACTTTGAGTTCCGTTCGCAATAGTCCTTACTGACTCTACATTAAATGTTTATTCCAAAATGGTTGATATTTCACAATACCTGTTCATTTTGAATGCCGTTCGCAATGGTTGATACTCTACACTGAGTTATTCAATTTAATTCAGTCCGCAATGATTGATAATTCATTGGTAGATAATCCACATTAACTCTCCAATACATCATCATTCCGCAATGGTTGATGATCCACACTAACTCTTCATTTTGAGGTCCGCCCGCAATGGTTCATAATCCACATTAACTCTTCATTGTTACTTCCGTCCACAATGGTTGATAGTCCTCCCTGACTCTACGTTGAATCTTCATTCCGAAAAAATTGGGAATCCACACCATTTTTTCGTTTCATTTTCGTTCCAAGAATTTTCCTAGACGCTGATTTTTTTTTTCTGTCACAGTGTAGTTTTGTCAACTGTTTTTTCGAAGCTGGGCCAAAGGTGTATGCAGCCCTTAGCCCTCGATCGCGCTCGAGCGTTGCCGCAGCTGTTAACGCTATGTAATGCTCACCTGCCCCTTTTGCCAGACCGTGATGCTCCTGTCGCTTATCTTGTCGGACAAGGAGCGACGAGAAAACGGCACGGCCTTGACGACAGGGGGGGGGGAGGAGGAGGAGGGGGAGACGCATGAGAAGGAGGAGGAGGAGGAGGCGGGGGCAGGGCGGGCGGATGAGGACGCGAAGGAGAAGGAGCAGTCGGGGGGAGAGACGGAAGGAGAGGAGAAGGGGGAGGAAGAGGTGAGGGGGCAGGAGGTGGAGGGAGAGGGGGAGGGAGAGCGCGAGAGAGACATGGGTGCGGCGTCACCTACGCGAAAGGGACACGAAGCTCAGGCATGGCGCGCCCCCTTGCGCAGCGAAGATGTAAAGCTGTTGTGCTCGAAGAAGGAAGGCGACGTTACAGGTGTGTCGCCGGAGTACGAGGGCGAAATCTCGGAGGAGGTTGTTGGTTTAGACGCAAAAAGTGGCGGTGGTGGCGTTGACTCGCGGGACGAGTGTGAGGCGGAATTACCTCGCAAACGGTCGAGTCCAGACACGCAAGCGGTCGATTCCACCGGTTCTATCGCTGCGGGAACGAAGCGGAGACGGCGAGGGGCTGCGTCGGCTACCTCTAACGCCGCCGCCGCTCTAACCGAGGTTAATTCTGATGCTAGCGCGACAGCTGACGCGAACGCTAACGCTACAGCCGACTCTAGCCCTAGCGCTAACGCTAACGCCAAGGCTGCTGCTATGCGTGGCGGTGACGGTGACAGTGACGGTGGTGGTGGTGATGGTGGTGGTGGTGGCGATAGCGACGGGCGTCGTGGTGCTGCGGGTACCACGGGCCGCAACAAGAAAAGGCGGTCGACGCGCGCCGCGTCTGTTTCATCTTCGGCCTCTTCGTCCTCACGACCGGCGGGTGCCGCGGTGCTTCTCGTCAACAGCAGCGGTAGTGACGGCAGCAGCAGCAGCAGCGATACCGACAGCGGCTGTGAGAGTAGCTTCGTGCCTACCTCCGAGGTGCGTGTGAAAGTCATGGGGTAATGAGGAGACGGGGGTCGGGGGGGAGGGAGGGAGGGAGGGAGGGAGGGAGGGAGGGAGGGAGGGAGGGAGGGAGGGAGGGAGGGAGGGAGGGAGGGAGGGAGGGAGGGAGGGAGGGAGGGAGAAGGACGGGGGCAGATGGAGAGAGGGAAAGAAGCAAGGAGAGTAGGGAGAGTAGGAGAGAGACATAAAGAGGGAGACGTTGATGTTGGCTTTGGCGTTAGCATTGGCGTGAACGTTGGAGAGTTTGGCGCGGAATACATGTACCCAAATGTACCTGGCACCGGGTATGTACTTACATATTTGCCACTATTCACCTAAACCTACCTACCGTTGTCTCTACTCATCTGTATTTGCCTGTATTTACCTAACCTCACCTACTTGTTGATGACACGCAATGCCATAAAAGGAAAGGGGGGGCGTATACTGTAGTTATGTTTACCATTTAGTATGTAGTGTCTTTGAATATTACGTCGTAGTTCATGGTGGCCCTCCGGGATGGGGTTGACTTGATATCCGGTGGACGTCGTAAGTCGAAAAGGGGGAACACAGGCGCTCCAGTGATGTGTATGGGCTACTGCTTTTGCTGCTGCTGTATGCTTCGTGTATCTGGCATGAGGTCCGACGGTGTGTGTTTGATTGTTGCGTTGGACGTGAAAATGTTGTCGTGATTCGATTTCCTGCTGTGCACCAATCACAAGCGTACACCTTGACCACGCCGTGACTGCTGGCACAAAGGTAAGAGCTTGAAACACGGCTGCCGTTGTACTGCTGCTGCTGTGCTGCTGCTGTATACTGATTTTGTAACAGCACGCACTCCACTCACACTGGTACATACGAAAGCGCATATACATACACATACACACAGAAGGACCATCTTTAGCTCTCACAAAGAAGAGAGCTCATAGCGCTGCTGCTGTTGTACCGTACCGTGACTGCCACAAGTACACAGCCTGGAGGGTGATGTGTGATGCAGTAGCGCAGCAGCAGCAGAGCGAAAAAAGAAGGACGTATATATGGAATTATATGGGCCCTGCGCGGCCCGGCAAAACGAGGCAAGCGGCAGTATGGGTTTTGCTCTGTGGGTCTTGCCCGCTGCGACTTCCTCCCAGGTGCGAGGAGAACAACAACTCGACGAATAGTAGCTAGGCGCCAATCTCCCAGGTAGACAGACGGAGAGGGGCAGCTTTGTCAGACGACGCGTGTTTTACGTTCAGTGCGAGGTGCACGACAGAAGTCACAGGGCTAGGTGCAACAGATACGTATGGTGTTCGAGATATGTGCTGCTGCTGCTGCTGGATGTTTGTAGCTGCGTCACAGCAGACAGCAGAGCGGGTAAAAGCAAATGAACTGCTGTTGTACAGCGGGGGGAGAGCGGAGCGGATAAAAAATGAGAAAGCGGAACGGGCTATTTAATATGAACAAAACAATGTAGGTTTTCTATGCCCCTTCTCGGCTCAGCGAGGTGGCACGCAAACCCTTGGAGAAAAATAGCCTGCTCAGCAACTTTTAATGCTCAGAGGTCGCGCCACGGAGCTAGGCCGGGATCCAGGCATGCGTCGTAATATGCCGATGGACCCCTTGCTTGCCCCGCAGCCAACAGCACGAGAAAAAAACTCGGCCGCCGGAGAACGGCATCCCCAAAAAAGAAAGAAAGGCGTTTTTCACGTACATTTCATTAATGTCACGCCGTTTGTTGGCGTCGTCGGGCCAACATAGGCCTTGACAAGCCCCTCCCCCCCCAAAAGACCAATCTCCTGTTAATATATACTCCGGAGTAGCTTGTTTTGAATATCATATCGTACGAGTATGAATAGCGTCCCCCCGTTTTTTGGCGTCGTCGGTGTCGCGTTCAGGCGGAGGGCGATGATCCCAACGACAGCAACGTTAGCGACAGCGATAGCGACGGGGGCGATTCCGACTTCCAGCCTACCAAGACTAACAACCGCGGCAAGGGCAAGGCTAAGGCGAAGCGCGTAACTGGCGGAAACAAACGCGGAAAAAACGGGGGGTCTAAGTCTAAGGGGGGGCGATGGGGGGGGGGGAGGGCTGGGTCCAACCCCTCCGTCCTGCTGGAAAATCCCTACGCCGAAGAAAACCTGCGCGCGGCGAAGAACACGAGCAGGAAGATAGAGGATGAGGATATGGAGGGAGTTGTAGAGGTTTCGTGTGGCGCGCGCCGTGTCGTCGGCGCCGGAGGGGCGCTTGGGGACGAAGCCGTGGTTGTGGCTGAACCGAAGAAGGGGAAGGGGAAGGGGGAGGGGGAGGCGTCGCCTGGGCAGGGGGGGACGTTGGTGGTGTGTCCCCTGTCTTTGATCGGGCAGTGGAGGGCGGAGCTGGAGAGCAAGACGAGGAGAGGCGCGATCGCGGTCTGCTTCCATTACGGCGCGGGGCGGAGCAGGTTTGGACCTCTGGGCCTGTGTGCCGTGCCGTGACGATGTGATGGTATATTTCATTCCCCCGAATCCCGCAGGTGAATAGTTATTTACCATCCCCCCTTATCGCCATTCCCCCTTCTCCCCCTTACCATACCCCCACCCAACAATAAAGAAATGCCAGGTAGTTCATTAATGTATCCCCCCCCTATGTACTACTCGGGTTTGCTGCAGCGCGCTTGTTGCAGCGCGCTTGCTGACGCGTTGCCTTCGCCAAGCGGGCGGAATGTTGACGTTTGGTCTCGGCGCGGTGCGCTCGCGCGTCCTCCTGAAGGGGGCGGGGGGGAAGGGCGGACGCGGCGGCGGCGGTGGCATGCGCGTGGCGTTGGATTTTGTGTGACCTGGTGGCAGGGCGTATTTCTGGGTGGTGGCAGGGTTGGGTCTTGACCCCCCCCTTGTGTTACGTGCCATCCATCCCATCGCTGTATAGGTGTGCGTTATTTCTTCCCAAAGGTTGCGTTGCCTGGTGGGCACTTACATATGATGCGGATGATGTGTGTGCCATCCTAACGTACGCTGTATCTTGGCCGTCGCCTCCTCTCCCATGCAATAATATCTCCCCCCATTACCATCACCATCACGAAAAAAACCACCTCCACCACCACCATCCTTACTCACCGCCACCCCACCCCACCCCACCCCACCCCACCCCACCCCACCCCACCCCACCCCACCCCACCCCACCCCACCCCACCCCACCCTACCCCACTCCACCCCACCCTACCCCATACCCCACCCCACCCCCCCACCCCACCCCCCACCCCACACCCCACCCCACCCCACCCCTCACCCTCTACCCCTCCCACCATCCCAACAACCTCAACACAACCCCCTACGTGGCCATGAAAACCGGCAGATCTACTCGGGAGTTGGCCCTTAGTGATGTGGTCCTCACTACCTACGGTGTGCTTTCGAGCGAGATGTTGAAGCACGAGGCTGACGACCAAGCCAATGGAGGTGGGTCATCTAGTCATGTTCATATTTTGCTACCAGGTGTGGCTTTTGATATTGACTTTTAAGACGAAACTGTTTCTACCATAACCCTTTCGCCGCTGTAGAAATGGTCCTACTCCACAGCGAAGTAGTTTGTCCCCCGAAACGAGAGGAGTTGTAGAGGGGTGGCGGCGGTATGGAGGTGGGTCACCTATTCATATAATTTTTGTTGCGACCATGTACAGCTTTTGATACTGACTTTTCATACGTACTGTTTCTACGAACTTTGAACCCTTTCACCAACCATTGCAGAAATGGTCCTACTCTAAAGCCAAGGGGTTTGCCCCCCCGCAAGAGTGGAGCTCTAGAGAGGTGACGGCGGTATGTAATTTTTCCACCATGTACTGTTTTTATGTATTTTTCGTACTATTACTACAGCCGTAGATCATCTCTCACCAGGTACTGTTTTTACGCAGTTCCAAGCGTACCAGGTAAGTATGTTTAATACTTTTTCTAGTGCTGTAATGCAGAATGTGCTCTCTTTTTTTTCATACGCAGCAGAATGTACTGCTCGCGCTGTTTCCCTTTCACTTTTCGTACTGTTGACAAAACTATACATTTTCTAACGACGTCAGCTGTGAGTTCGATGAATTTATGGTCGATACTCATCTTTGCAAGCTGCGTGATGCACCGGCCGCTCCTGGATGTTGTCAGGGTGAAAATCAGCAGCAATTGTGTGCAGCAGTGTGTGGAGTCATAGCATGGTGATGATGTGTAATACCTGGTATGATATATTCATGACTATGTTGGTGGTTTTGCTGATGTTGAACCGATGCTGCTTTTGACGTTGACGTTGAGAGTGATCCTCACGTTGAGGTTTATATTGGTGTTGATGCTGACAGCTAATTTTATGTGGATGTTGATATTGATAATGGTGTTGATGTTTGATATTGATGTTGCCGGTCGCCCCGGTGGTGTATCAGGTTATCCTCGAGCCTGGTATAGGTCAATTTTGTGAGTTCGAATTCCCCCCCCGAGTGCATCCTCGTATAAATTCGTTGGAACCTTTTCTTGTGCACAAATTGACTTGCGGAAAGCGCGAGAGCGCGAGTTAGCAACACTCGATGAAAAATCGACAAGCAGTGGGATTGCTGAACCCTATGCGCGATAAAAATTGAAGGCAAGAACTGGGGGGGAGAAGGGACGACACCTGTGACCACGGCTTGTCCAGAAGCTGGAAAGTAGAAGTGTGCAAAAAGAAGAAAAAAAAAAATGTTGGTGTCGATGTTGCTGTTGCTTTTGATATGTTGTTTATTTATGCTGGTATTGGCATGCGCAGTGATGCTACCGATTTCCCCCTTCTGAACATATTGCGCTACAAGTATCAGACACCTTGATGGTGGTGGTGATTGGTGATGGGCGATGGTGGATGATGGATGGTGGATGCCACCATGCGATGTATGCCATCATGCATAATGCGCTCCATGACAGGACATCATGCGCTGTACAGATGACACCGTACTTTGTATGTTGCAGGGGGAGTTCCCAAAGCAATGCGGCGGCGTCCGGGTACGGGCCTCCTGGGACTAAGGTGGCGCAGGGTTATCTTAGATGAGGCACACTCTATCAGGAACACCAGCACGGATCAGGTGACACAACGCGGGCACGCTCCGTTTCCTTGAAAATATTTTCTCACGTTTATTTTCTAATGCACGGAAAAGCCGTGGTCACAGGTGTCGCCTCTTTCTTGTCTCCCGCTTTAAACATGCGTTCATTTTTATTGCGCAGAGGGTTCAGATTTCCCACTGCTCGTCGATTTTCTTCGAGCTCTGCGGGATCGTTCTACGATAGCCCTCCCAACTTTTCTTTCAACGAAATCGCCGGCTTTTGAAACCAGCTCCCGGCCGTAACTCCTGAAATACCGTGCCCCTGACCATCCCGACGTCATCGTTCGATCGTCCTGTGCAGACAAATAAAACAATCTAGATATTTTTTTCGTCACATCTTACCTCGTGTCGAGTAGCGATGAAGCGTGCGTTAAAGAAATCGCCGGTTTTCGGGGGGGGGCTATCGTAGAGTTAGTCTGCGTATATAGTCTGGCAAGTCGTATCATATAGCTTGAGTTGATAGATGTCGTTGGGCTTTTTGTTTGTGGTGCGGATTGGGGTTCGAGTTTCGCGAGCGGCAGAGGTTGGGCTGGAGGTGTTATCCGGGTTGGGGGGGGGGGATGGAAGCCATGCGTAGGTGCGTGTTGTGCCAATGAGCTCGTCAAAATATTCATGTAATTTTTTTAGTATTTTGTTTTTGTGTTTTTGTTATTTTTTGGCCTTGCTACACACCTCCGGCCAACCAACATCAGCTTTTATGATATTTCTCGAAGTGTAGCGCTGCATATAGCCCCCCCCGCCCCCCTCCAACGCTACCACTGCTCTACTCGCCCTCCACCCCCCCCCCCTTCCCACCCACCCCGCCTCCTCCTCTCCCTCCGCCGCTACCGCTAACCCCGCGGTATAATTATTTTCTCGCTGGAGAGCAGTCTCGGGCTTGTCTGCTACTAGAAGCGAGTCAGAGGTGGGCCGTCACGGGAACTCCGATCCAGAACAGTCTCGACGACATGTTTGCGCTGCTGGCGTTTTTGAGGCACGAGCCGTGGAGCGATCGAGGCTGGTGGAAGAAGGTTATCGCCGATCCCTACAAGGTAGGGTGCGCCAGTGAGGACCAGCACGAGTAGGACGGATACGGGTGGGATTTGTTTTTGTTTTTTCCTGGTTTTTCTAGTTTCTGGTTTCATGATATTTTGGTTTTTCTTGTCCTCTCTTCCCGTTCTTTCTGTGCTTTCTGTTTTGCTCATCTTGTCTTTCTTGTGTGTTTTGCATTTCGCCTCTTTTATTCAGTGATTTGTCTGATTTTCATCTGTTTTTTTCTGGCGACTGAATTCCGAAAGCGTACGCTCCCTTGGTAGCGCTGTTAGCGATTAGTCGTCAGTAACCCCCCGCATCCCCCCCCCCCTGCCTTCCTTGAACCATCACCCACTCAACGAACCCCCCCTCCCCCCTTCCCTTCCTTGAACAACCATCACCCACCAAACTACCCCCCCCCTCGCCCCCCGTCGCGGTCCACTGTCCCGGAACAACCGTGATCAGGATGGTGACATGGAGGCCCTTCGCCGCCTTAAAACGGTGCTCGCTCCTATTCTCCTAAGGAGGACGAAGGTGCGTAATGTCACCGGTACTGCCTTTGCTGCTGCTGCTGCTGCTGCTGCTGCTGCTGTTGTTGTTGTTGTTGTTGTTGTTGTTGTTGTTGTTGTTGTTGTTGTTGTTGTTGTTGTTGTTGTTGTTGTTGTTGTTTTCGTTGTTGTTCTTGTTGTTGTTGCTGTTGCTATTGCTGTCGTTGTCGTTGTCGTAGTTTTTACTACTACTACTGTTGTTAACGTTGCGTGTGTTTTTGTCGTTTCCTTTCTGTAGAACACGCTGGACTCGCGTGGGCGGCCTATCGTCGAGCTTCCCCCGAAGAAGGTGGAGATTGTTCGGTTGCAGCTGTCGCCTGAAGAGAGGGAGTTCTACGAGGCTTTGAAGCAGCGCTCCAAGGTGGGTAGGGTACGCTACGAGGCTTTGAAGCAGCGCTCCAAGGTGGGTAGGGTACACCCTCCCCCCCCCCCTCCCTCCCTCCATCCCTCCGTCTCTCCCTCCCTCCCGATGTCTTGATTCGTTTTTGCATCCGCGCGGCGGCGCGAGTTTAGGTATGTAGGGGGGACGGGGGGCGGCTTCTTTGCATGGGACTCTCTTAGCTTTCTTCTCTGGTGTGTTTGCTGTTTGTCTGTTGTGTGCTTGTCAGTTTGTATCTCAATTGTTGCTTGTTTGCCTGTTCATCGCTCGATTTGTTTTGGTTCGTCTCTCGTACGTTTTTTTTTTTTTTTTTTCGTTATCCCGCCTGTGGTGTCTGTTCCGTGCTTCGCCTGTTTATCTTGTTACCGTCTCGTTGTCATGTCTGTCCAATCTCTGGTTGCCGTTTGTTGTTTTCGTTCATCTCGCTTTTTGTTTAGTTCAATTATCGTTAGCTGCATTTGTTTTTCGGTCACCTCTCATTGTTTTTTTTCCCGTTCATTTTTCGTTTGTTTGTTTGTTTGTCCTTGTTTTGTTCGTCTCTCTGGGTTGTTTTTTCTTTCGTTCATCTCTCATTTCGTTTTGTTTTTGTGCTCGTGTTTTGGTTTGCTTAAGGTGGAATTCGAGGGCTACGTGGCGGCGGGGACCGTGATGAAGTCCTACATCGCCATCCTGACGCTGCTGCTGCGCCTGCGGCAGGCAAGTCGCTGCAACATCGTCCATTTTCCCCCGCTATTTTTCCGCTTTGTTTCCTTTGTTTCCCGTCTGTTCTTAGATCCTTTTCGGAACCGACTGTTTGTACCTGTTATTCTGCTTTTGCTTGTGTTTTACAATTTCACCTCTCCCCCTCCCCATATTTTCCTTGTTGGTCTATCGGGTACCTGTTGCATGTTTTTCATCTTTGTCCTATTTTATTCTTCGTATCCCCGAAGAGGCGGGAAACATTTTTCATCAGCTCTTATCATCAGTTGACTAATCAAATGCCTTTTTTATTTTGCTGCAGGCGTGCAACCACCCCTTCCTCGTGCTTGGGAGGGAACACACGGGAACAGGCAAACAAAAACAACTGAGGCTAAAAACAACCACCGCTACCACCGCCACTGCCAGCAACAGCAACGGCAGAGGCGGGATCGGTAGCCTAAAAACCCCGGCTGAACAAGCGGAGGCGGCAGCGGAAGAAGGGGATGGTGGGAAAACTCCCCGGTATGTCCAAGAACTCTACCGCCGATACCGAGAGCGAGTCGCTGCAGACGAAAAATGCCATGACCGAGGGGCTGGAGTGGGGGCGGGGGCGGGGGAGGGGGAGGAGCAGGAGGAAGCGGGGTTTCAAGGGGGTGGAGGGGGAGGTGGGGGTGGGGGGGGAGGGGGGGCGGGGAGTCTGGCGTTTGTCGACAGCGTCGTGGGGCAGCTGCAGGTGAGAAGTGGTTGCCTTGAATGAGCACAGTGGTCGTGAGGGGGCGAGGGGGGGGTTGCGGAGGGAAAACTTTGTTTTGTTGGATAGTGGTTGCAGTCCCAGGACCCGGGGCAGTCCAGGGGAGCTTTAGGTTTCTTTCCCGTCTAACCGCTCTCTTCCCGACGTCTCTATCCCAACGACCGTTGTCCCAATGGGTCTATCAAACGAATCTACAGTAGATCCACCGACTCTGATCACAGGCGGCGCTGTTCACCTGTCCTCTTCCAACGGCTCTGTCCAATGATTGTGTCCCACTGTCTGTTCACTTTTTCATCGACCCTGTCTCGACGCTCTGTCCCATCGATTCTGACCCCCGGCTCTGTCCCAACGACTCTTGACCGCCGGCTCTGTCCCAACGGCTATATCCCAGCCGACTCTGTCCAAATGCTATTTCCAACTGCTCCAACCTACTCCTCTATCCCACCGATGACTCTTCCCTAACGGCGCAATCCCATGTTTCCCCCCCCGATCGAATCCATCCAACGGCTCTACTAGTATCCAATATCCAACCGTCCTGACCGTCGCATCTGTCCCGGCGCTTCTGTTCACGAGTGATGTATCCCTGAAGGCGCTATCCAAGTGCTCTCTATCCCGGCGCTTCTGTCCACGAGTGATGTATCCCCAACTGTGCCATCCAAGTGCTCTATCCCAACGTTTGGTCCCCAGCTGATTTTTGATCACAAGTTTGGCAAAGGTGGACCGGTTAATTTCTGAGATGTCCACCTCATTTCGAGGATGCCCCTCTCCCCCCAAAAAAGAGACTAGTTTGAGAAAATTGAAGGAGCGTTCCGATGAAAAATTGCCTGTGATACGTGTCCCCGAAAAAAAAAACAGACTGAAAAAAAAAAACAAGAGCAACCAATTAATTTCTGAGACTCCTCTTTTTTGAGGATACTCCCCCCACCAAAAAAACGATTTTGATGAAAATTATAGAGCATTCCGATGAAAAATTGCCTATAGACTAATAGATGTAAAAAAAATCGGAGTGCAGAAGAAAACAAGAGCGACATTCCCGGCGATTTGGGGTTACGGAGCCCCGCCATTTCAGAAACTATTTGAGCCAAAAAGGGCTACGTCTATCGTAGCACTCCCGTCTTTTGTCCGAACCGATCTATCCAAGGACTCCATCCAATATCCAACGACTCTGACCTATGGCAGCCCAAGGCTACGTACGGTCTAGGGGGCACTTTTGAGGCCTTTTTTTGCGGGGACTCGGAGTCACTCACGCGAGTGACCCCCCCCCCCTCCCCTGCTCCTTCGCGGGTCTCAAGGTTTAGTGCTGCTGTAATTTGTGCGATATGAAACCCGCAATGGAATGGTAAGCTGCGCTGCGCCAAGATTGAAGTCGCCTTGAAGTGTTTTCGTCCGTGAGAGTCACTCGTGTGAGTGGTGGAAACCCGGCAGTAAAAGTGGGCTATATCATAACATGCCCCGTGCCGCAGCCGTGCGTGGCCCTGTGTGGTCCTGGTGGGTGTTGTCCCCACTCCCGTCGCTCTGTTCCAACCGCTCCTACCCAATGGTTCACCATACCGAACCGTCAACAATTCTGTTAATACACTTCTGGACGACCCTCCCCCCCCCCCAAAAAAAAACGTGTGAAGGAGCTGCGAGACAGCAGCAGAAGCTCTACGGCGAATTCGGAGTGTCCGGTGTGTCTGGAAGAATCCATGGCCTCGCCCGCCCTCACGCCCTGCGCGCATCTGATGTGCAGGGCGTGTTTGCAGGACTGCCTCAGGAGGGAGAGCTGCTGCCCGGTGAGGTTGGCTGGGGATTGGGGGGGGAGGTGGGAGTGGCGAGGGGGGGGCGTACTTGTTTGTTTCTTACCTTAGTCATTTGACCATTGACTACGCCTCCCTTTCGAGACGGAGGGCCGTTCCTGCTCCAAGTAGGAACGCCTCCTATATTTGGGCGCTTAGGGAGGGAGGCGGGGGGGGGGCGATCGTATCATGCATGGCTGTTGTCCTTAGGGCCATATACCCTCGGGGGAAAGGGCGGGGGGTGAGTTCATTTCATGCATAGCCGTAGTCCGACGACTGTAGCTATTAGACCATAGCATCCCTACAATGGCGGGACGGAGCACGTCGGGTTTTCACCGACCAGACAGACATCATGTCGTGCACCAAGCGCGAAGCGCCGTGGGGTGTTCGGCGAGTCGCATGAAGGGTGGAGCTGCTTCCTAATAAGAACCACACGTGGGGCGGACTTCCGCAGCTTGTGCGTAATTTCTTGCGTATGGATGACAGCTTCGAAGTTGTTTCGTGTTTTTCCTGGTGTGGCCACTCCCAGAGACAGCAATGGAGATGCTACATGTAGTTTCCCCGTGGGCGCCTTACCACGTGCACACTACGTGGCATCATCTCTCCCTTGCGCGGAGTTAAGATTCTCCGCTCCGCAAAATATTATCTAAGTAACTCGACCACCACCTCGGTTACTGCCGACACATAAAAAACGAGCCAAAAAAAAAACACGTTACCCTGGTGGTCTAGCTCACGTAGTGAGAGGCGTGCTTTACAGCGTCAATGCCAACCAACGCGAACCCCAGCGACGCATCAGCAACAGCAGCAGCGCGGGGCGAGAGGGAGGGGGGCTAATGATCCCTTGCCCTTGGTTGGTGGTTGTGGTGTTTTAGGTTCACATGCCCGCGTCACACGCTTGGTGAGGTGTGATGGGCCGTCCTCCGTGTTTACCCCGTGCGCTGCGTTCGGAGGGGGGGGGAAGGGAAGATTGCTTAGTCGCACATATGATCTCAACACGCGCCATGTCTAGCCGGGTCCTTTCGGTGAGGCCACTTGTGACGACGGGTATCGTACGGACCTTGACTCCCCCTCTCCTCCCCCCCCCTCCCTCCCCTGCCCCCCTCCCCCCCTCTTTATCTGTTGCCCTGGCCTACCTCATGGTACACAGGTGTGCCGGTCCGCTATGGAAGAGACCGACATTATCGATGTGCCCAATTCCCAACGAACAACACAAGCCGACAACTGCAACGATAGCAACAACGTTAATGATAGCGCTGGGGGTGGTGGGGGGGGGGGTGACCGTGGTGGTGGTGGTGGCGGTGGTGGTGGTGGATGCCTAGTCTCGAGTGGTAGGGAGGCCGGGGGGGAGGGAGGGAGAGGGGGGGGCGGGGGGGGTGGAGGGGGGGGCTGGGTGGGGAGCACGAAGCTGGGGCGCTTGGAGATGGAGCTGCGGGATATGAGGGAGAGGCGGCCCGGAAGCAAGGCGGTTGTGTTCTCGCAGGTATTTATTTTGTTCTTGTCTTCGTGCTGCTGCTGCTGCTGCTGCCCCTTTCGTTTCACAAAGCATCGCACTGATGCACTGCTGTGGCTGTATCCTAACCCCCCCCCCCCCTCCTCCCCATCCCCATCCCGCATGGCCCCGTATGGGAGAAAACGGCGAAAGGGCGAGCTGGATTAAGGTTGGGCGGCGTAGTCGAGGAAGCATGGGAGGACCTATAATGGCAGGAATCCAAGAAGACATAAAGCCCATCGAGAAGTTTGGGCGGTACAACGCAAAAATAGAAGAAAGGATAGAAGCAAGGGAAAGGCTAGCGCTAAGAAAGAGGGTGAACGATGAAGATCATTTAAAGGGAATGTGCTAGCGCCAAGAAAGGTCAACGAGGAAGAAATTTTAGAGGTAGACGGTGCGTCGAAAGAAAAATATACCAGGTGGGAATTAAATGGTATCTGCATGGCCCAATGGACTGCGCTAAAACACCGACACTGCGATTTTGTGTAGGGGACCTGGACCTGCCAGAAAGAAGAAATGATGTATACCAGTAGTCGGGTACTGTACAGGGGGAAGAAGGCGCACAGAGGCGCCCTTGTAGCAATGCAGACGAGAGTAGAACTCACATGGTGGGGGAAAATTGAACTCTGCGACGAGGGAACGGAATGTGTTGAGAGATGAGGAAAGTAGATGGATGTGACATGGAGGAGTTTGGTGCACTAGGTAGCAGCGAGAAAATGATCGTTATCCTAGAAGATAGATGGTGGCCACAGACGGCCAAACAGGAATGAGATACGATAAGCAAGATGCTTTTTTTTGTAGTGTATGGAAGAAGCGTAATGAGCGCCATTGGGCCCAATTGTTGGAGGTTTCTCTCTTGGGACTAGGAAAGGCGTTCAAGTGGCTAAGGCAAGCAAAAATGAGTACCCCCCCCCACATCCCTACCTCTACATTCCGCTATGTCTTTAATCCTTTAACCCTTGCGCCATTTCGTGTGCCCAAAGACGGAAAATGTGCAATTCACCTTATTCTCTGTATAAAGTAGTCAAATGCCGTTCTATACTGCCATACTTACCCCTTTTTTTTCCCCAAGTAGTATATCCAAAAACGTTGGTCCATGCAAATCCACACTAGTTCCAAGTACTTTGTCCCCAAACACGTGGGTGCGATTATAAACGGGTTGAGCCCCCCGCCCCCGTGCAGGATGCAAGGATCTTGGTCATGCGACTACAGCAATGCATGAAACAAATCCCCCCCCCCCCCCCCCCCCCCCCCACCCCCTCTTGCCCACCTCGCTGCCCGTCTGTTTGTGTCCCTCCCGTTCCTTCGATCCCCGATGCGCCCTCCGCCCCTGGTTTACAGTGGACTCATATGCTCGACTTGACGGAGGCGTGCTTGTCAAGAGGGGGCTGGACGTTTCGGCGTCTGGACGGCGCCATGAGCCAGCAGCGGAGAGAGTCTGCCCTCAAGGTAAGGTGACTTTTTGCCTGGTTTAGCTCAATCCAACCGAACCAAAAGAAAGTTATCGCATCGTCTGTCCAAGCCAGTCCATTTGCGAAAAGCACGGAGTTTGTGCGGAAATTGCTCGCGTACCTATAATATGCTTGGTGTTGCTTAGTAGTAGTATATCAGCAACACCTTGTACAGCGCCGGTGCCGAATGTGGCGCGTCTGTCCGGGAATGGTCAAACAAAGATTTTCCACTGCACCCCGTGGGGCCGCTGCGCTCTCCCATCGCTCTGTCCCCGCCCTTCTACCCCTCAAGACAGCAAAGAAAAACCACGTCTGCCTCGCCATGCCCCCTCGCGCGATTGATTGGTTGAATGGCTGATTGATTGATTGATGGATTGATTGATTGATTGATTGATTGATTGATTGATTGATTGATTGATTGATTGATTGATTGATCGATTGATTCCAAAAACCCTTTACGTGATTGAGTGATTGATTAATCCTCTGATTGATGCCAGAAAACCCTGACGTGGCTGGTTAATTGATTGGTTGATTGATTGGTTAGTTGATTAATTAGTTGATTGACTGGTTGGTTTGTTTACCTCCCCTCCCACCCAACCCCCCCTCCCACCCCGCCGGCTCGCGTCGCGTTAACGGGGTGCTATTCGCTCGTTCGGTCATCACCATCACCGCCCCGCTGCCACTATTGCCGCCGCCTACACTACCCCCTGAAGAGCTTCGACACGGACGAAAGCGTGTCGGTGCTGCTGGTCTCCCTGAAGGCAGGAGGTGTTGGACTCAATCTCACGGCGGCTTCCACCGTCATCCTCCTCGACCCCTGGTGGTGAGAAAACCTCCCCCGTAGCCCTAACACAGCCCAACGAGAAAGGGGAAGTATGAGGGCGGGAGGTATTGGGGCCACCCCGCCCCTCACGCGCGCGCACCTCTCTCCTTCCCCTCCCCTTCCCCTTCCGCACCCCCCCCCCCCCCTTCACCTCTCCCCCCCACTTGCGACCCCCCCCCCCGTGAAAGCCGGACGTGCTCCGTCCCGACATAGTAGGGATGCGAGGGTCTATGGTCGCACGACTACGGCTATGCATGAAATGAGTACCCCCCCCCCCCCCCCTGATGCTCCTTCTGATGTTGCCATTGGTGGGCGGCGACGCTGTAAAACACGCCTCACACTACTTGAGCTCGATCACCAGGGTACCGTTTTTTTTTTTTTTATCCTTGTTTTCATGTTTTGGCGGTACCCGAGATGGTGGCCGAGTTGGATCATATTGTGCGGAGTGGAGAACCTTATCTCCGCGCAAGGGGGACGATATCACGTAGTGTGCATATGGTAAGGCACCCACGAGGCTGTTACGGAGTATCCTGCTGTCTTTGGAAGTGCCCACACCAGATCTTATTGTTTCTTTCGAAGATGCCATCCATATGCAAGAGGGCACGCACAAGGTGCGGGCGTCCGCCTCGCGAGTGGTTCTCAGTAGGATGCAGCGCACCCTTTATGCGACTCGCCGAACAAACCTTGGCGCTCCGCGCTTGGTGCGCGCGATGTCTGCCTGGTCGGTGAAACCCCAACGTGCTCCATCCCGGCATGGTAGGGATGCGGGGGTCTATGGTCTTAGTTTAGACTACGGCTATGCA
Organism: Undaria pinnatifida; assembly: GCA_012845835.1. Taxonomy (NCBI): domain Eukaryota; class Phaeophyceae; order Laminariales; family Alariaceae; genus Undaria; species Undaria pinnatifida. The sequence continues at coordinate 27,635,073 of JABAKD010000002.1, forward strand.
TAGAATGAGCACACGCACCCCACCCCCCCCCCCCGGTCTCCCCCCACACCCTAGCCGCTTTCCACCCTCACCCTCCACCCGCCTCCCCTGACCCCTGCAACCAATCCCCACCATCTACGCCATCGTACGTTATACCACCGAGTCATCCCTCTATGGTGCGGTAGGAGTTGCAGTTTTTGTAGGCGAAACGCTCTTGACCTTCAAGCGTGGAGCTATCGATTAATACGTTAATTTTGCGAGTGTTTTTTTTTTTTTTCAAGACTAGCGTATGAAAATTTCGGTCGGGTTGCACGAACGCATGCCTTCGAAATCATGTGTCGGGTGATGTTGATATTGACCTCCTCCTCGTTTCAGGAGCTCAGAAAATTCTCAGAATATGCTGCACCCCCTTGCGTGGGCTGACCCCACCCGCCAAACGTATGTGCTCCCCACCGTGCCACACCACAATTTTCGCTTCATGTATACCCGTGATTAATTGTTCGGTGGTGTGGTGTGTATGTCAGGAACCCTGCGGTCGAGGAGCAGGCGATCGACCGCGTCCATCGGCTGGGTCAGCTGAACGAGGTCAGCGTTAAGAGGTTCGTCGTGGCAGGCACGGTGGAGGACAAGATGCTCGCCCTTCAGGTATGTACAGACGTTTGTGTTCGTTGATTTCGTTGGGGCGGGGGGGGGGGGGGGGCAGGAAGCCGTTGTTATTGGTGATTACAATCTCGACCGAATTAGTAGCTCTGAAAACCGGTGAAAAACTAAATCCCTGGTTCTCTCATGGGTGCAAGCTTTTGGTAGCATACACTGCAGCTGTAATATTACGTAATTCGAGGGAGGGGGGGGAAGGGGGCTACGCCTCGATCTCCTGTCATGTAACTACGCGCACGGTCCGAACACCTTCGTTTACTAGATACTAGCGAGAAAACGATCGCTATCCTGGATGATTGGCGGCCACAAAAGCCGAAACAGGAAGGCGATAGAGTACCCTTTGTTTTCTTGACGTAATAATGTATGTAAAATCGGGAACAACGGAAGCGCAGCAATGGAAGGCGCAGAGGTGGTTCCACGAGTTGGCGTCACTATGACTTTGTAACCATAAATGCCAACCCGGTCATTGCTCTGTTTTAATCAATCCAAAGCCAGATAACAGGGGTTGTGTTAGAGAGTACGGAGTATAGCAAGGATACGAGAGAGTCGTCCACGTCGCCCCAACGATTTGGTAGTTGGGGCGACCCGCCCCCCCTGCCCTGGCACTGGAGCCGGCGAAGCGGACTCCCCGTGTCGGATCGTGCTCCCAGTTCCTTCCGGGTAGGAAATACTGGAAATACTGGCCATCCCACCCACCCAGCTTAGCATGCAGCAGTTTCTTCGTTTACAACTTCTTTCGATAGACGTATCATACTGCGGTACTGAACGCTCACTCAGCGCGGAGTTTGTTTCGGGCGACCCCCCCCCCCTGCTGGGGCGGGAGGCGTCATCTAGTGCTATGCGAAGCACTTACGTTTGAAGGTAGACAAACAAGAATAATGAAAAAAAAAAAAGTATTGAGCGCCCAAATGTCGAAACCGTCTCTAATAGGAATAGGAACGATGTTCGGTCTCGAAAAGCATGCGCGGGCAACTGGTCAAATGACTACGGCAAGCAACACATGAACACCCCCCCCCGGCCTCCTCTGCACGGCCCAATGGACTACGCGAAAAAGCTGAAACTGCGATTTCGTGTAGGGGACCTGGACCTACCAGAAAGAAGAAAGAGATATACCAATAGTCGGGAGGAGGACGTGGATGCAAACATGTGCCCGTGTGACACAACAATAGAGAGTAGGACTCACATAGTAGGATATTGTGAAATACACAAGATGGAACGGGATGCGTTAGAGGAGGTGAGGAAATTAGACGTATGTGACATGGAGGAGTTTGGTAGACTAGAGAGTAGCGAGAAAGCGATCGCTATTCTGGGAGATAGATGGTGGCCGCAGACGGCGAAACAGGTCGGGGATAGGAAAGCAAACAGTTTCTATGTGATATATGGAAGAAGCGTAATGAGCGCCCAAATGTTGGAGGTGTCTCTACTAGGAGTAGGAACGGTGCTCCGTCTCGAAAGAGATGCGTAGTCATTGTCCACATGACTAAGGCAAGCAACAAAGGAGTACCCGTCCTCCCCCCGTCCTCCCCCCGTCCTCCCCTCGCCCCCCCCATCCCCCACCCCCACCCCTGCCCCCGCCTCGTTTTCGCGTCGCCAGGAAGTGAAGGGGGACATGGCGAAGAGCGCTCTGGCGGCCGGGTCCGTCGGGGAAGCCCAGAAATTGCGCGTGGAAGACCTCATGCAGTTTTTCAAGTAAAATGCGCCGCAGCAGCAGTCAGTAACTGCTATAGAGATAGTGTAGCTGTCGCTAGGAGCAGGACATTTGTTTCTGTCGTCAAATTGTGTCCGGAGTGGTTGAAGGCTACGGTCGGATTGCCCGGCATCAGTGGTCTCGAGAGGGGTCCCAAGTTTTTTTCGGTGCTGCGTAAAATCAGAAGCTCGCGTTCACTCGTACTAAATAATATTATAGTAGTGTATTTGTGGTGACTGTTTTTTGCCTTCCTGGTGAACCGACGGCATCGTTTGTTTCTGTTCTGACAAATGCATGAAGGGGTTTAGTGTGTGTTTTTGTGTTTTTGTGTTCTTGTTGTTGTTTTCGGGCAGCGGCGGAACTGATGGCGATGATGGCTAAAATGCAACACGCGATAGCGTTTAACCCTTTCAGAACGGCCAAACGCATCCCCACCAACTCCAAGTATGTAGGTTATCCCCAAAAATTGGATGGACGTTTGCACGAGACACACAGGAAGATTTTGTTTTTGTGCTGGCTTTTTTGTAGTCACGAGACGTAAAAACATAAATTAGCGGTAGCAGAGTATTATTTGCAGAAGCAGATCAGTAGCAACAGCAACACACAATGGCAGCAGCAAGAGCGGCGATAGATGTAGCAGATTTAAAAGTAGTAGCAGTAGCAACAGTAGCAGTAGCGGTGGCAGTAGCAACAACAAGAGTATAGTCTATATTGCAGCAGCAGTACGAACAGGACTGCGGGGTGGTGTGACGCGTTTGACTTGTTACCGGCCTGTATATTTGGGCAACGTCACTAGGTAGCAGTAGTGGGTTTTCCTTTTTTGTTGCATGGCTCCTATCATAAATGAATACCTGTTGATTGGTGGTTGGTTGGTTGGTTGGTTGCTTGGTTGGTTGGTTGGTTGGTTGGTTGGTTGGTCGGTGCGCTCATCGGTTCGGATCGCGATCTCCGGTACGGTTTACGGTATGTCATTGTATGGCATGATATGCTATGTTACGGCATGATATGCTACGATATGGTATGATTCGGTATGGTACGGTATGGTACAGTACGGTACGGTACGAGTACAACTCCTTTCGAAATTCTTCTACGGGCGCGGTGCGTTTAATCGCACCGGCCCCCATGTTCCTTTTCTACGTGTAGTGCCTTCGGACAGATAATAGTGGGTATGTGTCACCCGCGAGGCGGAGCCCTCGACCATCAAAGTTAGTGTGGGGACTGAGAGCCTTTGCGGCAGCTCGATCTCCAACTATACAATAAATCTATACATTGAAGGTTATGCAATGGACCGTCCGCGTGGCACTGGTCCGGTAAATCAGCACGCTTCAGCGTATGATCCAAATGTTGAATTCCTCTCTAGAATTTGTTTTTTCTTTCGGCCGTTTCTCAGACTACTCTCTTTTGTTGACCGCGGCTATTTGACCACGGCTGTCTGACCGGAGTAGTTTTACCGCGGCTGACAAGTCCCAGCTCAAAAAAGCCACAACACGCGCTCGCGGCGGTGGAAGCACACAGGTAACCCGTCGCTCCCTAGGCAGTCTCGTGGTCTACTCGGTATACTCAGCGAGGAATCCTGGTCGGCGTCTGCCTGTCAAAAGTTTCGATAGCGGAAAGTCCGAGTGTCTCCGCCCGTCCGATTATTTACCGGAATAAACACTGCTGGCCCTTTAATAAAATCAAGTCAAGATATACGTAAACTAAAAGCACAGCAACAGCAAGCAGCATAACAAGCGCACGGTGGCAGCAAGCTTGACATGGGCCGGTTGTAGCTCGGAAAAATTGTCGACATTACCCTTCCGAGACTGGGCGTGGAGTAGTAGCTCTAGCGTGTCGTGTGTACCGCGCTGCTGCTGCTGCTGCTTCTGCTGCTGCTACGTACTGGTTTTAGGTATAATCGAAGTAGTAGGCGTTATGGGCGTACTATGATGACCTGGCCGAAACAGAACACCAACCTAAGATTCTGGTCAGAGAAGGGAAGGGGAGGGAACCACATGCCATAGTACGACAGGAACGAAATGCGTCTTGGCGTCTAACCTAACCGTTTAGCATCTCTTGTGTTTAGAGAAACCACGAAAGAGTTACACGCGATTTTTTTAACTATTATTAGATGCGTTTTGATATATCTGTGCACGAAGAGCTCAATAAGGGGCACGTCCAGGCGGCTCTTACCACAAATAAACACAGACGGCACCAAGGCGACTGAAACTTCGTGAGGTTCAGTAAATTGATGAAAAATGGTCAACGGAGCGGGTGTTTGCGTGGCAGAGTGGCCAAGACCGAGAATAAAACTTTCGGAAGGGTTCCCCCACGAGTGGACCACAGAGGACACGAACGAACGAACGAACGAACACATTGGAGTATGGTCTGTATTGGTACCTTGTTCTGAGCTAGGCCGCTTCAAAGGAAACACGGTTGGTGGTCTCGTGGTAAACCTCGTAACTACTGAAGGTCGATTTCGCCATTTCGAGCCCCCCCGCGGGACTTGTGTTGTGCCAAAATTGGCTCGCAAAGAGCACCTACAATAGCGTGTGTAGACGCGAGTCGACGAGGGAAGGAAATGCTGAACCCTATCCTCGTGTAAAGTATAAAGGCATGCAACGCAGTGGGGAGGGGGGAAGAGTGCTTGCTATCGTATGACCCCGGATCTGAGTTACGAAATGGGAGGGAGCTAGAGAAACTTGCAGACGTCAGACGGAATGGAAAACGAAAATGAAATGTAAAGTATCCGTCAGCGTTGTATCGCAAGAATCCGACGAACAGTTGGTGGATGTTCCATAGGCCGAAAAACTCCGCCCTTCTTCATGACGCAAAGCCGAAACGCCCATCCTCAAGTCAGTCAGTCAGCTCCCGTGCTGATGATCCGAGTACAAACATCACCAGGACAACACAGTTCTGCGAAAAACGAGTCAGACAGCTATGATTGGCCTGAAGGCGTGGATAGCCATTCAGCTAAGGGCCGGCATCGCTGGATCATTCGCGGTAGGTGGTCACCCCCGGTGACACAAACGAGCTGGTTCAATCTAGACGTCGAAAATTCTTCTGTCTTCCGCATGTCTCTCGAAATACCGACTCGAAACTCACATTTGGCAATATACTGTCCCCCCCGAAAAACTGGAGAGGGTGACATGGCGTTTTTGTTTTTCTTTAGTTAAGGTCCTAGGGCTGGGGCTAGCTGCTACAACGTGTCTCTACCAACTGTTGGTCTTGAAGAACGCCAGTAAAAAAAGTCAGGCGTCGTCAATAAAACAAAAAATCACTTCGTTTTTTTTTCCGAACGAGCCGGCGGAAATTACCCCAAGGCGTGTCTTTTTCGCGCAAAAAATCGAAGAATTAACGAAGATTAATTATAACGTACCAGAGGTAAGATTTTAGCACCCACAGTCGATCATGCATATGTCGAAACAAATGATCACGACGCGATGCCTTCTTTTTTGTCACTTTCTCCGCACAAAAGTCCAAATGTTCACGCCTTTTTGAGGAGTTGGACCCGTTGCACACGTCATTTGTACGCCCCAACCGACCCGTTAACGAAAGGGTTGCTCTTTATTTTTTATTATTTCGCCAAAAAATTGGGTCTTAAGGGGAACCAAATATCCCAACAGGGAACCAAATATCCCAACAGAAAACGAATTAACGAAACATCTGCCGGGAAAAAAAAAACACCCCGCTCGGCAACGGTTTGGTAGAGGCGCATGGAACACGCGGGCAAGAGTTCAGGGTCTGACACCCAAAAAAGGCGTGAACTTTGGACGCCAAAAAAATGTGGGGCGTTTAGCGTGAACCAGTCTGTACCAGGAATGAGAGATATAGGAGAGATTCACTACTCAAGAGACCCCTGATGCGGGGAGAGGGACTGCTATTAGAAATCGCTGTGTGCGATGTTCTACAGTCAGCACCACCAGCACTACTTCGTTATACCTCAAGCAATATCCATATCCATCCTCCTAGGAAACCCGGGGATGAAACTAGGATATCCCCTGAGAACGACACAGTAGCTCGACAGCCAAGGCAGACAAACAGGTGGGTACTTACGTCATCGGGGCCATCAAACAAAAGCAATGCACCGATTATCTAGCTCTCTAGCTCGGCCGTTCGTCTACCTGATTTATGACCTCCGTTGACTTGGCATGGCGTGCCAAGCTTTGCTGGGCCAGTTCGAGCTGTGCGCCGTTGGCCGTTGAAGGAAGTCTCTCATTGCCCAAAATCCTCCAAGCTTCAGGAGCAACACAGCTAGCAGTGCTATCTACATTCTTTCATAGCCAGCAAAAACACGCCGTTAATACTGATCGCAGATCAGCAAAAAGTAACAGGACCTGCGCACCGCCTCCTTTTTTTCTCCCTCACCAGCAAAAAAAACTCCACTGGTACCACTCGTACACATAATACACTGGGCTGAGTGTATTATTTTCACCCGGTACAATAACTCAGTAAGTGGCTGTAAATAACCACCCGGCGCATATAGAGCTGCGTATGGATGGACGTGCCTGGAAATTACAAGAGTCCCTTCGCGTGCAATAATACTATCAATACACCCCTTCAACGGAGGGTGGCACGTCGAACTTCAAGGTCTCAACCTTCCGCCACGTTGCTATTCCTATCGTGCTACTGTGTCCCGACCGGACGCGACGCGCGACAAAACATTGGAAGCAGCGCATCGCAACGTTTCAAAGACGGCGTCCACACCCCACGCCTCCGCAGGGCGGGCCTTAAAGCCTATTTTTCCCATACTGCAAAATCAATCCCACACTAATCCCAAGTAGTTTGTCTCCAAAAAGCATGGGTGCAGCTCAAGAGGGGGGAGTGTTTGCCCGCACCTCCTGCAAGGTTTTTCACACGCCGAAGCGACAGAACCCAACAGCTCCTCTGAGCCCAACCGACTCTCTCCTACAACGCCCTCCCCCCCAATGAGCGGATGCGAGGGTCTACGGCCATACTACTACGGCCACGCAAAAACTGAGTACACCCCCCCCCCGACCCCCTCGCGTTCACCCTTGCGTGCGCACACACCGCCGTCCCTCATCAAGATGGAATATCTAAAACGCCAATACTCAAGATCCAACATCCAACATCCAACGTTTGAGGATCTCGTCGCCAAAATGTCAATTTGAACGACTCTTGCCACAACGCCTCCCCCCTCCCATCCGCAGCAGCGGGGGCGGCGGCGGTGGTGGTGGTGGTGGTGGTGGTGGTGGTGGTGGTAGCGGGCAACCAGCGACGAACTAGGCTGCCTTTTGCTTCACTAGTTTATTTTTTTATCGTAAATAGAAATCACGTGCGTGCTTTGCCGGCGGACGAGCGACCAACAACCAAACCAAACCAACTTTTTTTACCTTTCCTATTTCCTGAAAAAAAGCCATCATCGTAGGTAGAACGCGAGGGCATCTTTGAGGACGGTGGTGATAGTCTGGGCGCTCTCCTCGGCGTTGAGGGCATCGCATTTCACCACCAGCTCTAGTGACATCTCCGGCTTGAGCACGGAGCACTGCATGAGGAACGTCGATCCCGCCAAGTTCTGGGCAGACAAGGGTGGTAGCATGGTAGCGTGGTGGGGTGGTATAGAGGGCAGTGAGGGGTTAGATTCGGCTTACCGCAGCAGTACGGCCCGCACAATCACCCGCTTACTACTGTAAATGAAATGTCCCACACCAAATCCAAGCACTTTGGACCAAAAACGCGGGTACAGTTCTAGAAGGGTTCTCGAGAAACGGTTGGCACGGGGGCAAAGGCAGGCGGAGGGGATGGGGGACGGCAAGGGCAGAAACAGCGAACGCCCGGGAAAATGGATTAGCGGAGGACGTCGGGTGCGGCATGGCGGCGGCGACATACAGAATGGTGGACGCCAGACCAGCAACTACAGGAATAACAAAACCTGTGCTGGAAACAGAAGACAACGACAACGACGAGAGCAACAGAGCAAAATCACAACAACACCCACGCCAACACCACCACCACAATCAGCAACAACACCAGCACTAATAACAACAGTAACAATAGCACCAACAGTGCCAACACCAACGCCAACACCGACAGCAGACTTACACCAACAGCAGACTAACACCAACACCAGCACAATCAGTGTCAACACCAACAGCATACCACCGACAGCACCAACGCCAACAACACCATCACCCCCCACATCAACATTACCCCAATCAAGATCCACTCCCGACACCGACACGCACTAACAACACCAGCCCCCAAAATCAAAACGCCTTATCATCGACAAAACCCCTTTCAGACACCTTGGCGTAGAAGAAAAACTTCATAGCCGCCGGCTTGTTCCCGGAGGCCATTGTGCGCACGCCTTTAGCCGCTAGTAAACCCTCCACCTCCTCCGTCGAGGCCGGCACCCTGGACAAGTCGCAGGACGATTCCACCCCCCCTCCGAGACGCCCCCAAAGGCTTTGGAACTCCGCCGAATCGATTGTGATGTCTGCCAAAATTTTACGGGTATTATGGGGGGGGTGAATGTGACACAAAATACATGCGAGGAAGCAAGCAAAAAATGACGCGAAGACGTGATTCTTTAGTGCGGGCAGTATCAGTATAAGTAGCGGCAGCAGCAGCGGCAGCAGCAGCAGAATCACCTCCTCCCTCCCCCCCCTTCTCCTACCTCTCTGAAACTCCCCATCCCCACTCCCACTCCCGCCTCCTCCCCCTCCTCCCGCCCCGCTCTCCTCTCCCCCCATCAACCCAAGAAGGTCAACCTCCGGCTCAGAGACTCTCCCCCCCCCTCCCCCTCCTCCACCACCGCCTGCAGCCCCCGCTGTTGCGCCGTCGGAAGCGTAGTGGTGATCAATAGCAGCCACGGCGGCGGCGGTGTCGGCATTGTGAGAAGCCTTGGACAGTTCAAGCGCGAGACCAAGGTCTGCTAGGTCCGCAGCTTCTGCCTCTCCCGGAAAAGCGCGGGTGTTCTTCATCCTCTAAGGCCAAGGGGGGCGGGGGGAGGGGAGGTGGTGCGGTGGGTAGGGGGATGGGTGAATGGGTTGGTGGGTGAGTAGGTGGGTGAGTGGGTGGGACAAACGCCACCTTGAACATCGCACCCGTAGAACAGGACACGGAAACAGAGCACGTCGACGTTTCGGGAAGGCGTACGCGTGATTGAGGACGCGGAGGGATGGGTTTTTCCCATCCCATTTCGTTAAACTCCGTCCAACTATCTTCCGTTCAACTCCCTTCCGTTCAACTCCCTTCCGTTTCTGTTTTCGCTTCCATTCCGTTCCATTCCATTCCACCCAGTTCCAGCCGTTCTACTGTACTTCATTCCAGTCCGCCCAAAAAATAATCTCGTCAAAGCCTATCCCGTTACATTCCGCATTGTCCCGTCTCATGCTATTCCGTTCCACCTCACTCCCTTCCGTTGTTGCGTCCCATTCCACTCCTTACCTTACTACGGAACTCCGGCAGGGTAAAGTTGTCGCTGTGGTCGTCGTAAACCATGGACAAAGTGTTGAACTCGCTGAAAACGATGTCCCGTCGGCCTGGATTACGTGAAAAAACAATAACGCGGAATTCATAAGCTGCGTAACAAAATAAAATGACAGAGGTTTGTCTGCGAAAAACGAAACAAACGAGCAAAGGGGCGGGCATCCTTCAGCCTTCGCACACGAGGTAGCAAGGAAGGTATGTGTTAACAGGAAGGTAGGCGAGCGGCACGGGAGCCATGTTCGTGAGCGCCACACAACGCCACCCTGCTCCACTCCGTCAAGAGCAGGAAGCTCGGCGTTTCGTGCCAAACGGAGCCGAACCGGAGTCCGCGTACGCCATATAATGGCCGGTCGCCCCGGTGGCGTATCAGGCTATCGTATATCCTGAAGTACCGGAGATGGCGTATTTGAATTTAATATTTCAACTATCTTGTCGAAATTGCCTATTCGATTTGTAGCCTTACTTGGTACTAGGGGTTTGTTATACGTGTGGTGCTAGGTCTAGGAGATGGTGCGGGTGGTGGGGAAGAAGGGGGCGTTCGGGGCGGGGGGGGGGGGGGGGGGGGGGGAGCAGCGGCATGGATGGCTCTAGAAAGATAATGAGGTGATATCCAGTGCGTGAAGTGTTTATTAATCTGGCGATTTTCGATATCAGGTAGTGCATGACTACAACGAGGAGGAGGTAGTAGTGGTTACGATTACTGCCCCAGAAAAAGCCACACAGCAGCATTGCGAGTGGCTGCGTCCCCGGGGCCTCGAGGGTGGTACTATACAAGTTCGGGCAAATCAACATGGTTTGTACTCTCGTGCAAGTAATATAGGTACGTACGAGTAAGACCGCACGCAGCGATGCTCTATTACACACATGTTTTTTGTCTGACATATTTTACGGAATGGATGGTGGGTGTACCAAAAAACAGGGACTACATTTTCGACACAAAAAACAAGGTGAAAAATAATCGTTCCTCCTGTTAAGCTGCGCCACGCGAAGGTCGTAGTAAGTAGACAGTATCCACGGAAGAAACTATTGAGTGGCATGCATTCGTCCCGGTATCGCATCGATTTTTTGGTGTTTTTTTCCCCCGAGAAGACTCTTTGGAGAAATAGAGGCGGTGTGCTTTGCTGTTGCTGTGGTCCCTGACTCCGTCGCTGTGGTCGTTTGCCGGTCAAGTGCAAGCGGGCGTGTTGGTACGTAACTGACAAATAAGTTTGTGTTGCTTCGTACTTGACGTGCTCCTTGCTGCTGATTGCTGATTGGTCATCTCTTCTAGTGCGTTTTTTTTTGGCACACTTCTACTTTCCAGCTTCTGGACAAGCCGTGATCACAGGTGTCGTCCCTTCCCCCCCCCCGGTTATTGCCTTTTTTTTTTGCGCATAGGGTTCAGCACCCACTGATCGTCGATTTTTCATAGAGTGTTGCTAACTCACGCTCTCGCGCTTTCCGCAAGTCAATTAGTGCACAAGAAAGAGTCCCACGAAAAAATATACGAGTACGCACTCGGGTGGATTCGAACTCACGAAATTGACCTATATATACCAGGCTCGAGAATAACCTGATACGCCACCGGGGCAGTGAGTGATATAGAGCCGGTCGCCCGGGTGGTCTAGTGGGGTTACAATATTAATACTACTAATAGCGTTGGTCCTTGAGTCAAATAACCACCGCGTTGTGAGCTTTGTTGACTTTATTTATTTGCAGAAATAAATGAGAAAAAGAGGATGAACTAACTGCTGAAATCGCCTACTGTAGCAGCGTGGGTACGTACAATTCGACGCGAATCGTCGAGGGAAGAAAATGCTGAATTCTTCTCGCGATAAAAATCATGGCATGTACCGTAGTGGGGATGGGGGAGGGGAGTCCGCTATAGGACCCCGGATCTGAGTTATACTACTGGGAGGGCGAGAGTAGTGCAAGCATCAAATAAATGGGATGGGAAAAAGAAAAGAAGTCAAGTGTATTACTGCTGCTGTAATAATACGATACCCAAGCAAGTTGCACCGATCGACCCGATCTGGACCGACTGCTGTATATTATGCATTTGGTCCATGTACAACTTCTCTAATCACAGGCCAGTATGAGATGATAGTCATTGGACTTGCTGAACTTCTTATGAGTGGTGGTTTCCTCTATCCACCAACCCCGGCCGAGCCGATCAATCCAAGGTTAGGTTACACTGTGCGGGGTGGTATCGAGGCAGGGGGTCAAACAAAATGTCCGCGTACCGCGGGGTTGGGGTATACGAATAAAAATTCAGCAGTAGGGCGAGTTGTCCCATTTTTTTCTAGTTGAAAATACCTTAAAGGATTTCTGAATCGTGGTTGGACCCTGTTGTGTGGCGCTGGCGTTGTATACGAACCTCGGCTAGCTAAGGCTTTCACACCGTGCGGTGTGGTGTCGACCCGGGAGAAGTCGGTTTTCGTCCCCGGTTTGTTGGAGTTGATGGGGTATGGAAGGATTTCTGGAACGAGGATGGGGCCCCATCCTCATCGGGTGCGTCGAAACGCCCGCCGCCCGTTTGTTGGTCTATCTCCTCCCCGGGCGTCCCTGGCTCTACGAGCTGCACAGCCACTCAACGATAAGCCAATGTGAAAAATAGATTATTGTCGCACCATCGTGCGGGGCTGTGTCAACCCGCGGGACAAATCGGAGATCGTCCCGGGTTTGTCAGGATTTCTGAAACGGGCACAGGACTCTATATCCTCCCATGGTGGCGTTGCCCTTATGTCCGAGCCCCAGCCAATCAGCGGTAAGCGAATATGGTTGGGGTTCCACGTCATGCGGAGTGGTGTCGACACGGTAGGTCATCGTTATTGTTCCCTCGTTTTTGAAGCTGTAGAGATTCGGGGGATTCATGAATCGGGGATGGGACCCTATCTTCCCCGTGTGCGACGGAAATGCCCCCCATTGATGGGTCTCTATCCGTCTAGGACAGCGCTGTGGAGCTCGAACCAATCAGCGATTAGTCAACGGGATTGGCGTTTCCTCACCGTGCAGGGTGGTGTTGACCCGAGAAAGCTCGGTGTGCTTCCCCGGTTGATGGAAATTTAGAGATGTGGAACGACCTCTGGACCGGGGATGGGACCCTATATCCTCCCGAGGTGGAGCTGGCTCAACATGCGAACCATGGCCAATCAGAAAATCGGCCGGTGGGGTTGCGATTTCCACACCGTGCAGGGAGGTATCATGTGTGAATGGATTCCGATCCCGGCATGTAACCCTATCGTGCCCGGGTGACGCCTACTTTGTGTATGAATCCTGCCCAATGAGCGATCAGACAAAACCGACATGTTTTTATTTTCGTCTAGTAAAGCTCGAGTCTGAAATACTTGACTGTCAAAATCGTAAGCGCTGTAGTCGCGTGCTGTATCTACAAGAAGTGAGCGATCTACACAGCTAGCAACAAGCGGCAGCATTGCAATAGCATTCGAGGAGTTGAATGACGAAGGCAGTAATACCACCGGGTTTCGCGCGTGGGACAACGTCAGCACGTTTCTCCACGATCAGACTACACACAGCCAGTCGATCTGGGAGGCTCGGATCAAGATGATACTATTGTATCACGCATTGTATATTTCAGAAGCTGGCTCAGTGCGCGCCTCTCAGTGGCTACGAAGAGAACACGCAGCGGACATGGTCAGTCACCTTACTGGCCTCGGATGCTTGATTGAGTTAAAATATCATAAAAAGCGCACTCGACACGTTCCGTCGCCTGACAAAAGGGTCACTTGGCTTGTGCTCGGATTTATCCGATCGAAATCTGATGAATGAAGCTTGAAATCGGATTCACTTAAAAAACGGTAGCTATTAGTATATTAATAGTAGTACATTGTTTTGATTGTTAGTCTATATCGAACTCTTGGCATTACCTTGCATACTGTACGAGCAGACTATTGATTGTGTGTGGTGACTTTTTTTACTCTACCAAGTATTGACTCGAACAATTCGAAGTGCTGCCCTGCCCTGCCCGAAGCATGGGTGCCGGCGAGCGGAGCCATTGTATATATAATCCTGGCCGCGCAACGACGCCGCCGCTCTACTCGCCGGACTGACTACCTTGCACATACTGGCTCGCGCCACCGGCGACACTCCCGTCGCCAAACCAGGCTTTCCCACTCCAGCCCTTTCCTTCGCTTTCCTGCCTTACCCTGCCCTGCCTTGCAATGCCCTGGCCAGTCTTGCCTTGACCTGCCCTGCCTCGTCCTGCCCTATCGGGCTTTGTCCTGCCCAGCCCTTCCCTTCTCTTCCCTGCACTGCGCTGCCCTGCACTATCCCAACCTTAGTCCAAGCTACCCTACGCCAATTTACCATACCCTTCCCTACCCTAATTTCCCTGTCCTAGATTGACCTGCCTCGAACCATCCTGCCCTGCCCTTATCAGCTTCCCGAAGCCACCCTACCCTACCCTACCTACCCCCCCTCGCCTACTCTCCTCTTCCCTACCCTCTCCCATTCTTACCGGTATCCCTCTCTTCGGCGAATTCCCCCGTGAGCGGAGGCCTCTCGCAGCAGCAAACCCTACGGGCCACCTCCGGGTCGTGCTTGAGCAGACGGTGGTACAAGAGCGCCCTGTCGTGAAGGTCCTGAGACGACACATCGTTCACTGCCCGTGCCAAAAGACGGCCCAGCATGGACTGAACAAGTAAACGTAAAACGGACATGGACACGGTGGTCGTGGGGCGCGGGTGGGGTGGGGTGGGGTGGGGTGGGGTGGGGTGGGGTGGGGTGGGGTGGGGTGCGGTGGGGGAGGGCGGGGGGAGGGTAAAGTAGGATAGGGCAGGGCAGGGCAAAGTAGGGTGCATAAGGGCAAAAGTGGGTATGGTACGGTAGGGTTGGTAGGGTAGGGTAGGAGGAGGATAGGATAGGATAGGATAGGGTGGGGTGGGGTGGGGTAGGGTAGGGTAGGGTAGGGTAGGGTAGGATAGGGTAGGGTAGGGTAGGATAGGATAGGGTAGGGTAGGGTAGGGTAGGATAGGACGGGGTGGGGTAGGGTAGGGTAGGGTAGGATAGGGTAGGGTAGGGCAGGGTAGGGTAGGGTAGGGGGTAGGTTATGGTAGGGTAGGGTAGGGTAGGGTAGGGTAGGGTAGGGTAGGGTAGGGTAGGGTAGGCAGGCATAATGCAACGGCGAGTAGGGTAGGGTTGAATTAGGGCGACGGGGAATTATGATAAACATCGGGACAAAGGGAAAATTAGGTTTACGTGAGGTAGGGTGACGGGAACCACGACGACGATTTGTTCATGAGGAGCCTAAATTTCGCCGGGGCCGCGAAGTTCGCCGTCGCCTGTTCTCCCACGGGTCGCCACCAACATTGTCGCCACGGCCGGGGCGCATAACTCACCTGCATCTCGGGGGGGCGCTTAAAGAACAGCTTCACCGCAGCGGTGAGAAGCTGCATCTTGATTTCGCACGATGCCTCTTCCTCCCATCCGTCCACCAATGGCTCCAGCATGTAAGGGGCCTCCTGTTGTAGGTTGGTCAGAAGGCCATCAATCAACCGGGAGGGTTAACCGTAGCGTGTTTGTGTGGGGGGGAGGATGCCACCAGACATGCTGCTTTAATATTCTGATGACCGTTCCGGTGATCTTTTTAATTGCTCCTCTTGTCGCTGGTTTGATGGCCGCTTACGTTCGTGTGGCCGTCCCGAAAGGGCGGTTTCCCGTCCGTGATGGTGATAGTCTCCACGCAAACAACAACGGCAGGATACACCATAAAAATCGCCAACACCACCAATGCAAACACCATCACCGGCACCAAAACCATCACCACCACGAACACCACGAACCCTACAAACCTCACCAACACCTGCGTTTCTAAAAGCACCAACACCATCACCACCAACACCGCCACCATCATCAACACCAACACCACACCACCACCGCAACACCTCCACTACCACCACCATCACCTACCAACACTACCAACGCCAGCACCAGCACCAACACCACACCACCACCCCAACACCTCCACCTCCACCACCACCACCTAGCAAAGCCATCAACGCCAGCACTACCACCAACACCGTCAACACCAACACCGCCACCACACCGCCACCATCCCCACCTCTACCACCACCCACACACATGCAAGTTTCAGTCGCCCACCGCGCCGCCTTAACTGCCACTCACACATTTATACGCGTGTTCCGTCGCCCACCGCACTCACCGTTATCTCTTCGCCGTACTCTCCGACCATCCAGATAACCGCCGCCTTGCCTGCAGGCTCGTCGATGTGCTTCAGGCACCTATACAGCGATATGTATGCAATATGTAAAACACAAAACACAAGAGCGGGCGGGAGGGGGAAACCGACTTAAGCATCAACAACACACCACGTGTAATACAAGAAGAGCTGACGGAAGGAAAAAAAAACGACTACAGTAAAAAATCAACGAACTTTAGAGACACTTACCAGGGCATGTAATACCAAGGTGTGTTAACACAAGAGTGGGCGGAAAAACATGAAAAATCAGCTAACATCAATAAAAAAGTCAACCATAAACCAAGAAGCAAAAAAGAACCGCGACTGGGAAGGGTGTACATGCGTGGCGGAGGTAAGGGTTGGGTAGGGCCAGGGCAGAGGCCGGGTAGGTGTCAGGGCAGCGTTCACGGTAGCGGGTAGGGTAGAAATCGGGGTAGGATTAGGGTAGGCGGTAAGGTGGGGATCATAGTAAAAGGCATAGGAGATAGGGTAGGGGGTAGGGTAGGGGTCAGGGTAAAGGCGAAGCGGTCAGAGTAGGGTAGACGTTGAGCAGGGGTAAGGTAGAGCACGGGTAGGGTAGGGTACGGGTAGGGGTAGAGGTAGAGGTGGGCGTAGGGGTAGGATAGGGGTAGGATAGGGGCAGGAGTAGGGTATGGGCAGCGTAGGGGTAGGGTAGGGGGAGGGTAAGGGTAGGGTAGGAGCAGGGTAGGAGTAGGAATAGGATAGGGGTAAGGTTGGGGTAGAGTACAGGCAGGGGACAGGAAAGGCAAAAAGCGGGGGGGCGAGGGGCGGTCGTGTCAAGTTAACCCTCAGCCGCAAGCTACCAACAGCAGCTTTTCAGGCAAGGGGACCCCGCGACTTGATAAACCCAACACAGTGCAGGGACCACGACACAATCTTCGCCGCCCGTCGTTCAGGTTTGGCAGCCGACCATTGACGTACTACAACAGCAGCAGCCAGGCCGCAGAAACGGCGACGCCGCTCGTGGCACCGTACACCGTAGCACGTCACCCAGGGGGCATAGAGTACACTTCATCCGGAATGAGGCCTAGAGAACCAGCGGAAGGCTAAATCCCTCCCTAACAACGATCAAACCCCTCCCCCCCTTCACTCTAACTCCGGACCGCGGCTACCGTGCTCAATAGCCGTTTTGTACTAATTTCAGCCACGCAGTCCCGTGCCGTGAATCCGACAGTGCTGTGCTCATCGCACCACAAAAAAAAACGCATAACCCATCCCGCACAATCTTCTTTTTGGTGCTGATCCCCTAGCACTGCAAACACGTTTGTGGGGAAAACCACCTGAGACAAGTATGGGATAAATGGCGCGGTACTAAACGGGTTAAGAGAGTTCAAAGCAATAGCACAATAAAAGGGGGAAAAAAACTGAACAGGTCAAAAAGTCCATCACCCCCCTACCCCCCCCCTACCGGCCCCGATAACGCCTGCACATAACTACTGGCGGACACCTTTGAAGTGAGGGCAAGACTTCCGTGCGCCACTGGGGGTACTTGCGAAGCAGGACCTGGACCATTTGCACCGCTTCCGACTTCACGTAGCCCACCTGAACGAAGGAGGCGTACGTTTCCGCAAAACAAAGCGACCGGGCGCAGAAGGCGTCGGGGTTGGGTTAGGCGTGGGGTGTAGGTGTGGGCGTGGGGGTGGTGTCGGGGTTACGAGGAAGCGGGAAGGGTGGCTTCCGTTTAAGGAGGAGGTTGCGAGCCATGGCCGGCATGCAACACCGCCGTCGGAACTTCACTGCAGTTGCATGGCGCATCGTCTTGGAGGCTTCGTCCGTCCTACCAACGAAGCAACAAACCACGCCGGCGGTCTCTCACGCCCTTCAACCAGCACACCGCACTCAACCAGCCAACCCAACCAACCCAAAACCCAATCCAACCCAGCTCAACCTACCCCACCCAACGCAACCCACCCCACCCTACCTCACCTACCCCACCCTCACTTACATCCATCCCCATCAAGTCGATCAAGCGCTCGATCGCGGCCGCTGCCGACCCCGGGAGCCTGAGGCAAATCTTCCCGACGGCTCGGATGGCCTGCCTCGCCAGCTCCGGGTCTATGTCGCCGGCGTACTCTCCCAGTTCGGCGATGACCGCCTCGGCCGAGTTGCCGTCCGCGAGCAGAGCCAGGCAGCGCACCTTGGCGTATTTTACTCCCGTCGGCTCGTTGTACCTGCAGAACCACAGCAAGGAAACCAACCGGTTTGGTTTGGTTTTGGATGGTTTTATTTTTGTTTCGTTTTGTTTTGTTTCGGTTCGGTTCGGTTCTGTTTGGTTGGGTTTGCTTTGGTTGGGTTGGGTTGGGCTGGGCTGAGTCAGGCTGGGTTTGGCCAACCTGGTGAAGAACTGTCGGTACTCGTCGTCGAAAACCCCGGGGCATCGGGGCAGCATCCCTTCCAGGTGCTTGAGGATGCAGTACACCGTCTCCGGCGAGCCCCCGGCCATGAGGGTGAGCAGAGGAGCTTTCGTGCGCTCGTACACCTAAATAAGGAGAGGGGGCGTCGCGTCACAGCACAACACAGCACATCGGGTCTGAGCACACTACAGGAAAGCACAGCACGACCCAGTAGATCGTGTCACAGCACACCATAACAAAGCACAGCAGCGTTTGATGCTTGATAGCGACCGAAAAGCCTCATTACAATAAACCACATCAACCAAAAAATCGGAAGGGGACCGCCTTGAGCGGACTTTTTCCTAGTTGCACGTCACCGCACGGCACCAGCCATGGGTCCCACCCACCTGATACCGCATGTCCGGCATGCCCTTGGTCAGCAGGAGGAAGCAGTTCACGGCCGCCAGAACCGCGCCGCTATTGCTTGTGCGCAACACCGGGTCCACGAGGTTCATAATCTCAAACGCCTCGTCCTCGTCAGCAGCCTCGTGCCTACCATAGAAGTCGCAGGAGGGAGGGAGGGAAGGAGATACTGATGAATGACGATGGTAGTCGAAGATGAGCCCATTCCCCTTGAAATGTAGTGCATGGTCACAAAGAAAAGGCAAAAACAATCATCCCGACGAAGCTCGATGGAACAAGTCTTTTCACTAAATAATACGTGCACCGACGACGGCGTCCACAAAAAAACACTAGCGCCCGCGTTTCAGGCACGAGCAGTAGCCAAGTGTCATAGACCGTAGGTTGCTTGGGAGCCCGCCCGCCGCAGAGGTACAGGCCCAACCGCAAGATAACAGTACACACGCCCTGTCTGCGGTGCAATGCGGCACAAGCACGCTTCTAACGTCTTGTGCCTGCACGGCTGAATGTCTAACACCGACAAGAACAGCGTCCACAGTAGACCTGGGTCCAAACACGTTTAAAACTGTCCCCCTAACCTGGAGACGAGGGCGAGGATGTTGCATACGCCCCACTCGTTGAAGTCTTCCAAGCGCCCCAAGAGGTGGTGGATGATGGCGCGGTTGGTCGCCATCCCGCCCGCGTCCGCCATTATCTCGTTCAGCACCACCACGCAGTTCGCCACCACCTTTTTTGGGTTCGTAGATTGTTTTTGTCCGCGCGCGGGGCCAGGAAACGACCGAGACAGCGTCCAGTCAAGCAATACACATCGCAGGGGGGGGGTGTACTCATTTCATGCATTAGCCGTAGTCTCAAGACCATAGACCCTCGCATCCCTACAATACCGCGACGGAGCACGTCGGGGTTTCACCGAGCTGGCAGACATCGCGTGCACCAAGCGCGAAGCGCCGTGAGGTGCTCGGCGAGTCGCATGAAGGGTGAGCTGCATCCTACAAAGAACCACCCGCGAGGCAGATTTCCGCACCTTGTGCGTACTTTCTTGCATATGGATAACAGCTTCGAATTAACATAGTTGTTTGCTCGTGTGGCCACTTCCAGAGGCAGCAATGCGGATACTACGTAACTGCCTCGTGGGTGCTTTACCATATGCACACGACGTGATATCATCCCCATTGCGCGGAGTAAAGCTTCTCTACTCGGACGTGATATCATCCCCATTGCGCGGAGTAAAGCTTCTCTACTCCGCACAATACGATCCAACTCGACCACCATTTCGAGTACCGCCAAAACATAAAAACGAGTACAAAAAGACGGTACGGTGGTGGTTTAGCTCACGTAATGAGAGGCGTGTTTTACGGCGTCGTTGCCAACCGACGCCAACCCCAGAACGGGGGGGGTGGGGGGGGGGGTGTTGTCACCGCCTCCCCTGGCCGTGAAAATAAAGGCATTCTTGTGTTGCCAGGCCGTGAGTGTTGTGTCCGAGCGCCCACACACACACTCCCGCCCCCCCGCAACATGCGTACACACTCACACACTCCCGCCCCCCGGCAAAGTGCATAGTATAGCATATCACGGCACAGCATGGTATTGCATAACCTGGCATGCCACGGCACGGCACAGAACAGCACAGCACAGCACGGCACAGCACAGCACAGCACAGCACAGCACAGCACAGCACAGCACAGCACAGCACAGCACAGCACAGCACAGCACAGCACAGCACAGCACAGCACAGCACAGCACAGCACAGCACAGCACAGCACAGCACAGCACAGCACAGCACAGCACAGCACAGCACAGCACAGCACAGCACAGCACAGCACAGCACAGCACAGCACAGCACAGCACAGCACAGCACAGAACAGCAGCACAGCGCAGCACAGTCCCGCCCTGCCTAGCGCCGCCCAACCCAACCCAACCCCACCCCACGCAACGCAATCTAACCCCACCCCACCTATCCCAACCAATCCGACCCCACTCCACCCAACCCAACCCAACCCAACTCAACCCAACCCAACTCAACCCAACCCAACCCAACCCAACCCAACCCAACCCAACCCAACCCAACCCAACCCAACCCAACCCAAACCAACCCAACCCAACCCAACCCAACCCAACCCAACCCAACCCAACCCAACCCAACCCAACCCAACCCAACCCAACCCAACCCAACCCAACCCAACCCAACCCAACCCAACCCAACCCAACCCAACCCAACCCAACCCAACCCAACCCAGCCCAGCCCAACCCAACTCACCCCAACTCAATCCAACCCAACCCAGCCGGACCCGACCAACCCAACCCAGCCCCGCCCAGCCCAACCCCGCCATGCCCAGCGCAGCACAGCACAGCACAAACAGCAAGGCGGCCCACCTGAGCGTCAGTGTCCTGCAGCATATTGTAGAGCGTGTCCACCATGGCCCCATCCTCCACTGCTTGCGGCCAGAGGTGCCACATCTTCAAGATCGCCATAACCCCGGTCTTTCGCACGTATGAGTTGGCATCCGTGAGGCTGGCCTTGAGAGGCTCTGATATGTACTCCACCATTGCTGGCAACCTTAGGGAGCACAGAGATCGCAGTGCTAGGCCACGGACCATCGGGTCCTGGTTGTTGCTTGAGAGGGAGAAGAGAAGGGGCGGGGGTGGGATGGGCGGTGAAATAGGGGGTCAGAGAGAGGGGAGGGGGAGGGGAGAGGGGGGACGGGATGGGAGAGGAAGGTGAGGGGAGGAGGGGAACGGGGAAGGACGGGGGGAAAAGAGAGGAGGGGAGGGGGGGGGGAAGGAGGGGGAGAACCCACCCCCGATAAAAACAAAAACAAAGCAAAAGACAGAAACAGAGAGAGGGGCAGAGAGAAAGAAGAGCAAAAGGGAGAAGCGGACAAGCAACGGCAGAGGTACTATGGGCCAAGGCCTCTTTTGCAGGATTGGGGCACGACATCATTTCTGCCTGTGAGTACAACCGCATGGTATTTGATGCTGACCTGTTTCACGTTCACCGCAGCGTGAGCAACGTTCTGACGACGATATACCAGTCCCTTGGGCGGTGCACGGAACTGCCACAGACAGGGGCACAACATCCTATCACGTAGTGCTATGTTCTCGAACGAGAAAAATGCTACGACTTACTTCCAATATATGCCACGGAACATGAAGAAGTTATCCCGTGCAAACAATGGTAAAACTGCAGCAAGGGAAGGAGCAGACATCCTTTGCAAACACCTGTAATGTTGTAGCAAGGTGTGGAAACCTCTTGAGAGACAAAACAGAACCGCCTCTCCACTCAGGAAACCCCGGTTGTCATGTGTTATGTCCTTGTGGCGTTTGGCTCACCAGTCTCGTTGCAGCGTGTTGATGCACATGATGGCCAGGTCCGGCTTCTGTCTGGCATACGTGCAGAGGTAGAGGTACACCATCTTCTTCACGACGAGATCGCGCGTCTCGATGGCAAGCATCATCTCCGGGAAGAGGCGACTCACATCGATCCCCAAGGTCATGTACGCGATCACCTTGTCGGGGTTAAAAAAAAAAGACAAAATAACATACCAGGTGCCGTTTAGCCTAATAATAATAGCGGGCAAGGACACCAATAAAATAGCAACAACAAAAAAACAGGCGCTGGATGCTGGCCCAGCCTGGGTTTCTTACTTGGGAGAGGCGTGTTTTTCTAAACTACTGACGTCAAGGTAAATCTAACTGCGTCCGGGTTTCCTATGGTATTTATCAACTTTACATATATCAGCCCACTCTCTGGCGTTCTTAGTCCTCGCCAAATCGTACTGGTACTAATATGTATATCTCGTGTTGAGGTTGCTCGCCCATCTTTGAACCCTCGGACGAATTTCCACCGCAATTTCCCCCCTTCCAGCACTGCTACATCGACATGCCGCGGCAGCCCTTCTGCGCCCTGTAAGCATCTGTCAGGGATGTATCAGGCATGTCGGCCAACTGGGCAGATACGGTACCTGGTGACACATACCTCCAATACGTAGCAACACTGGGAACAAAACGAGCCGACTGTGCTTGTACTACCGCAACCAGTCGTGCATTCGTACTGCTGCTGTATTCTACGAGTACCCTAATGGTGCAGACTAGTCTAATGGCTTACCTTCTTGATTACCTCTCGCTTCTTCTTCGGGTCTCTGTCGACGCTTACGGTGCGCAGCAACTGCGGAGGCAGAGAGAGCACCACGCGCAATAAAAGGAAGGACCGCCGAAAACAGGTAAATATGCATAAAGGAAAATTGGGTTATCGCAGGGCCGTTAACGTACCACGGCGGTGAGGACCGCACAGGCATTTCATATCATACGGCGCGGTGCAGTGCACTGCGGTACTAACGATAAGACGGCAAGGTGGTAGGCGTAACTGCCGCAAGGTACAAATAAGGCGTCCGAAGACGCGCATTTTCTCACAATAAATACCACCAAGAAATTTGACCGCGATTAAACGGCGCTCAGGGCCGGATGTCATGCTGAACCCCATGTCATAAACAGTACACCCCCGCCGACTCCGTTCATTTTTTAGCTTGCGCTCGTAGCCTGTACTCAATGGTAGCAACAACATAACAGTTTGAGCCTCGACGCCAAATTAACGATTCTTACGGCCGCCTTCTCTACTGCCGTCATGGAGTACGAACAATTGTTCATTGAAGTGCGGCGTAGACGAGGGCGGATGAGTCTCTGCTGCTGCATCAACGCAACACAAGCAGCAAGGCATACAAGGCGCTTTGCTCCGCGGGCGGCATTCGCCGCCCGCTACGCTCACGCAGGAAGGACAAATAGAACAAACGATGACAAGCGGACTAAAAAACCTAGGTCGATGATCGATTGACGATTCAAACTGGCGACTTGAAAAAGCCAAGAGGCCCGTAGCCACGCGGCAGGAAAACAACCCAGACGCAACATGTATGAGTATACCGTGTACCGTGCGCACGTGATATCTTGCTGTAGTCATTGCCATGTATATATCTGTCTCGAAGTTTGTGACTATACAAAGCCTTTTGGTCTCTCTAGGATGACGAACCGGCACGGACACTAGGTGTGCTGGATATCGATGGCCGGCAAAAACTATAAAAGCTACACACCATCAAAGGGCAAATGGAATAATAAATGACCCCTCCGAACAAAAACTCACCCATATAGTATATTACAAGTACCAACAACGCAGCTTGCAAATATGAATGTTGACCTGAAATTCGTCGAACTCACGGCTGACGTCCTTGAAATGTTTTTTATAAAATATGTATATACTCGTATATATACATGTGTTTGTTTTTTTAACAGAACAATATGACCCCTCCCATTATGAAAAAACTCACCCACATAGTACATTACAAGTACCAACAACGCAGCTTGCACAGATGAGTATTGACCCGAAATTCGTCGAACTCACGGCTGACGTCCTTGAAATATTTTTATCAAATAAAACACTCACAGCAGTGTTGGTTAGAATGTCAGCACAAAGACGGCTGCTTTTTTTCACGTTAGTAATACCATAACATGTTCCATACTAACCATATTAAATGACGTCTAGACGGCAGTTCGTCACAGGGCTGAGCGTCAGGGGCACCTGGGGAAATCCGAATTAGTTGTTGGTGGCTGTATAACGCGACACTCAAAGAGCAACAACAGAGAGGAAACTAAAGTGGTCGTACATACGATACATGGTCGCTCTCGGCAGACGTTTTCTCTTGTCTGCTTGCTTGCGTTGTCGCACTCTGGTCGACACGAACGTGCAGCTGTATGTGCTTCCTGCTCTGTGCAGGGTCGGTTGCAGGCTGTTCTGCTGTGCTTGCGGTACGTAGATACTTGTGGCTATCGGTGCTTGGTTTGTGCCTTCGTGCTGGGCGCAAAATAAGCAAAGGTCCAAAAACAAAACAAAAAAGGAAAAAAAGGAATGAAAACTAAAACAGCTGAAAGTACATGGATCGGTCCTGAAAGTACATTTCTCCCGTCTGCACTCAAGAGCTAAGAGTACGGTAATATCCTCTGTCAACGCCCCCTGGGGTGCGTTGGTTGTTCCCGGAGAGAAGAGTTGGTTGGTAGGGGGCGCTTCATCAAAAAAAAAAAAAGCCCGGGGAGAAAACGCCCCGAGATTCTCTTCCAGAAAATCAGTGTTCTGGACACATACCGTAGCTCACACAAGATATCACCCGTACATAAGAAATCACACCCCCCACAGGATACGACACCCCGGTGATAATTTTGGGCGTTTCTGACAAACCATCGATATAACACCCGGGGTACATAAAATAATACACCCCGGTGATATCATAGTGTAGATTTGTGGTGTATGGCTTCGGTTTTTGGTCGTGGTGTCTCTGCGTAACTCTTTTTTGGTCGTACCGATAGCGAGGTGGGTAGCAACAGCCCACTTTTGTGTGGGGGCAGGACTGATGGCGTAGCCACCGCCTCGTATCATATCGGGCGAGGTACCTTCGATTTAGGTATATTTTATTTTTTATGCTCCAATCCAAGCCCGTATTATGTTTGAAACTCTCTTCGGCGTTGAGGGGGTTGAGTCATCGCCGAGGTCATGTGCTAAGGAGCTTCGTCACCTAGGTTGGGCCCCTTTGTTTTACCACAACCCGGTATCACAGGTAGGTACCTACAGCAGGAGTGCGGGGCAGCTGCAAGTGTTCGTGCAGGCATACCACACCCCTTCAAGTGTGCGGCAGCAGCGGTTCAACGGTTATCACACCCGCTTTTATCACACCCCCAAACACACCCTGTGGGTGTTCGGACGTGCTATCACCCCCCCTCATTTACACCTTGTGGGTGTTCGGACGTCCTGTCACACCCCCTGGTTTATCACACGCCCCTTGGGCCCCCTGCGAGCTGCACTTTATCACCCGGGGTACACAAGATATCACACCCCCCACAGGATACCACACCCGGTGATAATATTTTTAAATCTCAAAATGTTATCACCGGGGTGTGTTGTCTTGTGTCAGTTACGGTACGCCGCAGACTCGTGTGTAGCTCGCTTCCCCGCCGCCGCGTACAGGACGTAATACATCAATATTCGTGTGGCATTATCGTATCTTACTGTAAGGGATAATAATTTGCGTGTCATCTAAAACGTTAACGTCATTATCATGTTCCATTGCAGGTTTAATATTCATTACTACTACTTTGATTAGGTTTTACTACTGCTGTATATAGAACTACTTATTTTGGTCATTTTCCTGAGAGGGCTCGGTTGGCGCATCCCTGGCCTCTCAGGACCTCCTACTTGGACACCACCTCCTTCCATTACATGCGGAATGGTCCAGATTTTCTTTGATTTCTTCCTCTTCCTTCACGTTTTCTTTGTAGTTGCACTAATATTCGTCAAACCAGGTCCCAGCTGAGCTCAGCTTGGCTCGTCAGCTCAGGTCAGCTCAGCAGCGCCCTGCTAGAGCTAGCGCACACCGTGCGGTATCGTGCCCTTCCGTGCCCTGCCGTGCGGTGTGGTGCGGTACTGGGCGGTGCTGTACCGTGCTGTGCCGAGCTGTGCCGTGCTGCGTGCTTGCTGTAGTTACTCTTTCGTACATTTAGCATTGTCATACCAGGTCCCAGCTGAGCTCAGCTTGGCTCATCAGATGAGCTCAGCTCCGCTCAGCAGCGCACCGCAGCGCTAGCTCAGCACAGCGCCGTGCGGTGCCGGGCGGTGCAGTGCCATGCTGTGCCATGCTGTGCCGTGCTGCGTGCTTTGCTGTGCTTACTCTTTCGTACATGCAAGATATGATTCGAAATACATACCACCGATACCACCATTAATATGCCCTATTGTTGAATCACAAAAAGAATACTCGCAGCTCAGCTCAGCCCAGCCATAGCTCAGCAGCGCAGCGCAGCGCCGTGCCTTGGCCTGCGGTGCGGTGCTGTGTCGTGTGCTGTGCTTTCTTTCGAAGATATAGCAGTACCACGCATCACGCGATACCAGGTACCGATCGGTATATACGTGTGTACTAGTATTTTTGCTTTCTTCATTGTCAGCTGTCGGTCCTCTTCATGCCCCCCCCCGCCCGCGAATCACACCCGTACTGCCGATCAGAACGCGACATCGCCAGCAAGCACACAGCATAGCACAGCGCAATCAGCTAGCTCTTCGCAAGAAGCTATTGGCATTATCAAGTCGCTAGTTGCACCAAATAATGGGCCTCTTATTTCTGCCCCCTTCACATTTTGTTGTACTCTTGCGCGAGCGCAGCGGGCGGCGTCAGCCGCCCGCGGACTGGAGCCCTTGTAGTTAATATTGCCATTAACATTGATGAATCATGACAACTTACCAACGGACACTGGGTGTGCTGGATGTCGACGAGTAGAAGAACGGTTTAATGTGAAGAACACACACACACACACCAACGAAAAACGGGCGGCCGGCGTATCTCGCAGCTTGCAAGGACGACTATTCACCCTAAAGTTGTCGAACTAGCAGCTGACGTTGTTAGAGTAATTATATAAAAGAAGGGCGCGCATTCGTCCTTCAGTACGGTACCGACGTTGACGGGAGTATTCTTACGAGGCGTTTTGCCATGTCTTCTGACAGTAGTGTCGACTTGGTGTCGCTTTTGTTATTTGTCCTGTGCCATTTTTGACGTTGTGTACCGGCAGGAAAACCGTGGATTGTACATGTTATACCAGGTGGAGTTTGAGTTCATCGAGCGGTTGCAAAACGAGAAAACGAACAGCAGCGAATAACAAGCAGCAACAACGGATGCGCACTCCTCATCGCATACAAGTCGCAATGGGGCCGGGATGGAATACCGCAGATATCAGTTATGTTCTCCCCCCGGGGTGACTTATGTTTTTTTGTGCTATCTCCGGGGGGAAGGCGATATATAGTTGTCCCCGGGGATACCAAAGAGGTAGGGAAGGACTTCGTCAAAACTATATCCCGGGATAACGTTTTTACCACTTTTTCGCCATTTCCGGGGGGGGGGTGGCGAAAGGACCGGGGCGTTGACAGGGGATATTACGGTAGTCTGTGAGAGTCCACAAAACTGCCGAGGGGTCCCTCAGTAAAGCGGTGGTTTGTGAGAGCAATATGACTGCCTTATTGGGGGAAGCCGCCTTATTATTCCCGGTTATGAGTTCAATTCCCCCGTCGAGACAAGCGATTTTGACCGCCGTATATCGGGATACCGCGTTACACAGACCGCCTTGTTGGGGGACCCCTACAGCAGTGTGCGTCAATCATAGCGCAAGGCCAGTGGCTCCTATTGTCAATATTAGTTGCATCATGTACAGCAAGCTCCTCAACACGTATACTGGGGGTGCAAGCAAAGTCGCAAACCTCGCAAAGCAGAGCAGCAACATTGAGTGCACGATTATATTGCTGCTGCTCTCTGTCTGTCTGACATGAGTAAAAAAGGTCCTATGCACCGAAAGAGTGTTCGTCAGCAGTCGGGTCTCGGCAGCCAGCAGCGGAGTGATTGATTGCCTGTCCGAAGCTCCTTTCGTTTCAACATCCTCATCCTTAGCAGCAAGCATACCTGGTACTGCTGTACTAATATTTGCATTACGTGGTGTGCGCAGCATCAACTACTCTAACACCTGTGTGCCTCTAGGTCCACGAGCTTCCTCGCACGTGTGCACGCGCTAGGCCTCCCAATCACCTCCCCTTCCCTCTCCTAGGCCGTGTCGCGGAACCCAACGAAGCACAACCCTAACGAAATTACCCCTGGGTCAGTCACTCATAACCGTAGAACCAGGACGAACTCCCGTTCAGCTTCGATCATCTCATGCCTTGCTCGTGCATTGCTGCTAACTCCTCTCAACTCTACCGAAAACCATCAACACTATCAGTACCAGGCTTTGCCAGGGCAGTTACGCTTACACCGAGCCCACGACGTGCCAGCACCTGCTGACGCCGGTTTAGCTACACCGGTTGCGTACCTGCTTCAATTCGTTGATTTCGCCCTTTTTTTGGTCGACAAAGAACGACGTGCCGCCCGCGGCCGAATTTCCACCGGCTTGCGGTCCCATTGGCGGAGGGCGTGCCTGGCCCGGTGCAGGCACAGGCCCCCTCGATTGCCCTTGTTGGTTCATGTCCGCAATGCCGCGAAAGTTCTTCTTTTTGAACACCCGACGAAGGTCAGCTCGTCAGTTCCTTCCGCGTGTTTTTTTGCTTCGCTCGTATCAAACGTACGTACTGACAGCCCCGCATCACGTCCGCTTGAAACACTTGAGCAAACCCCGAAGGGTTTCCTCGAGTTTTGACGGGATTCAGGAGCCGGGCACCATATACTTGTAAGATAGGCGAGCTGGACCTAACCTACCCGCCATCACACGGACTGCAGCAACGGATTGCGGCAATGTGGGGGGGAACTGTCATTGCGGCAGGCGCATCTGCTGACAAGAAGGAGCCGCTCAAAACTACAGAAGAAAAATGAGGTATATGCAGGTCGCAGGAGGCGGTAGGCGGTAAGATATATCATGGAAAAGCGTAACGGAAGATACGAAGAGTACAGCATTAGAATCCGCAACAAAAACAACACAGCAGGAACGACAAGAAAGCTAATAATAAGATAATGACACACCCGCCCGGCCTGCTTCCCCCTTCTCCCGCCTGGGGAGACAACATAAACGGTAGCATCCTTGAACAAGAACGCATTGCAAATGTATCTGTATTCTACAGATGGAAGTGCCTCCCTCCCTCCCACTCCGTCAACATATTATAAAAATTAACAGGAGCAGCATAGGCACCCTGCGAAGCATTGGACGGGTTGCGCTGACGATAGCATCATTTGCTTTTAAATGCGTCAGCTGGTACGTGACCCTAGCTTGGCTGAAACCTTGAGGTGCGTGGCTCGCCAAGCTGTTGCGCTGTGCGGCACACCAATAAGCTCTGTTGTAATATTTGACACACATCGTATTCGTGAGACTTGCGGCGGTGTCGCCGTCCTCTCCACCCCCCTGCTCTATCCGTTTCTTTGGATGTGCGCGTGTGAGAGACATCCATTGGTGGTGATGGGTGGTGATAGGTGAATCTTGTATCCTATTCGGCCGGATCCGATTGCCAGCGCTAGGAGATGGGGGCGAGGAAGAGGCGACGTGAAAAGGTGAGGGTGGAGCAAGCATCGTCGTCCTTGACTTCTTCGAATAGTCTACAGGTATACTGGTAGTATTTATCTTGTAACGGCTATCATATGCGTCCTCCGAAGCTATTACGCATGATACCGTTATAGTTCGATTAGCCCTGTGAGTGGCGCGCGCTGCGTCTTTCATTACAAAAAGGCAACATCGCTTGGCTGCAGCCTGACCTCGGCAGACTTGTTTCCGCGCTTTCTTGCAACTCGTCAAACTTGCCGGCTCTTCACGAATACCATTTTATAAAAAATATATCGAGGACGTCAGCCGTGAGTTCGATGAAGTTCAGGTCAATACTCATCTTTGCAAGCTGCATGGTTGGTACTTATAATATCAAAATAAAAATACACTCCAGCTGTGAGATCGAATATTTTGTCGAAACTCATCTTCGCAAGCTGTGTGTGATACTCCGATCGCGCGTATTACGGGTTGTGTGTCCTCATTAAGGATATAGGTCGGCGACTCCCCTTGCAACTACAGTGTAGCTATCAGGGTCAACAGGGTGATGTTAGGCAGTCTGTGCGCGGAAACTATAAAACCCGTTTCTGAGGGGGACAGAATCTGACAGCTGTGGAAGGAAATGCATCAGTTTATCAAGTGAATCCTGTAAGTCGAATATCCGGTGAGGGGAGGGCGGAGTTTTTAAGGACGTGGGGGCCTGATTTTGATCAAAAGGGGGCGGGAGGGGGGGAGGGGGGGGAGGGGACGGGTGGGGCAGGTCAATTTGTGGGTGGAAACTATAAATATTTCTTGTGGGGGAGGGGGGGGGAATGTGGCGGGGGGGCCGGGGGCGGGGGGGGGGGGGGCTTTAGGTCGCATAAATGTAGGGGTTTGCTATACGCGTGGTGCTAGGTCTAGGCGATGGTGCGGATGGTGGGGAAGAAGGGGCGTTGGGGGCGGGGGTGGGTGGGAATTGCAGCAGCGGCATGGACGGCTCTGAAACGATAACGAGGCGATATCCAGGGCGTGGAAGTGTTTATTACTCTGGCGGATTTCAATAGTAGGTGGGGCGTTTAAGCAAGAGAAAGCGAGGAAAAAAGAAGAAAAACAAAGGCGGGGGGGGAGGGGGGGGGGGGGGGGAGGGTTTTCAAGAGGTTTAGGTCATACCTGGTATATAATATAAAAATCGGTATTATACTTACAATATACTAAATGGGTGAGTTTTTATTGGGAGGGGTCCTATTTTTTGTCCACTATATTGGTAAGTGTTGGTATTTATACTTTAGGTGGGGAATTTTGAGCTAGATCAAACATCACATCTATTTTATAAATTTATTACTGTGGTTTCCACTATACTGCTCTATCATATGTATGGTAGGCGGTTTATTTTGTTTTTCTCCCCCCGGCTTTAATATCGGGAAGAGTACGAATACAGAATATTATTAGCTATCTTATGTGTTACTCTTAATACAGCATTCGAGAATCAAAGTCAGCTACTCCCCCCTCAAAATAAACAAAAGGTCTGTGGGATACGAACCCACGGTTCCAAATTGATACGCTGTCACTCTAATATTTAAAAATAAATAAATAAATAAATAAATAAATATAACTTCAGGACGTCAGGTGAATTCGACGAATTTCGAGTCAGTACTCATATTTTGAAGCT
The DNA here is from genome assembly GCA_012845835.1 of Undaria pinnatifida. Taxonomy (NCBI): domain Eukaryota; class Phaeophyceae; order Laminariales; family Alariaceae; genus Undaria; species Undaria pinnatifida. Next base: position 27,666,473 of record JABAKD010000002.1, read on the forward strand.
GCTTGCTGGTACTTGTGCTATGCTATGTGGGTAAAATTTGTGCGTTTCGCATTGCGCGCTGCACCGCGAATCTCCGTTCTGCGATGGGCCTTGGGCGTAAGGCTATACTCCAGTGTCCTACAAACGAACATGTCCATCGTGAGGGGGTGAAGAGTGCCTCCGATAACAACACGATCCAAATCCGGAGATCCCTCCTAAGAACCGGCCGGACTCACTTCTCAACCCTCACATGCAATCGAAGTCACACTACAATGCACCTTCGTTCAGGTGCCACCCCGTATAACTGAAAACATGAACTCGATCTCATTGACACACACTTACGCTACCTGGCTAATAATACATATTTGACCAACAACGTCGTGGTACCTGAAATATGTCAAGGAATACCGCAAGAGATCCTCTCCCTCTCCCCCCACACGCCCCCGAGGCCGCAGTCGCACAGCAAGCGCGCGCCAAAGTTCTCAAAACAGCCGACAAATGGAATTGAATATTCAACCCGGACTTATCTAGCTATTCTATACAGTGCCGAAGCTCAACGCGGGTGTCTCGGCCACCACGTTGCACTATTTTTCCCCTTCCTCTCTGTGGAAGACAAGAGAAATAAACCCGTACCGGTACGTCTGACTACACACAATTGGAGGAAACCTCGAGATCTCGAGAGACTAGACGGCGTACTTCTTGTCGCCAAGCTGCTGGACGTCTCCATAGCTCTCAAGCTCCAACACATCTTCCACAGATCCTAAGAATGTCGGGATGCGCTCGTGAATCCCACATGGCTGCCGAGAACAAAGGGGATCGAGAGCGCACATACACATGCATATAGATGTGGATGGGTAAGAAGGGATGATTGGTGCGTGCCAAAGATTGGAAGGCGTCTGCACAACCGTCAGTGACGGACGGGCGAAACCTCTTCGTCTTCCGATTCCTTCCTCTTGCTATGCCTTTTTCTTCGATCGTCATAGCCGCGTAAAGGGGGTGTCCTACCATTGGCGCTGTACCCTGATAACCACAGCTATTAATACGAGGGACAATATAAAGCAGAACCCACGAATAACTCAAAGACCTGTGTATTCCCCTATTTTTACTAGCCATAGTTAGTACGACAATTAATACTGTGTTCCCCCGTAATAGTTGCTGCTCGCACTAGCGGGAATCGGTGGCAAGCAAAGGGGCCAGGAATCATGCCACTTTTTATTCATTTTTTCTCTAAACGAATGTTTGTATGCTGGGCAGTGGCGCAGTATACCAAGGGGCTCCCCAAGCGAAAAACTAGACTCACTATTTAGGTCAGTAAGCCACATCGATTGAATCGGGCTCATCGGACCATGTATACAGTAGTAACCAGCAACGGGAGCATGGCGCTTTCATAGTTCTCGGCGCCGTACTACATCGTGATTTTATCAGCGTAGACATTTAACTATCTACACTAAAACACCCACCTGTTGATCCAGCATTGCCCCCGCGCCGGTAGAGGCTTTGCCCCCCGCCTGTTCCACCACCCACCCCATGGGATTCCCCTCGTAGACTAGTCTTAGATGGCTCCTGTTGCGTGGATAAACGATGAACCATCTAAGAGGAGGGAAAACATATCGATCGAGATTTCGTGCGGTGAAGCAGTCGCGAACTATGACTCGCATGAAAACAACCGCACGGGGTCCTGACGGTGCACGGCGTCACGCAAAAAAAAACGGATTGTCGCCTAGTCTACTGTTCGCGAATTAGCGGGGTATTAGTCCGTTTGACTACGTGCAAAGGTTAACCAATAGCTTAAACCATTCACTTACCCAAAACTAAGCCTTACAACACCCGCCCCTCTGAAACGGCGGGATAGCAGGTCGGCCAGATATACGGGCGGACCTGTCAATGTCCAAGCGGTTTCATTTCCTGGGAATACCGGGGAGAGTATTTTTCAAGTTCGACATGGGGATAGTCTGAAAAAGTTTATCATTGTGGATGGTGGGATTCGAACCCACGACCCCAAGAAACCATGGTCTGTCGACGACGCCATTTGTTAAGGAATTAGTGGGGTACTAGTCCGTTTGACCACTTGCGAAATATTAATCAATACGTAGCTTAAACCAATAGCTTACTCAAACTAAGCCTTACTAACACTACTGCAACTACCTGGTACAACTTATTGAGTCTACCGCTTACTGCTACTACTGCTACTGCTACTGCTATTGCTACTGCTACTGCTACTGCTACTGCTACTGCTGCTATTATTACTACTGCTACTACTACTACTACTGCTGCTACTACTACTACTGCTACTACTACTACTACTACTACTATTAATACTACTACTGCTACAACTACAACTACTGCTACTGCTACTGCTATTGCTACTGCTGCTACTGCTGCTATTGCTACCAATACTACAACACAAATGCTACCACTAGTACCAAAATACTTCTACTAGTGCCGCTGCTGCTACTAATGTTAGTACTACTGTTGTTGCCGCAGCTGCTACTGCTACCAATGCTACTATCACTACCACTATTTTACTGTTGATACTATAGTAGTACCAATACTACTACTATCGCAAGTGCGCATAACTGTGGCAAGACACGATACCGGGGACCCGGAAGGGCGTGAGCAACCTGCCCTTAGAATCCTCGAATGCTTACGCAGCGTTCACGCTGCGCTCCGCCGACCCACAAAGAAGCAGACGTCAGGCCTCGGCGGTGTTGTCAGCAGAACTATGCCACACTACCGCAGCAGTCTGCGGGCAAATGCTAACTGCATGCTAAAACAGTACCAACGATCACCTCGGGTTCATGGCGATCCCTCCCTCGAACAGTGTGTAGTGGACGTCCGCCACCAGCGAACATACATACACCAAATCGAACTTCTCCCCGCTTACCCCGGCGCCGTTCTTGGCATCAGAAATGTACCGTCGGAGCCCTTCCGGCCAGTCGGGCTCTCGCGCTTCGTTCAGCGAGTAGCTTCGCCCTTTAAGGATGTTGGGTGGGAATGACGGGGAAGCGAGAGGGTGGTTACATGGGGGTGGACAGATTCAGTTCGTAGAGACAAGCAACACTGGCCGTAGATGACAAAAGAGGTGGTGACGCCGCAGAGAACAGAGGCAGAGGAGTATGTTTGATTTGTTGCAAACACTTATGAATAGTTTAATACATTAGTTTCAGGAGATAATCGAAATCCAAACGCTTCTTTTCAGCCGTCTCAGGAACCCATAACGCGAAGCAGCCACTGTGCAAAGTCTACTTTAAGCGCCCCTCGTGGAATGCAGTGTCAAAGTCTTGTGAAACGTGCGGTGGCAGTTAAAGCTGGGGTAACGGTTGCGGCGTGTTGTACCTCTTTTCGGCATCTTGATGCTCCGAGTTTTTAGAACAAACTCCCCCAACGATCTATCCAGCTGGAAGACATGAGTACCCGCCCCCAGGCTGGTCACCATGACCTGCCGGTACCCACACGAACGCGGGAAAGCACACATCGCAGAATATACGTCAAATGAGGACAGCGCCAAGCACACACCAGACATTATTTTTTTGAGAGCAAAACGCGGGACAGCCATAACGGCAGTTATACCTACGTACAATCACCGCAGACAAGCCCATTTTGACGGTTTGAACGCTTGTCGTATTTTCGGGCGATCTATGGGAGGTTTAAAAGGTTTCGGGGCCCTATCGTTTGGTGCAGCTCCCAATATTTTCTAGGAATGTTCATCACGTCTAACGCACGAGCGACCCTACACCATATTGCAAGCGCAAGTGGGCGTTGTATAGCCGCGCAGGAAAGTCATGAGTAAGAATAGCGTTTTCAAAAAGTATCCTCTTCCTGCGGTTTTTCGTGCGTAGCCTCGTGCGGTGACACAGGGCGGGCTGAAACGGGGGACATCTTCAATATTTCCATCCTCACCGTGGAGGACGAATAGAGGCAATAGCCCCCGGCCACCATTTTGTTGCCAGGCTGGAGAGAGTTTTCCCGCGCGCTCTTTTTTGGGTCCGCCAAGTACACCCCGAATATGGTTCCTGGATTCAATCGTATGGATAGGGAACGCCGCATCACAAGGGCAATGCGACCGCGAAAAAAATGCGCATCTGCTATTTTACTAATGGCAACAGCACCTATCGTGCGAGTCTGCCCGACTTGCGGAGTAACGTCATACAGCCGGGTTACTCGGGAGCGTACAAAAAATTGCTGTTGCAATGACCGCCAAATCGCCGCCCACCCAACGACGCGTTGGATTTCTGAGGAGCGCAACCGGGACTAACCCTTTCGGGGCTTCAGAGGAGAGTCTCTAGAAATTGACGATTACAGCATCGGATATACGAAGTAGCCCGAGCTGCAGGGGGCGGGGGTATGTCCGAATCTACAGCATACCACACGCGCGCGGCATGGTGACAATTGTACTGCTGCACGCTCGTCGTAGTTGCTTGAAAAACTCGCACTCGTTGTTCTTTTGGTCTCTATACGCGTGGCCGAAACGGGTTAAAAATGCCCACGGCACAACAGCGTACCAGTCGGAATTGAAGCGTCGATGTTGGAAGAGCCATCCAGCGGATCGAAGACGACAACGTACTTAGCACCGTCCTCTTCTATAAGCATAGGCTCGTCTTCCTGGACCGTCAAGAGGCGCCGGCGTTGATGTGATAGCAAGGCGGAAGCGGGGAATAGAGCGACGAATCCCACAGATTCAGTATGAGTCGCTCGCACTCAGATACCGTGGAATGCATGAATCAAAGACTCAGATACCGTGGAATGCTTAAATTACAGCGACGCGGACGGCAGCTGTTGTACCCCGGTATCAGAGTTTTACCTCTACAACGGGTCGACAAATTCGTCACTTGAGAGTGCATTCAACCAGACGGCTGCTTTCGCTGACTGAGGAACAGTTAGACTCCATTTGCAAGCGTTTTCTGTTACCCTTTCGTAGCTACAATGCTGCGGCACGGGTGGCCTACCGTGTTTGCTAAATAATAAGGAGACAGCGATATACCCACCAAGTCGAGCTCTACGGCGGTGCGTCCAGCTTGGAGCTTGGATGATTCGCGCGCGACGTCTTTGGCGTCGCAACCAATCACACCCAATGTGAAGGGCCATTGGTTCTGTCTCCTTCTTCGGCGGTCGCCACGTATGGGTATCGTACAATTAGAGGAGACACTCACGGCGTCCTTACGAAGAGTGGTTCTCTTTACGTACGAAGACAGGCTAAAGCTGCTGTCGATGCAGCTCGAAGATTTGAGCTTCAATACTCATAAAGCAAGCCTTTCTAAGTCGTACTCGTACAGCAGTACCTGTATGTACGCGTATACCCCTGCTACACCGGTGGGACACATTGCTGTACTACCTCTCTGGCCTACCTCTCTGGTCTTGTTAACCAAACTATAACTATTGATAGTGCGTACGAGTGCATGCGTGTTACCGTCGCGCAGCACGCACCAGCAATGGCCCACCTCCTCGCTCGCCAGCACTCGCACGACACCCGACCTTGCCAAGAAACCCTTCAGCAAGTCATTGGAAACCACGTCCAGTTTCTTCTGCTGGTCCCCCCCGGCATTCTCCCCGCCCCCAGCAGCGATGCCCGTGGCTCCCGCGATGGCTGCACGCTGCACCAGCATCGATATACCTTTGCAGGCCGCCTCCAAGGCGGCAAACAGGGGGACGATGTCCTCCAGCCCTCGACCTGGATGCCGGTTGCGCAGAGAAGCGAAAAGGGGCGTGCCGCGCAACGAGGAGTGTGGGCAGCCGCGCGAGTTTGGGTAAGAACATGCGAGTGTATCTGGAGTCCACAGCAGTATTCTACAGGGAGCCGACTTTTTCGCAAGATGGTCCAAAGATGAACCTGCACCAGGAGTATTTTTATCGTGTACCAGGGTATTGATTTACTAGCAGGCATTAGGTACCGGTACTCGTTACTCGTACATGTATAACTGCTGTGGTACTGCTGTAGTAGAGCCAGTGCTTGGGTGTAGGTTTCAGGGATTCAGGGACCGATGTAAACATTAGAACATTACGTATAGACTTACTTACTAATATCTTTGTGCTGCAAGCGCTCGGTTGGTGCATCCCAGGCATCTTCGAGATCGGACGGTCCAGCATAGTTGCGGAACGGTCCAGCTTTTCTTTGATTTCTTGCTCCACCTGATCTATTTTTGTTACAAATGTATGTCTTTTTTTTTTATGGGGATCACTTTTTTCCGATGATGCCCAGATTCAAACCACCGAAGACCAAGCTTATAAGCGGACAGTCTATCTACCAGACCACAACGTCACATTGATATCTATTTTATTTTGTAAATAAAATTGATGAATAAATATACCGGCATCGGCCCAGAGAAGCAAACTGCCGGCACTGGGCAGCGATTTTTTTCTTTGGTGTACCGGGGCTGGCCGGGTTGATTTTTCTCTTGGACGGCCCGTCCTGGCTGTCGCGGGGGACATGCAATCCTTCGACGAGCTTGAGCACGTCTCCCCCGCTAGAGCAGAAGGCGCTCGTGCGCTTGAACGAAGGCACAGGCGGCATCGGGAACGTGAAGTCGGACGGAGGGGGCACCATCGGCGGACGGACTTGCTGTGCAAATCGCATGAGGTCGTTGACCCACAGGCGAAGATCGTCGTTTACCATCTCGCTCATGACAGCCCGCGCCGCGGGGCCAAAGAGTAGGATAATATTGCTCAGGGTATGCCGGCGTAGGTCGGCCGACGCTGACGTGAAGGCGGCATCGATCGTTGCCACCCTCTCCCGGCAGTGACGGTCGCCGTCGCTATCGAGGGAAAATCCAACAGACAGGACCGCCACAAGAGCCTGGCGCAAGAAATCAAGGCGGTCAGCGACCATCAGCAGGTGGTCGACCATCCCTTCCGCCCGCGGCCCGTACGCACGAGCGTCAAAGTCACTAATCGCGCGGAGCGGGGTAGCCACTGACGTCGTGACGTTGACGGCCTCGCCTACGAAGGACTGGATATCCGCCGCCGAGTCGCCAATGTTGGGAGGTATGCGCCCGCGGAGCACCCAATGTTTTCTTGACGCCATCTTTTTCCAGAGCGCCGTATCGTCGGTTAATTGCGACTTTTGGAATTGGCGCTCCCTCACGTCCCCACTGTCCCGTGAAGCCGGCTGCCGATCGCCAACGTTGTCCATGAACTGCTGCAACATGGCCTCGACGTTCTCGACTCTTGATGCGCCACCAACCACCGCATCCTGCAAGGTTTCGACGGATGCGAGCAGCCGATCCATCGTCGACTTGAGGCGGATCATGTCTGCGTCTATCCGAGCGAACTCGCCAGACACCTGCCCTTGCCAGAGCAGCACTTCAGCCGATGTGACCCCCGCAGCCTCAGACCCAGCGGGACTGGGGCTGAATAAAGATGGTGCCGCGGTGGCAGGCGCAGCAGTAGCAGCAACCGAAGCTGCTGCGGCACGGCGACCTTCGGACTCAGCTTGCACAGCAGCCAGAGCTTCGGCACGGCGAGCGTCGACCCCAGCTTGCACAGCAGCGACAGCAGCATAAGCCTCTTCCTAGACTCGCGCATCCGAGGCGGCCACATTAGGGCCGCGTACAGCAGCAGCCACGAGAGCTTCGGCCTCCGGTGATTTGCACTCTTCCATCGTCGGGGAGTGCACGAACTTAAACTAGTCTGTATCACACCTTGGACCTGTAGCTCTGACTCTGCTCCCCTACGCGCTCCGCGTGCAGGTGGTCGCCTACACAGCTGGGCCAGGTGTACCCAAGGCTAGCACTCATACGACTACGAATTATCGCATTGATCTGATTGGTCAAACTTCTTACGTACGTACAAAACCCATATTTTCTCATACTTCGATAATATTCTGCGTATCGATTTTTCATGAGGATCATTTTATTTTCCGATGACACCCGGATTCGAACCAGTGAAGGTCAGGATTATAAACGGACAGTCTATCTACTATTAATAGACCACAATGTCACAGCAGCAGTGGTATCTACCAGTACTATTTTTTTATGTGCAACTACTACTATACTGCTGTATATCAGCGAAACATAGATGTACCACGCAGCTTGGAAAGTTGGGTTTCAACCATTCAATCGGTCTTACTCACAGCTGACGTTTTTCAATTTTTATATTAAAAAATATCGATTTTTTCAAGAGGATCATTTTTTCCCCCCGATAACACCTGGATTCAACCAACTAAAACCAGGCTTATAAGCGGACAGTCTATCTACTAGACCACAAAGTCACATTGCTATCTATTTTTATTCTTTTGGCAAATATATATCGATTTTTCATAAGATCATTTTTTCTTTCGATGACACCCGGATTCGAACCAGCGAAGGCCACCAGGATTATAAGCGGACAGCCTGTGTACTAGACCACAATAAGTCACAGCAGCAGTGGTGATCTACCAGTACTATTTTTTTTTTTAAATATATCAATTTTTTTATGAGGATCATTTTTTTTTTCATGTGACCCCTGGATTCAACCAACGAAAACCAGGCTTATGAGCGGACAGTTTATCTACTAGAAGACCACCAAGTCACATTGATATCTATTATTTTTTTTTCATGAGGATCATTTTTTTCCCCCGATGACACCGGGATTCGAACCATCGAGAAGACCTTGAGGCTTACAGTGCATACTACCGGTACCACTCGTACTACACCAGGTTTGTACATGCCATCAGGTACTACGCTGTTGGATCACAATGCACGCCCAGCTCAGATCAGTCCGGCTATATATAGCCCAGCAGCGCAGCGTAGCGCCGTGCGGAGCCGTGCGGTGCGGTGCCGTGTGCCCTTCGCTGCGGTGCTGTGTCGTGCTGCGCTGTGTGCGTTCTTTCGAACATATAGCAGTACCGGGTATAATACGTGTTGTGTACTATTTTTCTTCTTTATTATTTTTCTACATGTACTTGATCTTTCCCGGCCCCTGTTTTTTCCCCCACGCAGAGTACCCCCGTACTGCCGATCAGAACGTAACACCGGTAACAAAAGCACACAGCACAGCTGAGCACAACAGGGCAATTTGCTCTGCACAAGCAGCTTTTGGCATTATCAAATCGCTGTTCGCACCAAATCATGGGCCTCTTCTTTCTGCCCCCTTTACATGCCTTTAGTTGCATTCTTCCTTGCCTTGCGCGAGCGTAGCGGGCGGCGTCAGCCGCCCGCGGATTGGAGCTCTTGTAACACGTACTCTTACGTACTACTGCTGTTACATAAAATGCAGCACACAACAAAGTTGCGTGATGTCGCACGTCGAAGCTTCAAACTGCCTCGACAAGGATGTTGCAACGGGACACTCGGGCGTCAGAAAAGCGACATGAATACGACGCCTCACCTGGCCGTTCTCTGGCTTCTCGGCCGACTTCACTGAGCAAGGTGGCCGGGGAGTTGGCGTACAGCTCGGCTTTGGAACTCATTGCACATGATGATCTTGCTCGCGATGAATCTGGATACGATGAGCATCTTCCCGCAAGTTTTAGCCCGCCTGGAATAGCAAAGGAGAAAGAGCCAGACATCGGGAGCAATGACAACATGCTAGACCATAGCAGCAGCTGTGCATAGTAAGTGGGCATCGCACTGGTGTGCTACACTTTGTGCACTCTCTAGGCGCTCTGTTGCAGTTGCAGCGTTGCAGCTGCTGTATTGTGTTCCAGATTTATGGAAGGATGTTTTCTTCGGGGATGTCCGAAACTAATCAGCCGTTGGAATTTCTGGGAATTTTGGAATTTTGGAATTTTCTTCAGCTTTCATGTTTTGTCGTTTTTGAAATTCCGTGACTTGTTGACATGTGCCATTTGAACGCCACACAAAAGCAAGCAGAGGATGGCAACCGCCGCCCCCTTGCTGCTCGATCACGTTATCAACCCCAACCACGATGCCCTGGGCCATTCCGCGGTGTTCTCGGGGCCCGAGGGCAACCTGTTTTGCGTCCACTGCGCGTCCGAAAGGTTGTCCCGACGGTGTTTGTTTGCCTACTCACCAGTGTTCTCCCTCAGACCCTCGCGTCAGAGCTCTAGGCAGATTCGAGAACCGTTCGGCAAGCCTGAATCAGTACTGGCAATTCAGAAGCACCAGTCAATTCGTCTTTGTTGTGGCAGGGGGGAGGCTGGGTTGGGTAGAGGGTCGGAGAGCAAACCTCCCTCCGCGCAGAGCCCGCTCCGCCACGTATCGCCACGACCTCAGTTTGGCCTCCCCTCCAAACATTCCGGTCCCCTCACTCCCTGTGCACGATGGTTTTTGAATCGCTTGCAGGTACAAGAGCGCCCCAGACTTTCGCAGGCTGGCGCTACTGGATGGCATCAGCATCATTCTTAAGTCTCATGGCCCGCAGTATCTTCACGATAGCATCGACGCGTGCCTGCCCATGCTGCTTCAGGGGATTGACAGCGTGGAGACGGGGATAATGAGGCTGGCAACAGACAATGTTCTGGTGAGACGAGCAGCGGGCGAGTCAGATGGGAGACGTACATATTTTATGCCAATTGTACACGGGTACTTAGGCTGATACTGCTATAGCTGGTTCAAGGCGATTCGTTGTCGGTGTGAATGTACGAGGACCGCTTGCCGCTAGCTCAGAGGCCAAGTTGGACATGCACACAACGTTTGTGACGGTGTTAGGTATTCGGAAAGGGACAAATTTCTCCAGCAGACATCAGGTCCCAATCAAACAATGTACAGGAGGCTACACGCTATGATACCGCTGCAAGCACTGGTAACTGCACTCATATAATCCTTGCCAGTTGGGTACCCATCGCTCCTGCTTGTGACTACAAGTCAGCTACCCGCTAATTCGAATTCATCGTGGCTCATATCCTTCCCGCTCACCCCCTCCCCTGCCCCGCCATTCCCCGCTTGTTTCCACCGCTTATTGTACAAGGCCCTCAAGGGGGAACTTCCAGATCCCGTCGGTCTGTTGGCCTCCCTCGTCTCCCGAGCTGTGTCCTTCGGCCTTCCACGAGCCTCGGGCCATCTATACCTCATCGGGCAGCTCCTCACAAACGCTTCTCAAGATCAAGCCTTCTCCGCCGCTCTCGGCCACGCTTGTATCGGGACCCATTATGCACCCATGACGGGCACTGGGGGTGGCAATCCATCGAGAAGTGTGGAAGATCAGTTTAGAGGGTTCGGTTCGTTCCTGGCAGCCCAAGCGGTGTCCGTGTCGTGCCCGGATAACGTGAAGTCGGACGTGCTGTACATCGCAATGGAGCTGGTGGATTGCTGCGCGACACCGGCATATCAGGAGGTATCCTTGCAATTTGAAATTCGATGTGCTATTTTGATACCTGTTATATTATTGCGAGGAGGTTTGGGTTGTTGAGGCCGGTCCGTGTTCGAGAGGATGTACCTTATATGATTGTTCCACGGCGCGTCATGGCAGTCCTCATGGTGCGCATAGCACTGCCATGGCTTTCGTGGCACTGCTGTCATTGCACTGCCATAGGCTCTCGCGGCAATGCCATTGTGACGCCATGCGTCATATCATGATACGATAATAATGCCAGTAGCGCCTCCCGGAGGGTTACTTGGCCGAGGCGTTTTCTGGAAATTATCTCGGGCCTCGCCCCCCGGGGGATGCTAAAGAACAAGAAAAAGGCACACGCCCCACACACAATCCACAGCAACAGCACAGCGGCAAGTGGTGATCGTCATGTCTCAATCTGACAGCACCGACAAGACGTCCAGCACCAATAAAACCACCGAAGGCCATGCAAACTCTTGGGGGAGCTTCCGCCGTCCTGGTGCAGCAACGCCCGCGACGAAGGGCACGCCTGCACTCGCCCCCGCGCCTGCTGCGCAGGTGGTACAGCGCGGACCACTCTTGCGCATTTACTCGAGTTTTGGCCTTGAGACTTCGGTGGGGCTAAAGGAGTGGCACTCTCCCTAAACAACGACGAAACTGAATGTGATCGAGTACAACCACCGCTCATCTCCCGATGGTGGTGTCTTGGGAATCGTGGAGCGGCGGCCGGGCTGGGGCAGGGACTGTGTCCGAAGCGGGTATTGTCGGTACACTCGAAGTTCGGCTGGGAGATAATTATTTAAATTGCAGAGGGTCTTGAAAGCGTTGTTATCTGTAGCTAGTTATCTGTCCTCGGCTGATTATGTATGTTTAGCTCTTTTGCGCAACATATGTACCTGCCCTTATGTCATTTTTTTCCAAGTAAACTACCACCTTGCCTGCTTCGGAGACAGCTTTACTCCCCTCGCTTAAACGTCTTACCAGCTCCACACCAGGGCGTGCATCCCAACTATTTGGAAGGAGGAGTGTTTACTATGTACCCGAGGCGTTTGCCGCATTTTTTGTTTAAATGAGAGGCGTTTACTCCGGAATAGTCTAGGCTTATTTTCTCCGAAAACAGGGTCCTGGGGCGTTTAATATCATTATTACGGTATTTCAGGGGCGTTTGTTGGCCTTCACGAACTTTCGTGGGCATGCATGACAATGACATGGGCTTTCATGGCGTTGAGCCATGGGCTTTCATACCAATGCCATGGGCTTTGTTTACATAGCCATGGGCTTTCATGGTATTGCCATGGGTTTTGATGGCGCCGACTGCGATGGCATGCGATGGACAGGGTTAGACTATGGCATTATCACGAATAGCCCCATGGCACTGCCAGTGGAATGCCTTTGTTGTGCCAGGGCACTCCCATAGGTACCCCATGGCGCCCCCATGGCAATCCATGGCACTCTCATGCGCCGGGAGTGACTGGCGATGAAAGTCCGATAGCAGTTCGTGGAGGCCTATTTCATGGCAGTGCCACGGCTTTGCCATTAAAGTCCCATGACAATTCATGAAGGGGCATGGAAGCCCATGGCATTTCCGTGACTGCCGTCTAAAAGAACATACATCAGTGCCATGGGGAGTGCCGCCATAGCCCATGGCAATGATTCGGCGGCCCATGAAAGCTGGTGGTTATCCACGGCAGTAGTGCATTGTTGCCTGGCGGTGCCATAGCAGTGGCATGGTGGCCAATGCATTGGCAGTGCAGCAGTGTACGGAAGTTGACGAAAAAAAGTGTAACGAATAGCAGCACAACCACTGAAGCCCATGACAGCAGTGTATTGTTGTGGCGTGCCATGGTGATACCATGAGGCGTGCTGTGACACGCGCCCTTCCATGGCATCACCATGGCATTGCCGTTGATCATCATGCCATTGTCATGGCGCGGGTTATGACTACTGCTATGGCGTTGCCGTGCCTTCATGGCAGAGCTATTTCTTCACGACAATACCGTCGCATTGCGATTACATGCAGCAGTGCCACGACGATGCCATGGAGTTGTCAGATATTGTGGAGTGCCTTGGAAATGTCAAATGATGGGCATCGTTGCCCTCGTTCGTCCACGATCTCCTAGCGCCGAGCCTCTAAGTTAGCATCGTCTTAAGCGTTGGCAATAATCCGGAATGTGACAGCAGCTATAGTACGAAGGATTAAACAACTACCTTGCATTCTCGTGCGCTGTGTACCGGCTGTGTACTTCTATGTACAGCTACTGCTGTTGAGTTTGGGAGTCTGCCGGTGGTGTCTACGTAGCAGCGCCTTGCATTGTATCTATCATAAATCGGCGTTCGCCGATTGTCATCTGCAGGCGATTCCAAGTCGTTCTCTTCCTCTCCCTTACTGCCGCGGGGGGTACTTGCCATGTACATACGCTTCGCTGGTGTTGCCGTGTCTGTGCTGCTTTGGCCCCGATGAAGCGGGTGTGCTTGCAGCGATGCACCTTGTTTGACATTTCCATGGCACTGTCATAGTGGTGACATGGTAATGCCATACATGTCACGGTACGCGTCATGACACCGCCATGGCACGTCACAATGGTACGCTGCCCATGGGCTTCCGTGGCTGAACTGCCATCATTGCACTTTGTTTATGAAGGAGTTCAGTAACTGCCATGGCATAGGCCACCGTACCCAATGGTCTGCTATGACACCGTCAAACAGGTAGCCGCCGTGGCATTTCCATGGCGATGACATGGAGAACGGCGGTCTTAACCGGCCTTTTAAGCACTGCCATGGATCTTAGTTACTCTCCCACAGTAGGCTTTTGGAGGGGTGGTCATAGCACTGCCATGAACTGTCATGGGCCTTCGTGGCGTGCCGTGGAACTGTCATGTCAAGGCCATGACACTGTGATGAATTTTCATAGGCCTTCATGGCAGTACGATGAAGGATTGGGGTTAGAGTTAAGGTTAGGAGTGCCGTAGCACGGCAATGGCCTTGCCTTGGCAGTGCCAAGGGGCCTCCTATTGCACTGCCGTAGGGTATTTTCGGTTTAACGTCATGCCATGGAATTCGGTGATATGAAAACCTGTGACGGCGCCACGAAAGCCCATCACACTACCATGGCGTTGCCATGAACGTTCGTGAAAGCCCATGAACGTCCATGAAATGTGGTGGACTCCCATGGCATCGCCACTCCCACAGCACCGCCACGCTACTTTTCATGAATTGCCGTGGATTCGTGGCTTACCATGGAAGTGCCCAGCCAGTTCCACGAAAAACCCATAGTTGTGCCGCGATGCGTAATGGTACACCATGTAGACTGCCATAAACGCTCTCGGAACAGTCAATTGATGCCTTAACGTCAATGGGGGCAGGATACCTAATTCGTTTTTAGTTGTTTTTGGTCTTTGTCTACCCGAAAATATTTCAGCTGATAGGCCGAGCGGTTGGTTCACCGCCATAATGTGCCACCCCCGCACGTTTGCTAGGCTATAATTTCACACATGGGACAGATCGCGATCTACAGTAGATAATCTATTAACATATTGTGTACACATATTGTTATGATACTCTGTGCAGGATCTGTATATTGCAGATCCAATCGAGTGAACATGTGATAAATCATTCAGACCATTCGGTTCTCACCCGGCAACATGATCTGTCGGCTATGCAGATCATATAGACTGGTGATAAGTCTGCCCTAAAAGGTACAAATAATGAATACCATGGTAGGAATCTCATCTGTCTGATGCGTGTAATCAACTTTTTGTACTCCGTCTGACAGGATCGGGCACGCACGCATGACATGGGCGCCCACTCGTCACTGCCATCCCCAGGGGAAGATCCTTTTGTATGCATCATGTTCGCCATTCCGCGCCTGTTAGTCCGCCGGTCCTCTTGCGATGAATCGATCCAGCTGCATAGTGTCGCCTTTCTTGCTGCGGCGACGGCGTACTGCTGCAACCGGACAAAAGCGGGGGTGCCGGGTTGGTTCGCCACTACTGCTGGTGAGAACAAAAAAGCTTGGGTCGCACGCCGCCCATGGATTCTCTGCATCGTGCATCGTTTATTGACGTTTCGGGGGCCCATGATGGCGACCAGAAGCACAACGAGTGAGTGCGATCTTGTCGAGGCGATTGCATGAGGAGCGTGTAACTGTGCAACCATCACCATTATGTGCGCGTGCGATACAGCTCCTTACATTGCACTTCAGAGACACACGCTGCCCCGGCAGCTCGGACTGGCTGCTTCATGTGGCCGATGGTGTAATCGTCCATTTCCACCGACATTTCCCCCTTCTGAAGACCTTGCAGTACTTCAATGTGCCTGGAATGCCTTTTTCGTGGTGTTTTAAATCAGTAATTTTGCGGTATATTTTCCCGCGCCGTTGTGTGAAACTGCGACGATGGTGATGGCATGCTCCGTCTGATTGGTACTGACACTGCTTCCTTCAACCCCCCATCCTGTCGAAGCGCGCGCGACCAGCAGCCGAGTAAGTTGAAGACAAGATAGCGGTGATTATCACATGAATGGACCATCAGGTCGATGCCTGTATAGGATGTTTGTGTCTGCCTTATTTTGTATCTAAAGCAGCAATGTAAGGGGTGTGTTATGGTCAAGATTGGGATATGGGCACACCTTCCACACAGGATGCTACAGGTGTCATTTGCCGCGCTCCGTGTATAGTTTGCAGAAGGTTTGCGTGGAAAGGGGGCGTTCTGTGATAGGGGCACTGCTACAGCCCCTTTAGCCCAAAACATTTAAGTGGTTGGAATATCCTTTGTGGTTACAACGTCATTCCTTGAACACATATTAATGCTTCGAAGTATGTAGGTCACGGGATTGTAAATCGGGTTTCACTATTAGTATCTATCACGTTTTTTTTTAAGTCAGTTTCTGGATGAGATACAGACCCCTCCCAGTCGAGGAGCCTGAGGCAAATGAGGCACACCCATAACGTAGCATGCGTCATCGCACAAGGCACAACACGTCACAACCCAATGCTTCATGTATCGTCTCTCTCGAGCAAGGAAATTTGTTGCAGCGATGTCTTGAAGTGAACTACTGCAAAGTAGTCGTAAGAGTTAATTAAATTTCGCTGCCCCCTCCTCATACATAAGTTGTGCCGTGCGGAGCGTTGCGGTTTCAAATCGTACAGTGCGGTGTGGTTCGGTAAAAGCAATCAAAACCGCACCACACCGCACGTGCACGCTAGCAAACTACACGATTTCAAGTTCCCATGGCCTTTATTACTTGGTTTTTAAATGTCGCCCCCGTCGAAGGTGAACCTTAATTAATTTGAAGTATAATGAATTACGTAACTCATCATTTCGCCTCCATACAATAACCTACATGTTTTTCTACTATTACTAGGGGTGCCAGAGGTTCTGGCCACCCTGTTTGACGTCAGTGGCAGCGGCGACCACGAAAGCATGGGGGGGGCTAGCAGCTCGCAGCCGTCTTCTGGTGGTATGTGCGGCACGCTCAAGACTCTGTTGATGTCTTCTTCGTATCCAGTACGCTCGGCCACAGCACGGCTGATCTCTTCTCTGTGTAGTGACGGCTCGTCCTCTGTGGATGGTGCGGGGAATACGAGTCGAGCTGGGTGCTTCTTCCGTGAGGCTCTGATAGCGGCAAGAACAACAGGTAAGTCTCCTGTTAACCTTTTTGCCACTGCAAACATCAGTCTGCACCAATTCCAAGTGGTTCTATTTTCCGAAAAACAAGGGTGTGCCGTAACCGTAACCGGCACGCAACAAGAAAGGGGCTTCGGTACTAGGTTGTGGAAGGCAAAGAGGGACTTTGCCCGAACGCGGAGTCCTCTCTATGCGGAAGGATCCCGAAAGGGCCAGTCCAAACGAGGAAAAAGTATATGAAAATGAATGGCAAAGTAAACGAAACAGAGAAAGAGCTTTCTCTTTTCTATCAAACGCAGGTTCATGCCAAAGAACACCCAAAAAATCTGGAAAAAAAAACGAACAAAAATGATCGATCTTCCGATTTAAAATTCGCGGTGCAACATGACATCATAATTCGAATGCCACAGCACGCCGACTCGCGGCGAATTTGCCCAACGACGCAGCTGAATACACCCAACTCCCACACCCGGGGCACCCCTAAGAGTAGGCGGTGCTCGTGGTCCAACTTGCTCCCCTGGGAGTGCCCTAGAATTTGCGTTTTGGTAATGGTTGGCAGTCGAAAGCTGTTGGATTACTGAGTGGCACTCGCATCGAAAAATGTATAGCCACAGCCACGTTGTGGCCCTCTGGCTTCTTGCATAGCAACCGCTTGGTCATACCCTGCCAATATATGATGGCTTCGGCGGCGGGCCAGCCTCACGACGCACTTCCCCACCCCCCGTGTGCTTGCGAACCGGTCAGCCTATGTCCTTACTCTTCGCGTTGTTTGTATTAAGCGGTTATGCTGTTTCATTAACAAAACGAACAATATAAACTGAGTTATCGGGCTTTCTGCTGCTAGTTTCTGCCATCTAACCAATGAGGCTGGGCTGTTCTTTAGTTCTTCTCGGGTTTTTTCATTTTTTTTTTTTTTTGTATTCTTCTACGCCTTCACCCATCATTTGAAGTAAGCACGGGATTAGATGAGGCCTCCTTGCCCTAGTTGGTGGTTCTACCCCGGGATGTATTTCCGCGGTAAGCTCGGGCTTAGCGCGGTAGGTGCTTCCTGTGTGTGGTAAATGCAAAAACTCTATTATACATACGCTAAGCTGGGTGGGTGGGATGGTTAATAGCTCTTGCTCCCAACTTGTATAGTCTTGCTTTGGGCCTCTTGAATCCGCACTGACTCCGTCGCGCGATTCTTTCAACAAGTGATTAGACCCAAAATCCTGAAACCACCTCTGGATAATCGATTAATCTAGTTCTGTTGGATCTCGATTTTACGGTAATTTTCCTGATTTGGACTAGCCCCTACAGCATGCAGCATAGCTCAATGTACACGAAGTACAATAGTCTATATTACTTGGATGCTCCATGACCCATGCAGGCCTTAGTATGGGATCATGCATGGTTAACCGTGGGGCAACCCACGCTTACCCGCCATGGAACAGCCCATGAGTTACCACATGTCTACAGTGGGGGGCTCCTAGTAACGCCGGTTGAATAGTCTACTGCTCTCTATCGATAGTGCTGGTGGGATCGCTTCGCGCGACTGGAACTTTCTACAGTAACTCTCTACAGCGACCCTATTCTAATAGTGCCGTGCCCTGAATGGCGCAGGAAAATTGCACATACCGGCACTAATCGGAGCCCCCTACTGTAACCCTATGGAGTAATCCACGGTTTTTCACGGGTTGCCCCATCGGCCTCGCCATGGTTTAGGATGGGACGCTCCATGACATTCTCCACGACCTAACCCACGGGGCAAGCAGCGGAGTGCACAATTTTAATTACAAAACCCATGGGGTACGGCATTGGATTAACTCATGGAACGCCCCACGAGATGCGCCATGAAAACATTTGCCCGACGGGGCGCTACATGGGTCATCCCATTGTGCGTCCCACGAAGTATTTCACGGGTGATTTATCACGTTGGGTTTCCATGGCACGCCCCATGAGACACCCCGTTGGGTATTCCACGAGACGCATGCTCCCATAGTGCTTCCCGTTGGCCTCCATGGGTTTCCCCATCACACGCCTCGTGGTGTATCCCATGGATTTCGTTACGGGGCAAAGGCCCCACAGGGATGGGGTAAATGCCTCATGGGATATCCCATAGGCCTACATGTCTTGTCCCCACCGCACCCCCCATAGTGTACCCCATGGAATTTCCCATCAATACTTCTTCATACGATATTCGTACCCCACGGCGCGCCCTATGGTTTATTCTATGGATACTTTCACGGGGCAATTATTCTTTGGGTGTATTCCATGGGGCGCACCATGCGACGTCTCGCGGAACAAATCTTCCTACGGTGTGCCCAATGAATGATCTCCATGTTTTTCACCACAGGTGCATCCCATGGCGTATCCCATAGAGTATCTCAGCCATAGATTATAGTACCCTGTACCCCGTGGCATATATCATGCACTTTCGCAGGGGAGACATGTTCGCATGGGTGATGTCATGACACGTACCATGGTGCATTCCATGACTCGCCCGGTTTGCATGTATCCCCTTGATACCCCACGAGTAATTTGTCATATGGAGTATCTCCCATGGCTTGTTCCATGGGGTATCTCATGAGATTTCCACGGGACTAATGCCCTTACCTGGTTTGTTGTTTCTATGGGTCTTCATGTATTTTCCCCATGGCACGACCCAAGGTGTATCTCATGTGTGGCTGCGGATACTTCTTTCATAAGGGCAGGTTTTGGGTACCCCGGTTTATGTCATTACCCAGCCATGGGATACCCCGTGGGGGCGTTCGTCTCATGAAATATCCAATGGCATACACCATGGAATAAGCCATGAGATGCCGCGTGAGAGCATTCATCCCGCGGGTTATCCCATACCTTGCACCATGGAATAAGCCTGGGGATACCCCTTGGGAGCATTTACCCCATGGAATTATCATTGGAATGCATCATGGAATATTTCATGGGATATACCATATACCGGAATATCCGTGGGGTGCTCCGGGAGATACACCGAGGGTCGTGCCATGGGATACGCCATGAGATTCACGCAGTCTCGTGGTTGAAAATACATGGAGGCTCGTGAGACAGAGCATAGCAACACGTCCAGAGGGATAACGCAAGAGACTACCCATGGGGTCACGCAGTCTCGCGGGGGAAAATACATGGAGGCCCGTGAGACAGAGCATGGGAGCATTCGTCCAGAGGGATAACGCAAGAGATAACCCATGGGAGCATTTTACCGATCACATTGTCCATGAGATTCACCATGGAGCGTGCCGTAGTGTTGCGGACGCGGTATTAAACACCAACAAACCTATAGCATACATACCACATAGATAAGTCAATGTTGTATTTTATGGGTTACGGCCAAGAGATACGTCGTAGGGGCATTTTATCGCTGGAATAAGTAATGGGATATGCTACAAATTCCTTCATGGCACCCTCCATGGTTTTACCCCATGGCGAGGACGTGCCATACACTTTGTCCGTGGAACATGCCGTGCGATATGCCATAGGGCATCCCATGGAGTACCTCATGGACTTAGCCATGGCACCGACCCCGAGATACGTTATATCCTAGCATGCCGTGAGGTATTCTACGGGGCGTAACATGGGCCCTAACTCCCCGTGGGTTGTCTCATGGGGTGTCCCATGACATATACCGTAAGAGGTTGTTTCCTCGCGGTGTATCTCGTGGGATACCCCATGGAAGAGCTGACATACCCCCTGGGTATATGCCGTGGCGGCATGGTACATCACTTGGTTCTGCCACGGTACATCCAAAGAGAAAGGCATTCTCACTGGACCAACCTGGGAATGACCTATGACCTATTTCGAGGGGCGAGCCATAACGTACTTTGTATGTCCATGGGGATACCACGATACATACCATTGGCTATTCCGTGATATGTTTCGTGGGATACCCATCATATGCACCTTGTCATGACCCATAGGGTGTTCCATGGCATAAGGCCGCCCCATGAGAAACTCCATGGAATGTTGGGACCGTGGCATCTCTATGGGACACATGCATCCCGCGGAATGCACCGTTGAATGTGCCATGGGGGCACGATTTTGTACCATGGCGTACACCACTGTGCGCCATGGTACATCGGGCATACCACATACCATACTGTGCCATGGTATGACTCGTGGGGCATACAACTCATGTGCACTACGAGTATCAATGGTCTACAGTCTAATACTTGCATGCCCCACGGCCTATATCATGGGACAACCCGTGATTAGCCGTGGGGCAACCTACGGATACTTGCCATGGAGCAACCCATGAGGAAGTCCATGAGTAAACCCATCTATATTACTTGTTTACAATTACATGTCCTATGGCTGCTCCATATGCCATTGAAAGAACATACATGCAGCTATAATATATTTGTACTACATGGTACAAAGCTCTGACGGAACTCTTGCCACCCAACAAACCACCTGCCTCTAAATTTTCCCGTGTTCAGACTTCTTGTTCGAGGCGATCAAATCTGAACGAGAAGGCACCCCGAGGTACTACCTTGACGCGGCAGAGGCATTAGCCCTGTCCCCGGTCGAGTTCTTCCACATCGACAATTTTTCCATGAAATTCGTCGCGCCCATCTTGCTCGGTGCTTCCAGGGGGCAGGGAGTGGGTGGGGGCGATTCCGCGGCGCATGCAGGAGATCCGCTTGATCGGGTGGATCGTATCAACGGGGAAGAGGACGAGGTAAGCAGGACGGGTTTTTTTGGAAGAGAGGGGCTATTTGGAGCACTCTACAAACAATTTGCCGCGTCTCTAAGGACTGCACGGCATTTTTTTGCTCAAGACAGCTCTAAATGGTGCCTGGTATTGTCTCTGCTACCTTGTGTTGCGTTATGTGATAGTGCTGGAGCATTTGCTATTCTGGCTGTTTCGCCCTTTTCAACCATTCATGGGGTGTCACTAAGACAAGCATTGGTGGTTTTCTCCGAGAACCAGCTACGGCGCATGCCCACTTACTTCTATTGCGCGCTGGATTTAGCACTCTTGATTTCGGGGACACTGGTATTCAGAACGCTGCGTTCCCTTTTTCGGCACTTACTGCACGTATGCCGCAGTATTTACAAGACACGCATGTACTCGAACCCATACAGGAGACCGTTGTAGGGCCTAAGCGAAGACCCCGGGTGGGCATTGGGGTTTTCATGTATTTTAGCGGTGTTAGTGTACGGACAATATATAGCAGAGTTTCACTTCGCTAAGCGACGGCTCGAAGGCTAGCAGCTGACTGTCGTATTTGCGCGCGCGACCTGTAGGCGAGCGCGTTTGCTTCGTCCTCGCGTCTTCTCTTGCAAGCTCTCGTTGCTGTACCAGCCTCCTCGTCGATAGGTATCGTGGAAGAGCTCCTCGCGACGGCGGCAGCTTCAATCCAATCGGAAACGAGCAAGGTTCGGGCAATCGGAGTGGCCGCTGACGTCTTAAGCCTGATATCGTCTGGAGATGTGCCCCTTTCAAAGGTACGTATCGTTGCAGGAGTTTTGGTCGCAAGAGTGCGGCTACTGCTTCTGGTGGTTTAACGCGGGTTTCACGCCGGTTTGCGTGTGTTGCTTGACACCTCCTTGACACAGGAATTCCTGTCTTCGACGTCACAAAGCGGTTCCAGTTGTGTTACAGAGTAGACCAAACCAACCAGCAACGTCACGATGGTACCCAACGATCCGCACCAGGATCAAAGGGAATTCATTGGCGCAGTGGAGGTCCTGCTGGGCTACCTAGAAGAAGACCTCATGCATGCCGCTAGCTCGGGATACAACCAACCGGAGGTGTCACCCCCAACTTGTGCGGAACGAGTTTCTTCCTTGATCGGAGCACCTGGCCCGTCCGACACTTCCATGGATCTAGACCAACATGGCGACGATGGGCTTCTTGTCCAAACTGCTCGCGTCATGGAGAACTTGTTGCACTTAGTAGAGGAATGGGCAGCATCGCAAGGATGCCTTGAGCCCCCATCTCAGCCGACGAGGTACTGCGCCGACGTCACCGGCGACGTAAAGTACACTCGCGAGGAAGGCGTCGCCCTGTCGGACCTTGTGTTTGGTGCTTATGAGCGCTCTTTGGCACACCAGTATGAACTAACTGCCCGGTCAGGAAACTTTGCCCACGACATCGCTTTCTTGTCGTGCATGGGTGCTGCAATTGACGCATCTTCTGCCGCTTTGCGGAGACGTCTGGCGGAAGCAACTAGCAGCAAGGATGAGATGGCAGCTTTACTCCATATGTCCGTGCGAGCACACTTCTTCGGGGCAGAGGAGCTGAAGAGCCTTGCCCAGGAAGACGGTTTTGTTCAGACATTAGGTGAAAGCATTGGTCGGGGTGCCGGCGACGCTATTGGTGGTCAGGGGATGCAAAAGAAACGCCCTGGGTCTACTGAAACCCATGATACTGTCAACCCCGCTTCTGCTTCATACACGTTGTGCTTGGAGACGATACTGAGGACGGCTGCAGAAGCAGACACCGTTTCGTGGATTTTGAAGCTCTACGCAAGGTGCGGGGTCGCCATATCTGCCAGTGCTGAGCCGCATCTTCATGGTGTGGGCGATAATAATTTCGACGATGTCGAGACCGACGTGACCCCCCCACAGTCACTTACGGAATTGAATAGCACCCTGACATGCTTCACCACCACCCGTAAGCTGCTGGAAGAGGTTCTGCACAGCTTTCTTTATGCACAGGGCTGGATAAATGGACTATGTACTGGCGGGCTCGACGGTCCCTCGCAGGTGGGCCAGGTCGGTGCTGGAAGCGGTGGGGATGAGATGCATCGGGACGCAATGAGCGGCTCGTTGGATTCGCCATTTGGCGAAACTGTACGCTTGGTCTTGCAGTCTTGGAACGCGGCAGAGGAGTGCGGCCGAGAAAATATGGCTTTAGATCAGCACGTAATGTCTCTGTTGGGCACCAGCGCAGACAATGGCAATTTGCTTAAGCTTGCGGTAAGTGGCGATTGACATCAACAAGAGCTTGCACATGTAATGCATATCGAAGGGATCTGTGTAGTTTTTTGTTGAGACAGCAATAATCCTTAAACGGTCGAGTTGTGTAAGATTCTGGAGCTGTGTTTTAAACTCTTGACGGGGTACACACATCGGTGCGTCCGACGACTGGGCGTACAATTAATTAGGCGGCGCCGCGCTCAAGGTAGTGCGCTCGTTCATTAGAAGAAACTATCTGTTGGCCTAATAAGCAATGAAGTAAACAGCCATGGTGTCTTCCAAGCGCACGCTGGGCGAATACGGGTAACTGAGCTGGTCGTGATTAAGGCAGACGACCGTTGTAGAAGTTGGGCGTTTTTAACAGCGAAACTTTTTCGCACTTTACAAGCACATGCGCTTTTTTGGTTCCGTAGATCCTTGCGTGTTAGCTGTTCCCGAGCCCCTGACATGCGCCGCCATACGTTTTCATTGCCTACCAGGTCATACTCGTAAGCCTCAGTCCGGTATTCCTGGGCGTACTCCACCCACACCAGGGATGCCGTGTCGATTCTGCCGTGACGCTCTTCCGCTACGTCAAGACCCTCCCGGAGGCTATCTTCTGCCTCAATTTATTTTCCCACGTCGTGTTAAAGAGTGGTCATAGTGGGGCAAGCCCTGGAGCACGACCTTGCCGTCTCCATGACAACCTGTCCGATGCGATTCAAAACGTTCTTGCTCGGTTTCCGGTAGTGGACATCGCGTTTTATGCGATTCCACTGTCCGCGGACGCGCTAGCGTTTGCTGTGCGAGCCGGCTGCGTATCGTTCCTTGAGGACTGGTTGCTCGCCGCACCCCTCGGTCGCATCAGTGGGGCGCTGAAAGAGCTAGGTATCCCTCGCGGACAACGTGTTGAGTATGGGACCTCCGATCCGGCTCGGCTAAGCGAAGGAGAGGCAGGAGTTGGCAAACAGGATAAGGCACCTGCCACCATCCCGGCCGCCGGTCGCGACCAAATAGCTTTGGCTGGGATACTAGAAGCTGCCGTGAGCCGGTGGGAGTCGGCAGTTACAAAATGTCCCCAGGTTATCCGGACAGAAACCGCTATACATCGGCTATCTCGTGTTATCCTGATGTTACCGGATACGTTTTTCTGCCTTGCATTCAACTCCGACTCCGGGCGTGACCAAACTCGTGAAAGGGGGGACACGCGGGGCGAGCGGGGTAATCAGTACGGGGTTTCATGTACTATGATGTGCACGCTTGGCGCTATCCTTCCTACAACACTCGAGCGTTTGTCCGTTGCGTTGTCACCGGCGGTATTGCTACGGAAGGGCAACAGCGGCATCGACGATTGGACCTCCGAGCTAGTTTGCACGTCTCAAGTGTCTCGGCTGGCGGTTGTTTTCCTGCGGGCACAGTGCGCACGCCGTTCGTGTATCGGCAGCAACACTGCACGCTGGGCCTCACTTCGTCGTACGCTACCTGAAGCTGCGCTAGCCCGTGCGTGCGGGGGGATTCTTGCAAGGTTGCTCGATCCACGACGAGGTCAAGGCCGAGGCGGCAGGGAAAGCTTGAACAAAGACACGTGCGCCAACGCAGCTTTACGTTCAGTTTTCAACCTGGTCAGTGCGCTGCTGGTTTTTTCCGACGGGGATTCAGACCTACGGCATGCCAATGAGGCACTTGAGTCCGCCCTTCGAGAGGTCCACGCAGCTCTTTTGGAAGCATTGGCGCCCATTCCCGCGGCAATCGAGCGGCTTGCGTGCTGGTTAGACCACGCGCCTCCGACTCTCGCAGCGTTTTTGCAGGCTTGCGTGATCTGGAACACCAAGGAAACAGCGAACAGTGCCATCAGCAACATTGTTGCTCCGTCTTGCAAGCGTCTCGCTCCGTCCTTCCAAGTGCTCGATAGCGTATTGTCGTCGTGCATCTGTAGATCGTACCACGCCGAACATGGAACGACTAGTAACTCCGGTTCGATAGAGAATGGTGCGCCCCCCTCACAGGCAGAATGTAGTGTTCTGCTTAAGGTTCTCGCTTCGCGCTGTATTGAAAGCATAGCACCAACAAGGCCCTTCTGTCGCCAGGAGGTGCTCACGCTACAACTTGAGCTCCAAGACATCGCTTGCGACAGCAGCGCGACTCTAGCCTCCGCGGCGTACGGGGCAATTCAAGCCCTCTGGGAAGCGTATGCTGGAATTTTGCAACCTTGCGATCTGGTGGAGCAATCCTGGAACCCTTTCATGGTTGAGGTTTGCCTGGAAAATGCTTTGCGATTTCTGGCCCGCAGTGAAAACGACGCCAACAAAATGCCGCAGCCAGAGGGTGGAAGTCCCGGGAACAGCACCAACCTGTGGTTTGGCGTGGACCCTGAAACATACTGGGAAGATGCAGCCGACCTCATCACGGCGATTGGAAGGCTCCTGCGTTATAGCGTTGGAAAACAACTTCCTCAACGGAAGAGATCTGTAGGCTCGGACGATTATACCATCGGTATTCTTTCTACAACGGCGTTCTTACACGTACAGGAATGCGTGACCTTCCTATCCACAAGTCTGTGCACGTCTTTAGATAACGGTCTGGTTGGTATTAGACCAGGAGTGAATGGAGCTGATCGGGGTGTCCACACTACTAGCAACGAGCTGTGCCAAGGCGGGGGTGGCGGCGCTGTGAGAAGCGATGTGGTGTTCCATGTACTGGGTGCGCTGGAGCAACTGGTGCAGGTGCTCTTGTGCATAGAGCCACGTTCGAAATACTCGAGTGCTGCGAAAGGGGAAGGGCAACAGGAATTGGTGGATGCGCTCTCACGGCTCCATGTCAGTCTCCTTGAATCTCTCAAGAAAGGAAATGCAGGCAACGTAAGTCAGGGGACGCAGCAAGGCGCCCTGCCGCCCTTGGGGGGGCTATCCTGCGAGTTCGAGGGTGGACGGTCATTTAGCTGGGAAGTGACGTTGTTCGTCAGGCATTGCAGACGGCGGGCAGCTTCTTGGTCACTCCGATCTCTAACGTGGACGAAGTTCGCCGTAGATGTCAAAACACTGGTTGGACGACTACTGCCGGAGAATTTGGGCGAACCTGGAGGTTGCGAAGAGTAGGATGAAGGTGAAAGTACGGTGCAGCAGGTGCAGTGGGCGTCGATTGTGACAGACCAAGGTGACAGTTGGGCGTGCGAGGGGCATAAGTATCTGTAGCTATTCTTAGTCATTTGATCGTTGACCACGCATCCCGTTGGAGATGAAGCAACGGTAAGGCGCGTGGGGGGGCGCACTCACTTGTTGAATGCCCTAGTCATTTGACAACTGACCACGAACCCCGTTCAAGACGGTGCAAGGGGGGGGGAGGGTTAGTGTCAGCGGCTCAGGGCCGCCCGCGCAAGTGGCCACCTTATCTGTTTCCAGGTATTGTACGCTTGTTTGTGCTTTTGTTTTTCTAGCGATATGCACCTTCAATGTAGTGTTTGATATGCCGCGCAAACGTGGTATTGAAAATTGGGGTACCCTCCCGTGCCGTATACTGGTAGCTTGGTACGATAGTCCTTCTCACGTTTATGTTTCATGGTGAATTACTCCTGGTCAGCCAATTACTGGCTAAGCTCAATGCCCAGTGCACTCTGTACGATATTGAGCAAGATGGTAGCTCAATAAGCGGGGAAGCTAAACGATCACGTACAGCAGTATGTTGGGTACTTAGTGATTTTGTGAGGATGACACAACATGCACACGAGACCGGTGATTCTTGTTACGGTTTCCGCCCTCTTTCGGGTGGTTCTTGGTTGGGGTGCCGGGACGGAGAAACCTGAGTCTCGCGTGCTAATCAGCTTCGTTTGGTCTTCCGTCGTTACGTTCAGCGCTAGTGGACCTGCGTATGGTTGACCGAAAAGCCTGTGGTTTTGATTGGCTACAAATATTAAGGAGAAGAAACACAGAAGCGTTCAAGGGAGTAGGGACAAGGCAAACTTATGCGTATTGGCGAGGAATCGGACGCAAGATAAATTGAAGAGAGACTTGTGGCTATCACTCATAGTTTACTTAGCCATGGTGGTCGTACAGACGCAAACGTTGAAGCAGCGAACAAAGCACCCCCCCAGCGGTGAGCCACTTAGAGGGACTCTAGGGATAAGAGCCGGCATGGCATGCGTGGGGGATGGCATGGGGGAGGCACGGGTGGATAGCAAGTAGGTGTCACGACTTCCTACTGTAATTTGGAGACGGAAGAGGCCCCGAAGGCAACCAAGGCAAGGGAATCTGGCGAGGGCGAAGGATAGGGAGGAAGGGGAGACCGGTGGCGTGGCTTTTTGAAGAAAAAGGTTGGCTGTTTCGTAGCTAAAAACGAAGTAAAGAGTGAGAGTGACATGTAGTTTCGTGGAGTAGTTGAGATTGGATGGGCGGGGGCGGTAGGTTGATCTGCAGGAAAGATCCGTGCTGCATCTCCATCCCCCCAACGAGCACGCAGTAGTCATGGAGCAGAATGATTGCCAAGATAGCCCTGAGTGTAGGGATGCTCGGCAGTGCATGGTTCGGATGAACTAAACTAAATCGCCCAACCAAAGCGATTCACGGAGCTCGGGTTGGTTCAATCGAAAGCCCTCATCACGCGTTCTCTGCTTGCGCTCCGTACCAACTAATTTGTTGGATTCTTGTCTGACTGGCGGCCCACGCTACTGGCAACTCCACAACAGCATGATACCGTTTCAACGCACGAACCAAGGGAAATTAGATTCTGGCGTGATTTTAACCCTGAACCTCTTTGCGTTTCTCCTCTCACGTACACAGGGTTCGAACAGCGTATAAAGCCCAATCCCCAGCCTCGAGGCCAAATTTCTTCGCGATGGGAAAATTTGAATGCAGTGGAGGGTTCCCAACAGTGTCGGTATGTACCAGCCGTATACACCGGCACTATTCAGGGCACCGCACTAGTGGGAATACGGTTACCATTTCGAAGTAAACAGTAGAGAGTTTCAGACGTGCCAAGCGATTTCATTGGCACACTAGAGAGCAGTGGTAATATTCAACCGGCACCATTGGAGCCCCCGTCTCACTGCGGCTACATCAGTGCGACCCCGTCAATCCGGTCCTAACCAGGCTGTCCCTTCATCAGGCTGTGTGCTACGATCGTTCTGGCCACTGCACACAATGAAGATGGTTGTAAAAACTCTTGGCGTACTTTCAAGAAGGAAAATAATGTATCCATGTGCTCGAGAACAGCTGGTAGGGCTCTTCAAGCCGGGCCTCACTGTCAGCGATAACGCGCTGCTGCCTCCCTCGTGGCAAACATGGTGCATGCATGCGTCTCGCGAAGGAAACCTGTCGCAGTTATATACCATGGCACTATTCACAAGATCACTCAGTCACTTGCGACTCTGTGGATCCTAACAGTGTTGATGTTCGTACTGCTTAACCCTAGGTCGAATCAATTCTCAGGGTAGAGCTGGTGCTCCGCCGCAGTCGTTGCGAACCTTTCCGGGCAGACCCCCCGTGCTTTAATTGACGGCGCCCACTGACCGTGACAGTAGTAGTTTACTACCAGGTATTATAATATCATTACTACTAACAGAACAAAGTTGCAAGACGCATGGACGTGCCGAGCCAGGTTTCAAGACCAACTCCACCATATTTTGAAATCTTTTTTACCCCCCCCACACAGAGGGCTAACCTAGGAACAACTTCACACATGGTGTCTTCTGGGCTACATTAGTGGTCCCTATATAGCGCCAGTGTGTGCCCGCCGGAAACACCGGCATCACAACGGCAGCCAGCACTACTCCGCATACTATCAATTTACCGGTTGGTCCCATTTGTGCTAAGATATTTCACATGCGCTATAGCGGGCAACCGGCACTATATAGAGGAGCCACTATTGTACTGCCATGCCGTGGGTTCAATTCCCCCCTCCTATGGTTGGTGTGTACGGGTTTTGACCCCCCCCACACTTTGGTGCGTATGAGCTTCGATCCCCCCCCGCCTACCAAACGTGAGGTCTATGGTCATACAACTACGGCCATGCACAAACTGAGCACCCTCTCCCCCCCCCACGTTTGGTGTGCACGAGATCCGGGTCCCCCCTCCTGCATTTGGTGTGTAGGGATACAGGAATTTTTCCAACAAAGAGCGGATGTTTTGGACACGTGAAACGAGTCTGCATGCCAAATTGTACCCTCCTTGTCCAAATCCGTTTAACCCCACCACTGCAAAAAACAAAAACTACACTAGTTCCAAGTAGAATCTTCCCAAAAACCTGGGTGCGGTTCTAAAGTGGTTATAACCCAGATATTTTATGAGGGGGGGGGGGGGAGGGGGGGTAATGAGAGCGACTGTCGTGTGCTGGGTAAATGGTCAAACCCTTGCTCATGGCAGCCCCAAGACCTTAGGCTAACCCTTTTACTATTAAAGCAAATATCCCAGACTAATCCGAGCGCTGTGTCCCCAAAAACGTGGGTGCAATTCTAAAGACAACAGCAAGAACATTTTAGAAGCTACGAGCCCGTGTTGTTTTCCGAAATTCTACCGAACGCACAACATGCGCTCGCCTACGTTCTGAATAAACCTATGCGGGTATGCAGCATGGCACTATTTTCGGACGCTTTCTGTTCCATAATATTGTAGGGCTACAATATAGTGCCACAGGCTTTCGCGATCATAATCTCAGACTTGATACCGGGAGGCGGGTATCCTCCATTTCAGAGACTCGGGTTGCCGACAGGACAACGGGCCTGTTTGACGTTCTTAAGTTCAACACTACACTACTCGTAACCTGAAAAACAATGGCGGGGACCGCAACAACAACCTGCAGGGAGAAAAGCACACAAGAGAGAGGCGCTTGCATCACTCAGGAAGCATTCAAAAACAAAAACCAGAAAAGTCTCTTCGTCCAGATGACGAGACGAGCCTCAGTGACAAAAACAAAAGTGCGACTTGATCCCGGGAGTGGCTGGGGCGCACCGAATAACTGAACAACGACGATGTCGGCGGGGGAAGCGACCATCAACGCACTGCACATCCAAGCATTTTCCAATTCCGACCATGATACCACCGCGAACCACAAGCGGCCTTGGCTGCAGCTGGTACAACGGAAAACGATAACACTTCGTGCTTCCTTACGCACAGCTTTTTCGGACATCCGGCAACATACTCCGTACATGCTGCCAAGTTAGTGCAATGTCCCCGCCCCCAGTACTCGCCACAGGCGGGGTTCTAGAGCCTCACCGGAATGGACACAGTACAAACTCAGCGCACACGACCGGCGGGGAGCAAAATCGACGTTGGGAAAAAAATACGCCGTCACCTCCCTATTTGCTAGGGATGCGATGCCGCCCTAAAATACACCGAAACGGACATAAATTTCCTGCACAACCCAGTGGGCAGAAAATGCCTGGGTGAGAACTTATTATCTTTGAAGAGGGCAGATGTGGCTTCTTTTCCACAAAAAGCAGGACCCTTCTATTCAAGCAAAAACATTACACCTACTTAGCGGTACTCGTATCGTCGCGTCTGGGTTATGTTAGATACGAAGTCGTGATGACGAAGGCCTGCTGTGGGAAGTCTTCACAAGAGAGCTAAACCCTTTCAAAGCAGCCAAAAAACGTACATTAATGTACACCTATTATCGCGCCGCTACTACATGACTTACTCTGCTTTAAAGACAGCATGCTACGGTAAGAAGTGCACCGAAAAATGTTGGCCTGTTGTGTATAGTCTTCACAAGAGAGCTAAACCCTTTCAAAGCAGCCGAAAAACGTACACTAATATACACCTATCATCGTGCCACTACATGTCTTATCCTGCCTGAAAGACAGACAACACGTCACGGTATAAAGCGCACCCAACCCTTGAGGATCTCTACATCTCACCTAAAAACCGTTCTATAAAAAATGCTCCATAAACCTCACCTACTACACGATGTTGACAAAACAAAAACGAAACTGCAACCCTGTGAACAATGCCGGCATAAATATACTAATATATTCATTAGTGGATGTACATACAACGAATAACAATGTAAAAAATATTGCTACTGCAACGACATAGGGTAGTATGATAGTTAATGAGCCCCGTCAGGCATTAAAATGCTGACCAAAAAGTGCTAGCCCCTATTGTAACAGGCACATGAACGCTAATCTTACAGCGCTAAACCAGTTAAAAGCGATATATATGTAGTTGGCGGGGACCGCTCGATCTGCGCCTCTTCCACCCAACGATGTGTTCTACTTAATTCGGACATCACAAACATCCCGCTAACCAAATGTATGAGAACTTTTCCCAATCGGCCGTGGCACACCCCGGTAAGTTATATAAGCCAGGGCCACGCCGGTGACGCGAACCAACCACCACACCCCAACCTTCCTTGATTAGGTATCTTTCGGTCGGCCTCTGTACACCCTCTCGTCGGTATATCTACTTCGGTCGGTCGACACATGCCACGGAAAAAAGAAATGCACCAACTTTTTTCTGGGACTCCTCGCTCAAGAGGAGCTCCATACCTCACCCTAAGCTAATCTTGAGAAAAACCTACGTGTAACCCGAGGAAAAATCTCACGGCCTATATATACACAAAAAAATAATAATCAAAACAAGGATTACATGTCCACCATTTGGGGTTGACGAGCCCCGCCATTGACCAACAAAAAAAAATACTCTCGGAGTAGAAGAAAAGAGCCACCTCTATTGTAGCACGCCTCGGTCGTCGATTTCGGCCTCGTCTCTGTCGCCCGTTTCTCTTTCTGGAACAGGGGAGTCCATGATCGTCCTGTTCGATGGATCGCGGCCGTAACAAGTAAAAAACAAAACAAGGCGTTCACGTGGCGGGGTTGGGGGGGGAAAGTGGGGAGGGCCAGACAAAACGACGCGAACACATTAGAGTAGTCAGCGGTTGCTTTTCGCGGGAAACTGGAGGGGTGTGGACCTCTGTGTGTACGTACTTCGGAGGGTACGGCAGGGGCGGCCCATGGGTCAAACTCCCGTGCCTCTCTGCCCCTGGCAACGTGGGGTAGGAAGAGAGATTCGCCCGGCCGCTAATGAGTCGAAAAGAGGCGTCTCCGATCTCCACAGGATAAACTGTACCTTCGCGAGTGAGACCTCGAGATCGAGCGGGGCTTCAAGACGCGCGCCTTCAGGCACTTGGAAAAGTCTTCGATGGTCACCTGTTCATGGCGGTGACGACAAAAACACAACACAATGAGAATCTGCACCTCGCAGGCAACATGTACAAAGATTTCAAGAGTGCGTGCAACGGTTCAATTTGTGAGCCGCTATGAGGCGACAACGGGAACACTTGTCGGCAATAGCCGCCGTACGAGGCGGCCGCAATAACACTTTGCGCCAAACCGTTAAAAAAACACTATTTCGAGGTGCTATCCCAAGAGCGAGGCGCAAGGCATGCCTTCCATGTGAAATCTACCAGGTATGTTGCGAGTAAGAGTACAGAAGCTCGTGCATGACACCCCCACGACTTCCCCGAGAGCAATCCACATTCGACTAAACTTTTCATGGTTCTCGGGGAGCACGTCAACTAGGTTGTTGCCTGCGCTACTCGGAATGCGTTGCGATTTTGGCCTCAACACCATAAAGGCGAAGGGTTGCGGTGCTTATTCACCGCGGTCGTGAATTCCGACCACAACGCCCGGTGAATCTGTGCAGTAATGCGGAACTAAAGCTTGCGTCGCTCACCAATCCGTCGCTCCGGCTGGACACCTCCCGCATGTACTCCTCCATGTTGTCCTGGTCGAAGCTGTCGCCTAAATACATGCTCACGTCCTCTGCGCTTATCAGCCCAGTCCTGGTTGAGACGCAGGGCGGGGGAGGCAGGGCAAAGTGTACACACACTCATTGATGTTCTGCCTTGTAGGTAACCGGCACGTGAAATAATGTGAGAGGCCGTAAAGGTAAACTGCTCAACACGTCTCCACGCCTCGCCTCGTTCTCCCGCACGCTTCTACTGTACCCGCTGTCGCGCAGCGGTTGCGATTGAACACAGCCGGGGCGCGGGGAGGCCGCTTACCTGCCACACAAAAGCGCGTAAAATTCAAGTTTTTGCTGTATAGTGGCGGCAATGAGGAGGCAGAATCGAGCTCCACTGCTGCTGCATGCAAGAGGAAACAACCCACAGGAGCAAAAGCAGCAGCAGCAGCAGAAATATTGAGCAAAAGAAACTCTGCCTTGCCCCCCCCTCCCCCCCCGCTATCTCCCCCCCCTACAAGTTAAATCATATGGTGCGGGGTATAGAGACCTAACTCCGCACAAGAGGAATGATCGCATCACGTAGTGTGAATATGTTAAGGCACCCACGATGCATTTGCATAGTAATACCCATTGCTGTCTCTGGAGTGGCCACACCAGGAAACAAAGTAAAATTCATTGGCGCTGTCATCCATATGCAAGAAAGTAGGCACAAGGTGCCGAAGTCCGTCTTACGAGCGGTTCTTGGAAGGATGCAGCTCACCCTTCATGCGACTCGCCCAACACCTCACGGCGCTTCGCGGTTGGTGCAAGCAATGTCTGCCTGGTTGGTGAAAACCCGACGTGCTCCGTATGCGAGGGTCTGGCTACGGCCATGCACAAACTGAGTACACCCTCCCCCTCAAGTCTAATTGGTGCGGGTACCATGAAAACGAGGGCCGCCTCTCGCACCTGGTGAAATCGAGACGGCTGAAGGCAGCCTTGA
Organism: Undaria pinnatifida; assembly: GCA_012845835.1. Lineage (NCBI taxonomy): Eukaryota > Phaeophyceae > Laminariales > Alariaceae > Undaria > Undaria pinnatifida. Next base: position 27,700,840 of record JABAKD010000002.1, read on the forward strand.
TTGCGGCGTCATTGATTTGTCGCTTCACCAGGCACGCTGCGACGAACTCCGTGATTTCGATCGTCCCGCTCCCGTCGACGTCTATCGCCTCGAACATACGCTCCACCTGGAGACGGATGCCGGCGACCGGAGGAAAAAATAGCACGCGCAGTTTGTTCAGCGAGGTGTGTGAGGGGTACTCATTTCATGCATGGCCACAGTCGTATGGCCATAGACCATAGACTCTCGCTTCCCTACAATGTCTGGACGGGGCACGTCGGGTTTTCATTTTCTCGAACAACATACCATTGTAGAGGTAGAGGGGTGAAGGTTTGCCTTCAACAACATGCCAGACATAAATGGAGGTGGAGGGCTGGAGTTTTGCCGGAAGGTGGAGGTTTGCTGTCATTGGGTGTGTCCAAGGGCGAGGCATGATGCATGGTTGGGCTATGAAGGGCGAATGGGCTACGGGACAACACCCCCCCCTCTCTATCGAAAAAGCGGAGAATCTTCAGCCCTACCAGGGCCACTAATTCCGCCCAGGCACCGTCCTGGGAAGTGTCGTGAGCTTCAGCCGGCAGGTCGTTGCGGAACTGAAGCCGGGAGAGTGATTGAGCGATCGGCATCACGAAATAATTCAGCAGGTTGACATGTACTGTTATCATCGCTTTCGTTGAGGGCCACACGCCGACCCGACGTCACAAGGTAAACACCTCCCCTCCTACCGTATACCGTCCCGGTCACTTGGTTCTTTTATTTTTGCTTTCTGTCACGCATCGCCTTCGTTTAGCTTTGCCAACGCTTGCTTGGGTCGAATTGTACCGATAAAAGGCGACGGCGGTGGCCGTGACGAGTCTCACCCCCTCTTCGTCGAAGCGGCCGACAACGCTTGCCCCCGTGCTGCTCGTGGTGCTCTGTTTCCCATACATCTTGCGATAATTCTGGGAGAAACCGGAGAGACGGCAAGGGGTCACCGATAAGTCCCTAGGAGCTCAGCTTGCGGCTAATATTCGACGAACAATTTCACTGACACCCGTTCATCGTCAGGGGAGGCTCTTCCGCGTTGTCCTCTTGCCTGACCACCCCTGCCAATTCCTGCCGCGCAAAAACAAAAAAAATATTACTTATCTCACAGCGTTGGCGCCGGCGTACCTCGCGCGCATGGCAGCGGTCGGTGTGGACTCTCGGAGAAACCGAGGGTTCAATCCGGCCGCTCGTGGTGCAACATGCTCTTGGGTTTACGGCGTACTGATAGATATTTCCCACGAACCACCATACAGATCGATTGGAGTATCACACTCAGCTTGCAAAGACGAGTCTCGATGGAACTCTCCATCTCACAGCTGAGGTGCCTTTGAATTTTTTTCAAGTACTATGTTGCACCCCGTGAGCGTCGAACCCTGGCCCGCTGTGCCACACTGACGCAACAGCGGATGGCCGCTCTTTACCAAAAAACGGACGAGGGACCTTGTTGGAAACTCCGATATATTTTCGCACCTCGTCTTCTCCGCCCGTCTCCACCACTTCCCCATCCACCACAGTTGATGCCACCGTGAGTGCATCCTCGCCACCAACCGCAGCCAATCCATTTTTCTCCCCCTCCTTCTGTCGCTCCTGGTTCCTCACGAGCTCGCCCCCTCCGATTCCCTCCCTCTCTAGCTTTTCGTCTGGCCGCTTTCCGTTGCCTTCCGGCCCTGTACCGGGGATGGTTGAATCTGCGTCCATATCGGTTTGCTCTGCTGTCAGCACACTCTTCGCCCTTTCCTCCCGCTCCTGCTGGTGCTGGACGATGGCGCTCCGTCGTTCCATGATCGCTGCCTTGAACTCCGAGAGCGTAACAACGCCCGTGCCGGTTGTGTCCATCTGATTCCACCACCAACAACAAAAACGCGTCCATCGCGAATGCGGCGGTAAGAAAAGCAAAACAAGAACGAAGGCGGATGTGCCGACCACAATCAAAACAGAGCAGGGCGCCAGGCGACGGCGATAAAGGAAACGGAGAAGGCGGGTGTGCCGACTACAAACAAAACGGAGCAACGCGCTACAACAGACTGGGAGCGCGCGTACTACGCGTATTTCGCACCAATCGCGTGCTTCCTCTGAATGCAACGGGCCGGCGGTTTCTCTTGCTATTGGCAACGGGACAAGCCACAACCCACCCACAGCGGGACACGCCGGCGTCTTGACGGGTATTATGTTTGACCGCGTATGCTCTTCGGCGAAGTTGCCGCATCAGCTACCCACGCACGCGTTTCCGTCAAGAGCCGCACCTCTTTTTGGTTGACCACATTACACGACGCCCAAAAAGAACACAAATACCGACCCAGCCAGGGTTTCTGATGTTTGGAGAGGGTGTGTTCTACACTAACTGTAGTATAAAGGCTCCCGAATTTCTTATTTTCCTGTACATCTCAGCCTGTTTCTCTTATTGCCCTAATTCTAGTTACAGTGGGTGGCCTGTACTGTACTGCCGAACAAAGGGCAAGCGGAGGTGTAAACAAGTACAAAAGTAACTGCTGCGAAACGAACAGCATGGAACGTGCCATCAAAGGGTGATCCATTTCTCGTGTGAACCCCGTCAACCGACCTCGAGGAAATGCCTCTCCAGGTCTTTGATTTGTGATGGTTCGTACGAGTAAGCCACCAGCTCCATGGCGATCCTGCGGCGAAACGAAAGGACGAGTAAAACCCGAACACAATAGGTTAAGCCGGCCCCGACAACGCGGCGATTCAAACAACTTCAGCGATCAAAAGTCAAGGGCACCGTCAGACCACCGCACAAAATTAGCAACACGTTATCCTCGCGAGAAACTGCAGGACCGGTCCCAGCCCACCGCCGGGGCTCGTGAGTACACCACACCCTGGCAAGAAACGCCAACGTATATGACAGCTAGCTGGCCATGTGTTAGAGGGTGTCTACGAGGGGGAGCCTATACCCTTCAAGCGTGCGATGTTTCACCCTTCGCCGAGAAAAAAGCAGTCCCGCTATCGTCCACCGTTCCCTTGCGTGCTGGTACTGCGGCGCACATATAATTTTCGCTTTCTGCTGTTTTTTCTTCCGCCGGTATGCTTTTTGCAGCCTTTTTGCGACCACGGCTTACATTTCAGGGAAATGAGCTACCGTGAGAACATCATCATCACCATCAGGGCGCGCAGCCCATTTCCTGCCCTACCGTACCGTATTTCACAACACAACAAAAACAGGGAGACTCTCCCTTCTTCGAGCCGACATCAACGCCATCCTATTTATGGCTCGCTCACTTCTCGAACATGTTTGTCGCTTGAAACTTCGCCATCGAGACCATGGCTTCCTTGCTCAACGGCGTCCCTTCCATCGCCTTGGCGGCCTTCTTGATCCACGGATGCGCCTGAGCCTGCTTCGCTGTCATCCGCTTTTTCGGGTTCTTGTGCAGGCACTTGTCTATGAAGTCGCGGCACAGTGCCGATACTCCTCTCCACACCTTAGGCGGCGCGGTCCGGGGGGAAGCGCGGGCGCGCCCGCGGCAGGCGGAGGGGAGGGGGGGAGCCAGCGCGCCCGGTCACGAGGACGACGAAAATACCAATAGCAGCAGCAAAAACAACAACAGCAGCAGCAAAAACAACAACCACAACAACAACAACAAAAACAACAACAAAAACAACAAGGCGCCCATGTTAACCGACGACAAAGTGCAGCAAGACAAGCAGAAGTACCGCGACATTGCAATATGGCATCACTGTATGTACTTGTGCTACGCAGCAGCAATAGCACGCTTCTCTCAGAGCTTTACGTATGACACCTATAAAGCCTACATCCACCCCGCCTCCCCCTCACCCACCTCGTCCGCGTACGTGTGAGGGATGAACTTGATCTGATACTGAAGGGCACCCTCATCTTCTGTGTCGAATGGCAGCTTGCCGCCCACGAGCGCGTACGTCATGATGCCGACCGACCACATGTCGCACTCGATTCCGTGGCCCTTGTTCTTGACAATCACCTGTCTCCCGTGCGGCAAGTAAGTACACAAACGCCAAGGTTTCAATGAGATAAAGGCCCTACTCTGTCACCGTCACGAGCTCCAGCCGCATAACACCGACTCAACGAGCATGCTAATCGGTGTGGCGGGGTTTGTGCAGAAACCCACGGCGGCCCGAAAAAACGCAAGAAGAGTAGCAGACGTGGCAGCAGCAGCAGCATCAAGCACCATCACGACGAACTGAACCATTGCCGGCGGAATCACGTCCAACATAGGGCGCCATCCAATCAACAAACAGATCCGATTGCCGCCGACCTGTCCTACTGCTGTGCTGCTCAACTGTAATACGGATACGTGTGCTGTTCTGTACTACAGTGATGTTGCGCTGCTGAACGGTGATGCTGCTGTACCGACTGTGACACTACTGTACTGCTGTCTGCATCGGTACCTACCTCGGGTGCGGCGTATGTCATGGTCCCCACAAAGGCGGTGGACGTGTGACCGTCCTTAAACTCCGCGCAAAGACCGAAGTCGATGATCTTCACGATGGGCGCCGCCGAGGTATCCTCAAACATGCAATTTGCCAATTTCAAGTCCCGATGCTACGAAGCCGGAGAAGATATACCGCAGGAGGTCAGTAGTTGGGCACAAAAGAGGCGACAAGTGGGTGGGTGGCCGGCTGGCTGGCTGGATGCACGGCACAGTTGCCGGAGATATGGTTTTGAACGCGCCTAGAACAGCACGAGACCGCGATAAAGGTGTATCGAACGCACAAGCTTGATACTCGGGGAGAGCAGCCATATATCTCGACGCTGCCATCGACCGACAACGGTTACAAAAATGTAGGCGCGAAAGGGTTACGTGGGTGACGAAGCGCACGCCGGACAAGAAAAAAAAGAGAGTCATGCAACGTTGGTTGTCCGCTATACGAAGCGGCATCACAAGGCTTGGAGCACCGCGCTTCATCTCGAAGATGAAGAAACGTGCTCAAACGAAATGCCACCGGTTTGAGTGGAGCTAGCGGGTTGCGACAAAGACGATGACTGACGTAAACGTCGTTGCCGACCAGTCGCCTTTATCAAGGAAATAGTCATCAAAACAATCAACATGTGAGTCCAAAAACGCGGAGATAACCCCTCTGAAAACACTAGACACGCACACCATGAGTGCTTTACAGAGCAATGGTTATTTTTGCGGGGGAGCGTGTCTTCATTTCATCCATAAGCCGTAGGCGTATGGCCATAGACCCTCGCTTCCTGCAATGCCGGGACGGAGCACGTCGGAGTTTCACCGACCAGGCAGGCATCGCGTGCACCAAGCGAGAAGCGCCGTGAGGTCGATTCGAACTATTTGAGCCAGGGGGGGGTTATTGTCTTGGTATAACCCCCCCCTGGCTCAAATAGTTCAAATCGACCTCACGGCGCTTCTCGCTTGGTGCACGCGATGCCTGCCTGGTCGGTGAAACTCCGACGTGCTCCGTCCCGGCATTGCAGGAAGCGAGGGTCGACACCTGCCATAAGCACATGAAGCCCGTCGTGTATCACCATGAGGATCGACGTAACAGCATTCCTCGCCGTCACAACCCACAAAAGTGCCATCGCCGAGCCTAACCCCCTCCCTCCTTCCGAGGGCTCGTGCTCAATCATCGTGCGAATACTCCAGCCCCGCTGCCACCACCACCACCACCATTACCACCGCTGTCACCGCGGGTGCCGATAGCAGTGCATGCAAAGTTCCTCCATAGAACTGGGAATGCCAGGGCCTTGCGAAGCCTCAGCTGCCCCACCCTGCCCCGCTTCGCTTCGCTAAGCACGACGAGCGCAAAGCCTTGAGCTTATATTGTGTCGCGATTTCCCCCGCACTCACCGCCATGTTGAGGGAGTGACAGTAGCGCACCGCGTCCACCACTTGGGCCATGATGTAGGCGGCGTGTCCCTCCTCGATGCGGCCCCTCTTCTTGCGGAGAGCGTCCACGCTGCCCCCCTCTAAGCGATCCATCACCAAGTACAACATCTCTTCGTCCTTCGGCTGGTACACCTGTCGTTGTCATTTTCGCGGGCGAGAGGCGTCGGCAGGCGCCACTTCTGGGTTTAGACGGGGTTGGGGTACAAAAGCGTTGGGTTTTTACGAGGAGTGCATTTTCCCCATGGCGGGGAAGGGGGGCAGTAATCTCCCCCTTTCAGGTCGACGAAAACCCGACGTGCTCCGTCCCGGCATGGTATTGATGCGAGGGTCAATGGTCTAAAAACAGCGGTCACGCATGATGATGAGTACCCCCCCCCTTCTTCCAACCCGCCCTCTGGGGTCGAAACCCGGGCGTGGCGTAAACACAGTATGAAAAATAACAGTCGTAGCTCCGAAATGCCGCACCTCCTGCAACCTGACGATGTTGGGATGAGACAGCATCTTCATACCCTCTATCTCGTTGTACAGCATGCTCATTGTCGGCGCGTGTTGCTTGATACCCGCAAGATTCACCTGGCGGTTGGACGATGCGCGTCGGAAGGTGGGGGGGGGGCACGGGACGCCAAGATATTGCCAAACCACCAAGGCGCACACCCGTTTCACCACCTTGTCGCGGAGCCAAACAAATTATGGGAAATACCAGATAGTTTCGTCCGGGTCCATCTGCTGGCTGCGAATAACGAAAACAAACGTAGGCATGCAAGAGTTCTTCTGATTGGCTAACGTACGCGTCCGAGCATGCACCTTTACATGAGGGCTCGAAGGGGGAGCTTGTTTTGTACTTCGTCTCGAAGAAACCATTGGAGGAATACGGCCTGAGCGAAACTGAGAAAATCGAAAAAACACACAGAGCCTCTAAAATTGGGTAAGATGGATGGGGCGAAGTTTTGAGATTATCAGAAAAACAGGACACTTCTCGACATTGCGTATACCGTAAACTACACAAGATAACACACCCCCGGTGATACATTTGAGCGCTTGAAAATATTATCACCGGGTGTGGTATCCTGTGGGGGGTGTGGTATCTTGTGTAGCCCCGGTGATAGAGTGCTGGTCGCGGCGGCCCCCAGGGGGTGTGATAAACCAGGGGGTGTGATAGCACGTCCGACCTCCCACGGGGTACGTTTGGGGGTGTGATAAATATGGGGGTGTGATAAACCAGGGGGTGTGATAGCACGTCCGAACACTCACAGGGTGTGTTTGGGGGTGTGATAAATAAGGGGGTGTGATAAACCAGGGGGTGTGATAACCTCCGAACACCCACAGGTCGTGCTTGGGGGGGGATACCGAAGCACTCCTTGTAGAGTTGAGCCGCTGCTACGGCACACTTGAAGGGGTGTGGTATTGCGGGGGGGTGATACCTGTCCGAACGTCCGCACACACGGTATGTTTTTGCGCCTGCTGTACAGCTGCGGTCGAAGCAGTTGTCGGAGAAGCGGGGGCACTTGCAGAGGCATTTTGCTCTCCCTCAACGTTCATGTTGTTGGAGGTCTCCACACGGGGTGTTCCCCCCGCACACAGGGTGTGGTGTTGTGTGCCCACGGGGCAGATGTTCCATGACCCCGGTGGTAGAAAAGAGGGACCCTGTGAATGTATGCGGCGTAACTAAAGTTATCACCGGGGTGTGGTATCTTGTGTAGCCCCGGTGATAAATCGATGGTTGCAAAAATACGCCCAAAATTATCACCGGGGTGTCGTATTCTGTGGGGGGTGTGGTATCTTATGTGGGTGTGTTATCTTGTGTAGTTTACGGTAATCTACAAGGGGTAAGGGGTAAAGACAGTACCGTCTTGCGCGGACGGGTACGTATGATGGCCACAATTGGTAGCCTGCCGCTGGCGCTCGGTAATACGACTTCGAGATGATCAGATGATGCACCATACATGCGCTTTGTCAGGGCGGGCTGAGACACAACTGATAGTGTACCGATAACTTGCGATAAAACTGCTCCAGCCGAAACTCCAACGACCGCTGCCGACAGTAAGTATTAGATGAGCTCCAGGTCGATTGAGCTAAACAAAGCGACACCCATAATCGCATAATCGCTCCGCGAGAAGGTTCCGGCTTGGGACACATGCAAAGCTCTTGAAGTTGCGGGGGTGCCTCGCGCTTCGCCAGTTTCCTTATACAACTGTGGTTGCTGCAGGCAGCGAACCTGCTATCATATTTCCCGAAACGTTGTTGCTGCTCCTGCAACTGCTGGCATTAGTGCTGTTAATACTACCAAATCAGAGAACGCCGTAGAGATTCTCATCAAAGCATCACTCGCTTTCAGTTTTCCACCTGTGTCTCGCTTGTTGTTCACAAGGCCGACACGGTGGCGATCGTCAACCTGAAACACACTAGCGCCGTCCATACTGAGATGCACACCCCCCTCTTCAGCTATAGTTTATTGTCACATATTAATAGTACGTCCGTCAATACAGCCGACAGCAGTATACTGATTGCTGGAACGCTCCCACGTTATGGGCTATGATATGCCGGTACGTAAAACTACTACTGTCATGGCTCATAGCTCTCGTGGATGATCATGGTTCAACAACCATCATTTCCACCAGAAAATTTCGGTCCAATACTTCCCGAAACAAAACAAACAAAATGTCAATCAATCAGCGGCGCACGGACAACGCAGCGCTATCTTGGGTGAATATTCTCCTTCAATCTTCAATGCGATGACCGGACCATCGAAAGAAGCCTCGTAACCACGAATGGAGCAACCTACTGCATACATACACCCTCGGCTTCGTTTTCACCAGCGCCATACCAGTACCCGATCAATACGCAGTAGCTTCCCTCTCGACAATGGACAAGATACGCGGTACGTGGGACACGGCGATACATGGAACACGATACATCGGTGCATGGTACACGGTGCATGGTACACGGTATTTTACGCATTACATAGTACACGGTATATGGCATACGGCATTTGTCGTAGAAACCGTGTATATCGCGCCACGCACGTAGTTTGTCAAGTCCGAACCCTAGGACACATACATGTTACGGGATTTCTTACAACACCCCGCGTGCCATGGTGGGCTACTTGCCCTAACGCCAGGCCCCACAACTAATGTCACATATTTAGAGCGCACCTGCTTGATCGCGTACTCGACGCCGGACACGCGGTCCTGGACTCTCAACACCGTTGCGAACGCTCCTGAACCCAGCACGGGCCCGGTGAAGTCGTACGCCTCGTGCACATCCTCATCGAACACTTGGTAGTTGGTATCGTGCCCGCCCAACCCGCCCGAGGATGCAAAACAGTAGGCATATCGGCAAGGACAATAGAGCCGGTGAAACGTTGGCACAAATCAGATGTCAGCCACGTATATAATGTAAAACTGCACGTCTGGGCCGGGTAGAATCCGCATCTATGTACAAAGGAAGACTATCCCCGGGTTCAAATAACCCCGGGTTTTCCAATTGTTCCATACTTAAGAGCCCTAACCTTAATCTTGACCCAATCTCCCAATTAGGGCTGATCCAGGATAGGAAAAACCCAAGAATGGAAAACCGGATGGGAGACGTTTCTCCCAAAAACGAAAAAACCGTTTTAATCGGACATAATCTGCTGAAAAAAAACGATAACCAGAGTCCGGATACACAGGTTTATGCGCCGTAACGCCTCCAAAATATTGAAACCGCAAGACATCCTTTCGGGGTCCTTCATATTTTCCTAAAGAGTCTATGCGCCATTAATGTACCGGGGTATGTACACTGCTGAAGCAGCTGGAAGTACGACATGTTGTTGGAAATTCGAGCCAAGGCGATAGTGCAACAAACAGCAGTTGCGGTGGCACCATGGTAAGCATAACGCGGAAAGCTCTTTAGACGATGCAAAACACGGTCTAGACCAGGACTCCGAACAGACCGTGGACCATACGAACGAATAGCCAGTAGGTGGATAGACGGCGTCTACTCTGGACTCTTCACACGACTCTTTGATGATCCACAACTTCCTGGCTCATGACTTTCGTGACACGTTGCCATGTTACTGCGCCTTTTTTTTATGCGGTGTATTTTGTGCCGTGACCCGTGACGCACAAATTCACCGCATCGCGACCCGCAAATATGCGGTGAATTTGTGTAAATATGCGGTGAATTTGTGGCACCATTTTGTTAGGCGGAACAATAACAGTGGCAGCGCGTGTGCTCCATCTGAATCACGCTTCGTTAAAACTACACTGCTGTCACTGGCTGTCATCAATGCTGGAGTCATTACAATTGCGTTAAAAGTCCTACGAACCAGTTCTGGCGGATAACCGGTGTAATTGGTGAACCGCCGGTTTAATCCGGTAGGCGGCCGGAGCCGGTTTAACCGGTTAGCAAAAAGTTCGGTTATCCACGTTGAGACCTGTGTAATATCAGATGGCTGATGGGTTTCCAAGATCGGCGGCGAAGCGTTTTTTCCTCAAACGATGCCCACCTCCACTCCCAATCCTAGCCCATATGAGGTTTATAACGGAATGAAAGATGGAAAACCGGGGACGGCCTTTACCGGTATGTACCGTATATAACCGGAGAACCTATCCGTACCCTGCGTGAAATGATCTAACTTAAACTGCACAGACGCCTGCATGTGTAACGATGTCCCCGTCAACGGTGTCGTGCACAACTTCGTATCTGGTTGGTGTCATGCCCCGGGCAAGGTAAGGCTCGAGAGCATATCCCGAATACTGCTGTATCCCTACTCGTATCATCACACATATTAGGCACACGGAGTATCACACAGCTTGCAAATATGTGTTTCGACAAAATCTTCGATCTCACAGCTGGAGTGTATTTCTATTTATTTAATACTCCGGAGTATTAGGTACGTATCAGGTATGTATCTCGTACGAAGCAAGGAGAAGGATGATAGTTGATCACTTGATCTTCATATTATACCTGTATGAAGGTGCTCGTTTAGACTTTTCTCACGCTCGTGCGTGAGTTGTCAAAGCTGCCGTTACAATAGGAAATCGCGCAGCAGGATGTTTCAAACTGCTGTATGTAGTCAACTTGTGTGCGTTGGTGTGATTGGGAAAAAAAGTCGCCAGTCTAAGTTTCGGTCTTTGCGGTCGGCGGCGACAAAGGTAAAAGCCGGCTCCAGCGACCATGGGTCCTAATCTTTTTACGCCACTTCATGAAATAAAACGCCATTCGCTCGCAATAACAAATACCGGGCAGCCGGCAGCCCTCTCCCTCAGGGCTGCTTTGACTCGAACGTACCAATATGACAGCCACATCCATCAAGGAAGTTGGTGCTCAAAACAGCACGCAACCCGCAGGCCCACACTAAACACAGCTTGTAGATCGTATGAAGTCGTACCAGGTAAATTTTGTGCTCGAGTTCGCAAACAGCAGCAGCTCTGGTAAACGGGGATTCGGAGTGCTTGGTGTCAATACTCATCGTGCGCACGTGCTACTGCTGCGATTTGGGCACCGTTATCTGCCGATTGAACATGTAAAGTTACACGAAACACCATCTTACCTTCGAAGATGGAAGATTTGCATCGACAACTGCCGACAACCAGGGGCACATGCCATAATGCCCGTATTGCCATTCGAAGCAACGGGCAACGGTTAGTTTAGTTTACGTTCCGAACCACAATCCAAGGAGTTGTACGACACACGTGTGGCATGGACTATCTATGGTAAGCCACACGCACCCACGAAGACCGCACTCCTCATTTTTTATCGCTAGACATGGGGCCCCAAATGGGTGAATATGATTGCCAAAACCTTGCCAGCATGGACGTTTTGCGTGCTCAGAAAGCAAAGATAACCTATGGCTAGGTCCAAGCCAGCTACGAATGGCCGTGCCTACGTAGACTACTGCCAGTAGTCTACCGGTAGACTATACTGGCGATGAACGGAGAAATGTACCGGAGATATAATAACGCAAATTACTTGCCGTAACACATACTAACATTCTCGGACCAGGCTGTTTTTGGCGATGGAGCAGTGCCCACGGCTCCGCTTCACCCTGAGCGTATACAAAAGACGAAGGGTAGCAGGAGCAAGCGGAAACAGCAAGAGGGCCAGGAGCGGCACACACATGTCATCGGTTGAAACTGCTGGGCTAGGAGGAGACTCTTCGGAAGAGTTTTAAACTGGAGACAAAAAAAAATGTCAACTTTTCAAACAGAAATGTCTGAAGGAAAAGCACGCCACTTCACTCACAACCGTCGTCGGTCTCCCAGGTAAAAGCCGCTGCCCCCGCCTTTTGAAGCACCGCACCCCATTTCAGAGAGAGCTCCCTGGGCGCACAGCTTGGCTCGTTCTCTCGCTTGCCAACAACGATTTTTTTGTGTCGTGTGTTCCGCGGCGCCCCGGTACGTGAACGCCTCTTTTTTAATTTGAAAACTTTTGTATCCATTTTTTCGTGTTTTCCTTGGGGTGCCTCCGGGTGCCTCCAACGCCCAAAACAAAGTTGCACCGCTGCAATGTTCGTTGTGCACGAACTGCTGTGATGACGGGATACGTTGGCCGCGCGCAATCTTTAATTCCCCGTGACGGGTGCACGCCGGTGTCTTCCCCGACATGTGTTCGTAGCGTCAGGTGGTCAACAGGATGGTTGGTGCACAACCATGAGGAAGATCTGGGGTGATGATGCCGTTTAGATTTATTTTCCAGCTGTCGTGTACCAAGATGGTATACCACAGGTATAGTCTACAACAATTGATTGTTTCTTTTGCTCTCATGACTGCTGTGGCTGTCTTTTTTCGTGCCACGCTACGTACGCTCGAGGAAATGATTAATCAATTGGGTCGGTTCGGATATGTCTGGTATTCGCGGGGCGGGGGGGGGGGGGGGGGTGCAATATTGTATGTTCGTACCCTCGGTGGGGGGGGTGCAGGCTAAGGCGGCAATACTTGTTTTGTGCTAGGTCAGGCGACGTCATCATCTTCTATCTGCCTAGGCGGATCAACGTGCTGGTCTCTAAGAGTATCGGTACATTACTATTGTGACAAGGAGGCTTCACCGGCGGCCGATAAGGGCCGTCGTCGAAGCAAATGCCCGCAGGCAACGAAAAATAACTGCAAAAAAAAGGAAGTTTAGGATGCCAAGGAAGAGCTACTTATCCCGGGCCCGTGAAATATCCGATTATTCCCGTAGTGATGGAAAGAAGACCGGTTACATGCGAGTACCAACGCCCGGATGGGTAGGGTGGGCCGTAGGGTGGGCCGTAACCGGATCAAGTCCGGCCGAAGGCTGTTTTCTCGTGGCCGGGAGTGTTGTTAGTGGGTGAACTTGCGCAAGTCCCACATTACCCCGAAATGACGATGTTCCGGGTGGCTATCTCCACCGCACCTGATCCCCAGGGACCAGGTCGGGTCGACATACTCACGCATCCGTATACAACGGCAGCTTGCGCTGCCGGAGTAGTAATGGCGACCGCCGGTAGGGACAGCTCGCGCTGTCGCTACCCCGGGAACTGAAGGATACGTCGGCTAGCGCTGGATTAATAATACAATTGAGATAAATGGACATGACACGCACGAAAATACGTGAAAGTGTGGTGACTAATATTTTCCCCGTCCGCCGGAGGATAAACAAGAAAAGAAAAAAAAGTTACGGTTAAATATGAACGATTGATATGTACGATAAATGCCGGGCGCACTTCAGCGAAGCAGCAGCAAAAGCACACCATGGCAGCAGCGGCAGCAAATATAATGCTAGTAACGGAGAGAGGAAGTAGTGGTAGCTGCACAGCGCGCCGCGCATCGATCGCAAGGCTCGGAATATCTTGATCCTGTGCCCGAAAAGAGGGCACGAGCGTTTCGTTAGACAAATGTCTACACACATGCAGCACCAGACGATCACATCACAATCTTTGAAAAATAGTCTACTATTATATCATGATATATCTTCCCATGCCGTAGCTCCAATTCATGCCCCCCCCCCCTTTCCCCCGCTCGCTCTTGTTCAAACGCCCCACCTAAAATCGAAATCTACCAGAGTAGTAGACACTACCAGGCAGTTGATATCACCTTATTATCTTTGACGCCATACATGCCGTAGCTCCAATTAATCCCCCCCCCCCTCCCCCCCCTCCCCCCCCCCCCCCAACGCCCCCTCTCTCCCCACCACCCGCACCATCGCCTAGACCTAGAACCACGCGTATAGCAAACCCCTGCATCTATGCAACCTAAAGCTGTTGGAAATCTCCCTCCCCCCCACCTCCACCCCCACCCCCCCACCCCTTCGAACACCCCGCCCTCTCCTCACTGGTTGTACGACTTACAGGATATAAATGGTAAACTGACGCATTCCTTCCACAACCGTCAGATTTGTCCCCTTGAAGGATTTATAGTTTCCGCGCACAGATTGAGTTGCCCCGCCCGTCCCCGCCCCCCGCCCCCCGCTCCCTCTTGTTCAAGCCCAGGCCCCCACGCCCTTGAAACTCCGCCCTCCCCTCACCGGTTATAGACTTACTTAATTTTGTCTTTCTCAGGGATTGCCCATCCCTGGCCTCTCAGAGCTCCAACTTCCATATTACTTGCGGCACCTTTCCAGCTTTTCTTTGCTTTCCAGCTTCGTTCGATACACGAAACGCCAATAGTACATACCGGTACTACTACACCAGTTTTGTACATACCATCAGATACTACGCTGTTGGATCACATGCACGCCCAGCTCAGATCAATCCGGCTATATATGGCCCAGCAGCGCAGCGTAGCGCCGAAATTACCCCCATACTACCGATCAGAACGTAACACCGGTAACAAAAGCACACAAACACAGCTGAGCACAACTAACAGGGCAATTTGCTCTGCACAAGCAGCTCTTGGCATTATCAAATCGCTGTTCGAACCAAATCGTGGGCCTCTTCTTTCTGCCCCCTTTACATAGTCTATGTTTTTAGTTGCATTCTTCCTTGCCTTGCGCGAGCGTAGCGGCGGCGTCGGCCGCCCGCGGAGCGGAGCCCTTGTACGACTTACAGGATGCACTTGATAAACTGATGCATTTCCTTCCACAGCTGTCAGATTTTGTCCCCTTCAAAAGCAAGTTTTATAGTTTCCGCGCACAGACTGACTAGCATCACCCTGTTGACCCTGGTTCAAGCTACACTGTAGTTTCATGGGGAGTCGCCGACCTATAACCTTAATGAGGACACACACCCAGTAATACGCGCGATCGGAGTATCACACACAGCTTGCAAAGATGAGTTTCGATAAAACCTTCGACCTCACAGCTGGAGTGTATTTTTTTGTTTATAACATGGTTCGATGCGATGTGTCTTGTGCCGCCGCACCCCTAATACTCTCCAGTGAAAAGCGGTAACTAAGGCGAGTGATGCTATCATACGTGCCGGAGAGACGATAGTGCAGCAGTACGTGTGTAGTGATGCCCTAAGACCATCTGTCTATCCTGAATTAACCCTGTGTTATAAGGCTTAGTTTGGGTAAGCTATTGGTTAACCAGTTGCAAGTGGTCAAACGGACTAATACCCCACTAATACCTTAACAAATGGCGTCGTCGGCAGGTCCATGGGTTTTTGGGTCGTGGGTTCGATCCCCACCATCCACAATAATAAACTTTTCAGACTTTCCCCATGTCGAACTTGAAAAACACTCTCCCTGGTATCCCCAGGAAATGAAACGGCTTGGGTAAATGACAGGTCCGCCCGTGTATCCGGCCGACCTGCTATCCCGCCGTTTAAGGGGGGGAGAGTGTTATAAGGCTTAGTTTGGGTAAGCTATTGGTTAACCAGTTGCAAGTGGTCAAACGGACTAATACCCCACTAATACCTTAACACCTGCGTACCAGGTAATAATGGTTTTCGAGCACCAGCATCTTCACGTGGAACCCGACTTGCGTGTAGTGAATCCAAACGGTTGGTCGACGTGGCACTAACAAATTATTCGAATCTTGAGGCACTACAGGGTTCTAAGAAGTGAGTCTGGTGTTGTTTTGCTATGTGTTAGTGAAACCGAATTTCGATCTAGGCTTTAGGCTTGAAAAAAGAAATGCTGGTTTTTATGACGCGCTGTGAACAGAGCAAGTGCTGCGCTCTGAGGGCATGAAAAGGATTAAACATCATTCTTATGAGGTTTATGAAGTCATCCCACAGAAGGGGAACATGTGCAGATTTCGTCTCGTGTTTCATACGCTGACCGGGTACATGCCCGCAATGTCAGTGATGTTGCGGGACGTCGCCGCGTCCATTGCTCAACCACATTGTTGTGCAGACTTTGCCAGAATCCTTACGTTGACCGCGTGCCCTAAAGATGGAGACACGTGCTTCACGTTATTGTGTAACGTGCCCTCAAGGTGGGGACGCGTGCTCTACGCTGTGTATAATATCAGGCGCGGGGGGGGGGTCAACCCGCGGGGTGATTACGACGGGGGGGAGGAGGGGGGGTCGTACTGTCGAAGATGAAACCATGGTGAGTTGATGCACTCCAGGCTGGCAGAAATAGAGGGTCGGATGATGGAGGAGGATAGTGTCATACGATGCTTCGTATCACGTTTGCACGCGAATGAGGTGACGTGGGGGCGGTTTGGTTGCCTCAGAAAGAGGGATCGGTCTTGTTTTGTTTAGCGCTTGTATTTCAGTTCAACACGGGCGCGCCAACACGGGTCTTCCGGGCAGGCTCGTGCAACGTTTGTTTGCGTTAGACCAGGTACCGATATGTTTGGTCGGACCAACGTTGACAACCTATATATGCTATAGAATCACCTGGGGTAGCCCAAACCTCGATCTAAAGCCCATCCTGTTTTTCCCCCTGACCAAAGTGATGCTCAATATGTTCTTGCGCTCTCGCGTGCTCAATGGATTGCCGATGCTCATCTCTTCAGCACACGGTATGATCTTGTTCGGATGCCACATTTGTGCGTATTATACTGGAAATACACAAACTGCCGGCAGCGCATCTCTTCAAGATACACAGACGTGCGTCGTGAGGGCATGCACGACGACAGCAGGCACGTAATGCTGCCCTCTCTGCTGGCTGCAAGAGAACCGCACAGCTGTTGTTACTGCTGTCTATAGCAGCAGTGACGATCATCTGCAGCGCGTGATCTTTTCCTAGCATTGACTTATGCTGGTTATACAGCACTACCCATTGGGCTACCGAGTGATTCCATACCTCAGTGGGTAGTGCTACACACAAGCAATTACGAATTGTATGTTTTCGAGGTCGTCAATTGATTCTCGCCGTAACGGGGATCTCCGGGGTTCTGCCCCTCGCCATGTACTAGTGTCTAGGAATACATTATTATCGTAACTATTATTTTTATTATATTTTTTGCCCTTCGACAATATAGCGTAGATGCCGTTCCGATGTAAATCGAATATCCTTCGATAAAGCACTACCAGGTGTTCATTATGTCTCCAGCGCGCACGCTCGAAAAAAACAAATATGAACTCGGTGAGATTCGAACCCACACAAAATACGCATGTTAGTTACATAGCACTATCCATTAGACCACTAAGTCAGTCTCTTGCAGATCTCTCCAGCTGGCAGGTTCCACGTTGGTCACTCACTTGCATTAGAGATGCCCTTGTAACAAATATCGCAAGCCACGGATAGAACTACGCGCTCTACGCGCTGCAAGTCCATGAAGCAATTGCATCATCTTCTTTTTCCTACACATGTGAAATCCTTTATGCCCCATTTTTTTCGTATCTTGTGTCCTATAATGTATTAGACTCCTAGGGCAATATACCATTAACCCTAGCCCACCCTGATGAGCTGTATATGCAGAAAATGGAAGATTCGGGGAAGAACCGGTCCACGGTTTAGAGCATGACTCGAAGATGCGGCTCTCCAAAGCCCACCCCCACACCTCTATACCCTGCGAGGCTACGAAGCCTAAGGAAAAATGCTAAAGTAGAAAACCACAAACGGAGAACGGAGGACGGGAAACAGACTGCAGAAAACCCGGCGGTAGCGGCGGAATCGACAGACGCGAGAGCTATCACTTTCCGCAGACTAACGCGGGGAATGGAAACAAGTCCTGCCGACGACGCCATGTATTTTAAGATAAGCAGCTGTTTACAGACACAGGCCGCCCTCTTGCAGGTCTCTCTACTAGGCAGGCTCCACGCTGGTCACTCACTTGTATTGGAGAAGCTCTTGTATTAAACCCCACAAGCCACGGATAGAATTTAGCGCTCACCGCGCCGTAAGTCCATGAAGCGATTACATGAACACCTTTTTCCGGCACGCGCATGCCTTCAAAGGCATGCGAAACCCTTGATGACATTTCCGTATAATATATTTATACCATTTCCGTATCTTAGATCCTATGTTACTGGTCTCCCAGGGCAATACCATAACAAGCTGCAAAGGTTCGCGACGCTCGTTGCGCGACCTTACGCTAGCGTTCGAATATCAATATTTCGTGGACTACTATTAATAGATAGTAGTGTCATTTGTGTTGATTATTTCGACAAGAAAATGAAGACTGGTCAAGCAGTCAGCATACTGTTTCGACCAGTATGTATTTTACTTGAGATTAGACTACAGCTACAAGTATATACTGGACTACATCAGTATGCTGGGCGCGATTACCTTGAATGCAGGGACTTTCGGCCTTGAGCACGTCAACAAGTGATCTCAACTTATTGGGACTTTTCCGAGATTGCTCGCCGTGCTCAGCGGAAAGGACCGCAAGCCTTCCCAAATGGTGGCGAGTGACGTGTGACCACCGCTACGGGAGGGGGGGGTACCCCCTTTTTCACAGCTGGGTTTGAGCCACTCGCCAGCGTGACTCTGTACCTCAATGAAAAAAAAAAACGTACATAGCCGACTTATTTGGCGCGTCGTAGCTAACCACACCATGGTGGTTTCACATCGCAAACAACAAGCAGCACACACACTTAAGGCCGCAAAGGAACAGGGGCATCACTCGCACGAGTGACTCCGAGCCACTGCAAAAGAGGCCACAAAAATGCCACAAAAATGACCCCCCTACACTATAGCCACGGTCATGTGCGGAATCACCGCCGCCAGCGCGTGGCCGTCGGGGTCCTGAGGCGGATGTTATCGGCCGCTGTAAAAAAACTGCGCACGGTCAAGAGAAGATACCCGTCCGAGGAGTAACACAGAAACTAAACCCTCAAAGGAATTATAACCTACGGTGGAGTTCCATAGTACGCGCACCAGGTGTCCTGCAGGAGCGAGACGTTGCCAACGTCATTTTGCTCCCACGTTCTGCAGATTTCGCAGAATTTCCCCAGCGACACAACATGTGCGCGATAAAGAAAACGGTCAACATGTCTCCAGGATCTGTTTTTGTATTCAAGGTACACGGGGTGGGGGGTTGTCATGTTCTCGGCGCTCGTGATCCCCTAATGCACTCTGTTGTATGCCAATCTCACAATCCGTCGTGAAACCAATCTACACACCAAAAGAGACGGGTGTACCACATATACCTGCGTTTGCCTTCTTGGCGCTTTGCGAACGCGCGCAAAGGGAACAGCAGCAGCCGTAAAAATGTTGCCAAGCAGCAGGAACGGTTTCTACGTGTTTCCCCCATACGTGCAAGCAAGTAGCAGCTACCTTACTGACCAAGAACACGTGCAAAGATGAAAGCAAGAACCACCACGTAGCATTGATGCACGCTCAGCCATGACGCAGATTGTGTCAAGTTTGAATACAACTGGAGGAGCACTTAACAACGAGCGCTGGTTCACCAGGTACAGCGAAGGATGACGACGCGTGCTACAGCAGAGGTAATACTAACCATAGTACTTTTTTTCGGTTTTGTTTTCTCAGTGACAGGGCGCACCTTAACCCAAAATCGTCGAAACGTCGTTCTTGTTTCGCGCTATGCTTTATATATCTAGGCCATGGGATAGGTTGCTCATCAGGTAGCATTTCCAGTTTACTCCAACCAAAAAATGGTGTAAGGTATAATATTACTAGTATATAGAGCTCCTCAAGCGAGGAAACTAAGAGAAAAAAGTTGCAGGCTTTACCGTTGCACGTGTATCGAGCGGGAAAACCATGTCACACCAGGTACTAGGTATATTTTTCGGTGCCCCGTAAAACTTGATTGTGCTCAAAGACAACGCATGCTTCTTTGGGCTTGTTTCCGGGCATGCTTCCAAAGGATGAGCCTTTTAGCATGTTCAGATACGTACAGTTTTTTGTCTCTGCCCGTAGCCGCAGGAAAACAAGAGCCGACACAGGCCGCCCTCCCGAGCTCTGACCACCGTAATGTGTTATATACTATCGTAGGACTCCCACCCACCCAGCGGCCATTGGCGAAGCGTGGTAGAGTCGTGTGCCCTAGAAAACCGATCCCTGCAAAACCGTTACGAGCTACGACATAAGAACAGCACGCTTCAAACAAAAAAAAGCCTGCGCACGACGACGAGGTATTCCACACGTGCATCGTGGCACAAACATCCATGCAGCACTATCATCGGCATCTTACCCGCATCGCCGTGCGGCGCACCACATGTGTAAGACTATCAGCAACGCGGTAGGGCAGGAACAATAATACTACCGATACTGCAGACGGGCAACGACCGAGTACCATCGGTCCACGTGCTGCTATACATACCTTGCCGGCTCTATCGTAGAACGGTCAGTCTAGAATCGGGAGGCTCCTCCCGACACTGCGGCCGAATGACCCTCGTACGAATACTCACCCAAAAAGCCGATTCTACAATTGAGCGCGTGCGCGGAAGGAGGGGGGGGGGGGGGGAGACCCCAATGCTGCTAGCACTGTCAGCCATCATCCGCACGCTGCAAGATCTCCCCAACACCGTCTGCCAGGGATTCCGAATCTAGAAAGACCTGAATCTGAAACTCCCCGCGATGAAGCGGTTGACGAGCGCTCGCACGGGCAGAGCGCGGAAAGTCTTCGCCAAGTTCGGGAGGCATTGTCATTACGGGATAGGTCGGATCTGGTGGGGTCAGCAGTTCGATTGCAGAGGCGGGACGAGACGCGGCGACGGGTGAGAGGAGTAAGCGAGAGTCGGGTAAGTGAGACAGACAGTATAGACCTGCCACCAAGAAACACCTAATCTGAGCAAGGCTTCAATTGAAACCATGTTGGGACACCAACATGAAGCAACCTTGAGCATAGGGTATTAAATACATCTGGTGGGATTTAGTCTGGCACTCGCCGCTGAGCACGATTTCTTGATCCGAACTTCTTAGCGTCCCTCAAAAGATGAGCTTTGCGTTCATTTAGGTTACAAGATCCCCTTCCGGACGCGGTTGGCATGAGATCTCAGGGGTGTCGCAGGTTGAAAGGAGGGGGAAAAGCATTGAAAACTAAAGAAAAAACGATTAGCCACCGCGCAAGTAACCCGGCCAAGTAACACCGACAAGCACAAACGAGCTTATCATTTAGTCTATTTCTTGTTTGTGGGCCCATAATGGACAAACTCACGGCGGCGGTCCCCCTGGTGCTTGTGACCGACGCGAAAGCATTGATTTGGTATAACAAGTGACAGAACCCACACAGTTTTGGTACCTCCTTGGTCAAGACAGAAACGCGATCCTCCTAGTAATCGGATCTGATGGCGGCCGTGGAGCGCAACCTGCTTGCTTACTCACACGTTTGTACGTTGGTAACAAATCCACCCCATATAGCAATACACACGTAGGGGTGAGGGAAGCACATAAACAGACGCTACTGCCATGCTAAGAGCCTTCCGCAGAACACACGCGAAGAGGTCCAAACGCGCGGCAGCACGGAAGGAAAGGCCTACTCCACCCCCCGTTCCTCTCCAAGATATCGCCAGTACAGTGGCGGGGTCCCCAAAGTGCCAGGCGAATAGTGCCACTGCCTTCTATAGTGCCGGTGAGATCGCTTGGCACGCTTCGAACTCCGTACGATAGAAACTCTCCATAGGAATCCTATTCCCAATAGCGCCGGTGCCCAGAACAGTACCGGCATATTGGCCGCCGCATGCCGGCACTATTGGGAGCCCCCCACTGTGCACCTTGGGTTTCATCAGGGAGCCTGCGCTGCCGCAACAGTCGCGTTTGTTGTACTCCCTACATTAAATAATCCCCATAGTCTAGTCCGTGGTCACAGGATAGGCCTCAAGCCTGGAGCCGGAGAACAACTCTCTGGAAAAACAAACAAACATAAACTGCTGTGGGCTGGTGACGCGTCTATCCGTACGTACCTTGAAATGGAGGGTGATGAGGGAGAACACCAAGCACTTGAGGTCCTGAATGAGGTAGTAAAATATGCGCAAACCTTCCGGGTCATTGCTCTCTTGCACATCCAGCAAGGATCCGATCTTGGAACACTTCGGAGTCAAACCAGGGGTGAAAAACGGGGGACGAGGGCAAAATCAGTCACTTCGTCACCCCCAACCGAATAAAAGTGAACGCGCTCTTAACGCCCGGACCTTCAATTGCCTGCCACTCGGGCTGCCACTTCCGCCTCCACCACCAATGCCACCCACCGCTTTCAGCGAGCGAGGGTGGCTACAGCACGAAACACTATGATACTTCAGTACTATTAATAGATTGCAGACAGGGCGAGTCTACGAATAATGCAGCAGCGGTACGGCGCAACAGCCCCCCCAAAAAACACGCCTCTTTCTTACCGTGAAAGAGATGTGCTCCTTGCCTAGCTTTACCTCCAGCTCTTGCCTCCCTACGCGGTCAGGCTCCGGCCAGTTATGGTCGTCCTCCCTGTCCGGCAATATGACGGAGTGTGGTTAGTTCATTGCGTCGCAACAGCCCCTCTAGACAGGGTGTGCAGGCAGCGAGAGCTCGCAAAACAGTTCTAGAGTTTTGCGACCGGGAACAGGGTTGTCATTCAAACACCTCCCTCTTGAGTCTAGCGTGCAACGAGGTCAACGAAACGCCTCCATCTAAAGAATGCGACGCTTTTGTTATAGCCGGATTGCCCCCGCCATACACAAATATACAGGGGGGGGGAAGCAGGCCCATTGCTCAAGCACACGAGCAACGAGTTCTACAACACAAAGGCGCAAGGATAGCCGCTCCGTGCGGCCCGTCCGTAGGACTCAGCCCGGTATAAGTACATTGATGATCGGATCGGGGTACGCATGAGGGCACACGGCTCCATGATACATTTCTCCACGCTGCCCTCTCATACGTATTCCCCTCCCCGATACGTACCGGTACCAGGCAATAATTATCTCCTGGTGTACTACTCAACTGCTGGGACGTTTGCCTCGTGGATCGTCTTTGCCACCTCCACCACTACTGCCGCCTGCCGCTTATATTAATAGCAAGGGGGGTAGAATATGTAAAAGGAACACAATGATACCATTAACAGACTTAGACTGCAAGCACAAGTCTACGAGTAAAGCGCAGGTGCATTGGCGGGGCGGGTTTTCGGTGCGGAGACACTCACGCAATAATATCCGCTTCCTGGATGATTCGGCGGACCTCGTCGAGGACGGCCTGGCTCACGGTCACCTCCTTCCGGATCATTGTGTCGTTCTTGTAGTTGGAGTTGTTTGCGTACCTGAGCTTACCGCTGCTGGAGAACTCGAACTCCATGAACTCGTGCCCGAACTTACCCTTGTGCCCCACACTGATCCATAAAAAGGCGCGCACCATGAAACAGGCCGGGTCGCCGCAAGTTTGCGTCCATCGAAAACAGCGGGAGAGGGTCGAGGGTTATGGCGCGTCCTTCTCTTGAGCGAGAGTGTTTTCGCCCGGTTTCCCGAGGAAGCCGTAACGAGCAGCCGGAAAATAATGTAAAGACGCAAGAAAGGCTCTGCCAAAAAAGACACGCTGCGAGTTCCGAAACCGCATGCATCCGCATCCGCCGCCGGTGTCCAAATTGCCAATCATAATCGGCAGTCGATTGTGTTAAACAACAGCCACGGGACCCATGCCTCTCTAGTACACGTGCAGACCGTTTGCGGTTTAGAAGTCAAACGCTCATGGATCATCGACCGGTGTGAACACCGGACTGACCCGCCTCTTTTTTTGCAGCGGTATTTACGCACCCGCAAGAGTGTTTGGAAAAGTCTTACGTGCCAAGTTCAACCGGTTGTGAGTTCGGCGCGTCCTGGTCTTGGAATGCGTTCAACGAGAAAGAGTTTGCAGGATCTCTGTACGTCGGCGGCCCAAATCTCGGGTCTGGTGTAGACACTGCTGTTACCGCTGTTGCTGCCGGTCTACCATACGAGCACGCCGCAGGACAACTCGAACAGCTCGTACGCCGTTCGCACAGCGGTCTCCATCTACTGTCCGTACCAGGTACTCGTACCAGGTACTCGGTACTCGGGTCTGGTGCAGACACTGCTGTTACTGCTGTTGCTGCCGGTCTACCATACGAGCACGCCGCAGGACAACTCGAACAGCTCGTACGCCGTTCGCACAGCGGTCTCCATCTACTGTCCGTACCAGGTACTCGCACCAGGTACTCGGTACCAGGCACCAGGCACCTGGTATGTATCAACGTGGCCCTGCTACTCCTATGCTCGTAGGCAAAGGGAGTCACGCAGCCAGTTACGCCGTTCACTGCCGCAATTATGCGTAGGTGCGTGCGATAAGTATAATCTCATGAGTACGAGTAGGTTACGAAAGAAGTTGACGAGAACTGCCGAGTATAGTATGTACAAGAGGGCGAGCTTGCCTTCGTTTGTTTGCGTGTTGGTTGGGCCAAGAGCGCAGTCTCGACACCACAGGCGCCAAGGGCACGAAGTCTTACCCATACGTAAAAAACCATTCGGCGCAGAACAAACACGCCTGCTTCTGAAGTTAAGGCCAACGCAAGGTCGTAGCGTCCCGAAGGCCCGTACGCCGCAGAACGAGCAACAGAGGTGTCATACGAGTGAATTGATCACTTGCGAGAGTCAGGCTCTCGAAATTGTTTGAGAATCAGGAGGCGTTTAAGTGGACTATATTTTATCGGAAGACGAAGGATCTTTCACTTGACACTTGCACCGCGAGCGCCATATGATGGCCTCGCACCGCGCGCGCCATATGATGGCCTCGCACCGCCCGCCGCCCATCGCCAAACTACCATCGCATCTACGACCGCATTCCGATGTGGGTCCTTGGTTATTCCACCACACAACGACACAACGATACAACGCCAACAGCTCAGCAAAGAGTGATAAGCCACCTTGGCCAATGCGCATCCACTCACTAGTAGCGACAATAGAACTGGTCTGTCATGGAGACCTCTGTGCACTCCGTCCGATCCTAGCTATAACGTCGCCCCTTCCTGGCCCTGTGAGCAATGAGCGCTGCTCTGCTTCCTCGCGATAGCCCACTCCGCCCCTCAGTCGCCTGCGCCCAGATTTCTCCAACAATTCAACGCAGGGGTGGCGACCGAGGGAAATCCCTCTCTTTCTAACCCTCGCTTGTCTTTGGCCTTAGTAATCTGCGCAGGATCAAGACGTCGGTCCAAGAGAGAGGGGATAAAGATCGGTTGCCTGTCGTGTCCAGCAGACGTGAGAGGAGAGCAAAGGGAGTTCAGCAGATGGTATTGGCGTTTTTAATAGGGGATATTATGAAAATCGTCCCTATCCACCACCACGGGCATCTTGCAGCCGACAACGCAGCCCGACGTCGACTGCTGGATCCACGAGGGAACCACATAGAGCAGGTGCGTACCGCCGCCTGCACTGCTCGTAAAGCTTATGTCGGCGTCCTTTGCTGCTTCTTTCCAAAAGCTGACCTTGTTGATCGGGAGGTCCAAGGGTGGGAGACGGAATGGCCAAAGATGAGGCAATTTGCAAGTTCTCAGTGTGCAAGGCACGCCGCGCTCGATAACTCTGCACAACCGCGCGTTGGCGCCGTTCGATCCCACGAGGACGTGTTCAGGAAATGGTAGACGAGCGAGATGCAGGGTTGCGCGAGATTTTCCTCTGGGTTAGGAAAGCCAGGGTAGCAAGAGGATGAGAGGTATAGGGTGGGAGCTTTGCTGTGATCCTTCCCATTGTGAGAGACAGGAGCCACGCGACAACGAGGTTTAGCGAACAGAGTGGAAGAAGGCAGACGGTTAGCGCTTAACCCAGCAGCTGAGCACCACCTGTGCGTGTTCTGTGGTATGGCGTATGGGGTGCATCCCAAGAGTGGTTGCTCTTCGATATATGCCAAAGCCGACCTGGGATCCGCTGCTCGCTCCCAAAGCAAAGAAGAGTTGATCCAACGCTTTCGCTCTCGCTCTCGAAAAGCTTACCGGTGAAATTTCATTTTTCTGCGCAGCAAACGAAAGCCTCGCTTTCGCCGTCGCCGACTTGCTGGTCATGGCGTCGCGGCGCAGGCAAGAAAGGGGAAGTACGAAGTGGGAAATAAACTATTCATATCACAGAGGATTGCGAGAGCTTATAGCAAATGCGCCTGGTACTTCGCACTTGCGCGGTTACCGAGGTGCACGTCTGACGGCCTGGTCGGCGCAGCTGCTTCTGTGTCGGCGCTACTTTCCCCTTGATAATACCCGAGTTACAGGCAGTACCTACCTTTTAGACTCGGATAAAGCTAAAGCTTTATTTTTCCCCATCCGCCGGAGGATGAAAAAAAAAAAAAAAAAAAGATAAAGCCTGCCAGCATTACCTGGTAACCTGCTACCTGGTACTGGTATGGTACACGTATTATTTTATAACTAATTTTCAAGAACGTCAGCCGTGAGTTTGACTATTATTTGGACACCAGTTTACCTCCAACCTTCGCATTTTCGCACCAGGTACCAGTACGTACGTTGTTATGTACCAGTTGCCGCTGTGACGGGTTGAGAATCGCGCTTGGTTTGATACCGAACCCTCTATATTCGCGTTAGTTTCTTGGCAACGTGTGATATGACAGCATCGCGTTTGCGCCTTGCTTGATCTTGAGTTTTTCGGTCTGCTGGATGTCGTCAATAGCATGAGCGTCTGCTGTTGGGCGCCATGGACGGAAGCACTCGAGCAACAATCAACGACAGATCTCGATCGCGGCTTTTGTTATTGTGATGGCGTGCTGAGGTCCCTTCCGCTCGCCGCCAAACTCCACCTACCGCCGTGTCGTTTGTTTTTGATATTGCTATTTTCCCGTAACCACACCTCGTCCTGAGGCATGGGTTTCCCCCTCCTCTATAACAGGCGTCGCGTCTTTTCGGCGGCCCTCCCCTCTGTTGACATTCGAACATTCGTAACTCCTCCAGTAACGAAAACGATGCTGTACCAACTTGTCTCGCATTTCTTTTCCAAATCACCAACCTAACCCCCCCCGCCCCACCCAACCGCGTCTGCGAAGAAGCTCAGGGGCGACAGCAGCGCCCAATAGGCAAACCATACCCCCCCCCCGCCCCACCCAACCGCGTCTGCGAAGAAGCTCAGGGGCGACAGCAGCGCCCAATAGGCAAACCATACCCCCCCCCCGCCCCACCCAACCGCGTCTGCGAAGAAGCTCAGGGGCGACAGCAGCGCCCAATAGGCAAACCATACCCCCCCCCCGCCCCACCCAACCGCGTCTGCGAAGAAGCTCAGGGGCGACAGCAGCGCCAAATAGGCAAACCATACCCCCCCCCCGCCCCGCCCTTTCGCGCACACCTTCCGGCAACCAACTGTACACCTATGCTCTATACCCCACACACCTCCGCCCAAATGTTGGAGTGCGTCTATTAGGAGGAGGAACGTTGCTCCGTCTCGAAAGGGATGCGTGGTCAATGGTCGTGGTCAATGGTCCAATTATTACCAGGTACAGCAAGCAACAAATGAGTATGCCCCCCACCCCCCTCCCGCACGCCACCCGCAAGCCAGCTGTGCCTACACGCTAAAAAAACAATCTCCCCCCCACCCCTCCTCCCGCACGCCACCTACCAGCCAGCTGTGCGTCTATACCATATACAACCCCGCCCCTCCCCCCTCCTCCAACACGCCACCCACCAGCCAGCTGTGCGCCTATACCCTACACAACCACACCATGGCGGAAGAAGTTGACTTCGAGCCCGAGTACGATGAGGAACAGCCCATGGATGAAGGCGAGGGTGAGGCAGAGGGGGGGGCTCAGGGGGACGAGGATATAGGTAACGGGAGCGCAGCAGCGGGGGCGGCGGGGACGCCGGGCAAGGGTAGGAAAGGCGCAACGAAAGGAAGAGGGCATCAGAACACCTCCATGGAGGTGGAAGACAGGTGAGAACACCAGTCGAGGCTTTCGTTTTGTAGGTGGATCTTCGTGTGTACCATTAATAATACGAGTAATTTTTTTGGTTGTTGTGGATGTTTTTTTCGTTGGTTTGTGATGGCACGGCGTGGAAGCGAGCTTATTCCGGGAGGGGGTGGGGTGGGGCAGGAAGGAAGTGCTGCTTTTTGGTGTCGTTTCGGACGTGCTCATGCGGGGCGGTGCCGCTTCTTGCCATCGATGTGGCACAAGCACTAATATAGTCAGTACTTGGCGACTTTGTGTGTGTCTCTGCCCTCGGACGGGATGTGATGATTCTGGCTTCGTTGCGAATATTATAGGAGTTTTGCGTGCTGGTTGCAGAGTTAGGGTTTTGTCGCAAAGTGTGCCCACCTGGGCTTTGGAGTACCTATGATAGATGATCTTTGTGATTCGTAGTCAAAGGAAGCCGGCGGAGGGCGGGGCGAGT
Source organism: Undaria pinnatifida (assembly GCA_012845835.1). Lineage (NCBI taxonomy): Eukaryota > Phaeophyceae > Laminariales > Alariaceae > Undaria > Undaria pinnatifida. The sequence goes on from JABAKD010000002.1 coordinate 27,729,213, forward strand.
TCTGCAACATGGCACGAGCTTTGCGACGTCCGGCCACGAGTTGATTGGAGTGCGGAAGTATTCTACGACAGTTGTGGAACACGTTGCGGGTGCAGCATACTTGACCAGTCAGATCCCAAGCGACAGAGGGAAGAAAGCCGAACTCTCGTAAAGCTGCATGCCACTCGGGACGGAAATGTAAGAACTGTTTGGTGCTCATCTGAATGCCCATAATGGTACACCAGTACCATAACAGAGAATCCGCCTGTTGTCTGGTGGCCGGCCAGTACTCCAAATACAATTTAGGAACGCGGCTATAGTCAGGTGGCCTGCCTGTTGTGGAAGCACAGCACCCTCTTGAGTGGTGAGGCGACTGCGCTGAAAGCGCTAGTGCCGCTGCTGCTGCTTCTGCTGTGAGGGGCGACGTGAGTGACACCGCCGCGCGTTCCGAATCGAGGCGCCGTCTTTGACGACTCTCGACGCGACCCTAGAGCATGCCACCCGCATCAACTGACAACAACCGGAAGTCGACGCGTGCTCCGTTTATTCTATCCTTTTTCCTGACACGTCAGCCGTGAGTTGGACAGCTTAAGACGTGTTTTTTCGTTCCGTTTCCGTTTCCTCTTTATTGAACCGTAATCTAACCATCCGCAAAGCGTTTGCTGCCGTTTCAACAGACGGGCTTGGAAATGACGACGGCGTTATTTTTTCCCCTATCTTCCCAACCGTCATCTAACAATGCGCGTCGCGCCCGCCCTCATTCATCGTCTCAGCTCTCGACTCCAATCGGACTTGTAGATGACGGCGGCGTTACTTGTTCTCAACCCTTACCTGGCCTCCCCCCCCCCCCCGCCCTCTGTTGCTGTCTCTGGGGTGGCCACACCAGAAAACAAAGTAACTTATTTGTCGCTGTCATCCATAAGCAAGAAAGCAGGCACAAGGTGCCGAAGTCCGTCTTACGAGCGGTTCTTGGAAGGATGCAGTTCACCCTTGATGCGACGCGCCGAACACCTCACGGCGCTTCCCGCTTGGTGCAAGCGATGGCTGCCTGGGTGGTGGAAACCCGACGTGTTCTGTCCCGGCATAGTACGGATGCGAGGGTCTATGGTCATACGACTACGGCCATGCACAAACTGAGTACACCCTCCCCCCCTCCTCAGTCTCAACGTCAGGAGACCGAGCTTTCACCCACAGACTATGAGAAAGATTGCCTCAAGTTACGTTGACGGATGCTGAACTACTAGGTTTTAGTGCGGAAAGCTCAGCCCTGCAGTCTTGACCGATGCACTTTTCCCCTTGATGGGGCACGTGTCCTGACATATTTGGCGACGACGGCGTTTTTGTGCTGTTCTGTTTTTTTTTACTACTAGGTTTTAGTGCGGAAAGCTCAGCCCTGCAGTCTTGACCGATGCACTTTTCCCCTTAATGGGGCACGTGTCCTGACATATTTGGCGACGACGGCGTTTTTTTGCTGTTGTGTTTTTTTTTTTTCAGATACGAGGGTCGCGGAGGCGTGTTCGAGTCGGTGGACGTCGGGCCGACCGGCGGGCCGCAGCGCAGCGTGGAGGGGTGGATCCTGTTCGTGCGCAACGTGCACGAGGAGGCGCAGGAGGATGATATCATGGACAAGTTCTCAGAGTTTGGCGCAGTGAAGAACCTGCACGTCAATCTCGACAGGCGCACGGGCTTCGTCAAGGTGTGTTTGTGGTGGAGGAGTGTGGTTTACATGTGGCTTGGGCGTGTGGTGCGGATGTGTGGTTTGGCGTATGATATGGGTGGGGGATTGGGGGAGGGGGGGGGTCATCGTTTAGACGTGTGATTTGTCGGCGTGTTTTGCGTTTGCATTCGTAAGTAGCAAACGGTGTTTCTAAGAGTAGAGGGTGTGAGCAGCGAGTTGGTGCTTCTAGGATTTGTGCGTGGTAGAGGTGCGTTTTTTTGTGTTTGTGTGAGTGGCGAGCGATGTTTTAGGGGACGGAAGTAGTGGCGGGATGCTTCCAGGACTTGCGCCGGGTAGAGGTCTGGTGGGCGGACGGGGGAGTGTATAATCTCAAGGTCTGCAAAGCCATGCCGCCTACCGGGTGGACACCGGACGGGCGCAGCAATCTCGATATCGATAAACCACGGCTCGAGTTTACGCCGGACCGGGAGACGCCAGCATCAGGTACTTACTCTGTGTTTACTTCACGATTAGGGATGTTTGGCATCCTACGCAACGGCCATACTCTTACTGTATGACGGATGATGACGGACCGTTCGCGGCGGCCACTTATGTGAGCGCCGGTATTGCAGCTCCTCACCTCCCGCCTCCATCCCTACCCTTCTTCTCCCACCTCCCCCCCCTCCCTACCCTCCCCCCCCAGCTCCCCCTAGCTCCAACCCCCCCGACACCCCCGACACCCCCCCATCCCCCCCCTACACCCGCCCCACCCTCCGACCCATCACCCCCCTCACCGTCACCCCCACCCCCGTACCTCCCACCCGCACCCCCTTCCTTTCTGTTGCCTCCGCGGTTAAAATTTAAAACGCCGTTTTGGCATAGGGTTACTGTTTGGTGGAATTTGAGAAGAAGGAGGAGGCGCAGCAAGCTATCGACGAGATGGACGGATCACAGCTTTTGGAGCAGGACATATCCGTCAAGTGGGCCTTCGTCAGGGGTAAGGGCCCTTCCTAACCAACCCCAAAAAAATGCGAACCCTGACCAAATGGCGCGTTTCCTGACATTTTGAAGTACTGAAATGTCGCGTAAATGGCGCGTTTCCTGACGTTTTGAAGTACTGAAATGTCGCGTTTTAAAAGAAAACGTCCCGTTTTTTCCAGGAATCCCGACATCAAAACTGTCAAGACTCAAAATCCGGATTCCTGACAAATAGCAAGATGCGTGAAAACGTCACTTTTTCGTTTGTTACGATTCCCGACTTTTTTTGTGTGTTGATTAGGAACAGTCCTAATTTATTGCTCACTAATCCCAAGCAGAGCGTCCCCAAAAACGTATATACACAAAAAGGTTGGAGTAGCTCCATTTAGTAGAGATCCAAGTCGGCACGACTTAAGTCACCAACTAGTTCATGTAGTCGGACTAATTACTCAGTCCTTTTCCGCAGGTGCCGACTATCCGACTTATTGGGTTTCCGGAAGGCTTGTTGATTGCGGAATATTGTTTTATCCGCGAATCGCTGCGGACATTGGCATGTGGCTTCCAAAAGGTCACAGCCTTCTGTTCGTCGATGGGATAGCATGTGTATCCACCCTAAATGATACCATTGCTATTAGTATGTTGAGGAGTTGGGGCTCGTTTTTCGCGAAAATTCGACAATTGATGTCAGGAGTGCAGCCCAAACTGGTGTTCGACCTTAACAAATAGTGCTGTTAATACTAGTAGGTTCAGAAGATGAGGCTCGGTTCTTCGCGAACGTACGACATTTGATGTAAGAAATTCAAGTCAAACTGGCCACAACCCACGTGCCGCCTAAAGCCAGCTGTGCGGCTGCTCTGCCTAGCGATTAGGTATCTTGGTCGTCAAATCCTGCCGACTCACAACCCCATCATTTTCGTACCAAAAAAGAAAGTCCCACATCGTTTTGAAGAAGGTTGTCCCCAAAAAAACGCGTGTGCAGTTCTCAAGAGGTTAAGTCTCCGCCTACCCCTCTCCCCTCTCGTTGATGTTGCCTCAGCAACCGCAGCCGCCGCCGTTCATTCGCGGACGCATGGTAGATGTGTTTGGTCGTTTTTAGTTTATGTTTGGGAGTCGATTGCGCCGACTTTTTTTGTGTGCAACGGCGTAGGCAAGCAGACGCTAAGCGCTCGGCGAGTGACTGTTGGTGTGCTGCTGACGTCATTTTCATGCCTCTTCGCCTGTCGCGCAACTTCTTTAGAATTGCGCCCACGTTTTTCTGTTTTTTCTCTGTTTTTTCTGGAAAAAATTGTTTGGAATTGGGGCAGACTTTTTTCCTGTTCTGAAAGGGTTGACCCTTTTATATTTGCACGAACGCTCCTCGGGACAAGCCCCGTAGATCTTGTGTGGAATAGTACTTTGCGGTACCGGTAATATTGTTAAGGCTTCTTCCTAACGAGCACAATAAATGTCAGGAATCGTGACAAAAAGGTTACGTTTTCGCTAATATTTTTTTTGTCCGGAATCCTGATTTTGAACAATTTTTAAACTTCCATAAAAGTGATGTCAGGATTCCCGACAATAAGAAAAACACGTTTTGTATTTTTTTGAGCGTAATTTTTTTGAACGTAATTTTTTTTGAGGATTTCGACATGTCAGGAATTGTGGTTTTCTGTCAGGAATGGTCATTGTTTGGGTTCGTTAAGAACAGCCCTTAACCGTATTGTGTCGAGATTCTCGCCTCGCTGCCTGCCTTGAACATGGTTGTAATGCCGCTTTTTTTCAAGTTTTTTTTTTTTCAAGATATTTGTCGCCAAAAACTTGGGTGCGGGATAATCACTGCTATTACTGTTCCTCCTGCTGCTGTTGATGCTTGGCGATGTGCAAGTCATGTGTTTCATTCGTTATTTGACCAGGTATTGGACGCTCAAATGCGATACTCGAAGTATGACTTTACATGCTGGTTGGCCAGACCAAATTCACAAAAGATTGAAATCTGTTTAGACGCCATCAACAAAGGGACGTACTGTAGTGTGTATGCAAGAGATTACACGAAGGGAAGAAGAATGGATCGGGTGAAAGTGTTAGTATTCGGTGAATTGTGTGAGCTTTGCGTTTAGAATGAATTTTGCACTGCACATTGTTGGAAGGCAAAATTTAACAATACACCGAAACTTTTTTTTTTTTTTTTTTTCGGTTCGCGTTTGCACAGGAGGCAAGGGCACGGGGCAGCCCGGGAGGAGGCGGCGATAGGCAATCGACTTCTCGTCGCGCAAGCATAGCGGGATGTTGGAGACGCATAGGGGATGGGGGGGGGGGGGGGGGGTCAAGAGACGGTGAATTGTGGAATTCAGTGTAGGCATTGAACATGGTGCGGGTGGCATGGCATGCACGGAAAATAAATAAATAAATGAATAAATACAGTGAATAAAAGAAAATAAAAATAACGATGGCAGGGGTCGGTGTGTCGGTGCCGCCTTTTGTCCTTTGTTGTCAATTTGTCAAAATTGCCCCCTCCGAAACTGCGTTGGTTCTCCTTTGGCTTTTTTTTCGTAGCTGGTGAGCGCTGTTAGGAAAACTGTTGGGAAAGAGTGGTATGAAGTATAGCCTGCTGCTGCTTAGGAACGTAATACGGTATGTACTGCTGCTTACGACTGTGGTATGGTGCACTGCTGCTACCGTGTTGCGCGGTTTATCCAGGCAGGAAGCGGCGTAATTTTTGTAGAAACAGGAGGCAGCGATGGCCGCCGTGACCGCCGAACGGCCACGCTGCTCTCTGCCCCTAGCGTCTACTATGGTCTGCTGCTGCTGCGGCGGCGGCTGTATGAGATAGTTTTTGTCCAGGCAGGAATGGACGTAAAATTAGCGAAGTAGTAGAAGGCAGCGTTGGTCGCGGGGACCACCAAACGACCGCGCTGCTCTCCTTTTCTCGCCGCCCTAGGCGTCTACTGGTAACGCCATCATTGTATCGTCACGTTGCACCTTGCAGGGCAGTGCCAACGTGTGCGCTTGCCAGCAGCTCGTCTCGCTCCACCCTAGCCCAGATAAATGGCCTCCGTTTTGCCTGAAAATCGATAGAGCCGTTTTCCCTGAAAAACGAAAAAGCTTTACATTGCCTCGTTGCTAGTTGGGCAGGGTCTCGGCCTTTGCTTCGGTTGGGCTTGTCGAGCGGTCTACTAGAGGGTGAAGTGCTTCAAGGAGGCCATGTTCCTGCACGATTTCGATGCCCTGCAGTTACTATTTTGCCCGAAAATCGAGAAATTTCGTGGTTGGCACCGTCCGTCCCCTCTTTACTTCGTGGCAGGTTAACCCGTTTTTGCCACGGCGCTTGTGGTACCCCGGCCCCATGAGTTCGTTTTTTTACCCCGTTAGAACTGCGGCCGCGTTTTCGGAGACAAATGTGTCGGATATAGGGTGCGATAATTTTGCAGTGGAGCAAGCAGCACCGTTTTGCTCGTCCGCGACTGCTTGCTTCGTGCGCGAGCACGCCCGGACCGCCGCCGTCGCGGCCATGAGCGACGAGAAGGTTTAGGTCATAACGCTGCCACCATCAATATCTCCAGGGTTTGGTGTCTGGTGGCGTCGCCAGATGTGACGGCCGGTTGGTTGTGACGTGGCTTGTTAGACCTCTGGCGACCTCCGCCACGTAAAATGCGCCCGTGGTGTGCCGCTCTCTCGCCCATCCACCCACTCTGGCGATACGATGCTGTGTAGCGCGATGCAAGGCTACCACGATAAATATCCTCTATATACACGCGTAGTCCGTCGGTACCCTGCGTGGTATATGCGTACGCGCTCAAAAGCGCCCGCGTTTGTTTTTGAAACTTGCTCGCGACCAAACTGGCGATTCACGCGCTGAAGATATGTTTTTGGGGCCATAAATGTGTTCAGCTGGCGAAATAGTGCACGCGGATTCGTGTGCGAAGGGGTACCAACGAGCTGCAGGAAGCAGCAGCTAGCTGCTGCAAGCAGCCCTCATCAAAACTCCGCCCCCCCTTTCCTTGTGTGTGGAAATCGAGCCTACCAAGATCGGCTTTGATGTAGTTTTGTGAGGACCCCAAAGCGGAGTAACGCACGACATTTGATTGGTGAAGGAGTGGTTCATAACGACAGGCAGGCATACGTACCATGCGGCTTTGGCGGCATCGTGCGTGTGCAGATGGTTGAGGGAGGGAGGTACATATGGTTGGGAGGGAGGGTCGTTTTCGAGGACCTTTTGGGGGCTTTTTGTTTTTGCGCACCAAGATGGGGAAAAGTGGTTGCAAGAGACTAAATAAAAGTAAGAGGTATTTCCTTTTTTTCAACAAGATGGGAGGGGGGGGGGGATGTTGCGGGAGACCAAGTAGTGAGATTTTTCCTTTTTGCCTCGCGCATGGTGGGGGCGGCGTTCGCGATGACGCCAGCGCGGTACAGTATAGTACGATTATTAACATACAGTTAATATTCTGCTTTTCGTCGACGTAAAGGAAATGAAAGATCACTAAGACCGAGGAGGGGGGGAGTAGTCGTGGCTATTTTTTGGGGGGCCGCGAACTCGTATGGATCCGCGCGCGCATGGACGGACGCAAGACAATCAATAAAAAACGACATCAACCAAATGTGATCCCCGCGTCGGACCGCGTCGGAAACGATGGAAAATGGATCACGAATCAGACAGATCACTTATTATCCCCACTTGATCTAAACATATTTTAGGGAAGATCTGTATGGTGTTCTAGCACATGTTACCGGATGAGAGCTGTACGATCAGCATGATCTAGCACAAGTTCTCTCGGTCAGATATGTACTCTGTATAGACATACTTACAAATACATCGGCACGTGATTCGTCTTGGAATCGGTTCATGATAAGGTCCTGCTTCGCTCCCAACGCTCCCACCCGGAACGCCCCTGCCTAAGCCTTCCTCTCGGAGAACCTTCCCCGCGCCATTATTTGCGTTCCTTGCATTCTTCGACTTCTTGTTCTGCGGGACCGCCCAAAAACTAGCTTCAAGACGAAGCCTCCAGCACTGCTTCAAGATGAACATCCCCGTATTAATTTCAAGATAATGTTTTCCACGCTAAAATCAATATTTTTTTAATCAAACTTTTTTTCAAAAAGTCGAAAAAAAGTTTAAAAAAAAAATGGATCTTAAAAACTCTGGGCAGAATGAAAAAGAGTCCAAAATGTGCAATATAGCCATTCCCACACTAAATCCAACAGTAAAAGTGCCGACAAACAAAATAGGTAGAAAACTGTGTCCGAATACGAGCCTACCAGGTACACGTTTACTTGGCAAATATTATTAAAAATACACTACAGCGGTGAGATCGAAGATTTTGTCGAAACTTATCTTTGCAAGCTGTGTGTGATACTCCGATCGCGCGTATTACTGGGTGTGTGTCCTCATATATCGTATGACACGTTATTCACAGACTACAAGTACACGTTTGTGTTGCGCCTTTTTTTTCTGCTCAAATCACAATAAAAACACACACACATACAATGAGATAAAGGGGCTGTTACAAACACAGGCCACCCTTTGCAGGTTTCTCTACTAGGCAGGTTCCACGTTCGTCACTCTCTTGTACTAGATAAGCTCTTGCATTAGACTAGTCCCACATACGCCACGGACGAACTGAATAGCGTTCAATTCCGCGAGGCAAAAGCATCATCCCCTTTTTCCTACACGCACATGTCTTCGAAGGCATGTGAAACCCTTTTATATCCAGCCGTATCCCATACATTACATCTTGTTAGGCTCCCAAGAGAATACCGTAACACTAGCCCACCCTGATGAGCCGTATATGTGTCGTTCTACGGTAGCCCCCCCAACGTTTGTTTAACGAAATTGCTGGTTTTGAAACCAGCTCCCGGCCGTATCTCCTGAAAAGCGGTGCCCCTTGCCACCCCAACGCCATCGTTCGATCGTCCGCTGCAAACAAAAACATATTTTGAGGGTATTTTTTTTAATATCATGCGTTCTCGTGTAGAGCAGCCACTAAACTTTCGTTAAAGAAAACTTTCGTTACTTGAAATCGCTGGGGTTTTTTTTTGGGGGGGGGATATCGTAGAATCAGTGATATGCAGAAATATGAAAGATTCGGGGAAGCACCGGTTCCACGATCTAGAACATGACTCGAAGATGCGGCTCTTCATAACCTACTCCCACACCTCTATCCTGCTTTGGCTCCCAGGGGAATACCATAGCACCCACCCACAGCTCTTCGAGTTACTGTGAAATTAAAGGTGGGGGACACAGAGTGCCCCCTGCAGGTCTGCCAATTGAGCAGGTCCTCGGAGAGTACTCACTTTCGTTCCTTCGTAGAGATGTAGCTTTATTCGTTTCCACCAGAGCCCGGGATAGCTTGTGAGATCGGAGGCGCGTGCCTCCGATCTAAATCCTAACTTCCCCGAATATAAACCGCCAACCTTATCATACGAAACCCATCCAAATGATCTCAAATTCGGATACTCTCACGCCTTTCGAGGCCGTATCTTAGCACTAGCCCACCCTGATGAGTCACCCTGATGAGTCGCATATGCAGAAATATGGGAGATTCGGGGAAACTCCGGTTCTACGAACTAGACCATGAGTCGAAGATGCGGCTCCTCAAAACCCACTCCCACACCTCTAACCGTCTGGCTATCTATGGAGCCAGGAACACGCGAGCTCGTGCCCCACACCGAAAGCACTGTCTTGGGTGGGCTCGTGCCCCGCACTGAACATGCTGCCTTGGGTGCGCTCCCTCTCACCTCTACCGCGTTTCACGATTTTCGCACACACGAGCCACGTATAAGGATTGACGGCCTTTCTGTTTCCCCGGGGAGATTCGTCGCTCGTGTTTCTGCCTCCGTCGCCACTGCCAAAGGCTGTACCGGCCGCGGGTCGATTTCACCTGCCGCCGACACTGTTTTTGCTTCGGTTTTTGCCATACCCATCGAGGGCGGCACGGGCTCTGCAGAAGCCCTGGCTGCAGCGACGCCCATCGCACAGCCGACTTATCTATCCCGGAGTTCTTTACAGGAGACGGCCCCCGCCGCGACCACCGGTCATAGAATAGCGTCCAGCTGATCAGGCTGGAGGCCGTGGAGTCACCACTGGCCCGTCGCGCAGTGTCGGATCTTCTTCCTGTGCCACTGGGGCAGACGTAGCCTGAAACACGTGGGTTAGCGTGTTAAAAGACGAAGCAGGGTCCGTAAACCCTGTGGGCGTCTTCTGGAGCGGGGCTCGGGCAAGGCAATTACTGTTGCCGTCGAGCATGTATCATAAGGACAGAGCAGCACACAGCACGGCAAAGTCAGCCCTCAAAGCCTCATATTATGTGCCGGTAAGTGTGTGTACTGCTATGCATTCGCATTTCAACGTTATTCGTTGATTTTCCTATCTCGATCCTCTTTATGTTGTATTTTCGCGAATTACACCCGTGCTGCTGATTAGAATGTGGCATCACCAGCAAGCACACAGCACAGCACATGACAAGCAGCTCTGCACAAGCAGCTTTTGGCATTATCAAATCGCTAGTTGCACCAAATCATGGGCCTCTACTTTCTACCCCTTCTCATTGTGTTTTACTTTTCCTTGCGCGAACGTAGCGGGCGGTGTCAGCCGCCCGCGGAGCGGAGTCTTTGTATATACACAAATCCCGCACAACATGTATCATAATGGTAGATAAAGGATTTACTGCACGACGCAGATTATCTAGATTGTGATCTCTCCCTGGTGTGAATGGATTGTTTGAGGGGAAAAGTACGGTAGTCTGTCTCGCCTTGAGTAAGATCGAGGGATAAAATTTTGAACGTAATCGAATTCCCCGTGACGCTATTAATAGGCTCTGTTTTTCTATACCGCAAAACGAAGAACAGTAATCGATCACACCTCGGATAAACACTCGGATAACACTCACCATTGGCATTCACGTTGTGGGATATAACACGGCGGCCTGACCACGTCGTTATACATACCTCGAAAGAAAGTGCTAGTACAGGAGGAGTAGCAGTCGTGTAAATGCGGCAACGCAGTGGCAAGTGTTGATCCACGAGCAACGTGCACTCGCATTAATAACGTGGTATTTCTGTTTGATCTCTTCGACTCTAGGATAATAACGTTGGGGTACGAACACCGTCGTAACATAATGCATGTCAGGATCACATCATGCATGTCAGGAGTTGTTCAGACTCTTGTGCTACCATCCCAACATGCACAGAGTCGTCGTCTGCCGATGTGCTAACGTGGGGACGTAGTTTTAGTTTTACTCTCCAGTGAGCGTTAGACATAGCATTAAACACTGTGTGGAAAATTTCAAGGGGGTGAATGCGAGGCATAACACGCTATGAATAATGCCTTTAGAGGCTAAGCTCTAAAGGTGAAAGATATCTACCACCGGATATCAGAAGAACGTGCTATTCGCCTATTTACACAAGCTCCAAACCTACTAAATATTTTCCTCGACTGGTGTCCCGGCACACCTCTAGGCGTACACACCCTCTCGAGTCACCGCAGTTCCCCACCGTTCCGATGCTGCTTACGATGTTTCAGCTCGTTTGGCATCGGATGTGTCTTGTGGCGGTGTTGAACACGCAGCGCGTGAGCCTTCTGGGACACGCTTTCGAGCTGGCATCCAATGCTAAGTATACCAGGCACTCCATGAGTTTTCCTCTAGACTGTGTACGCGTAAATGGCCACACCAACCTTTCCACTTCAGATGCGCAATTCCCCAATAATCCGTCAGTGATCGCACCACGGCGGACTGCTAGCCACTCGTGCCTCCTCCGTATGCACTCGCTCGTCTTCAAAAATCTTCGATTGGCCGATCCTTCTTCTCCCACCCTCCCTCTCTCTCCCGCCCCCTGGTTGTGCTTGGTTTGATTGCGTATATAGTAGGTAGCGAAAATAGCGAAAATGCTATTTTGGGGAAAGCTCGTTTTTTGCTCTATAATAAACACGCGTGGTCATGCTCGTATCTCGCCTGCACACTACAGTGAATGGGTTCTTCTCGTTCAACCGTTATTTCTAACTATCCATATCCAGCCCATTCATTCCTCCCTCCTTCCGTGTCAACATTGCCTCAAGCTCGGAGCACCCTTCGTCGTTCGTCCCTAGTAGTACTGCTACTGCAACGTCCCTGGCTGAATCTACAATAGCCCACCCAAGAAAAACAGTGACGTTCCTTAACGAACATTTCATGGCTGCTCGAAACGAGGAAGGATGCTATGGAAACAAATATCTTCACTGTGCAAAGGACTATCAAACAATGACGTTGAGGTGGCAAGGGGCACTGTATTTCAGGAGATATAGTCGATGGAGCTGGTTTCAACACCGGCGATTTCGTTGAAGAAAATTGGGGAGGCTACTACCGTAGAACGACTCTCCTGTCGCTATACGCATATGCACGACACGAACATGACGTCACAGGTATGTCACAATGCGTCACCCTAAACATGCCTTCGAAGGCATTCGCTCGCGCAATCCCACCAAACGCTTCTATGCGCTATTCCTAAACAGCTACGAAGTATACTCGAAAAGTATCAGACTAACTGGTGGTTCTTCACTTGAGGAGCTAAACCGGCAGGGTGTACCTTTTTTTTTGGCTCAAAAATCGCAGCCCGTACTGTGGGATGACTCTTCGTTGGAGTGGAAATTGTGCCAACAAATTATCGTGTTCCTTCACGAGGAAAAATTAGCCTCCCGCAGTAGAGGTGCGGTAGTAGGTTTTGAGGAGATCTCCCATCCATGTTCTAGTTCGTGGAACCGATCTTTCCTCGATTTTTCCGTATTTCTGCGGCTCATCAGGGTGGGCTAGTGTTATGGTATTTCCCCGGGGAGCTGTAAAGGCTCAAGATCTAGGAGTCTAGGATCTAGTAATACATTAAAGCAATGACGTAGGTCTTCCTGCCCCCTGCAGACTGCTGTGGCGAACCTTGGCGAAGGCTCTGGTCTCCCTCCCCCCCAAGCGGGTTGTCAGTTCCCGGCGGGCGTGCTGCCTCCGACCGCCGGTCCAGTTAAGTTGTGTACGCGGTGTAACGGGTCCCGTTGATCGGCTTGTCAAACTTCTGTTGGGATTTCCGTGAGTCAATGGTGACCGTGCATGCACTGGCAGCATGTCGACCTCTGGGGGGCTTGGGGACGGGTACCCCTATGTACTACAGTATTACCCCAGTATACCCAAGATTCCGGGACGATGCCTGCCCCTGCCATCGCCTCCTCCATGCCCTCCCATGCATCTTGAATCTCCCAGAAGCTCCCTTTGAGCCCGGCGATGGCGCTCGATTAAAGGGCGCCCCTCTCCACTCGGTCTCCTAACCGGTTAGGGTTCGGCAGAACCTCCGATGGATCCCGACCCTGTTCCAAAAAGAAACAAGCATTCCTCAATTCCGTCGACAGGAGTCCTCTAACGATTTCGCCCCATTAGAAAGACGTGGTTGGGCTTGCTAGTGAGATTGAGATGGAAACCGATCACCCGGGCACCCCTCCTGGAAAAACCATTGTACCTTCGCCATTGCCGGTAGCTCGAGCGTGTTCTCTTACGCCCATTGCGCCCGATTGTCCGCCCTCCAGCATGTTTCGAGGGACAGCTCCGTTTCCACAATCCTTTCAAGTTATCTAGACCTTTACCTGAGAGATTTTTGATGGCGATGAAAGCCGCCGCTTGCTTGTCCGGCATATCGGTGAGACAGCGTGCAAAACGACCTGCGCTTCCTTTCCTCACTTCCCCTTTCACTCGTTTCAGTACGTGTTCCCCTGTCCCGATTGGAACGCCCAACACCATCACCCCTCCATTTTCATTCCCAACGTCGAAACTTGCAAGGAGCAAAATATACTCCGGCGTTGGGGCGTACCTTTTCGGAGGTAGCACCGCGGTCTTGACGGGGCTGACCACGATGCCGGTGTCATCTAGCGTCGAGTGGGGAGAAGCCAATGGCTCTAATCGTGTCGAAGAGATAGACAGTCCGTGTGAGCTAAGGGTTCCACTCCTTCTCGCTCAAAACTGTCTCTAACAAGCATCAGCCCAGGCCTCAACGCCAGATAGGACGTTACCGATCCAGTAGGGTCCCCCTACTGGACTTCGCTGGAGCAAGCTATCGTCCTGGTCTTCTCCGAGTCAATCCGACAAAAAAATATGCGCCGCTCTTATACCATAATACTTGGTCACTATGTGCGTGAGCTCTGGCACGCTGCTGGCCACCTCTCCAAGCACCGTGGTCTTGTTGACCATGTTAAATAACTTTGGAGCAGTTCGTGATCTAACTGGCCGGTTGCCCGTCTCAAACTGTATAGTGTGTATGCCCTCAGTGCCACGTGTTCCGTCCCTCCGGGTGACGCGACCCCAAAAAGTCCCACCTCTCGAGTGCTTGCTTGCTAAACGACGAGCCAATTCGCATCTACGTTCCCCTGCTCATGCGCCCTTGGATCATATGCAAGTTTGTCACTCGACGGCCTCTTGTCACCTTGGCACCACGCGCACGTTGCGCATGCTGGAGCGGTTTTATTGGTGAATTGGCATGAATGTGTGCACTCGGTGGTGGCTTCGCCACTGCTTAAAGTGCCAAGCGCGGAAACCCCACGGCTGCCTGTCCGCTGGCCCATCATCTCAAGGCCTCTACCGGAAGGTCCAGGTGTCGCCGTCAGTGTTGACTACTTCGGCCCCCTTCCGGTCACACCACGAGACAACACCTACATTCTGCTGTTCACCTATTGCTTCAGTCGTCGGGCCGACATGTTTCCCGTCACTGCCACTGAGTTCACCGCGGAGGGTACAGCCAATATGCTGGTGAACCGATACATCCCCTTGTGGGGGTGCCCGCGCACCATACTCTCGGACAACGGACTGCAGTTCTACTCCAAGCTTTCGCAAGCTGTACATCAGCTGTTGGGTGTGCACAAGCTTGCTACAAGCTCCTATCATCCCAACTGTAACGGGGGCGTTGAGCGGGTGAACCACACTATGGCCCAAATGCTGGCTATGGTCGTCAACGAGCGACAAGACGATTGGGACTTGCATCTGCCCCACGTCGAATTCGCTTACAACAATTCCGTCAGCGCGGCGACGGGTCTGGCGCCCAACGAGGTCACATGGGTAGGCTCCCACGGCTCCCCCTGACGGTTTTCGACCACACTGGTGTCGTGGGACACCAGAGTCTGGCCCGTGACCACCTGACCTATTGCGATTTGGCCATCAACCGGCAAAAACGCACGAACGACATTTTCCGCGCATACCATGCCCTCACCGTTTCTCGTGTTAACCGCAGAAACTCCGCCCTCGCAGACGTGCTGCGTCCAGCACCTAACTTCGCTACGGGTGGTTGGCCATGGGTGTACAATTCTGCCTCTACCATCCGCCAGGGTGTGAAGGCGAACAACGACGCCAAGGTACTCAAGGCCAAACTCGCGCTTAACTGGACGGGTCCGTACAAGATTCTGGCAGTCGGTCCCTGTTTCGCCGCCGAGACCCCGGACGGTTCGTCGCTCGGGAGCAACCTCCTCTAGTTGGATCTCCCTTCCGACCTGCCCGATTTGGACGCTCGTCGGCGTGTGGCCATCGAGCGCTGCAAACCCTGCGCCAACTCCCACGACAGTGGGGACATACCCAAATACCTACCGGCGGGGCTGACACAGTATGTGCTCAACAAATTTTCCAAGAAGTCCCCGCCGTACCACGTCACTCAAGACGACGTTTCGACTCCCCTCCAACGGCTGGAGGTGGAGCAGATCACCGGTCATCAGTCGGCACGGGGGCGAGGTGGCGTCATTGCGGTGCTATACAATACGAATTGGGCGGGACTCTCCGAACCTTCTAGGGAGCGGGAAATGGACCTCCACCTCTCCCGCTCCCACATCTTGCGTTATTGGGCTGGAACCCCGGACCAGCACCGCCAAACCAACCACCTCTACCGCCGAATGCGGATCAGGGCGGCACAGCGCGAGCTCTCCCGCAACAACGGGGAACGTTTCCTAGCGCCGGGCTACACCTGTGTTCCCCGCGCCGATTGGCTTCGTCGCTACCACGACACAGTACTTCCTAAGCAAGCCCACTTTTGGTACAAGGGAGACGATGGGTTATGGTGGTTTGGAAAAATCAGCGCGAGCATTACCGAGGACAAGGTATACCTGGTCCGCTTTCTGGACGACCCGGGACCATTTAAACTTCCTCTTCCCCGGGCGCGCTACACGACTTCGACGGGAGCTGTACGAGGCTCTTGGTGCCTGCAAGTTCACCTCGCCAGTGCGTTTCCTCGGGGAATCCAACGTAACGTAGACGAATCGCGAGGCGCGGCCGTGGCCAGTTGACTTTCAAGCCGCCAATGCCCCTCGATAATTCTCCATTTTTGGGGTTATGAGGTTTGAGTCTTTGTCTTTGGGTTATTCGTAGTGTCCTGAGAGTCTTCGTCGGGTTTTGGGGCGGTTCTTTCCATTTTTTTTTTTTTTTGTCCTGCCGAACCCCCTGCTCAGTGCCGGGCCAGGGTTCGGGTAAGACGCCGCTATCTGAGGCGCAGGGCTGTCGCTTTTTCGTCGTTGTTCAATTTCGTCCTGCCGCCGCCCTCCTCAGCCCAGAGCCGGGGGGCGACCAGGGTACCCTGTTCGCGCGTAACGTGGTGCGGGGCTATGTACGGGTCTGTGTGTAATATTTTATCTTTTTGTGTGTTGTATTTGTTCTACTTTTGTTTTTTCGGCTAAACACTCCCCCCCCTCACGGGGCTGTAGGTGTTGCCACCTTCCATCCCGGATATTTGTCGTTTCCTAGTCTAAGCCCCCGCCATGCTAATGGTCCGCGGGAGGTTCTTCGCATGACTCCTCCCTTGTGTTAGCGCCTGTGTTCCCCTCCATATCGACGAGGGCTCGCCTCGCCAGAGTACCTTTTCTGTGGTTGGTTTGCCGTAGAGCCTTTTCTGCCCCCCCCACCGGTATGCGGCAGGTTCTAGAGCCTTTTCTGCTCCCCCCTCCACACCGGCGGCACGCGGCTGGTTTTTGATGGGTGACTTTTGCTTTGTTGTAGGGTCTGCGTTTCCTTCAACTGCTTTTCTTCGCGTGTTCCTGGCTCCATAGCCAGACCGTTAGAGGTGTGGGAGTGGGTTTTGAGAAGCCGCATATTCGACTCATGGTCTAGTTCGTAGAACCGGAGTTTCCCCGAATCTCCCATATTTCTGCATATGCGGCTCATCAGGGTGGGCTAGTGTTTAGATACGGCCTCGAAAGGTCTATATTGATCCGAATTGAGATCATTTGGATGGGTTTCGTATGATAAGGTTGGCGTTTTATATTCGGGAAAGTTAGGAAATAGGTCGGAGGCACGTGCCTCCGATCTCAGAAGCTATCCGGGGCTCTGGTGGAATCGAATAAAGCTACGACTACGAAGGCTAAGAAAGTGAGTACTCTCCGAGGACCTGCTCAATTGGCAGACCTGCAGGGGGCACTCTGTGTCCCCACCTATAACCTTTCAATAATTCGTAGGGAGATGTGAATATTGTTAGCAGGAGGGTGTATGGTACCACCATAACAACAACAGCTGGCAGGCACTCACGACGTCGTGTGTCATCACACAGCATCACAGCATTACTAATAGTAGTAGTGGTAGTAGCAGTAGTAGTAGTAGTAGTAGTAGTAGTAGTAGTAGTAGTAGTAGTAGTAGTAGTAGTAGTAGCAGCAGCAGTAGTAGTAGTAGTAGTAGTAGTAGTAGTAGTAGTAGTATAGACTACCTATGATACTGCATGCAGTAGTAGTCGAGAGAAAGACATTTCGTGCTCGCCGTTTTCTGAAGTAAATGTCTTTCTCTCTATAATAAGTAGTACTCGTAGTAGTATATACCGAACAGCTGGGAAAGAAGGACAGGCAAGGCTGTGAGATCCGCCGGGAAAAACAAGGAACCGGAGGCCTTTTTAATTATTGTATTTTACAAGTATTTGTTTTTAATTAAAAATACGCTTCAGCTGTGAGATCGACCAAAAATGTTTTTCGATCAACACCCAGCTTTGCAAGCTATAAATATGTACTACTGACTGACGACGTTAAATTATTATATATAGTGAGGACAACACTACGCACAATCGAGTCTCTTTCTTTCCTGTCAAAGTGTACGTACGTATGTAACACGAGGCGTTTTTTGTGCGTACAAGAACCCACAGGCAGGCACGCCAAAAACTTTATGTGCCATTTTTCCTTACTACTCCGGAGTATATACCAACGCCCCCTCCTTCCCCACCACCCGCACCATCGCCTAGACGTAGCACCACGCGTATAGCAAGCTCCTCACTGATATACATCTATGCGACCTAAAGCTGTTGTTGGAAATCCCTCTTTCGAACACTCTGCCCTCTCCTCACTGGCTGTACGACTACAGGATATACATGATAACTGATGCATTCCTTCCACAACCGTCAGATATGTCCCCTTGAAGGATTAATAGTTTCCGCGCACAGATTGTGAGTTGTCCCCCCCCCCCCCCCTGCTCCTTCTTATTCAAACGCCCCACCTAAAATCAAAATCTGCCAGAGTAATAAACGATACCAGGCAGTGGATATCACCTCATAACCTTTCTAACCATCAATGCCGTATAGCTCCAATTCATACCCCCCGCCACTCCCCCCCCCCCCCGCCCCACCCCTCAACGCCCCCTGCTTCCCCACCACCCGCACCATCGCCTAGACCTAGCACCACGCGTATAGCAAGCTCCTAACTGATATAAATCTATGCGACCTAAAGCTGTTGTTGGAAATCCCCGTCCCACCCCCCCCTTCAAACACTCCGCCCTCTCCTCACTGGTTGTACGACTTACAGGATATACATACATATATGTATGATAAATTGATGCATTCCTTCCACAACAACCGTCAGATTTGTCCCCTTAAAAGATTTATAGTTTCCGCGCATAGGTTGAGTTCCCCCCCCACCCCCTCCCCCCCCGCTCCCTCTTGTTCAAACCCAGCCCCCCACGCCCTTAAAACTTTGCCCTCCCCTCACCGGTTATACGACTTACAGGATATACACTTGATAAACTGATGCATTTCCTTCCACAGCTGTCACATTTTGTCCCCCTAAAAAACGGGATTTATACTTTCCGCGCACAGAATGACTAACGTCACCCTGTTGACCCTGGTACAAGCTACACTGTAGTTTCAAGGGGAGTCGCCGACCTATATCCTTAATGAGGACACACACACCGTAATACGCGCGATCGGAGTGTCGCACACAGCTTGCAAAGATGAGTTTCGACAAAATCTTTTCGATCTCACACACAGCTGGACTGGAGGAGTGTATTTTTATTTTTATAATATACTAATATACTGTACTAATATACTCCGCATTTGATATCACGTCATTATCTTTCTAGCCATCCATGACGTAGCTTTCATTCACCGCCCCCCCCCCCTAACGCCCCCTCCTTCCCCACCACCAGCACGATCGCCTAGACCTAGCACCACGCGTATAGCAAGCCCCTACATATATGCGTAATACGCGCGATCGCAGTATCACACACAAGCTTGCAAAGATGACTTTCGACCAAATCTTCGATCTCTCAGCTGGAGTGTATTTTATATTATATGTGACCTAAACCTCTTAAAAACCGTCCCCCCCCCCCCCGAAACCCCCCCCCCCCCCGAAACCCCCCCCTCCCGAACCCCCCCCCCCCCCGAACCCCTCCCCCCCGACCCCCGTTTTTTATTCTTATTTTATTTTATTCCGCTCTCTCTTGCTCAAACGCCCCACCTAATATCGAAATCTGCCAGAGTAATGAACACTCCCACGCACTTGATATCACCTCATTATCTTTACAGAGCCACCCATGCCGCTGCTGCAATCCCCCCCCCCCCCCCCCCCCTCCTTCCCTACCACCCGCACCATCGCCTAGACCTAGCACCACGCGTATAGCAAACCCCTACATCTATGCGACCTGATGTTTAAAAAACCCTTTCGTCCCCCCCCCCCCTTCCCCCCGTTCCCCCCTCCCCCCCCTTCCCCCCTCCCCCCCCCCCCACCCCCACCCCCTCGAACGCTCCGCCCTCTCCTCACTGACTGTACGACTTACAGGATAGGATTTATTTATAGTTTCCACGCACAGATTGAGCTGCCCACCCCCCCCCCCTTCCCTCTTGATCAAACCTAGGCCCCCACGTCCTTGAAAACTCCGCCCTCCCCTCACCGGTTATTCTACGTACAGAATTCACTTGATGAACTGAAGCATTTCCTTCCACAGCTGTCACATTTTGTCCCCCTCGAAAACGTTTTTTTTTATAGTCTCCGCGCACAGACTGACTAACATCACCCTGTTGACCCTGATAGCTACATACATACACTGTATGTAGTTGCAAGGCGGGTCGCCGACCTATCTATATCCTTAATGAGGACACACAACCCGTAATACGCGCGATCTCGGAGTATCACACACAGCTTGCAAATACGATGAGTTTCGACAAAATCTTCGATCTCACAGCTGGAGTGTACTTTTATTTTTATAATAATGGTGGGTGGTGCATGTGCACTCATCATCATACAACTTGTTTTACATATCATCGGTGATGATATCGGGAAAAAAACAGTAACATTATTATTACCAACAACACCGTCTTCGTCGTTCCTATTATACGAGGCTCTTTTTACATCATACGAAGTATGTATATATATTTTTATTTTGGCGCACACATACATCTATCTGATTCTTCATTAAAACCAGACTACTATTATAATATTATTTTATACAGACAGCAGACACAGAGCTCTTAGATCTACCACACGGTGCACCTTAAGTAACTTGCTTGCTTGCCGAAGATAATAATAATAAATAGTAGTAGTAGTAGTATAGTATAATAATAGTAGCATTATTAGTAGATAGAGTAGTACTGCTGCTGTGTTGTAGTAGTGCAGTATACTGTTGTTGTAGCAGAGTAGTAGTGTTATTAATATAGTTTAGACTAGTAGTACCTGGTAGTAGTATATTAATAGTATAGACTAGTATACGTAGTAGTAGAAGAAGAGTAAAAGTATATGCACGTAATGTATATAGAAGAAGTATAATAATAGGTGTGAACTCTACAAGGCAGAGCTGGATTTTAACACGCCGAGAGCATCTATCATCGGTGATCTGATGTGCTTTTGAAGCATCGTCCGAGGGACGGACGGACCGTCCCTATCTATCGCGGAAAGTCGCCTCTCTTCTGCAAGGAACACGCCTCTTCAGAACTCTGCCAGATTATCCCTCCCTGTTGTGGCCACTGACTGTTCAACAGTTAGTTGTTGTGGCCGAGGTCGCATTTTCGCGCAGGGTAAATATGTAGACTATTAATAGATAGATACAAACTAGGCCTGATGAACCGATAGGCCGCGAGGGGAAGGGAGGAAGAAGCCGGAGGACTGCGGCCAAAATGACCTGGAAATGGAATGTTGTTGAGGATTATTAAGCTCTAGACTCTACTAGACTACAGTATACTGTTGTTGTTATTATATCGTAGCAGCTAAATAAAATGAAAAAAAGATGTTGGGGAAGGGATATTTTGGGAAGTAGATAATAAATAATAAATAATGGGGTTGGCCTCGGGTTGGCCAAGGGTTTTGGCAGCTATCATCATGTCTTTCTTTGGTTGTCAGTTGGCGGACGGGGTGATAGACAGATAGGAGATATACTACTCGCTACTTTGGTCAGTCTAGGGTACATACTGCTTTAGGAAGGATGTTCGATTTATAATATCGGAACGACATTGACAATTAATTGGACATGGACGCTATATTATGGTCGGAGGACAAAAATAATACTAATCAATGCGTTGTGGTCGATACGATCGGTAAAAAAAAAGGTGAAACGCCACGGCGGCCGAACTGATGAGGGCCTTCGTATCATGCAGATCCCAAAAAACAACAAACAAGACTCTTCGTTTCTCTCTCTCGCCCCCAATCGCCATCTCTTCAAGGCTTGTGTCTTCTGCCCCGCCTCTTCCAAAGGGAGAATTGTTTTTGAAATACGTTCGTCCCAAAAAATTGGCGGAAAAAAACTAAAAATCAGGGTTTCCAAAACATATGTTTCTAGAAAAACGAAAAGAAAAAGCTCCTCCTCCACCGTCGGCAGAGACAGCAGGCGAGGGCGGAACACCCGCACCCCTCACGAGCCTGTGCCGTCTTCGGATAGTACCGCCTGTGTTTTGTCGGGCGGTGTGTATAAAGGGCTTGCTGGGAGAAGGGGGTGGGTGCGTCGTCTTCACGTCTGTGCTTTGCTGTTGTGTGGCTGCGCTTGGGCTATCTCTAGCTTTGTCGGCGGGTCGCAGCAGGCAGTCAGCCAGTCGCCTAGCTAGCAGTGGTCAGTTGGTCGATCTCCAGAGCGGAAGGAGGTGAGCATAGAAAGATGATGAGATGGAGAAAATACAAACTACTACTGCTTCCCACAATCTCAATCAAAATTCACATCATCAGCTCCCTCTGTCTCTCTGGGCCGCTGGTTCTTATGAACGGGTGGAAGGAAAACAAGGTATGATAGGATGAAAAGATGGAGAAGAAAGTGCTCTTGTTCACATCCACACATGGTTGACGACCATCTATGGTTGGTTGTTGATTGCGTGCCATGGTTGACGAGAGGAATGTGTGAGTGTGAGAGTAAAACATGGTTGATTTTTCTCTCGTCTCCATCCAGATATCATACGGAAGCCCACACACTTTTACATACACATGCACCGCGCGAGGAGCCCAAGTGATTCAAAACCGTGGGACTCGAGAGGAGGCACCCCACGCAGCAGCCGTAGTGAGGGGGAGAGAGACCCAGAGGCGACACCAATATAGGATATAATCCTCCACCTCCACACCTCCGTGAGCTCGTGCGCTACCTGCTTGCTACAGCGACGTAGAGCAGGCGGTGTCGGCCGGTCTATCGGGTGAATTTATTGATGGATAGATAGGTGGATGGATGCAGGATGGACTTCTTTTTTTCGTCAATTTTGCTTTTTCTTTCGGTTGTAGGTTGCACACAAGCAACGCAGCAAGCTGTTTTTACCAGCTCCTTACAGGATCTGGTATCATCATCATTTGATGCAGCAGTCAGTCGGCAAGGTGTGGGGGTGGGGGGTGACTGAAGTCGTTGCTTTTTGAGGTGCTGAGACAAGGTAGGGATGTGTCGAGCAAATTTTTCGCGCGTGACATTGGGAGGATGCCGTGCGGCGCTGATGATATTTATAGTGCTGCTGTCGGTGTTTCTGTTGGCGTGGAATTGCGTTCGTTCAACTCGACCTTCCCGTGGTTCGTTCGTTCATTCGTCCCAAAGGCAATTCAAACACTCCGTACGTACGGACTTGAAAAATAAAAATGTGGCTGTTTGGCGGGCGCAAATACAAGGCTCGTAGTATGGCAGCAGCAAGCAGCGGCAGTAGCAGCACCTAGCTACCGCTCTGCTGTTCCTGCTGCTTGCTGCTTGCTCTTCTTGGTTACCGCGAGGGCTCACACTCATCATGATGAAGACTTTTTGGTGACTTTCATACTAAAATAGTTGATCCACGCACCTTCTTGGTCCGGGACGTTCGAGATCTTGTTTTTGGGAGTCCCCATGTAAGGCATGATGGACAGACAGACAGCTTGGACATACAGCAGCACAGCAATAGTAATTCGTAGTGAGTAGTAGTGCTGATGATGCTGCCGCTGCTGCCGCGGCTGGCTGTGTGTTCCATCCAGATTTGAAATTTTCGGGAAATCAAATTTTGAATAATTTTATTGACGATGGATGAGATGATGCGCCCCCCCTTTTTATCTTTTCGTGGTCTCCCACCCGTCCCCCTCCTTGATGCTGCTGCTTTGTGTGTTCCACGCTCGAACCAACATCTCCTTCTTATTTGCATGGTACGAACAACAACACAGAGCGCCGACATTTTTGTTGTCGTCGTTGTCGTACCTAGTAGTCGGAGCCGGAGCCGGAGCCGGAGCGGACCTGGAATCGGGGTGGAGAGGCTTCGCTTTTTGATCCCATCTTGCTGTGAAAGCGCACTACTGCTGCTGTGTGGGATAACTCGGAAGGCACGCTGGGCCGAGATGCCACTATGCAGGATGCTGGGGATTCGGATAGCGGGGGCTTAGAAAAGACCGCACCAAGCGAGGTGCGTGGTTTGATTTATGCTTTTTTTGTTGGGGGGGGGGTCGCAGGTAGGCGAAGGGAATAGTAGCGAGAAGTAGAGGCGGGGGAAACCACACGATTATCGAGCATGTATGTGTGTTGTGTGTATCATCGGGTACCTCGTAGGTGCGAGTACACCTACTAAAAGTAACCGAGAATCTTATCGCATAGCAACCGAGTGTCTTGTCTGTCGCAGTGGGGTTACCCAGGTGGTGATGGTTTTATTGATTGAGCGTATCGCTCTCTTGTCTTTTTCCTTTTTTAACTGCAAGCAGTCTGGTGTGCTGGCTTGAACATTTTTGTTTCTTGTAGGGGTGCTCGTTGCGGTTGGCGTTGCATGGCCTAGTCACCTTGCTGTGAAAATTGCGATGTGTTCCTCTGTTTCGTTGTTTGTGACCACGGATCTTGTCTCTCTGCTCTTCTATTAATAGGAGGCAGCAGCGCGGACACTACTGGTTGTGCTGGATGTAGATGGGTGGAAATGTCAGTTTAAAATGTGAACACACAAACCGCACGCGCCCTCCGACGTTTGGGACTTTTCGTTTTCTTGTTCATACAGAATGATATAATAAAATTAAATAATCTTCCAAGCGAAAAAATCAGATCGATGCTATGACTCCACCCAGATTCCACCGTACTACTTTTGCCCGAGGATAAGACACGATGATCTCGATACCGCAGCGGCAGTACACATGATGCTCACACAACGAGCACGTGACCTTGCCTGTCTGCCATGCATACCTGGCACACGTGCCAATGCTGAGTAGAAGCGAGTACTATGTTTCGAATTAAATGTCTCTCGTGCTTCTGCTACTGCCTGCTCCTACTACTGCTGTATGTACCTCCCTCGAGCACTCCTGCTGCTGCGACGAGTACTCATGGATCGAATCTAGGGCCATCGATTGTCGCGGGGGGACAAGCGTGCAGGCCTCCTGACAGCAGCAAGCAGTACTCACAAGCAATACGGGAAAACTATGTAGACTCCCCGTGTTATCATCGTACCTTGTTGGCGTTTATTTACGAGTATACCCGGTATGCGTGCATGTATGTATGACATTGCATTCATGCGCCTCATTATTTGTTTTTGAGATGTCGACTATCAGCAGGAGTGCTTCACGGACATCGTGGTCGGTGTTATTTATTTGTTAAAAAATCTCAAAAATCAGCATTCTGCATCTATGCCCGTGCTCGTATCACAGAGCTATACGGAAGTTATGCTCCTCAACAAGTCGATCCATCGTTCAGGGTGGCAAGTGTGCCGTCTTTGTGGTCGTGTGCATTTAGTTTGGAACGCGTATGTATACTGCCGTACTGATTGACAAAAAAGGAAGAACATACCTGGTAGGGGTGTTGGAGACGAGAGAAGGGTAGGTGTTCAGGGATTTGGTGGGACAAATAGTGGGAGCAGCACAGCTCCGACCAGGTATATAGGACACAACCCGTAATACGCGCGATCGGAGTATCACACACAGCTTGCAAAGATGAGTTTTCGACAAAATCTTCGATCTCACAGCTAGCTGGAGTGTATTTTTATTTTTATCCTTTTTATGATATACCTAGTACAGCAGTGGAGGTCGCTCAAGAACTTCAACGCGGTCTGGATAATGCGGTACCCCGATGTTGAGGCGGTTAAAATCGCTTGGAGTGTCTGGAGAATTGCACTCATAACCTGGAATTAACAAGGCGGGTTCCCCCAACAAGGCGGTCTTACTTTGTGGGATTCCTGCTGAATTATGCTCGTACAGCCCCGGGCGCCTCACCACCACCGCACAGCAGTCAGCATCGCTAGCATGTCATCATGCATTCTGCCGGGGCACACCTCCCACTTCGTGTTTTTCTTTCTTTTGTATGTTCCGGCGGATGGAGAAAAATAAAGCATACTTCCACGCATTTTCATACATCATGAATGACGTGTCAATTTAACTCGGCGTGTATTCGCAATCCACAGTCAGTGCTAGCTGGCGCATCATTCAGTCCCCGTGGTACATAGCAACAGCGCGAGCTGTCCCTACCGGCGGCCACCGTTACGGCTATTTACGGGGGACCCTAGTAAATAGGACCTACGGTGGACACAAAAACCCATGTATTCACCTATTTTTACGAACCATGTTTGGTCCTAATTACTGTCGTCCTCCGTAAATACTCGTGTTTTGGTATGATATGTACCACGTACCACGTACAGCACACTACTGCTTTGCTGTATATAAAACATGTTTTTTTTATGGTTGGTTGTACTTCGTGGTCGTTGTCTGCAACTCCTGTGGCTGGCGTGTTGTTCCGAATACATACGTGGGCGACCCCACACCCGCCACAGCCACCCTGCATCCCAGCAGCGCACCACCTGCCACTATTTTTTTTGTGCTGTGCACTCGAGACTCGAGACGCATCGGACTATCAGACGGACGATGTAGTGCGACTTCGAACGAGATCCAGATTATTTTGAGTCAAATAGTGACCCCAGCACATTTCAATACAACCTGTTACTGCATACGCAGCTGTACAGCAGCAGGACGACCTATTTTTAAGGTATGCCTGGTACCTGGTACCGCCATGTATTACAAAACTCCAAAAATCGCCAGGTTTTGTTGTTGCTGTTGTTGTTGTTGTTGTTGTTGTTGTTGTTGTTGTTGTTGTTGTTGTTGTTGTTGTTGCCAGTTCTCCCGATCGATGTCAAGTCGATGTCGATACGCAACTTGGCAAGCTAAAAAAGGCGAAGCTTTTCCCCTTCGTATTTCGAATACGTTCCTCGTGAAAAACGGAAGCGCTCCTCTCCTGATGAATGCTTGCTGGAATGTACCAGAGGGTCACCAGGTCATGTTACTCATTATTATGCGAGTTAATGTGAGAACAACAACAACAACAACTCATTACTTGCGCACATTAGTAGGGGACGATTTCCAGACGATTTCAAGGTTTATTTGGTACCCATTGCGTCTTTGTTGATCCGCCTGTGAAATCTAAATATATTATGGTTGACTCTTCGGGTCGTGAGTCAATGGCATGACGGTGAATGGTAAAGGCCGAACTTTGAAGACGGTCCGATACGTACCGGGCCCTTCTCGCTTGCTCGTACGCAGCTCGTAATTTGTATGTATCTCCATCTTGGCTTGCGTGCATGTAACACGCATACCTGGTAGTGCTATGGTACGGCCTTGTCGAGGACACCCGTCATTGTTGCCAGACCTGCAGGGATGCTCTGTATCCCACCTAGCTGCTTAGTAACAGTATTCCCCGCAATGTCGCGGACGCACTACGAAATACCTGGGTACGATTCCGAGCGAATGGTGCTACGAGCAGTTGGAGGAGTCTTCGTAATGGCAAGAGTACGCGACACCAGTTAAGAACCTCTTATTTCTGGCCAGGCTGGATTTCTTACGTAAGTGTAATGGGTATTTTGCACTATTTTCAGTACAAAAGAGGCCATGTTCTTATTTTTGTCTGAACCTCGAGCCTGAGATTCTTGACTGCCAAATTATTAAGTGCCGTCACGTACCGTATGTAACGTAAACCTCCCCCACCTCCTGCTTTCCTCCACTCTATTGGTTCCGGCTGATTATTTTCAGTAGCACGACAACTCGTCACATTTTCCATATACCAGGTACAGAGTAGTGGTCCCTATTATAGTGCTGGCATGTGGCTATCAAAAGAACTTGCACTATAGCCGCCACCGGCACTAGTCCGCACACGACCACAACACGATATTCCCATCTATCTGTGCCAAGCGATTCCGCGGGCATTATTGCGGACAACCGGCACTATAGAGGAACCTCTACAGCGCACGTAGACGTTTGTTGGCGTGGAGTGATGGATGGATGGACGGGGTTGCCACGCGTAGCAGGTTCCTCCCTTCTATATCGTATTGTGCGTCAGTGAGCCATGCAGCGTGCAGCAGACGATGTATTGATTCGTGCCGCCTGTTAGGGGAGGGGGCGGGTACTAAGTTATTGCTTACCTCAGTCGTTGGACCATTGATCACGCAACGCTTCCGAGACGGAGCACCGTTCCTACTTCTAAGAGAGACACCTCCAAAAGAGGGGAGGGGGGGGGGGGTGCGTTCCGTGGTGACTACTGTACTAATATTAGTAATATTAAATAGTAATACGTTGTCGCCTTGTCTGACACCGGCATTTATTCGAACTACGCAAGGGAGCCGATGTGGGACGGGGGCTTGCATCTGCTTGTTATGCTTTATTACCAGTAATATCTAAAGCATCGATGTACCCACAGGGTACGTATCACATCGTGATATCGTATCACGCCTGAGCAGTAGCAGCAGTATCACATCAAGCACCCGTTTGTGCATGTGCTGTCAATGTGAATATAATCGCGGCTACCATAAACATATTGACGCTGTGGGGACAACCCACAGACACAACCAACAAACAGCGTGACTATTAGCGGTAGGTTCGGTATTACACCCGTCTCTTGTTTGGTTAGGTACAGATAGTTAGCCGCGGCCCCGCGTGGGTGCGGCGCCCTTTAGTGCGGGGCTCCAATTTAGTGCGAAGTCGCGACCTCGTCCTCGGGCAGCGCAGTAACCCTGGCTGGTGGGGGTCCCACTTTGCTGCGTGGGTTGTCGTCTGGCTACGCATGGCGCTAGTCAAGAGCCACGACTTGTCGTTGAGGTTCCCTGCATCGCCAAGTCACCTTGTTGTATTTGCAATGTGTGTCTCTGTCTCGTAGTTTGTGACCACAGAGCTCGTCTGTCTTGGAGGCATCGACACGGGCACTGATTGTGCTGGATGCAGATGAGTGAACATATCAGTTTAGTGTCAATAATGCGCACACTGCTGTCTGTACCTGGTATTTATGCACGACGTGTTGGAAAGTTCAGCGGGGAATAATCGTGTTCAAACTAAACGGGGATGGCTGTTAATACATGCCAGCACCAAGTGGTATTTTAGTGTGAGCATTTATATCGATTTCATATTATTTTTAGTCATATCTCAAGACTACCACGGGAACTGAAGGATACGCCACACGCAACGTGGCGCTGGATGGTTATTGCGATTACAATCAAGTTGTTGTATGAAAATACGTGAAAGTGCGGTGAGCTTATTGCTTGTATTAAGCTTTATGTTTCCCCATCCGCCGGAGGATATAAAAAAAAAAACGTTAATACGGATTGCAGCACCGGCCACACGAAGAAGCAGCCCGGGCTGCTGGGGTCGAAGGGTGGTATGTCTAACGTGCAACGTAAGGTAATGTACAGCGTACACACAACACGCGCGTAGCGCGATGAGGATGGAGTTTTTTTTTCATCTTTTGTTAGAAAAGAAAAAGACACGGCGTTAGTTGTGAGGTCTTGTTTTGTACGGTTTCACGCACGCTTTTCCTCTGGAAGGAAGCCTTCCGAAAGAGGGGCGTCAGAGTGAAAAGATCAGAGAATGATTTTTTTTTTTTAAACTAACCGCTTGGCAGAATTTCAGCCAAACGAGTGGACACACGGACTGCTAGGAGGGCAAGAGGGTGGCGGGTAGGGGGCGACGTTTTTTTTTATCGTCACGCTCTTGTAGCATTGGCATGGACTGCTGTCGTAGAATATATAGAGAAACATATTTTCTGTTAACACGGTGTAACAACACCGCACTTATCGTGTTTGTTTTCGCTGTTAATGAGCATTTCTGGTTTGTTCTTTCGCTGTTAATGGGCTCCTTTACGCAGTACTCGCGTTTTCGGTTTCTATCAAGATTATTAATGGGCTCCGAAAGCTGTACTCGCCCTTATTAGGGGCCCACGTACAGCGATAAAACAAACGAGCGGTGCTGTGTTATCATGGCGTGAGCGCAGGACATGCGATAGTTCGTTCAGTCTACGAGGTTGTGTGCAACAACACCTTTGCGCTGGACTTCGACATTTCAAAACGTAATCCCCTGTGTAGACTAACCGGTTGTACTGTAGCAGCCCGCGAAGAGTCTCTTCGTGCGGCGAATCTTCTTGCAATCGTCATTTTTTTTTCTCTTATTTTTAAATGCCAGTTTCAGTCGTTGTTATTTTTTTACCCCGCCCTGAACTCGTCGAAGCGTAGAATAACGGTGTGATCTTGCAAACATAAACGAGCGTAGTAGAAGTGATGCAGTGGAGTCATGTTGTGTTATTCGTGTAATACATGTCCGGGCAGCAGCGAGATCATCATCCCCTTTGTTAGCCGTAGTGTTGAGATCATCATATTCTGAACTACCGTAGTTCACGAAAAATAGCACACCTCCCAAAGTACCCCCCCCCCCCGTGCGATGATTTTCCGCGGTGATACTAATCCAACTCAGCCGTTTAACACACGTCATGCCGCAGTATGCAACACCAGTTAAGAATCTCTTATTTCTTGCCAGCTTGCAATTCTTACGCAAGCGCAGGGTGCGTCGTGCACTGCTGTCTTCAATGCCAAAAGAGGCCACACCGTTCATGCTCTTATTTTCTCCGAGATCTCGACGCTGGAATTCCTGACCGCCATGCCAAATTCTCAAGAATAAGCGCTGCAAACACCCCATCGTATCAATTTCAGAGCTCCGATGACGAAGGGAGCACACGTAACACAACAAGCCCTCGCTTTGCTTTGCAAGATGCCGGGGGGGGTCTTTCC
The DNA here is from genome assembly GCA_012845835.1 of Undaria pinnatifida. Lineage (NCBI taxonomy): Eukaryota > Phaeophyceae > Laminariales > Alariaceae > Undaria > Undaria pinnatifida. The sequence goes on from JABAKD010000002.1 coordinate 27,759,436, forward strand.
ATACTGGTAGCCCATGCAATAGACGCGTCGATGGACGTTTTTTTCGCTCTCCTCCCTTGTCGGTAACAAAGCAATCAGCTTGGAAAATAGTCTGAGGGGTCGTGTCTGTTATCTGGCGTGTTATATGGTGAAAGGTGTGAGCGCGCGGTAGAAACAGACTGAAGAAGTGATATTATTGAGTCGTGCTGCACTACAGCGCAATTCGATGCGAGTCGGCGAGGGAGGAAAGGGCTGGAGCTGTAGTCTTCTCGCGGTGACAAGGAGGCGTTTATCGAAGTGGGGAGGGGGGGAAACAGCCTGCGTGGTGACCCCGGGTCTGAGTTGCGTCTGGGGAGAGAGGAGAAAGAAAAACGCGAAGATAACAAAATAGATGAGCAAAACAAAAAAAACGTACGACACCAGATACGAATAGTTTTTTTTCTGGCCGGGCTGGAATTCTTGTGCAAAGGAGGGTGTGTGGTTGCACTATTTTCAGCACAAAAAGAGGCCTTGTTCTTATTTCCATCTATTAATAAAGAAGAACTCGAGCATGACTTTTTGTTTAACTGCCAAATGCTTGAGTGCTGTCGCGTAGTACTACTGTACCTGGTATGTGGTAAGCCGGCGTCCCCGGCGGTTAAATGGTGAGCCGCGCAACTATTGAGGTCGATGTCGCGGGTTGAAGCCACGCCTGGGACTTTTTTCCTAATTGGCAGGGCGAAAGCGTGAGAGCGCTCGAGTTTGCGAATTTCGATGATAGATAGTCGACGAGCTGAATAGTGAAAATGAATGCTGAAACCTGTGTCCGATGATAGTGAAGGCACGTACCGGGGGGGGGGGGGGGGGGGGGGAAGAAGGGAGGACACCTGTTTGAGCAACCACGGCCTGTCGAGAAAGGGTCGCCGGAGGGTGAACGCTGTTTTACGAGTGGAGCTGGAGAGTGAAAGTGAAATAAGTAATGAAGAATGCTGGGGTAGGACAACGCCCTTGCGTTGTCATTATAGTCCGTGCTCGGACGTATTTGAGGTATTGACTGGGATTATCGCGGAGACAATCAGCCCCCTTCGCCTCCACCCTGGCAGTTAAAAACGCCTTGATTGTTTTTTTTTTCTGTGCGGCGGTCGGTGCTACTGCAATAGTTGTCAGTTTATTTCCTCTGAAAAATGAATCGAAATGAATCTGTTTCCCTACTAACTGCTGTGTGTACCAGGTAGCTATATATGCTTGGAAGTACGTTACAGCTATCCTGCTGTCATTCCCTTTTGTGTAAGCATATGATGCGTATACTACACCAAGGCGGTGTATATGGTACCAGGTACCTGCTATGATCTGTCGCGATCGAGCGCTCGCTCACCGCTGTCCCTGCTGTCCTGTTATACATAATCGTGGGCGAAAACGGGGAAGTCGGGAGCTAGGAAGGTGCCGTATAGAAACGCGCGAGCAAAAGAACACCCCCCTCGACCGAAATTCTAAGCTGATAGTTTTCTCTCGGCAATGGGGACGGGAGTGCAAGCAAACAAACGCCGATCGATGCGTCTATTGACAGATAGATACGACAGATCTCGGTCAGATCTGTCCAACACTGACGTTTTTTCGTCGTGTGTTTTGTCTCCTACTGTTTTTTGGAGAAGGTTTTGTTTGTCGGAAGATTGGTGTGTTTCCTTGCGTGGTATACGGTGGCGGCTCGTGGGCGGGTGCAAACGGATCCCGTATCTTGCCCTTTCTGTGTAGGGAACGCAACAACAAGAAAAGGAAGAGCGCGATTCGTTTTGTGGGCACAACAGTCGGTCGCCTTATTTTTTTGTGCTGTTGGCTTCGTGTGACACTATTAGTATCTGCTATCGTAGCGGATGCTGATGCTGCTGCTGATGATGTGGAGGATGATGAAGTTGTTGCGGCATGCGAGTTGGCAACATTGCCAACAGCGATGCTGATTAATTAATGCACCGTTTTGCCGCCCGCAAGACTTTTTTTTTCCCGTTTTCGTTTTCTGTCTTAAAAGGATCACGTTTTTTCTTTTTTCTGTCGTGGTCTTTTCTTTGTGGCAGGGGCGATATTTTCCGGAGATTGTTGTTTTTTAATGTCAATGTTGAATGTTTGTTTCGTCGTCGCCCAATGCCGCGATCGCTGTCTCCGGTAGTTTGTACCCAGGGTGCCAGGTTAATAGTCCAACCATCCAATCATGGGTGTAACACACCAAATCAGTAGCAGGTATGCATACGATGTTCACGTAGTAGGACACATGCGGCGGTACATTGACTCACGGACAAATCGACCGAAGCTCGACCAAAAGTTAGCAGCGCTTTTACATAAAGACCGCGCACCGAACCGCATCGCCACACCGCACCGTACGAAAAAGCCGCACCGCGAGAAGCCGTGTTTTTTTTGCGTGTGAAAAATAAAACTTTTGCGACGAGGAGCAAGTAGTCTCATACCCCTGTGCGGATCTGGAGAATGTCGTCAAGTAGGTACTACTTTGACGCAAAACTCATGTTATCGTATGATATCGTGGTGTCGACCACTCAACCTGTCTAACTATTAGCAGCTGACGTGTTTGAAATAGTTTTTTTAGTAAGCACGTACAAAAGGCGCGGTATTGAGCATTCAACCGGCCGAACTAACTTATGACGTATTCGAAATAGATTAACGAAAACACATACAAAATGGCACGCTTACTTTACCCCCACCAATACCACCTGCTTTTGTTAGTCCCTGCAAAACAACAGCAGTAAAAAAGCGGTAGTCATGGATTGCGTTAACGTTGATATTGATATTATGAAAATTAAAATACACTCCAGCTGTGAGATCGAATATTTTGCCGAAACTCATTTTTTGCAAGCTGTGTGTGATACTCCGATCGCGCGCATTACGGGTTGTGTGTCCTCATTAAGGATATAGGTCGGCAACTCCATATTACTATTAGTACCTGGCACCTGATACCTGGTACAGGTACCTATTTTGTATGATGACCTCTTGGAGCCTGAGTCCTTTTTTTGGTACGCGGCTGCCAGCTACAAACATGACTCTCGGCATATATATATATAGTATTGATGGGGGCACGTGCCGGGGGGGGGGGGGGGGGGGGAGAGACACCTGTGCCACGGCTTGTCCAGAAGGCAGCTGAGGTTTATTCCTGCTATTAATATTATAATATATACCTTGTACATGAGTTGAGCTGGGAATTAAAAAATCGAAGAAAAAAAAAATAACGTTTTTGTGGACATAGCACACCATCGCCTTGTAATGCGCAAGGTAAACCCCCCCCCCCCCCCCCCGGCCGCCCCCCGGCGAAGCTCAAAGTAGTTTTTTTTTTGCTTGGCAGTGTCTTCCCCCAAACGCCATTGTTTTTTCATGTGCTCTCTCGCTGTTTTTTGAGATAATAGTCAGCTGTGAAATTCATCGCAAGGGTATGTGTATGCTGTTTTCCGCGTTATACGATACGTTAGGCGAACTTATTCCGTGTCTGCGAGCAGCATGGACTATTCTACGGAGAAACATAGAAGTAAAAGCAATCAGAAACCAAACGTGGTTATCAATATTAATACTAAAATAGTATAGGGGAACGTCTTGTTTTTTTCTGTGTGTGTAAGTCGTGGGTTTCTCTGATTGCTGTGCATGGTCTCTTGTTTTGTGAGAGTCTTGAAACCATTTCCAACTCCTAAAATTTCGTAGTCTAACTCCGAGTGTTTTGTCTCCATGTCGGGAGCGCGGTGCTAAAAGGGTTTAAGGATCCAGGCCCCGATGGGGTCGGATTGTCGGCGTACAGGAGGTCGGTCAGCCCGGAGTTACTCTTGCGGCTGCTGTGGCTGAAAAAACAATTTGACCAGCAGAGGTCGCAAAAAATGATGTTTTTTTTTTTTTTTTGCTCACGCGGCGGCGAATTCGTTGTAGGAACTTCTCGCGAACGCCGGCCTTGCTTTGCTGGGTAGTACGTATGTCGTGACGAGAGGTGGTATTGTTTCTCACAGAAATATAATCGGGGTACTCATGATGGTGCTAGAGTCGTCGCGCTTCCATGTTCTGCACACCGCGGGCTAATGTCCCGTCCGCCTCGTCCCAACCCCCACCCCCCTCTATGATAAAAAATAATCAAGTAAAGTTCCAATATCCTGGGAATATTAGGGCCACAGCGCACAAAGTGACCTACAAAGTAACCTACCTGGTATAGAATGGCACTGGTATCACATGGTATATATACCAGGCAACATTAGTAGCCGACGTTTTGTCGCCAGTTACCTCACCGAATGGACGGAATTCGTGTGGTTGCCAGACGCAGGATGGTGTTGGTTGTCAGCGGCCAAAACAGCCCGTGCTTGACACGTGATAGCTGTGTTTGGGCTTCACTTCGCACCTCCAATCGCTTTTATGCAGAACCTAAAGCTGAAAGTAAGTAGCCGGAGTTGTATGTAAAACGTACTGTTGATGTACATAGCATGCCCGGCGGGTCTGCTGATTGGTCTCTCAGCGGGAGCTGCGGGGAAAGTTCAGCGCAACGCTCGCTCTTTGCTGCTGCTTGCTGCGTATTTGTGGTTGCGGTTTGATGCTGCGGCTGCTGCCGTCGTTTCGTGCCGACGGAGGACACGTCCCTCTTTATTGCACTCGCCCCTCTTTTTCGTGCGCTGAGCGGACTCGCTTGGACTGTTACAGTTCAAGGCCGCCGTTATTTTCAATTTCTAGAGCAATCGCAGCGGGTCCACGCGTTCGATTATTGTTATAACGATTTTTTTCTGCTAAATTTGAGTTCAGCGCGGAGCGTGGCTTGCTAGGCGCTACGCGCCTACACCAGGTGCAGAACATTGCGTTGGAACAATGCGCTTCCGCCATGCCCGCCGGCCCGTGCGCGGTGAAGCGTTGCACCATATTCAGGCATGCCGTGCGCCCAGGCTTGCCTCACTTGGCTTGGCGTGGCTTGGCCTGGCCTAGCCTGGCCTGGTCTGGTCTTCGCGTGGCGTCACCCTCTCGCCTCTCGCTTCCTCTCAATCGCTCCTCGCCCCCCCTTCCCACCTCCACCCCCCCCCCCCCCTCTCAGGATAGCGGCGGCACCGTCGAGCTCCGCAAGAGCTGCGACTACTGCGTCCGCCTTAAGCGAGCCTGCGACGGGAAGAACCCATGCTCCCTCTGCTTGCGCCGGCACAAGCCTTGCACCCGCAGCGCGCGAAAAAAGAGCGGGCCGGCCAAGGGCACCAAGTACGCGCCGCGGCGAAAGCGGTCGGTCATCGCGGAGTGGGCGGACCGCGCCGCGTTCGGAGCAAGAGAGCACGCGCAGCTGCATGGCCCCCTCTCCTCTCCCTTCGGGACGATGGGTGTTGCCGGGGGTGGTGGTCAAGTTGGGGGTGGGGGCGGGGGTGCCTACGGTGGTGCTCCGCCGCTCCATATTCACTCGTCACAAGCGGAGGCCGCGCGGGCCGCCATGCCGTTTCCTATGTCCCACCCGCAAGTAAGACGTAGGGCGGACGCTTGGGGGGATCCAGCGGTAGCGGCGGCGACGATGCCGGGAGGCCGGGGACCGCCGCCGCTGCCGCCGCCGCCGCCGCCTTCCAACCTTCCGATCCCGGACTGGTACGTAAAGCAGGAGTTGTCGGCGTCGAGGACGGAGCCGGGTGGGGGGGGTGCGCACAGGCGACTCGCTCCTCGCCTCGACCCCCCTCCCTCGGGGCTGGCTCCGGATGCGGGGGAGGGGGCTCTCCGACGACTACACGTAACCCCGTCTTCGTGGTCGGCTCCCCCGATGGAAACGCCGCCTAGGCAGGGGCTTTCCCGCTTCGAGACTGTGGCGACGGCGGCAGGTTTGCAGGTCGGGGGTGTCATGGAGGCTGGGCCAGGGTCGGGTCCCGGGCGGCTGCAGGGGCAGGGGGAGGGGGAGAGGGCGCCGCCACCACCGCCGCCGCCGGGCGCGCGGGGGAGGATGTGGGACCCCCCGCCGCCTGATCAGAGGGGATCGGGCCAAGGCATGCGGCCCAGACTGGTGAGCGCTCGTTGTTTTGTGCTAAAGGCAGGTTAGTCTCAGTACATGGTCGGGTTGAGGTGGGGGGGAGGGAGGGGGGGAGGGAGGGGGGGAGGGTTTGTTTCTGCTGCTGAACAGACGATCAGACTCTAACTGTAAACGCTTTGTCGCCGTAGACGGGTGGCATTCTCTACGAGCTAAGAGTCATGGTCAGAGGAGAGGTGATTTTTACCTTAAGGAGCCTTAGCTTTCGAGCCTCTGCTGTGACCCTCTGGCTTGCGTGGTGCTACGGTTTTTTTCGTGTTTGTGTCAACTGTCGGGTGATGCTGGGGGGAGGGCTTGTTTGACACCCGTACTTTGTTCTTCCGTTGTGCGTGGAACATCTCGCGTGCGTAAAGTATGGAAGCGAACGCCTCTCTCAACTTCGATTGCTAGACCGCGTTGCACTACCGCACGCACACCTCGCGTGCTGCTATTTCTGCGAGAGATATATCGCACAAAGCTAACGTCAGTACAAGTACCCCCGTGTCAATAGTACACACAGCAGTGCCGCCCATAAAAGTACGTTCGTGCCCGTTCGGCATCTCTCGCCGCTCGGGCTGTAGAATTCGGCACCACGCAACTGAACGGCTACGAAAAAAACGAACTGTTGGTGGAGCGAAAACGAAAGCGCCCCGGACTGTCTTCGCCGGGAATGAGTCCCATTGTTTTCACATACGCGTTTCGAACACCTATACGTAGCTGCCTTTGACGAAAGTGGGGTATGCGTCGCGAGCTCACACGCTATGACACCCCCGTTGCGTCGCCCTCCCGCCCGCAGACACCACCGTACTTGCCTCCAGATTCCGCCCGACTCTTACCGCGGCAGGGCTCCGATCCTTACGGTCCAGGCGCGCTGTCCCCGCGGGGGAGGGGAGGCGACGGAGGCTCTGCTGGTCCTTCCCCTAAGCGGCCCAGGGAGAGGGACCAAGAAGAGTCCTCGCCACCCCTGCTGCCCCCCCCAAGGGAGCCCCCTGACCCTACGGCCGGGTTTACTTTTCTGCCGGCTGCTAAGCTTCTCTCGTGGAGGCGACCCTCGCCCTTGGCGCCGTGGAAGCCGCGCACCGATTTCAGCGGGTCATCCCACACCCAGTCTCCGCCTTTTGACTACTCTGATCGGCCTGCTTCATGGAGCAGCGCTGGTGGTGGTGGCGGTGGTGGGGGTGGTAGCGGTGCAAGAGGTGGCGGTGGCGGTGACGGTGGTGTTGGTGGTGCCAGTACGGCCGGGAGGAGGTACCACGAGGGGCACGGGGGGGCAGCGGCAGAGGCGCAGCAGGGGGGCGGCGCGCAGAAGATGGAGTCGTTCGAGTGGCAACTGCCCTCAGTGGAGACCGACACCTATCGCGAGCGCTACGAGCTTCCGCCGCCCCCACGCGTTGCCGGCCGCCGTCTGCAGCCGCAAGAACGCCGCATCAGCCTCGGCGAGGGCGGAAGCGGGAGTGGCGGCGGGGGAGACGGCGAAGGGCATGACGAGCGGCAAGGCGAAGGGTACGCTCTCGAAGCTGTCAGAAGCACCCCCACTTCTCCCGGGGCAGGGCTTGAAGGGGGGCGGCGTCGATCGTTCGGAAGTGCGGCGCCAGGCGCTAGCGCTTTGGAGCGGCAGCTCGAGCGACCTAGTGGGAGATTTTCCCCCGACACCTCCGGCCACAGAGGGGGCGACACAGCTGGCCCCGGGGGACAAGAGCCGCGGCACTGGGAGGATCAACAACGACCAGATAGCGTACGGCGCGTACCGCCCCCAGATGTTCACGGCTGGGAAAGGAGCCATCTAGGGGCGCGTGTCCTATCGTCGCCGCCGATGGTGATGCTACCGACGCCCGATGCGGGCGGCACGGTTGCCCCTGGCGGGTTGGGATTTGAGGGCGCGTCGACGACGGCCTCGAGCGGTTTGGAACGGGCACCGAGACCTGCCGATGGCAGCGGCGGCGGCGGCGATAGCAGCATGCCGTATCAGTGGTTATCACAGCAGAAGTCTCTGGGCGGGGGAGAAGAAAGAGGGGGACGAGAAGAAGGAGGAGAAGGAGATAGACACCTGCGGGCTGGCGGCGGGCCTTTGGCGGCTCGGTCAGTGATCGACACGCTAGGTGGAGCGGCGACAACCCCGACGCCGCGCAATTCGTTAGAGGAAGGCGGGCGGCATGGCGAGGACGGGGCTTCGCCGCGGTCGAGCTCATTGCCCGGCGCCCGTGACGACGTTGGCCGCGAGGGCACCGGAGGGGACACTGGGGGTGATGAGGGAGGCGATTCCAGGGGTGGTTCTAGAGGCAATACCGGAGGCGGTGATGGGCGACAGTGGGGCGGAAATAACGGCGAGAGCGGCAGGTCGACTTCGTTACCTTACCCCCGCTCCCGGACCGGAGAGGGTGAGCCTCGCGCCTATGAGCCACCGCCACCACAGCTGCAGCAGCAACAGCAGCAGCAGCAGCAGTCTCCGTCACAACCGCGGCCACCGGGTCTAGCACCGCCACCGCAGCAGCAGCAGCAGCAACAGTCGCCGCCGCGTCAGTGGATGGAGGGCAGGGAAGAAGCGTGGCGGCCTGAATGGGGCGATCAGATACCGCCGGGGGGATTTGGATACCCGCCACTCTCAAAAAAAGACGGGTCCGGCTGATGCGACCCGCTGCACACACACGTTCGGGCGGGAGTGGGGAGGGTAAAGGGGCAGGGGGGGGGGTAGCCGCGGGGGAGGTTGATAGCCGCGGGCGCGAGTTAGGCATGCGGGAGAGGGGGGAGAGAGGGGGGGGGTGTTCAAGAGATAAGCGCGGACGAAAATCGGATGTGCGTCTCATCCTCATGGCTATACGTGTACATGGCGCACGTTTCTTGAGTTGCCCGTACGTATATATACTAATACTAATATGTGTGATTACGTAGTATGGAAGCCGGACACCCGCAGGGGGCGCGGGGCCGAGGGCGGGGGGAGGGGAGGGGGGTGCGCTAGGGCGCGCAGGTTGTTGTGGAAGGCGGGTTGCCGACCGCCTAATCGTATGGATATGGATTATATGTTGGTGGTGTTGTTTTCGATGTGGGGCTTTGTCGCTGTCGTTGTTTTGTGTCGCGCCGCCCTTTGTTTCGACATTTTTTTTAATATCGTTTTTATCGGCTTCGAAAAGGGATACAAATCGGGGCCGAGTATTTCTAGAGACAAAAAAAAGCAAAAAATGGTGCTCATACTCACGGAGTGGAATTTTTTCGAAAAAAATCGAGCCCCGTTGTTTACGTGCCGCTACTGATTGTGGATATGTGTCGGGGGGTGGTGTTTCCAGATTTTGAGCTGGGAGGGGTGGGTAGGGAGGGGGGGGGAGAGCGGGTGGGAATCGTTGACTCGCTCGGTGATGGTAAAACGCTGGAGACATAGGTCTCGTCATCGTTTTTACCTTTTTTTACAATTGTGGTGTGAGCGGGGGTGGAAAATGTATCGGTTTGATTTTGGGCCACGGCAAGACGAGAGGGGAGGAGGAGGGGGGGGGGGGGGGGGTGATGGGGGGGGGCTTTGGGCCTTGATGCCACTTTACATTATGCAGCCGTGTGCGTTCAAACAAGACGTGTTTATTGCTTTTTGGGACACTCGCTCACCTTGTGCCGTTTGTACAGAGTCCCGGTAAAGACTTGAATATCTGTGTGTGTCGTGTGTTTTTTCCCGTCGTCGGCTTCGGAAACTTGAGAGTTCTGGCTGCAGTTTTACGAAGTTGCACCGCGGTTTTTCGGTCAACATGCGGGGCGGAGAGAGAGAGAGAGAGAGAGTGCGGGGAGGGAGAGAGAGAGGGGGGGGGGGGGGTTAGGAGCGGGGGCGGGGGAATCGACAGAATGCGTTTTTTTTTGTTCAATGTTGGTGTCACTTCGTGTTTGCGTGTCCTTCCGGGGCGATGATAGCGGTATAGTACGTTGTCAGACCTGCGGAAGGTGCAGCCATTTTTGGTGTCGTGTCAGTGGATTGACGTTAGATAGGACCGCTGTCCCACCGAGTTGCTCTGGGTCAACGACGCCCCGCAACCGCAGGCGGCAACGGCCATCATAGCAAGCAAGCCCCGGTGTGCGTGTCGTTTGGACGTACGTTCAGCTCAAAATCCCCACACAACAGGCGAGTTTTTTACACTTTTTTTCTGCGACAGGCGTTTGCCCGTGGCATCTCTCGCCCAACTCGGCCGTGGAATGTATACCACGCGCAAAGGGCGGGGGGGGGCGGGGGGGGGCGGCCTCGTCCGTTTTATCGCTGCTTACTCGGAGAGCGCAGAATGAAGTAGAGGCATACTGTTAACCGGATGGGTGGGTGAGTGGGTCTAGTGACTGCGCCAACCACCACCACCGCCGCCGCATTTTTTTACCGTGCGTGTTTTTTGTCGGCGGAAAATCTAAATCACCGGTTGTATTTTTGTTTATCGCAGTCGCGAGAGAGAAGGAGGGAAAATCAGGACGGGGAGGAGGAGGAAGGAGAGGGGGAGGGGGAGGATTTTTTTGATCGGATCGTTGACCAGTTGTTGTTTTGTTCTTCTGCCGCTTGCCGTGTCGAGCTTTGAAGGGAACGAACAAATGGCTCTGTCTGTCTGTCTGTCTGTCTTGTCTGTTTGTCTATCTGTCTGTCTGTCTGTCTGTCTTGTCTTGTCTGTCTGTCTGTCTGTCTGTTTGTCGGTGTCACGTTGATTTTTGCTGGCGTGCGGCTGCAAACCTCATCGTAGGTATGCTTTGGCAACCAAAAAGAGGCGGCGGTGGGGTGAGGGTGGGCGTGGGGTCTAGGGTCGGGGTGGGTGGAGATGAAGCTTGGGTAAGGGTGAACGGGGGGACGGGGGCGGTAGATCGGGTGTGAACGGGAAAAATGATAAAGAACGGGAGGGAGCGGCGGGGGGCGGGGGTAGGGGTCAGGGTATGAAGTACATACCATATATTCGTGTATCGGTGGGCGGTGCTGCTTGCCTTTCAGCAGTAGTAGTAGTAGTAAGTCCTCCCCTACCGGTGCGGGGCACAGCTGTTCGCGCTTACCTTGAAAAGCGTGGCTGCGGTGTACCGGGTAGCACTATATGTCGGAGCTTGGCGTGTCGACGGGTCATCATGTACATCGGCTTTTTTAAGTTGGTTGGGCGACGCCGACGCAGGGGCAAGCTGAGCACACATATAGCGATTTGCTGCTGGTGGTATGATCGATCGATTGCTCCTTTTTTTTTTTGTTCCGTTTTTCTGTCAATTTCCTTTCGGCTAGACTGTCGGTTACGCTTGCGGCATCTGCGGATCGAGGTGGGAGGCGCGCGTTTGTTGCTGGAAACGTCCCCAGGGTATGTTCACTCCGCCCCCTCGTCGCGCGATTTTTTCTAGTCGGGCGGGCGCTGCCTCTGTAGAGCCAACAACCACGCGCAGCGCGTACACTTATCATAGCACTTTTTCATCGCTGTCTGGAGGAGGTACATCGTGTAAAAGATGTACTGTATCTTTACTCGGACGACGATGATGTAGATCTTTATGGTGGGGGAGAGGAGAAGGGAGCAAGAATTGGGTTCTGCAGTGATGTGGTAGCGTAGGGGAGCGGGAAAGCGGGGTGGGGGGAGGCTTTTAGTCACTGTCGTGCTGGTTGCACGATAGCTTTTTGGTATGTACGCACGCCCCCCGCGACAATACTATCAGTAGATATACAGTACGCGTGGGGAGGAGAACTGGGAGTTGAATGACTGGCAACTGATTGGCTGATTGGTTAATTGGTGATGGAATTTGTTGATTGACGATTTGATTATTTGGAGTGATAATCGAGTGAAAGCTAGTGTGACTAGACAATTTGTTTCCGTGGTTGATTCGGACGAACGACGCAAGGACGAGAAGAGCTTCACGACGGGCGCATACATTTATACCAGGTGCATTCATGATGTTTTTGTTCGTGAGTGTTCCTTTCCTGTATTGCTCGTTGCCGGGCGCGGTGTGAGACTGCCCGCGCTGTCTGTTTCCCGCTTTCAGCCAATTGCCCGTCGGTTGTGTGCAGCTGCCGGTCGCAATATTTTCCCGCCTTCTTGCCGTTGCTCGCCGCTCGCTGGTGGTGTTGCTGCTTTCGGCGTTCTCTGATGGCGTAAGGCTAACTCTGTGACCACGGAGAGATAATGAGGAAGTGCTTACAATGAGCAAGATTCGCGCCTTGAATCGATTGCAATGTTTCGTGCGACAAAAAAACTCGGTTCAATTTTTTATGAACGACCGCTTGATCTCCAGCTCGTTGTTGTTAGTCGTTTACAGTGCGAAGGAAAGGCCTCCTGGGCTTGTTGCCGTACGGCACAATCGGCATTTTCTTTCGTTGGGGATGGATGATGCGCTCAATCAATCAAGCAAGCATTCATTCAATCATGGATGTGATGGATACATCAAGGTGGAGTCTTCGGAAGACTAAATACCCTTTCTATAACCAAAATATCGAAACGCGGAAGGCATTCCGTCCAACCCATATGATTAAGCAGTAAGGGAACAGCACGCCAGCGCATGTCGTTGGCGATTTCAGTAAGAATGTGTGCGGAAGACATTGTATGATACAGCTCTAAAATAGTTCGTCGGTGCGTGAAGCAGCAATTCCCCATTGTCCGCTCGGGTCTCTGAAACGGAAAGCCATATTTTGTGTCTGACTGCCTGACCTACTGCTGTAGTGTTGGATATCGCATCGATTTTTCAGAGCTGGTCACGGGTCAGGTTAAACCTCGCGGGTCAGGTTGGATTCGACCTGCGATTTGTGTTAGATATTTTCGACCCGACCCAACTCGACCGGACCCAACCCGTCGGGAAGACTTGAAAACCTCCCGACCCGATCCAACCCAACCCGCCAGATTTCGAAGGACGCAACTCATATATCTTGGCTCGTCCCCTGTTTTCTTATACGAGCAGGCCTTCCAAGTACAAGGTCACCCCTTTTCCGGTAAATGTTCCCGACCCTGGGCTTTTAGAGTAGGTTGTTCAGAGCGATACCAAAAACAACACTAGCCCACCCTGACAAACATCATCATAATAAGCAGGGAATAAGAAAATCCGGGGAAATATCGGTTCCACCAACCAATGAATATATGAGTCCAAGATGCGGCTCCTCCAATCCCAATCCCACATTTCTACCCCGCGAGGCTACGAAGCTTCGTGAAGGAACCTCAAAAAAAGGGGAAAAAGAAAGGAAGTATTATTACTAGGGATCGAAAACGTCAGACGCCGGAAGGTACCGTCACAGTTCCAGCGGCGGGGGGTGGGCTACACGAAAACACGTTCTTGGATACAGAAACACAAATACAACAAGCCCTTGTCACATCTCGAGCTAGGGCGGGGGCAAAAAAAATAACAGGAAACGGAGGAACCCCTGAACTACCGGTGCAACACCAGCAAAGCCGGCGCGGGGGGACGCGTGCCACGACTTGAGGTGCACCACTTTTTTTTTTCTGAGGTTTTCTCTATTTTGGGAGCTCAAGACGTCTCCCAAAAAACGGATTTGGAGAAAACTGAAACTGCTACCTACCGGATGAAAAATCCCAATGTCCTAGGTAACCAAACGAGAAACCATGCAACAAGAATAATGCCTGTGTTCGACGGTTTTGGGGTAAGGAGCCCCGTCGTTCAGAAACCGTTTTCGCCAAAAAAAAGGTACACCTCTATATATCTCAGCACGCGTCTGGGGGGGAGTACTCGATATATCATGCATGGCCGTGGTCGTGCATGACGATAGACCCTCGCACCCCTACTACTATGCCGGGACGGAGCACGTAGTGGTTTTCACCACCCAGGCAGGCATTGCTTACACCAAGCGGGAAGCGCCGTCCGTGAGGTGTTCGCGAGTCGCATGAAGGGTGAACTGCATCCTTCCCAAAAACCGCTCGAAAGACGGACTTCGGGACCTTGTGGCTGCTTTCTTGCTTGTGGATGAATGACAGCGCCGATGATTTACCTTGTTTTCTGGTGTGGCCACTCCAGAGACAGCAATGTGGGTATTGCTGTCTAACTGCCTCGTGGGTGCCTTACCATATTCACACTACGTGATGACATCATTCCCCTTGTGCAGAGTTAGGGGTCTCCACCCCGCACAATATGGTCTAACTCGATAACCATCATGGTGACCGCCAACAAAAAAAACGGTACCCTGGTTGTCTAGCTCACGCAGTGATTGGCACGTTTACAGCGCCGTTGCCAACCAACGCCAAACCCAATAGACGTATATAATGTTTCACGGCGTCGGTGCCAACCGAGGCCAACTATTATATATACATATTGTTTGTTGAAGGGAGCGGGGGGGATATGCATTCGGGACACTGCATCACCACGGTGTCTACCGCGCCATCCCCCAGAAGGAGAGAAGGGGTGGGTGGGCAGAAACGCATCGTTGGGATAGGCAGCATACGAAACAGCTCTGTTTCACAACAGTATGAGCGGTCGCAATACCCGGCTCACCCGCGGCGGTAATCGACGGAGGGCCGGCAGGACGAGACTGAAAGCAACGCATGTGACTGCCGCCAAGGGTCAGTCCAAACGCTGTAGTCAAAACCTGGTCACCAAGCCCGAAGCAGTGGCAAACGCAGTCGGTACCCAACGAGAACATCGCGGGAAACGGCACGCGAAGTGGAGGTGGCGTTGTGTGTTTACCTGGAGAAACGACGTCGAAACCGGGTCGGGAAAACGGGACATCATAACGAGGAAGCTAAATTCCCCCGGGAAACACAGAACAACGAAATAAAAATCGAGGCCAGTGGTGGCGTGAAAGTCACTCATCCACGTGGCCTTGAGGCTCGTCTACGTTACGTTGGATCCCCCTTACAAGAGCGTAAGCCCAAGTGGATTTGAGGACACCGAGAGTCTGAATGACCCCCATCGACGTCGTTTAACGATCCCAAGGTGTGGAAACCCTGATCTGTCCGGAGTCATCAAGAAAACGCACTAAATAGTCCCCATCGGTGGCCGTACGCACGCTGATTTTCCCGAGCCATCACAAACCGGAGTCGCCTCTGCGCCAAAGACGGTCTCCGTTGGAAATCACCGCAGTTCTGCAGGGGCGGAGCCGATCAGCGCGAGGCACGCAGCTGTAGCCGAGTGCCAGGAAGCGCTCGCCGTTACTTCGAGAAGGCTCCCGTTGGGCAGCGCCGATTCGGATTCAGCGATACGGGCGGTTGGCTCGACGGTGTTGGTTGAGAGCGCCGAACCCATAGAGCAAGCTTCGCTGCCGAGAGAGCTGGATGTCCGTTTTTCGCACTCCAGATTGGAGGGAGAGTCTCGCCCAGTGTGTCTCACACATGACCGTGATTGCTTCACCTCGACCACGGACCGATTGGTGGCCGGTGATCCGCTGCAGGACGGTGGAAGGGCGCCGAAACGTCATTCTGAGTGACGTGGCACGGGGTTAGTTCTTGGTGCACTTGTTGGTCACATTACTGCGTCAGCCCCGCCGACAAACATTTCGGCGTGCCATTGCTGTCGCGGGGTTCGGCACATGGCTTGCAGCACGTCACGGAGACTCGGCGGTGTGCATCCGCGCCGGGCACATCCGAGGATAATTCAACAGAGGAAGACGGCGCCGAGAGGGCGAACGTTTGGCGGTGGTATCGTCAGAAGAGCAGGGGCTAACAGCAGGAATGTTGAAGGGGGGTCGTCCATCGAAGCGACTTTATTAGCCTTTTTTTAATATTCGCACCCATGACGGCCTTCTCGCCTTGGCGAGTAGTGGCGGCTGTATTGTATACCATTGTATACCCGGACCCGGCTCCCCACGACGAAGCTCAGGCGCAGAGCGTTCGATTAGGCGACGTTTTGGCGATCTCTGCGAGAAAGTTTGAGAATATTGTAGCGCGCTGTTGACGGCCAGTCGCAAAGTCGCAAATACACGAGCTGGTAGCGGGCTTCAGCACGATGCCCAGCAATCCCGGCGCGTGCGAAAATGGTGAGAGGGAGCCGCGGAAGCCTGCCCATGCGGATTAGGGGGAGCCAACCCGGTGGCTGTGCTGACCGATTATATCTAGCATTAGCGCGACAGTGTGATTGACACGCTCCACGCCGCCATTGCCGTTGGGGTGGTAGGAGCTGGTGACGATTTTGCGAATACCAAAAATCTTGTAAACAGCGTGCGAAAGCTTTGAGCAGAACTGGAGACCGCTGTCCGAGAGGATACTGCGCGGGCATCCCCAAAGGTGATGTACCAGCTGAAAAGGACGTTGGCAATGCCTTCGGCCGTAAACTCGGCTACTGTTACCGCAAACATGTCCGCGCGACGGCTGAAACCGCCGGTTCAGACCAATATGAAGGAGTTACCGCGGGGCGTGACCGGTAGCGGGCCAAAATAGTGGACGCCGATCGCACTTCCCGGTCCCAAAGGCAGGGGCGTCAAGATAATGGGCCAGCGCAGCATCACCCGAGACGATCTGCTTGCTTGACGCCTTAGACAGCCGCGTAGCCACCAACGGACGCGAAGGCTCCTCCCCACCCTCCCACCCACCTATTGAAACCACCCACCTGTTGAAACGTTCGAGCATGCCGAGGGTACGTGTCGCACCAAAGATGGGCGGAAAGCCGTCGACGAGTGGCATGCCTACACGATCCAAGAGCGTATAAGCAGGAGACACATAAATACGAACAAGCTTGTCGTCCAACGAACAAGCCGTGCATCCCGGTGGCCGTTGTAAGCGTAGAGGTGGAGGCGGGATTAGGTTGCGGACGAGGAGGACGATGGCTGTCGTCAGTGCCACGGGGGTGACCTTTGCCGGCAAACGCCTGGATCTCCGATAATGAGGGGCGCCTGAGCGACGGGGAACACGTTTACAGGTAGGCAGGCAAGGCCAACGTCCGACCGAGAAGAGCGCATCTGTTGCCGACCTAAAACGAAGGCTCCGCCTGTTGATCCTGCTCTCAGTCAGCGTGAAAACAGCGCGCGGAGAAATCGCCAACTCTTTGATTCAGCAGCAGCACCGAGTGCGTCAAATCGACCGTAGCGACGGAGGGAAGGCCGGAGTAGGTAAGGAGTCTAACAAAACGCGGCGCCCAGAGGCTCGATTCGACCTCGGTCGGACGGAATGGGCTCCGTCGGGACAGGCGTTGGAGCCCGAGGTGGGTCCATAGTGAGGGCCAAAAGTGGTCGCGGGTGCAAAACGCGCTGGGTGCCGACCCGTGGTAAATCTTGAAGCGAAGGTCGTGTCGGTTGCAAGGAGATTGTCGCGGGGTCGAGACGGCATCACCGGTGATGGCGGAAGCAGAAACATTAGCGACGAATCTCCCCTTAGGAGCGGAAATATCATCAATCTTCACGCACGGCCCGTGTGCGCGATTGTCGTGAAAAATAAAAGGTTCAATAAAAGGTCGTCGGTGCTCCTACGCGGCCCGTGTGCGGGGTTATCGCGAAAAACGAGGTTAAAAGGAGCCCACTCAAAACAGCACCATCGGACCGGGGTACCAGCTCACCCAAGGCGATGCATCCGGCGCTGAGGGAGTTCGCAGGCCGCAGCACCGAGAAAGGTATGTAGCCTCATCGTTCACGGGGGTGAGTCGGCCAAACCAACTTCGGTTGCACCCAGTGGCAGGTTGTGGCGGGCGTGAAAGGAAATCGGCGTTGTTTCCGTTCGTGCTTCCCTTGCGGTTTCCGAGGGTGCAGTCGAACCCGGTGATGGACTCCATCCACCGCTGGACGCGCGGGCTGTGTTCTGCTATTTTGTCAACTCTTTTTTTCCGGTGCCTTGTTGTCCGAAAAGATGCCGAACTTCGTGTCGTAACGGTTGCCCGCGAAAACTCTTCGTGGCCCAGACAAGCCAAGGCTGCCTGGTTCCAAGTCGAGGAGATTCCAGTGCCGCTCTCCGAGTCGAGGGTAGCGCGGCTGACGTAGGCGATGGGTCGTGCGGAGGTAGGCGGGCCTACGCGCAGGAACCCAGCTCATTGGATGAAGGCCCGGCGCTCACGCACGGCAGGCGAGGGCGAGGCCGTGGCCGTGGCTGCAACGGCTGACAACCAAAGGTACAGTACTATTGTACTAGTCTCTACTACTAGTTACTTTTTGAGCGTTCTTTTCTGCACCTGAGGGCTAGTCGTGCGAGAGGCTACACCCTGTTTCTCGACACACACCGCCGTGTAATAGTTTGCGCCTGTCGCTTGGGAGGGACGAACGAAGTGTTCGTCTTTGGAACCTTGAACTCTGTACTCGCGGACATTCGGTACAGGGGTGGACCGGACCCCCCCACTTCTTTGACGTATCATAGTAGAACGTGGGCTAAAGGCAGATCTTCTGAGCAACCTTGAGAGATGTCCATAGTGACGCAAAATCCACGGAACGTCTCGGAAAAGTCTAACCGTCAGCGTTTGGATGCGCCTTTGTTCGAAAGCAAACAATTACGCCGACAAGCTCACAGAACGTGGACAACTGCGCACATTTTGTGATTTTTCAACGCCCAAAAGGTGCTCAGAAGGCCGGCCTTTGGCCCACCTTCTACCATGTCTCGAGACGAACCGGGGGCGGGTCCCGTCCACCCGCGAAGATACGTTACTCAAAGAAACTCGGCGCAGCCCGGAGATAATGCGGTGGACCCCAGACCAACGCATGGAGGGAGTCTGCATGTAAACGCGTACATATCTCCGACACAGAACGTCAGGCTGGGGCAACATTCTTGGCCGGGGCAATGGCTTGCGAGAGAGAGCTGGAGAGCCGTCACGCCGGATCGAGTTATATCCGCAAGCAGCTGAGGCATCTCGCGGCAGGGGTGCAGCAGATTCTTAAGAACTTTCTGAGGTCTTATCCTGAGGAGCTAGCTCAATATCAACATCACCCGAAACATGGCCTTGAAGGCGTTCGTTCGCGCAATCCGATCAACATCTTCTGTGCGCCAGACCGAGCGAAATATATATATATATACTCGTAAAAAAGTATCAGACCAACCTGTAGTTCTTCACTCGAGGGGCTCAACCGGGAAGGTATACCTTTCTTTGGCTCAGAAATCGAACCCCTGCCGTGGAATGTCCCAGCTGCGGCTCGCCATGACAAGGCGGTGGAAAACTGTACCATCAACGCGTGCTGCTGTGCTAAGGGTTGCACTTTCGACTGATTCTACGATAATAACCCCCCCCCCCCGCCTCTCGAATGCCAGGGATTTTCTTGAACGAACGTTTGCATGGCTGCTCGACACGAGGAAGGATGCTGCTATGAAAAAAGAACGCGTTTCAGGAGGTTAAGGCCGGGAGCTGGTTTCAAAACGAGCCATTTCGTTGAAGAAAAATATGGGGGTGGGGGGGGGGGCTACCGCAAAATAAATGCCTCTTTCGAGCCCTTCCTTGAAGAAAACTCACTTAAACAGGGCTCACAAACTAAGTTACTGAGAAGGAGTGGTGATACCTCTAAATCTATTCAATTGATCGAACTCACAGGAGGCGTATTTTTGAAATAATCAACAGTGTTTTACAAAATGTCTTGTTACCCAACGGTAATTTCACACAATAGTTTTGGTTAGATGCGTAGACCATGGGAGTGTGCGTCGGGCTTAGCCTGCATTTCTCTCAAAGTCGGTTGTCCCTGGGTGATGCAAACAGCTCCTGAAACAAGAAAAAAGTCTGAGAAAAGAGTCATCACACGGTGGGGGCGAAGCGGAGCTCCTAATATTGCAAGATTACGGGCTGTTACAGGCACAGGCCACCCTCTGTGCAGGTCTCTCTATTACAAGGTTACGGGCTGTTACAGACACAGGCCACCCTGTTTGCAGGTCTCTCTATTGCAAGATTACGGGCTGTTACAGACACAGGACACCCTTTTTTGCAGGTCTCGCTACTAGTCAGGTTCCAGGGTTGGTCACTCACTTGTATTAGATTAGCTATTCTTGTATTAGTCCCACAGCCACGGGTAGAACTAAACGCTCAACGTGTTGCAAATCCAACGAGCGAAGCATCATCCCTTTTTTCCTATACGCACATACATACTACATGCCTTCAAAGACATGTGAAACCCTTTTATACAATTTCCGTATCCTACAGCTTATGCCTTGTTAGGCTCCCGGGGCAATACCATAACACTAACCCACCCTGATAAGTGGTATATCCAAAAATATGGAAGATTCGGGGAAGCACCGGTTCCACGGTCTACTAGAACATGATTCCAAGATGCGGCTCTTCAAAAACCCACTCCCACACCTCTATCCTTACGAAGCCTCAGGAAAAATGCTGAAAAAGAGCAGAAAACCACAAACAAACGGAGAACAACTGAAGACAGGGAACGGACGAGACAAAAAAACCCAGTAGCGATGTTCATGAGGAACTCAATAATATCTCACCCGAAACACTGTGACTTCGAAGGCGTTCGTTCGCGCACTCCGACCTTGACACTTCTCTATGCGCTACAGCAGCGACAGTCCTCAAAACATATTATGCTCGTAAAATTGTCAGACTGACCGGTAGTTGCTCACTTGAGAAGCTAGAACAAAAAAAAACAGCCCCAAAAAACTGCAACCCCTACCGCACTATAGAGGGGACCGCGCTATAGATGGGAACGCACTACAGAGGGGAACGCACTACAGAGGTGTACAGCTTTTTTTCTGAGGTTTCTTTTACTTTCGTAGCTCAAGACCCCTCTCCTCCCCAAAAACTGATTTTTGGAGAAAAGTAAAACTTGCCACCTCCTACCTACCGGATGAAAAAATCCCATGCATGGTCTAGGTACACAACAACAAGAATCGCGCGAAAAAAATTTTTGGTGAAATTCCGACGGTTTGGGGTTAAGGAGCCCCGTCATTCAGAAAACCATTTTTTTTTTCTGACAAAACGTTTTACCTCTACGGTAGCAGTCATCAGCGATGACTCAAGATGACTTGCTACCCATGCCGTAGCACTTGCCCAACGCAACTGACTGATTCCCCCCAAGAAAAAAAACAGCGATTTTCTTACGCGAGCGTTTTGTGGCCGCTCGACACGAGGAAGGACGCTGCTATTAAAAAATAGTCTCCATACGTTTCATTGTTTGCAAAAAAGGAGTATCGAACGATAACGTCGGGGTGGCAAGGGGCACCACCGTATTTCAGGAGGTACGGCCGGGAGTTGGTTTCAAAACCGGCGTTTTCGTTAAAAGAAAAGTTGGGGGGGACTACCGAAGTAAGACTCAACTACTACTGTAGTGCGGAAGCCGCCGCCCGAGGCAGGCGACGGGGGTCGAGCACAAAAAGCGGGGGCGCGCGCGGGAGCGTGGTGTGATACATCCAGCTCGCCAACAGTCCGCTGGACGAGCGGACTGGGGGGGAAGGGAGCGGCAGGAACGGTCGTCCAGCTGCCGATGAGGTCAACTCATGATAAGAGTACAACTTAACAGCTGCCGACGCCGCCAAGTGTGAGCGTATAGAGTCCCGGGACACACGAACGTATCTCTTCCAGGTTTCAGTCTAATGAGCAGGCCCCGCGATGCCACTCACCTGAGTCTCTTGACCTCTAGAACTGCACCCGCAGAGTAATGGGGAACTAATCACTCAAAATCAGTGTGGGATAATATTAATTTACAGAGTCGTGAAAAAAAAGGGTTAAGAATATTTGTGTTTAACTAGCCAAACCCAGACTATTCCATGCTCGGAGCCGATGTCGTGGTGGAGATGTCGTCGAGGAGGGTCTTGGTGCCGAGTTCCCTTGTCGATCGTCGTTCACAGCCGACGCGAGCTGATTTTTTTCACGCATTTCATGCAAGGAGATTGCTAGGCCTAGAGTGACTCGAAGGGAACCAAGAGGGTCCGCCACGAATCTGCGGCGGGATAATCTCCGGCGGCTTTTTGTCCGGGGACGGGTAAACGCGGTCAATGACGAGGAAAGTCCCGAGATCTTACACTGCCTGACCGGTGACGTGTCCTTAACTACGATACTGTAGGTATCTCCGACCCTGTTTTCCAGCTTGTTGTATTACCCAATTATATCCCATGAAAAAAAGTGTCTGGCAGGAGGGGGGGGGCGGTTCGATTGTTGACTCACTCGTGCCCTGTTTTTCCTTCACGCATTGGCTATGCCATCCAAGAAATACGATAGTATATTTCCGGGGGCATTCTACCGCAGCAGTATCCTTGACCCCCAAATATTTTAAAGGGGTCTTGAAACGCGGGGAAACCGTCTCTAAGCCCATCAGTTGCTTGACTGAGCGCACGTCGGCACCTGGCTGGTATTCCGTGTTTTCCCACGAATAAACAAAACTTTTTCTCCCAAAAAACGGGAAAGGAATCGTGATTCTCAAAAGAGTCGCAGTTTTCGGGCGACGTTACGCGAGCGCGTCTCAACCGCGGCGTAATAAAGCAGGCACGCTCTGCCACCCCACACAAACCGCCGCTTAACATTTTCGGGGCTTAACGCCTTTACAGCTGGAAACCCGTTTTGGGGACGAACTTACTTGAAATTTGTATAGGGAGGTTTTGGGGCTCCAAAGGGATGAGGGGGAAAATACTGACGAAAAAAAAACTGACGATTGAAGCAGTATCTGTCACACATGAACCAACGCGGGTTGCCAGATTTTCTGGCGACGAATTTTACCGTCGGACTCCAACGCAAGTGTACCCGTAATATTTGGGACACGCGCATAGCTTGCACTGCGGTGTGCTGCACGATCGGACCATCCAATATAACGCGTTATTACTTTGTTTTTGTCGCTGTACATGGAGCCTAATACGGTTAACGCAGGAGCGTCTGTCCACCCCCGAAAGCCTACCGTTACCGTACCCGGTTAGCCGGTACAGAAGTGGTCCTCTGTAGCGCTGGTTGAGGGTAGCGCCGGGCCGGTTGCCCGCTATAGTGCCAGTGAAATGGCACAGTTTTTCATTTCCATACTAAAACCTATATATTCTCCAATCCGGAGTAGCGCCGGTTGCCGCTGTAGCGCCGGTTTTTCCCGTTGGCACCTACCGGCGATTATAGAGGGACCACTCCTGTACTGCGGATCACTCCGCCATGAGGGTTCCATCCCACATTCTACCTTCGCATTGGACGCGCGCTACGCTAGAGATAGGTACCACTTTTCGGCCAATCCCCTCCCCCCCCTGAATGACGGGGCCCCCAAATCCCTCCCTATACTAATTTCAAGTATATTTGTCCCCGAAAGAGGTTTGCAGCGGTGTAGGCGTCAACCCCCCAAAACCGTCCAAAAAATGTCATTCTTGGGTGTCCCAATACATATTTCGGTACACATACCGTAGGCCATGGGTTTGTTTGTTCGCCGGATTGCACTTTCATCTATTACTCAAAAAAGTTTGAGCCTCGGAAGGCGTAAGAGCCCCCCAAGCGAAGAGCAGAAGAAGAAAAAAATGACCCTCTAACGTAGTGCTCACGAGTGCGTGCACTTTTTTCTCCAGCTCCTTCCCTTTTCGTAACCAAGGTCCAGGGTCACATGGAAGGGGGTTCTCGACCTCCATTCTCCACTTGGATATCAAGCCATGCCCACGGTTACTCCGTCGGGCAAATGACCGCAAAAAAGCAAGA
Source organism: Undaria pinnatifida (assembly GCA_012845835.1). Classification (NCBI taxonomy): domain Eukaryota; class Phaeophyceae; order Laminariales; family Alariaceae; genus Undaria; species Undaria pinnatifida. The sequence continues at coordinate 27,782,780 of JABAKD010000002.1, forward strand.
GCCTTTGCCACACGCGTGCGGGCGTCATCGCCGCCAAGGCGTGCCAAAGCAAGCATTTTGAGAGATGCGTCGCGTCGGTAGGGCGTACTCTCTGCCATTCGCCATGTGTGCCGGAAAGGGTGTGCTACGTGCGACAGTGCTGTTTGTCTAGTATTAGACGTATGCCATGCCACTGAACGCAGTCAAACTTTCGCACGCCTTGCAAGGAATTACTCGCCAATATGTTGCCTACTGCGCTTAGGCATCATCGTCACCACCTTTTCTCGGTTCAACAACAAGCACAATAGCTCGTCTTGTAAGGAAAACAAGAAAAATCATTGTACGCTGTGAAATCATTTCATTGGCCCGGGGTTACCCCTACACACCCTACCACACCCTAAAAAAATGGACAATAGGCCTAGCCCCATTGTCTGATGACAGGCCTATTGTCTTTCAATAAGTGCCTACTGCAGTGGGCCTGGATAACTCACAGTAGGCCTATTGTTTGACCACAGGCCTACTGTCGATCAACAGGTTTCAGTTCCAGTGATCCTGAACAATTGACAACAGGCCTAATGTCCGACAGTAGGCCTATTGTTTGACAGTAGTCCTATTGTCGGACGGTAGTCCTATTGTCGGACAGAAGTCCTATTGTCTGACAGTAGGCCTATTGTCTGTCAATAGGCCTATTGCCTGTCAATAGGTTCCTATTGCAGTTGGCTGCCTACCATCGCCCTCTCTCTACACACAGGGGGGGGAAGCGTCTGTCATGGCATGGCCTCGTCGAAGTCTATTCCCGATTCGAACGCCTCAACCTCCCCGATCAAAACGTCACACTTCTGCCGCAAGACTTGGATGCTATCCTTCAGCAACTCCTGAAACCGAGAGAGAGGGGGGGGGGGGGCGGGCGATCACACGGAATAGACAGCGCGAAAGCGGGAAGCGCAGCGTGAGTGTGTGAGTGTGGGTACAGTGCCGGTCGTCCACAGCCAAGGTACAAAGATGGTCTGCTATTATCAGTCGCTAGGAACTCGCTCGAAGAGCACATCATGTCTAACAGGTGTAACTGTCAAGTTGTCAACAGGCACTTTGCGCAGCAGAGTCATGCCACCGCAGAGGTTTCACTTTCTGGGCCAAACGTTTCTGACCTCTATAGTGTTACCGGTTGAGCGCCTCAAGCGCGGAACTATCGCTTATAAATAGTACGATAAAGTTACGAGCTTTTTTTGTTTTCTAGGACTAGCGCATGGATATGTTTGGTCGGGCTGCGCGAACGAGTGTCTTTCCAAGTCTTTGGGTGATGATGGACGATGACGAGATGCTGAGGTCCTCGTGTTAGATGTTGCTGTCGTCAAGTTGTGCGCGTTGGTGCTACTGTCGTCTAGAAGCAGAGCTTTTCAAGGATCACGATCCGGCCGGCGGGTCGGATCGGGTCGGATCGGGTCGGATCGGGAGCCTTTTCAACACCCCGCGGAGTCGAGTCGGGTCGGGTCAGGAGGTGTTTCCGAAACCTCAGGGATCGGGTTGGGTCGGGTCAGGAGGTTATCAAATGCCACGGGTCGGGTCGGGTCGGGTCGGGTCGGGTGACACTGACCCGACCCGACCCGCGTAATCGGACCCGAGAAAAGCGCTGGTAAATAGGCACTCGCTCAGCAGGATATCTCACATTTGTAACCGTCAACTTACACGCGCGAGCTGACAAAACAGGAACTCGCACAGCCGGATATTTCAACATCAGTTACTGTCGTCAATTGGTGTACGCGGGTTGATAATAGGAACTGGCGCCGCAGGATACTTAATAAGTAATTATATTATCGACACCGGTGTCGTACGCTCCTTTTTTTACAACACCGTTATTTTTCACAATTCTGCGGGAGCACACGGACACCAGATATCTCGTTGAGTACTGGGCCGTTTTGGGCACACGATAGCTTCAATGATAGCTCTATACCACGCCGAAAACAGCTGTGGCAAGTTCCGGGATGATCCGGGGCGTGTAGCGCTAGCACAGCGCGGATGTCGTAAACTGAGAGCTTACGACACCGATGTCATACCTAGCATTACTCATGCTGTACATATTGCACTGTAACCGCCAAACGGTGTGCGTTGGTTGATAGTTCAAAGAAATCATGTACACGATTGAATATCGGCCCCGGCGATCGCAGAACCGGCTTCAGCCCGCTCGCAAGGTGTCTCTCGTTATCTGGCGCGGTGCAAATTAGCCACAGCCTGGACAATTCCAATGCTGAAAGACACGTGCGTTTACAACCGATTATGGAAACTGTCGCTTGATTGGAAAGGCCACGACAAAATATCTACAAGGCTGTCGATCAAACAAAGTTTTCATTCGGAGAACGTCATCTAAATTCAATTGTTAATATGAACTGATCAACGAAGCGGTGTATTTCATTGTTACGGAGTGAACACAGTACTCAGAACCCACGACAAACGAAAACCTCCGCATTCCCTTGTTTTTTACCTGGCCATATTTGGTCCTGATTACGACACACTCCCCCCGCAAGCGACACCCACATTCGCTCGTAACAACACTTGGGACGAACTACGTCTAACTGCTACCATTACTATTATTAATAACACTTTGTGTTTGTTGTTTTTCACTCTGACAACGTCCATGGTCACAGTCCATAGCATAGGAGTCATACATATATTCAAAGGATAATACATTCGTCTGCAAAAAACGAGCGGCCGGTAGGTGTATCACGCAGCTTGCAAAGATGAGTGTCGGCCCTAAATCTGTCGAACTCACAGCTGACGTATTCACAACAATTTTGTATAATACCAAATACCGTACACCACGCCCCTCCGACGATTTTCGAAGCTGATTCTATCGTCAAACGGGGAGAGTGCGACTAAACGCCGAGCGATGCATCAAGGGAAAATACCTCGAAAACGAGATCTTGATCTTTCCAAAGCGACCGGTTTTCTTGTGCGTGCCTCCGTTTGTGGGAGACACAAAAAAAAACGGCTCTTGATATTAAACCGTCCAAAGGGGTGTGCTATCTTGAGCGTTATACAGAAATAAGAAACCGGTTGTTGTTGTTGTTGTTGTTGTTGTTGTTGTTGTTGTTGTTGTTGTTGTTGTTGTTGTTGTTGTTGTTGTTGCTGTTGTTGTTTTTGTTGTTGTTGTTGTGGTTGTTCTCACGTCAACACGCCTCTCACTACGTCAGCTAGAGCATCAAGGTACCGTCTTTTTTTTTCTCGTTTTATGTATTGGCGGTACCCGAGACGGTGTTTACTTAGATCATATTGTGCGTAGTGGAGAAAGCTGACCTCCTTGCAAGGGGGATGATATCACATAGCGCGCACACGGTAGAGCGCCCGCCCACGAGGCAGTTACATAGTATCCTCATTACTGTCTCTGGAAGTGACCACACCAAAAAACGAAATAGACTAACTCGAAGCTGCCATTCGCATGCAAGAAACTACGCACAAGGTGCGGAAGTTCGCCTCGCAAGTGGGTCTTAGTACGATGCAGCTCACCCTTCATACGACTCGCCAAACACCTCATTCCGTCCCAGCATAGTAGGAATGCGATGGACTAATAGCTATACGGCTATGCATGAAATGAGTACACCCCCCCACCCCCCCCCCGCCCCGTGTCTGCGCAGGCCTCGGGGATGGTAACTCCCGTACAACAATCAAGATGAAACAGCCTCACAAAAAAATATTTTCGAGGCTAATGTTCTCCGCACAATGGGGGGCACAGCACAACCAAAACGGTGGCATTGGAAACATTCCGTCGAGATAGTCGCATAGATGCATCGCTCGGCGTTTGTTTGCGCCTTCCCCCGTTCGCCGACGAAATTGGCGATGGAAACTCGCCCGAGGGGAGGGTGTGCAGGTGACCTTGCGTTGTTGTTACACGCACGGTTTTATGGAAGAATCACACCGACAGCCGCCGACGTGAAACCAACAAACTTAAAGGCTTATTCCCCCGCACCCCTCGCCAATCGGCCACAGCAAAGCACGGTTGTATTGCGTTTCGCGCGAGTAATCCCACGGCCGGTTTTCCATTTTTTTCGGGGCTCAACGTTCCCGACCGGTTGAGCTCTCCAAGTGAGTAACTGCCGGTTCGTCTGATACTTTTCACGAGTATGTAACTACCAGGTGCAGATTTCTTTCAGGACTAGCGCACAGAGAAGTGTTGAGGTCGGATTGCGCGAACGGACGCCATCCAAGTCATGTAGTATCGGGTGAGATAGCAAGCTCCTCATTTCAGTAGCCCAGAAATTTATCAGAAAAGGCTGCACCTCTACCTTTTGGTATGACCCGTCTACAATATTCGAGCCTTAAACTTATCGAACCCACAGCTGACGTATATACTTCAAGTAGTTTTACAAAAAAATACATACCCCTGGAGGGATGAACTCAAGCTATTATACCTTTGGAGGAAGCATCCCGACGGACTCGATGCCGAAGATGAAATGGTCCGCGATTCTAGTGAGCGACACCTTGTCGCTCCACCCGGGCTCCCGGATGCATTCCCGGCACATGGTGCAATCTCGTGGACGCGCCACCTTCTCGACGAACGAAACCAAACAGCAAATTTGCAGAAAAATAAGAGCAGTGCTCAGTCGCAGCAAAACGAGAAAAAAAGCACAAGCGAACACACTATACGCCAACACACCGGTCGCAAAAACAATGAGAGAAATGTCCACAAACAGACAGCTTACTAACTACACAACGAGCGGCCGGTGTATCACGCAGCTTGCAAAGATGAGGATCGACCCTAAATCTGTCGAACTCACAGCTGACGTTGTTAGAATAATTTTATAAAATAGCAATAATGTATGAGGAAAAGCGAGAGACAGTCACACGTCCAAGACAGCTGTTGGCACAAAACGGCAGATCGAGCCCGACACAGAGGGCAATACCTGTGTATACATAGGGGGTGGAAATCGATGTCGATATCGCCGCGCGAGTCAGCCAATGGCAACGACAGCGGCAGTCGCTCATCACAAAAAATTAATAAGACGAACAAACAACAACAACAACAACAACAACAACAACAACAAACTTAAACGCGAGTATTGGCGTGTGTAATTGCGTAGGTGCCAACGTCGTTCACAAAACGCCCGTTAACACGCCATCATCATCATCATTTGTGAGCTGGACCAAGGGGCGTAAAGACTGCTGACATGAACGGATCAAAACAGTTCAGGGCACTTCACGAGTCATTACCCGGCCCGCCGATCATGCCAGGAGGTTATCAAAACCTCGCGGGACGGGTCAGGAGGTGTCTGAAATCTCACGGGACGGGACGGGCCGGGTCACAAGGTTTCCAAAAATATCGCGGGCCGGGACGGGTTACCCTGACTCGACCTGACCCGTGAAAAGCGACCATTTTCCCTTTAAAGGTCCTGAAATGATTTACGAGGTTTTTTTCGAGCCGGTTCGGCCAAGTCTCACCGTTGCCCGCTTGTCCCCACCGCCTAAGTCTTCGATGTCGAACACATTCAGCGGACACTTGGCCACCAGCTCCTCCGCCTCTTCCCCTTCCACGTCCTCCTTCAGGGTGATCACCGGCAGCAGGCGGTAGCTCGCCGTAGCCACAGGGGAAAACTTCGCGTGATCTTTTCCCACGCCCTTTCGGCAGTGCATCTGCAGAGCGAACAAACACCACGTCGCATTATGGCGGGGGGGGTGCGATGGGGGGGAGGGGAGGGGATGGGGTAACGTGGGGTGGGGTGGGGTGGGGTGGGGTGGGGTGGGGTGGGGTGGGGTGGGGTGGGGTGGGGTGGAGTGAGGTGGGGTGGGGTGGGGTAAGGTGCGGTGGGGTGGGTGGGGGTAGGGAGGGCTCGTTTGCCGCACAAGGCGCGCTTTCGGAGTTCGTTGATATGCATCCCACATGCACATAAAGAAAGCTGGGCTAAAACGTAAGACCGCTTGTGGAGATTTTTGCCAAGCGCTCAACCTACATCGTAGGAATAATACTGCAAAAATCAACCTATACTAATTGCAAGTAGTTTTTCATCCCAATAAAGGTCTTCCCCCAAAAGCCCGGGGTGCAGTTCGGACGACACCAGACGGACACAAGCTTGGCCAAAATATTGCGCAAGCTTCATCCTCGGCAACCAGGAGAGACACGTTCGTCTGAATCGCTTGGGGGGACATGCGCGCGAAGCACTTGGTGCGTGGATTCCGAGCATAGTACGAGGAACACAGTAGCAGTACACAGCAGTTCCCGTCCAACCCCGCGACGGCGACAAAAACAACGACAATCACAATAATTCAAAGACCCTTTCGCTACTGCAAAAACGGTTCACGTCGAACTCCAGGATTAGTCTTTAACCCACAACATGGAGCAAAATCTGGACCCCTTTTTTCACGTACGATAGGCAAAAATCATTCCACCCGAACTCCTACAAGTGTTTTCACCGGAAACGTGGAGGCAGGTTTACAACGTCAGTCGCGTCAGAAGTAGTGTCGGCAGGGGAATGAAAAACGTGTTGGAAAACGGCAAATTTTGCGCGCAGCAGCAGCAGCAGCACCATCAAAAACACCACCACCACCACCACCACCACCACCAAACACAACAATGACCGCAACACGATGGCAAAATATGGGACGCAGCACAGGCCAGACCCCCTCCACCAAGCAAGGGGCTGCACCTCGCCCGAGCGACCACCAACGTTTCAACATGCAAGATAAATAACCACCGTATAACGTAATACCAGGTAGCACACCCCCTGGGATACTTCCGACCCTAGGTTCTCCTACTTTCTCCCTGAGATCGATTAGTCCATGAGCGCATCGCTCGGCGATTCTGCTGTCCCCTGCCCCCGTTGTCGAAAAAAATAGCTTGGAAAACCGTCAGCGTTTGTGATTTCCTCGCGTGTTATATACGGTACCCAAGGTATCAGTTATCACTGCTCCCAACCACCCCGAGGTTCACCTCACCTCAGCTACAATTTCTTGTCCTGGTCTCAGCTTGGCGATGAGGATGTCATCGTGTACCGGCCGCAACCCGCCGTCCTCCTCGAAACGCTCCACCTGGGCTCCGTGCGGACACCATTCCATCGCCCCGCTGAGGAAACACGAGATAATTAAAAAAAAATACAAGAAATAAAAAGAAGAAAACTCAGAAAACAACAAGATTAAGTTTGAAAAAAAAAAACACGAAGACGAAAACGGAAAGACACGAAAAACACGAAACAAACCTAAAACGATCAAGTCAGAAAAATGGGAAGGGAACAAAACAAGAACACAAGAACACATATAGGCTCCTTCCGATCAACTTCTGCCTCTACTGGACACCCATTTTTTCTCGCCCAGTTTCGAGAGTGTTAGCCATTGAAACAAAGTCGATCGTGACCGCGTGGCTAAGACGCATCGGAATCCGTCAAAAAAAAAAAAAACGATGATCAACGTCGCATCTCCATACTAAGCCGGTCGCCCCCGTGGCGTATCAGGTTATCCTCGAGCCTGGTATAGGTCAGTTTCGTGAGTTCGAGCCCCGCCGAGCGCATACTCGTATAAATTCGTTGGGACTTTTCTTGTGCACAAATTTACTTGCGGAAAGCGCGAGAGCGTGAGTTAGCAGCACTCGATACAAAATCGACGAGCAGTGGGAGTGCTGAATCCTATGCGCGATAAAAAGTGAAGGCAAGAACCGGGGGGAAGAAGGGACGACACCTGTGACCACAGCTTGTCTAGAAGCTGGAAAGTAGAAGTGTGCGAAAAAAAACACAACAACTAAACCCTACCTGGTACACGATAATATGTTGACTGCATTGTTTCAACTCTAACAGTTTTTTTTTCCCCGTGTTCAACGAGGTTTTCGAGAGAATGAAATCGACTATCAGGTAGAGGATAACCAAAAGCATAATTTGAACTCCCTGCAAAAGGACGAACAAGACGACCTAAAAATACTTTTGAAAAAATACCCAGGGGAAGGAGATAGAAAATCCTCATTCGCCCCCCAACTTCGACGCTCGATTTCTCGCGCCGCATATTTTTTCTGGAGACCAGACAAAAACACAACCCCCACCCGTTTGTCCAACTGCCTCGAATCCGTGAAGTTTTCAGGCGTCTGCGGCACCAATTTCGCTCTAAAAACGAAAAAAAAAAACGTACTACCCCTTGGAGTCACGGTTTATCGTCAACTTGTCCGTCGAAAGGCGGTTGAAAAAACAAAACGCGTGCGATAATACAACAGCAAAGAAGAAAACTAAAAAAAAGAAAACAACAACATTAATAACATGAGAACATGAGAACATGAGGAAACAACAAACCAAAAATCGCAAGCAGCACCTGAAGACGTTCATCGTGCGTCGCGGACCCGCCGCGTAGCTCGTCCCTCTCGGCATCGGGTCCGGCACGTCCGCGGGATCCGAGGGGTTCTTGACCTCGAGCTTGAACACGCAGGTGTTGAACTCCGTTGGCTGCAGCGGGCAGCAGACAAGACGACCAAAAATCAGCGTTGAATACAACAAGGGTTAGGTTAAGCATCCATACTGCTGTTGTCATGAACAGCTACTATGGTTCTGCGTCGGTCTGTGTACTCTTACCTATCTGGCACCAGGTATTACGTATTTTCGAGTCGCGCCATGTTGTTGTTTTTTTTCCCGTCTGTTTCCGTATTTGTTTTCCGTTTCTTTTTCTTTTGTTCGGCACATCCGCGGGATCCGAGAGGTTCTTGACCCCGAGCGTGAACACGCCGCGTGTTGAACTCCGTCGGCTGCGGCGATCAGCTTGCGTACGTACAACCGTGGAGTTGGACAACGGGCGTCTGGGCTAGGTGCACACCACAGTGCCACAGCATGAAAAGCACGGTAGGTGAGCTGCAGGCGGGCTTGCCCGCCTAGGCGACCATTATAAGGCCGAGCAACCACAATATCACGACTTGCAAAAGTGCTACGTTTATTTTTGGTCACGATTCGATATTTATTTTTACTTTCATCATCATTATCATTATTTGTTAGGAATGACCTTTAAACCCTTTCGTGACTCCCAGAGGAAAAATGGATCTACCAAAGCTGACTATTACAGCATCTGCCACACGAAGAAAAGAGCTCTAGCTGATGGGGCACAGGGAGTGCCCAAAGTACAGCGTTAACAGCTCTCTACGACACGCGCACAGCATCCTCATACTCGTACTACTGCTGCATGCTCTTCCTGGACACTTGATATGATCACATCTCCGTCTTTTTCGTCGCTCTTAAGGGGTCCCAACAAAAGGACTGGGGGCGTGTGGAACGGGCTTACTGCCCTAACGCGGTGGGGGATATGATCACATCTCCGTATTTTTGGTCGCTCTTAGTGGGTCCCAACAGGACTAGGGGCGTGTAGAACGGGCTTATTGCCCTGACGCGGTGGGGTAAGCCGCGGCCAGGGCAAAGTCGCCGTCCTGGGCGCTTCAGTCACGAGGCCCTGGGCGTTATTATCGCACAAAAACAGCGTCCCCTGCCCTCGGTGAGGGTTTTCGAAGGCAGGGGGTTAAACACTGTGAGTGCTATTAACTCAGCTGTACAACTCAACCCTTGGTGGAGTCACCGACCTGTGTCCCTTCACGAGGACACACACACCCCCAAACCACGAGCAACCGAACCTATCACACGCAGCTGGAAACATGATGGGTTTTCGGCAAAATCTTCGATCTCACGGGTGAGATGTCATTGAACAACAACAGCAGTAGTGACCCATGTGGGAGACCGAAGTGTGTATACTCTTAACATAGTATATACTGTAACATATGGGCAAAAAAAAAAACGATTGTTGCGGCGTTACGGTACCAGCCCTAACCTTTGCGTTGGCAGACGAAAAAAAAAAGTGCGACGAGAAACGTGCCTGGTACGTAGAACAGGCACGACCAATCATCATGAAGAAGCTATTCATAACAAAAATAACGAGGAGTATTCACCCTCTCGGCCGGACTCACACCCGCACGACCGTATTTGAACCACTGAAAGAAAGGCTGGCCGCATGTACATCATATGAGAACCACATCAATACGCATTGCCCTATGTATGATACCAGATACAGAAACATTTGATATGCATTGGCCACAACTAATCCCGTTGGGACTTCAAAGTGCTAGATCCATCGGTATCTATATTATTAGACGGCCACTACCAACCCCGTTGGGACGTCAAAGGGAACCAGATGTCGAAAAAAAAAAAGCGACGATTTAACGATTACAGGAACGGTACAAGACGAAGGAGCCCGGGGGCCCCCAGGGCGAGACATGTGTGCGGCACGCGGGCAACATGATGATACCCGTAGTGTTAGCGTTAGTGTTAGAGGTAGTATTAGTGTTAGTGTTACTAATAGTGTTAGTGTCAACACGCTCGCACTTCCTAAGGCCCCCTCACTTGCGGGCAAATATGTCAGGAGACGGTCCGTCAAGGGAAAGCGTTCAGCGGTCAGTCAAGGGTGTCAAATCGATCGTTTCACACTAAAACCTAGTAGTCTGGCGTCGGTCAAGGTAAAACATTGGACAATTGCCGTCGGTCAAGGGGTCAAAGTGCGCTCGCACTTAGACCAAGGCTACGGCAGAGGTCAACCCCGCATCGCATTTCCCAAGGCCCCCTGACTTGAGGGCAAATATGTCAGGAGACGGTCAGTCACGGAAAAGCGTCCAGCGGTCAGTCAAAGGCGTCAAAACCGATCGTTCCACACTAAAACCTAGTAGTTTGGCGTCAGTCAAGGTAAATTATTGGACAATCGCCGTCGGTCAAGGGGTCAGAGTGCCGTCTCCTTGCATCTTCGCTTAAGGGAGCTCCTTAAGCTCACCCGACAGCCGAATGGGCGAAGCACCGTTCGCTCTGCCCGAACGACAATTCCATGGGGCTAAGTGCACAACCAGTGCACTTAACAAACGCAAAGAGTTCTCCGCAAATGCTTCGTATATATATGTATCAGTAGCTTCCTCCGTCGAGGAGCCGACCGTTCAGAGAACATTGTGCCCAAACGTGCTACCGCCTGTACCGCGGCACCCATCAATAGCAGGCTGATAAGGTCGCACTGTTATACCTGGTATTTATGTTTAGGTCTGCAGTGGGTGGGGGGCAGTAAAGGCGGTGGTGTCCCAGAGCAATATGACCGCCTTATCGGGGGAAGCCGCGGTATTCATTCCAGCTTATGAGGGCAATTCCCCAGTCTCGCTAAGGGTTTTCTGGGCCGCCTTTTATCGGGATACCGCCTTATATAGGGACACCGCCTTCTTGGGGGACCCACTCTGATGTTCGGATATCTATTACTTCACGACGTGTCCGATGACCACGCAGGCTTGCCTTGATGCCGCAGGACAAGAGAACCAACAACCTTCCGCCGCATCCTTGACAAAATCACGGGGTTACCTCGCACAACACGAGCCGAATCACATGGTAGTATCACAGACTGCCCAGGTAGGCGACCTATGCAACTGAAACTGCGAAACTGTCCGGGCGAGAATAACGTTACGCCTGTTAGAACAACAGGAAGCCTCGGATATCGGCAGACCAGTATCGAAACACCGGATATCACAAAAGCCGCTATCTCTGGGTCTCAAAAAGGGTTAATGATAAGAGTAATAGTATACAGACGAGGAAATGATCATGAGAAACCACTTGCCTCGTCTTGCTCACCCCCCTCCTCTCCCATGAACTCGAACATGCGGGGGTTAGCCATGATAGGAATCAGTCCCAACCGGTGCGCCAGAATTTCGTCATGGATGATCGACGAGTTCATGAACATGTACACGTGCTCGATGGCCACCGTCGCCACCTAACACAGGGCGGCGAGCACGAAGAAAGGGCACGGGGGGGGTGGTGGGGGGGGAGAGAGACGACGACCAGCGATCGACTTTCAGTTCTAGAATATAAACCCAAAATACGAGTCTAAGCCCAATATACCAGCCTAAACCTACTGGTGTGTGCTTTCATTCATACAAACAAATATTACTACAAAACAGTAGGACGTGCAGCAGCAGAAGGTAGATGGTACTCGCACACGCCGCAAAAACATATCCCTTTTTGAACTTCAGAGGCAAATTGTCTTGAAAAAAGTAGGGTTACGGCGACGTCTGCACGAAACAACCTGAGTTGCCGAGGAAGGAGATGATGCTTCTATCCAAGCTACAAAAAAGGAGGGCATCGTCGACACGCGCGCAGCGTAGCACTAACTAGGCGTCCTGCACGCTCCCGCAATTAACAAACAGTTGATAAGACCGTGCCTGGCATTGATTTCGTTGCTACGAAATGTACCTGGGCCCCAAGCCGGTTAATACACGAACACGTGCACAGCGGGTACCCCGACGAAACCCTTTTAGCACCGCACTTCCGATATGGGGACAAAACATTTGGACTTTGACTGGGAAATGTTAGCAGTTGGAAAGGGGCGAAGACTATCCCGTGACAAGCCGACAAAAGCGCTCTTACCCACACATTGCTTGTATCAATAGAGCGCAACACGTAGGTGTTCGTGTACGCGGGACATACCAATTTGACCACTACCGCATGCATACTCCCATAGCATTTTCAAACGTGATCGTCGCCAAAAACGTGGTTGCCGTTCTAAACGGGTTACGTCCCGAATGCTCGTGCGTTGGCGCGCTCTAAAATCGGGGTAAACCCCGCAACTATGGGATAACTCTATGGGATATACATGTGCTTACCTCCGCGAGCAAGATTCTTCTGAGGGCGTTAGCAATGGAAGCGTCGACGCCTACGAGATCGAACACAAGCTCGTTCGGGTCATCACTGTCCGACTGCACGGCCCTCACGTCCAGCCTCTTCTCCACGCGCTCCGCATAGCTCAGAAGGCGATCCTGGGGGGCAGCAGTGCCGCAGTGTAGCAGCCCGGCAGCGCAGTGCAGCAGCGTAGCAGACCAGCAGTACAGTGCAGTAGTTACGGTAGCCCAGCAGTGCAGCGGCAGTCATAGCCACATCCAACCCAGTAGCGTCGCAGTAGACCAAGGGGGAAAAGCAAGGCGGGCGGTTGTTTGTTAATACCCTCCGGCGTTTGTTTTCAGGGTTGAGTTTCAGCATAGCAGCGGACACAACGGGAACAGGCAGGGCGAGCGGCTGTTTGTCAACACCCTCAGGTGTTTGTTCTCGGGGTTGGGTTACAGTAGCGCAGTTAGTGCAGCAGTGTGTCATCGCAGAAGTGGACCGAGAGGCAAGATAATGGCAAGGCGGGCGCTTACTTGTCCAAGCCGTTGGGTGGTGGTTTCCGGAGTCGGCTTGTTACAGCAGCATGTGCCTGCCTCAAAAAGGATGGCAATATGCATAATATACTTGAAAAAAAGTGTGACGATGTGGGAATAGGTTCCCGAAACCGAGGCTGGATCATAAGAGGAGGCGTGTACGGTTTTGCAGTAGTACACCGTTACACGTGCGGACAGGTCACGATCCAGATCCTCTAGATCCCATAATGCCGGTATGATACTAATACAAAAAATTACAACACATTCCAGCTGTAGAAATCGGAGATTTTGTCGAAACCCATCTTTGCAAAGCTGTGTGCGATACTCCGACCGCGCGTATCACTGGCTGTGTGTGTCCTGATTCAGGATGTAGGTCGGCGGCTCCCCTTAGAACTAGCTTGCGCCAGGGTCAGCACCAGGGTGATGTTAATTAATCTGTGCGCGGAAACTATAAAACCCGTTTATGAGGGTGACAAAATCTGACGGCTGTTGAATGCACCAGTTTATTATGTACATCCTGTAGTCGTATGACCGGTGAGGCGAGAGGGGCGGGTAAAGGGGGGAAAGGTCGCATATATGAGTAGGAGCTTAATGCACGCGTAATTATAGTAGGTCATGGTGGGGGCGGCGGGGAAGCGGGGGGGGAGGGGGGGGGGGGCTAATTGAAAGTTGAAGACCATATCAATGAAATGGAGCTACTGCATGGGTGGCTCGAAGTGTAAAGAGATGATATCACCTGTCGGATAGTGTTTATAAACTCTGGCAGATTTTGATTTTTGGTGGGGCGGAGGGGGAGAGGGGGAGGAGAGGGCTTGTTTGGGGGGGGGGGGGAGGCGGAGGCGGGGGGGGGGGGGGGGGGGGGGTACTCAATCTGTGCATGGCCGCAGTCGTTTGGGGGGGGGGGGAATATTATATGTTGTGGAGGATCTGTGCATTATTAGTACAGACGCAATACAGGAAACATGCGCAGGCCTTGCAGATCATACGGATCCAACCATACAAGATGATCTATAGCAGGGATACGTCTGCCCTGGGAGACGCAGATCATGAATGGGGATCTGAGTGCAAGGTTATCACGGTTCGCCGCTGTGGCGCGGCCACCGGATATCGCTGTTCCAGGCGAGCATCTACTGCTTAGGTACCAGGTAACCCTATATAATACCAGATCTAGATCGGGTATCGTGTAGGTTGAACATCATCATACTGCTGTGTCGGATAGAGAGGACATCAGCAGCATGATACCTGGGATGACATGCAGAAAAAAGGTTTGAAACCTTGGCGGCGGCTTTACACGTCGGTAATTCAACTGCACCGTACCAGGTAGCTTTCGGTTGTGTACGTTACTGTTGTATCGGTAACCGTAGAGCTCTACTAATAGGTCTGATACCACACACGATGATGGCACTCTTGTGTTTTGGGTAAACGAAGGCTACCCTGAAGACGTAACTTGACGAGTTGTAGACTTTGTGTCATAACACCGATTGCTGCCCACGTGCTGTGAGCTGCTGTGAGGGGATATGAACAGTGATGCTACCAGTAGATGGGTACAAATGCCCAGCTGCGCGTGTACAGTACAATGAACCAAAGGGTATAGATCTATATAGGAAGTCCAACGCATGTTGCGGAACAGGAGCACCAAGCACCATACGATGTTGATCACGCCCTGTCTCAGCGACACAGGACATACAATATCGCAGCACCTGGACGGCAACACGAGGTGATTTGAACATGTCGCCTTCAGGTCGTGGTCGTCTAGGTAGCTGCAGGTTGGGTGGGGTGGCAAACATGAGCAGGGTACGAGGTATCAGAGGTGGGGTAACAGACTTGAACAAGGTACGAGCTATCAGAGGTGGGGTAACAGACTTGAACAAGGCACGAGCTATCTCTCGCCAAGCCCACCTTCCGTTCTTGCTCGCTGGCCGCCTCAAAAACTTCAGACGGCGCATCGTTGTTTATCCTGTATTTCGTCACACGACCAATCATCTTGCAGAAAATTGCGGTCACGAGCGAAGTGACCAACTTGGACCAGCTGCTATGTGGCTGCTAGAGCCCTTACTTTCCCTTGCCGAGAGGACGGAAGCCCCCAACGTGCACGCGACTGCTAGTGCCCACCCATAGCCTTTCCTGTCCCCAGTGTATCACGCCTCCGAGCGAATACGAAAACCTGATTTTTAAATTTCAAATTTTCAAATTTGGGCTCGTAGACCCCACTCCCAACTCCCATCGGCCCGCACCTACGTCCTCCAAATTGGCCCGGGTATGTAAGGAGCCACCGGCGCCGGCAGGGCCCACAAAGCACCCTGGTCCCACGCCAAAAAAGAATCGGGGGTCGGCCACAGTCAGCAAAATATTTTCTCGAACAAAATGGTAAGTTACGCTCATGAAAACCGTCCTGCCTTGTACTCGAGCGCTGAGCCTGGCAGTGCTTCTCGTACCTCAGCCCTTGGTCGCCTAAACAGCTGTGCACGTGTTTCGTCTGATTCGTCAATGCAGCCATGCCTAAACGCCCCGTCTCGCTTGATGCTGATGGAGTTCACTGGTTAGATAGAGATGTGTCCTTCATGCGTCGGGACGCTGGGTCGTACGTAGAGGCCACTATAGGAATGTTGAAACATCGATTGCTGCCGCGGTGTTGGCTCTGTTAAAATAAATCGGTAATAATACGATGTATGCGAAGAATAACGTTCTTCCAGCACCCCAGCCGCAGGGCGCGAGCTTCACTGCAACACACGGTGTGAAGAAGACGGTGTATGGATGTCTAATTAACTGGTCCCGGATGCTGATCAGAGGGGAAGAGATGGAGTGCGCTTGGTAGGCGCCGGTATGCGAAGCCTACATGCTCGGCTTCATGTACCACGGGGTGCTCTTCCGAAGCACTAAAATTCCATAATACTTCTTCGTAATACCAGAAAGTCCCTAGGGCTGTTCTCAGCAGTCCACAAGTGTTCAAAGGATTGTTCCACGTATCATTCTCATACTACAACATCCCGCAAATATTTGGTCCATCTCACAGCTGGAGTGCATTTTTTCATTTTTTAAATGTTCGGTCGGATAACCCGACGTAACCACCGTGTGTTTCTGCTTTTGTCCATTGGGTCAAGCTACATCGGACACCCTCCCTGGCGCTCGATCTAACTACCAAGCCTCGGAAATGACGAAATAACTACTCGTACCAGAAACGTTGGACGTCGAAAAACTTGTATCCTCAACAAAAAATCGCGGTGTTTCTCAAAACTCTCCCGAGCGACCGCCTTCGTGAGGATATCCGCATGCTGATCCCCAGTGCTTAAGCACTTGACCGACAAGTCTCCCTTCCCCACCAACACGCCCAAGAAGAGGTACCTCACATCGACGTGATTACTGTTGGACGGCTTCAGTGGGTTATTGGCCAAGTCAATCGCCTCCTTGTTGTCTTCAAACACTCCAGTACTCGGCAACCCAAGACTAGGCATCAAGAACACCAAGGCATCGAGAAAACCAACCCTCCTCGCACGTACAAGGCCTCCTTCATCCCGTCGGCCATCGCCACGTACTCGGCCTCGGTGGTGGAGAGTGTAACGCATTTCTGCGTCCTAGACAACCAGGATACAAGCATATATGCGCAGCAAACAGCTACACTAAAGACTGAACGCCTGTCCTCGGCTCTGTGGGCGTAGTCCGCGTCTACGTACATCTCTAGATCGTACTCCAACTGTACATCCTCCAACATATTCTCTCTTCTGAAAGTCAGGCCCAAGTGGTGAGCCGCAGCGCTCAAGTACTCGAGAAACTTCCTAGCAGCCTTCACGTATTTCCTTAGGATCGCGCGAGAACCGCGCAATCACTCGCACTGCGTTGGAGATGTCTGGCCTCGTCTGGTTTTCAATCCACTCCAGACTCCCCAAAATTTCGCAAATTCGCGTCCGCCGCCGGCTCCTCATCATTCACGTGTCTGAGGTCCAACGACGGTGAAGCAAAGATTGGGCCGATCTTAGTTATACCGAAACGATTGACAACGTTTCGGATGAACTGAGTCTGCGAATCTCCAGGTTCCCTTTCTCACGATCCCTCCTGTACTTGCTACCCGTGTACCACGTAACCTCGCCTAGATGTGTGGTCGGAAATATCTTGTTAACGTCAGCCACTACCACATCCGTTACCTCTTCGGTTGCTGCGAGCTTGATGCCGTCCACGTGGACCACCAGCATCGCTAAAACGGCATCATTCGACATCAGTCAAAACACGCACGGGTCTATCAGGCACTGCTCAAACCCACACTCTACCAAGGTTGACGACAGTAGCTAGTACCATGATCAACCACCCGTAAAGAGCTTTGTTGAATAGGACTACCTTACCCGACATCTCTCCACACGCAGGGGGGGGTCTCCAAAAAATCTCGGTGTCCAACTCTGCTTGAATGAAGACCTGGTCAGCGTCTAAGTGTCTCTAGTCCCAATCAAGCTTGTACGCCATTGCTGCAATGAGTCGGTTAGACGTGGTCAAGGCAGTGGGGGTAAATGTTCCGAAGTAGTGAACTCCCTCTACCTGGCTACAGCCCTTAGCTACCAACCGTGCCTTAGCTCTATATATCATGCCGTGCGCGTCGGCCTTCCACTTTAACAACCACTTTGACTCCACGTTATTGCTATCTGTGGGAAGTTCAGAAACCTCAACAAACGTTCCAGCAACTTCGAGACCACCACAAACCGATCTCATCGCGTCCATCCAAATGTTTTGACGAACGCGCGGCGGTATAAGACGTCAGTTTCGGTTCCGCCTCTTTGACAAGACAATCCGGTAACTTCGTCTTTTCACGCCCCGTCTCAGTCGCGGCCAGCAGTGCCTGGAAAACGCGGCCTCCTTCACAGGGTCCGACTGCACTGATCAGCCCCGCCGCCGCTTCCTGGTTGAGCGTCCTGGTCTGCGCCCTCGTACGTCCCTGCCGAATCTCTTCACCATCGCCCAGTCCTGACATGTGCGCTCCAAGTTAGCGTGCAGCAGTCCGAACCGCCAATGGGGTCTGAGCTCTACTGTCAGGGGTTGGCGCGTTGCTCAGAGCTCCACACTCAGAGGTTGACGTGTCGCCCAGAGCTTCACTGTCAGAGGTTGACGCGGCACTCCCATCCCGAGAGGAAGAATCGCTGTCGGGCGATCCGTTGATGTATCGTTCGACTCCACATCTTCGGCTCGAAAATCGTCGCTGGCTTGCGTCATCGGAGACACCACATGAAGTTGGTGAGAAATTCCCCTCCCCAATCACGGTAATGGAGTCGTCGGGTCGGAGACAAAATCCTCCGCCCCCCAGCTCTGGCGAGTGCTCTCACCCCTGCGTCCCTCCCTGCTCCGGAACCTCCGGCAGCTGCGGTGGCGGCGCTCCCACATCAAGCGTCGCCTCCCACGTCACGTCTCGAGTCTCCACCACCCTGTGCGCCCGCGTGAGCACCCGCAAAGAGTCACTTGGGTGGTCGATGCCCGGCCCGAGGTAAAAAGAGCTCTCGGCTCGGGGTGACGACTTGGACGGGCGGTTCCAACGGCAGTAAGCTGGGCGAAGGAACGGGTGCGGCGAAGCAGGTGCGGCAGTACCATGCCAAATCTCATGCGGAGATTTGTTGCCGGGGTTGGCAGTGGTTGAGGTGTGGTTCAGGGCGTCACAAGACCAATGCACCGCTTCCGCCCACAGGGACTCGGTTGGCCGTAGTTGAACGAGCGGAAGAGGAGCCTGGATGCACGCAGCAAGTGCTGCGTTCTGAATGATGCCTAGCGCTCTCTCGACAATACCATTCTGTTTCGGGCTGTTAGCGTTCGTGAATTCCTGCTTGATGCAAAACTGTTTGCAAACCTCCCCAAACTCCCCACCAAAGAACTACTCCCCGTTGTCAGACCTCACATTCTCAACCTTCAAGAGGACAAATATGGCGGGTAAATCAGCCAAAAACTTCCTAAACGCATCTGCTGCATCCGATGTGTGCTGCAAAAAGTATACCCACGCATAGCGACAAAAGTCATCCTTCACTAGCATCATATACCTCTTACCCAACAGAGAAGGGTTCTCTTAGGGCCACTTAGGTCAACGAAGACCCGTCCCAACTTCTCTGGTGCACGTGACTTAGTACTGCTGGGAATAGGCTTGCGGTAACTTTTCGCCATAGAACAGCCAGTGCCGGGCCTTAGAGTTCCTAACAGTTTTGCACCAAGTGATTTCGCAGTCTCTCTCAACAGTAGCTCGTTAGAGTGACCATGCACGCAATGAAAAAACTACAGCAGTCTCAGCAGAAGCGGATCTACCGGGGGCAAACACGGGAAACGCCTGGGAAGAATCGCGATCAGTTTCCGTGCGGTTCTCAGCGGAGTCAGGGGTTAAAAGGGGAAACGGCACATAGCCATTGTCTGGCTCTACCCTGTAAGCGAAGTTGAAGTAACTAGATCCATCACCCTCAAACCCCAACCTTCCATCGAAAAGAGAAAGGCACAAGCCCTTTTCCTCGATCATGAAACCTACTCCATGCTTAGACTATGCACGGCCATCCACGCAAATAAATTGAAGGCCAAATCCGGCACGTAACTCAAATCCAACAATTCAACAGTCAGATCTCCGGGGAAGACTACAGCGAGCGTGCCATAACCCCCAACGTCGATCAGGTGGTTCTCTCCGATCCTCACCTTGTCGTTGCACAGTCGTACGTCACTCAACTGGTCAGCTGAATGGGTCATGTGGAATGAAGCGTCACTGTCTTCTATCCATTTCTCAGCGAAATGCTCCGTCAAGCTCTCCCTACGTTCCACAGCACACGAATCATCACTACCACTAAGCATAGCATTCGCAAGACAGCACACAGTCTCACCGCTGTTGTTCAGTCCCTGCGCACGTCCGTCAGACGTCCTCTCCGAAGCCGGGGTGACTCGAGCTTTGCACTGGTATCACATGTGCCCAGATTCCAAGCAACAGATACACTTGCCCTATACCTTGTCGCACTCTGCTTGGGGGATTATTTGCTTCGGGGAGGGGGGATTGCTATCACTACCGAGCTAGTTCCTGCATTCACCGATGCCTTGTTCCGCGAACTACCGTTGTTACGGTTGGATCCGCGACCACCACCACGACTACCCCCCCGACCAACCCCGCGCCCACCTCGGGCGACTCCACTCGAAAACAGTGCTTGTCCTACGTTCTTCCCCTGTGACACGGAAAGTCTCAGATTCCTCTGTCGGACTATATTCTCTATCTCTAGTCGAGTTATATAATCGCGATACAGAAGCGTGCGTTGCTCGATTTCGTATTCATCCGTCAAAACTCTTACCAGTTTTCTGTTTACGTCGCTCTCCGATTTCGGCACACCAAGCGAGCAAGAGTACTAACGATCTTGTCTACACGGCTGAAGAATTTCATGGGCTCTTCACCCTTTTCCATTTTGATCGCATCAAAAGCATCCGACTCTTTGACCTGCGTAGCAACTGATCTCGGCAGAAACCAATCACGAAACATTTTCCAAGCACCGTTCCGAGACTGCCTGGTAAAAACTCGGTCTAGTAGGTCAGCGTCAGTGTGACATGCTTTGTGTCAGACATATCCACGCGACCCTTGCACTTCTGATGTGGGCATTAGTCAAACCTTGAGAGAAAAAGTACTGCGCGTCCTTCGTGGTGTCACCTACAGCTACTTCAATGTCTGTGAGTACAGAACCCAAGCGTCCACTCATTGATACAAACGCCTCCTGTGAGTACAGAACCCAAGCATCTACTCATTGATACAAACGCCTCAAAACGCTTAATCCAAACTGGGAAATTCTCCGGTTCACCGCAGAATTTGAGGACTGCCTGCTTGATATTATTAAATTCTCGCGGGCCAACATTCGAACTCTCTACGAACTCCCGCCTCTACTCGCCTCGCCTACGCGTATAAAGCCAGGGGCTGGAAAATTCCCCCCGGTTCGGACTCCATCTTGCTGCTCGTTGTTAGGGCTGGACTGGTACTCCCCACGGGCACGGTCGCAGGCCATTCGCTCCTCCAGGTGGCCCTACCTGTGCACCAATGATCGTAGCATTTCAATAGTATCTTCTTGTTGGTTTACGTGATCATCGTCGACGTCGCTTCCAGACATTGTGCCGACTCAAACGTAAACACGTTAATGTGTTGAAATATATCGGTTATGCGAAGAATAACGTGCTTCCTGCTCCCCAGTCTCAGGGCGCGATCTTCACTGCAACACACAGTGTGAAGAAGATGGTATATAGATGTCTTTATTAACTGGTCCCGGATGCTGATCAGAGGGGAAGAAATGGAGCGAGCTGGTAGGCACCGGTATGCAAAGCCTACATGCTTGGCTCCATGTACCACGGGGTACTCTTCCGAACCACTAGCATTCCATAATACTAATATGAGAAAGTTTCTAGGGCTGGTCTCAGCAGTCCACAAACACTCAACGGAGTATTCCACGTGTCGTTCCCATACTACAATATCCCGCAATATTCGGCAATTTCCCGACGTAACAACCATACGTTTCTACTATTGTTCGTTGGGCCAAGCTACCTCGAACAGGCTCCCGGTAAGATGAAGAGGATAGACACGAACGATTTTCATGTTTCCCTCGCCCACTCCCACGCTGACACTCTTTTCGAGAGATGGCACGCCAGATGGACATTAAGGAGAGTTGGTTCCCTGTGCTGGGTGTTCCGAAGCAAGGAGGAGGAGCATGGCGGCACCGTGAACGACCGAGTGCCGCTCTGCCAGGCCGCTGCAGCGCCTCTTCGCGGATCTGTCGGGGCAACAGCCTGCGTCTGCCGGCGGCGCTCAGTACTTGATGATCGTTAACGACGACTACTCGCGGATGGAATGACTGTATTGTTTTAAACGGAAATCCGACGTCCCGATGGCAGTCGCTGGTTTTCTGGCCGGCATCAACGCCAAGGGTGCCCCGTCCATGGTGGAGTGCGTTCTCTCGGACAACGGCACCGAATTCACCAAGCCGGAGTTCGTGGCGCTGCTCAATGAGGGTGGCATCCGCCGTGAGTACACGCCCATTGGTTCCCCCAAGCATGACGGTGTGGTCGATCGACGGCTAGCTATGACGCTGGATCTTGCTACGGCGTCTATGGCGTCCCGCCTAGAGGCCCTCCGTCTGTTTGGCGACGCGAAGGTGCCGCCGACTCAGCCTCTCTGGGTTGAGGCGTGTAGGTACGCCAGAGACGTGATCAACATGACGGCAAAGGGCCAGGGACAAGCTCGACATGCACTCGCCACACCGGAAGTTCCACGGGAGAGCGCCGTTTGCGCGGCTACTCCCGTTCTTGAAGCCGGGTTTTCACCACGTAAGGAGGACCCTGCGGTCGGGGCTCAAGGCGAAGGCTTGTTTCTGCCTGACCACCACTCGGCAGACTGTTGCAAGACCCTGCTGGTGTCTGGACGGACGTCATACTTCCGCAACGATGTGAGCCGAGGCAGGACCCGGGGGGAGAATACGCGGCACCGAGAGGCTGCGGGAAATGGGCTGCTGTCGTTAACAGCAGCGAGAGAGAGCATAGGTCATGTGCTTTTTCACCAGGCCCTGCCTCACGATGATCCCCTTCCACACGCCCGGTGAGCGAATTTTGAACGTCGAAGTCGTACGCTGAAGCGTGTGTGAACGAGTTTTCGGCCGCTTGGAGGCAGGCGATGGACAAGGAGTACCGTGGGCTGGCCAGCGCGGGGACGTTCGGAGACATGTTGCAACCAGACGGCCTGAACATCATCTCGGCGAATGGGTGTTCGCCTGGAAGTCCAACGAGCATGCCTACGTGGTTCGAGCGACGGCGACACTGGTGGCGCGAGGTTTTAAGCAGAGTTAAGGTATTGATTTCTTTGAGACTTTCGCCCCGACGCCCGCCGCGTCTTGTTTTAGGTTGTTGGGTGCTATTGCGTGCGAGTTGGGACTAAATTTGTGTCATTTTGATGCCGAGCAAGCGTTCGTTCAGTCGAGTCTGGAAGAGGATGTTTTAATGCGGCTTCACCCTGGTTGCGATCAAAACACTGGTAACATAATCCGGTTGAATCGCAGTCTCTACGGCTTGAAACAAGCGTCGAGGTCGTGGCATAGTCATCTTATTACCCACAAGAAGAGTCTTGGATTTGAGCAGAGCCTCGCTGATGCGTGTGTCTTGCGATTGGTCAAGTCGGGCTCTGTTTCCATAGTAACAGTAGTGCATGTGGATGGTATTTTTGCAGTAGGGCTCAAGGCTGGATGCGACCAGTTTTGTGAAGATCTCAACCGCCTTGTTCCAATCAACAATCTGGGCCAGTTGCGGTGGTATGCTGGTTGTCATTTTTCAAGGCATTGGGATACTGAAACTTTGATGATTTCGCAACAAGCTTTCGCTGAAAACACCGCGGCGAGGTTTGACGTTAGTTATGGGAGGAATACCCAACTTTCGACTGGTCTAAAGCTCGAGGTTTTCGACAAGAATGAACCTGCGGGTGATTGGCTTTTTCGCGAGTTCGAGTGCTTGGTGTGACTTGCGAACCAAACACGACCGGATATTGCGAACGCGGTGTGAGCGATAGCAAGGTACGCGAATGAGCCGAGGGGGGGATTTTAGAGCATGTATTTCTTCGAACGATTCGGCATGACATTCCAGAAGGGTAGTGGGCTTGACAGTGTTGCAGACGATGACTATGCTAGCGAAGCCACTGACAGGAAGTCAATTTCAGGTGGTGCTATAATGTGTGCGGGAGCATGTGTGTGCTGGTTTTCGAGAACACACTCATGCGTCACGCTCTCGACCACTGAGGCCGAGTATGTAGCACTGGCAGACACCATTAAGAAGGCGACGTTCTTGCGGTATATGTGGGGTGTTTGTTCCGGGGTTTGGTACGACGTGCATTACGGTTTTCGAGCATAACGAGGGGGCGAAGAACCTTGCGCAAAACCCAGTGTGCACGCCGAACTCGAAGCATATCTCGACGTGCGACACTACTTTTCGCGGGAGCGTGTTTTCAAGGGGGAGTTTGTTATTACCCTTGTCAAGTCGGATGATCGGCATGCAGACTTGTTGACAGGGTCGCTCGACTACACGGCTTTTTCTATCACCTATCACCGGGAGTTTCTTGTTAATATTTTTTGCTTTTTTCGGGGTGAGGGTAGTTAAATATCGATTTCAGAGTGAGGATTTATTCGTCAATTTTTCGCGGTCTCCTGCAATATTTGGCTTTTTTCCTTGGAAGTTCATGGAAGCTTCCATGGAATTTCCCAAGGAAGATTCCACGAAAGCTTCAGGACGCTTAAACAGATTATCCGTGGATGATTCCGTGGAAGCTTTCACGGAAGCTTCGGTGGACGTTATTTCCATGGAATCTTCCACGGGAGCTTCCACGGAGGCTTCCGTGGAAGCCACGCTCGCGGAAGTTTTCACGAAAGCTTCCATTGAAACTTCCGGGAAAGCCGTTTTCATGGAAGCTTCCATAGCTTCCATGGAAGCTTCTCCCATGGAAGCTGCCTTCAAGAAAGAAGCTATTTTCGTGGAAGCTTTCGTGGAATTTTTCATGGAAGCTGCTTTCATCTCGTCGACGACCTTCAAACTCCTCCTACACAATGACCACGCCTTGGGTCATGTCCTCCTGTGTCCTCCCCCTCGCTACGCCGTATACACTTTCCGACAGTTGAAGAGGGCCGGTATGCCGGGCGCTTTCGTGAACATCGTTATGAAGCGCGTGAGGACACATGACGAGGTCGATGCGAACGGGCTGCTAAATCAAGTGGCCTCTGGGCATACGTGAGACGTTTACGGCGCATGGGTGGACGTGGGGCGTCGTTTGACTTCCATCACGCGGACAAGAATACCAATAGCCTCTCTGTTGCCAACCATGAAATGTATCCTCCACCCGTCACTCACTCCTGATTTACCCTCGTCTTATCTAATACCAAGTATTTCTAGGTTGTATGTCAACACGACTGTCACGTCCAGGAATGCTCCCCACGCCCTCTCTAATGCACCCGTCTCCGTTTCGCCACTACCGCGCTCATTCTGTCGTAGGGGTTTGAACGACGGCGCTATTCGACGATGGGGCCATGTCGGGGGGGTCTTCACGAAGGTGAGGACGCCGACTAACGAAGGTCTCTTGCTGGGCACAGTTAAGAGGGTAGGGAAGCTATCGTCGTCTATCACAAGGCGGAATCCACCGATGAGAACACCCCAATGACATGCACCCCCCCTGTGTTGTCCGCAGCAGATTCGTTTCAGTGCGTGCAATGCATACACCAATGCACGACGCATGAGACTGAACACATACCCAGTACTCGTAGTGTGGGCTTCCTTGTCAACCCCGTTTCCCGAATATTTCGCGCCATTTGCCACACCAACCTAACCGAGGTCGTCCGAGTGATATTGTCGCATGCAACTCGCCTACGGAAGAACGGCGACGCGTGCGTATGCTGCACCGAGACCCCTCGTGCTGTCGGCGCTGCCACTGCGGTGCTGCTGTTTGCGCTGGTTGAATCTCACGCGACCCCTGTAATGTTTTTCCGACGCTTGTGATGCCCACGGGTACGGTCTCTCCGCTTTCAAGACAAACGTTTTAACCGGGTGGAGCGGCACAAGCTCATCCCCAGTGCCATCAGCAGAATGGACAACCGGTTCGCCCAGGAATTATTGACCAAGTTAGCTAAAGACACCCCAAGCATCGGCGCCGGGGACCAGCTGGTGCGTGTGTCCCATCCCGGGTTGAGGGCGGGGCGTCTGTTGTTGCGTAGACGATTTTTTTGTTGGAGGTAGTTGTCGGACACCTGTTGCATCGTGACGTACTCCATCGTTTTTTGGCCGGGAGTGCATTCATGTACCATGTGGCACAAGGCATTGTTGACACGTTTCCAACTCTCAAATAAATCCACTCCGAACAAAAAATAACTCGTGAAAAAATAACTCGTGGTTGCCATGCCTCTACATTTCAGCGGCATCCCCTCAACCCGTGGCCCTCCCTGGAGAGCACAGACCATGGTGCAAGCCATGGTGCACGACGGAAGCAAAAAGGGGGAAGGAAAACTAAAGCCGGACGTCATGGGCGTAGACCAACAATTGTATGAAACGCGGGGATAAAATACGCGTACAGTCCAGCCTTTGACGACGTGCAGGCATACGTACACGTAGGCTCATCTCCGCGTCCCGTCTTAGGCGTCGCTTCCCTCTTCGACATCCGCCCTTCGACCAGACGTCGCCTCTTCCCAGCCCCACCCCTCTCCCCCACCGCCGCCGCCGCCCTCCCCCCTCGGCCGCGGCATCATCGCAGCGCCCACAGTTCCGCGTGCATGCGAACGACGACGACGACACGAGTAATGTTATACAGAAGTGCGCACCCTGCGTGGACGGAGTGCGTGGACGGAGTTCTGGACGGCAGCGACGGAGGCACTGACCATGAATCCGACGTTGGGCATGCCCTAAGCGAGAGGTCCACGGAAGATGAGGACAGAGAGACAACCCTTTCCCCACATCCCCATTCCCCACGCGGACGTGGGCTTGCACCCCCAACGCCTCGATTCAGTCGGCGGTGGCGGGTGCGACTCGCGTTCTCCCGCCTCCCTTAGCCTTGGGGTTCACGGACGAGGCCGTGGCCGGGCCCAAGGCCGGGGCCGCGGCCGGGACGCAGGTTGTGGCCGGGGTAGCGCCGGGAACGACGGCGGCGCCGGCGCAGGGAGCCACTCCGGCCGCGGCGGACGGGGCGGCCGAAACAGTGGGGGGCCGAGTGCCTGTGTCTTTCCCACCGAGTCGCGGATACTCCAGTCGCCTCACACGAAGGCCGCGCTGAAGAGACTGTCGGAACAAAATTCCGCCGCTCGCCTTGAAGAGGCTTCGGGCATCTGGGCGGCGATGGAGGCTAGGAAAGAGGAAAAACGGGAAGAGAAAGGAAGGAAGCGCGCCCCAAACAAGGATGCCCGAATTGGAGGTGCGTGTGATGGGATTGGTGGTATGAACAGGCCGTACTTTGGCCCGCCACCGTTGTCGTGTTTAGAGGGAGACTCGTCCTTACATTTCCCGGACAAACACTTTTACTCACTCGGTCGTGGATGGAATAAGGCCTCCTTATACAATCCCGGTCCAAACCATGAAAGGTCATGGCCCATATGCAGAGTCACCCCCCCCTGGGCTAGTTATGTGATATACGTTGCCCTTAAACCCATTTGCACACTTCTACTTTCCAGCTTCTGGACAAGTCTTGGTCACAGGTATTGTCCCTTCTCTCCCCCGGTTCTTGCCTTCAATTTTTATCGCGCATAGGGTTCAGCAATCCCACTGCTCGTCTACGTTTCATCGAGTGTTGCTAACTCATGCTCCCGCGCTTTCCGCAAGTCAATTTGTGCACAAGAAAAAGTTCCCACGAATTTATACGAGTATGCACTTGGGGGGGCTCGAACTCACGAAACTGATCTATACGAGGCTCGAGGATAACCTGATACGTTACCGGGGCGACCATGAACATCTTCGTTTACTCTTTCGGGCGATCGCTAACGGCGCCGTAAAGAAGGTTTGTACGTCCCCCTACATTGGTCGCATCGTTCCTGCCGAGCCCACGCTTGGTGCTGTTTCGAATTTCGCCTTCGTTGCCCTCCTCTGGTATTTTCAGATGGCGATGGAGCTCCAAAAGGTTCGAGCGGCGAAGCGCCGGGGGCGCGCCGACGCTGGCTCACCCAAGGTTAGAACCCTGTTTCTCGCGCAATTGTGTTTTTTGCGTGTTGATGTGGGTGAAACGTTTTCGCTTGGGGGATTTGTACCATGAGCTTTGTTTGATAGATAGCAAACAACACTTGGCATTGTTGTTCGCGGTGGTGTGATAAAACCGTGCACCCGCTGCCATTGTGTGGCGTCTGGTCTTCGTCCTAGCCGCCTCCTACGGAGGGGTGTAATCTGGAAATGTAGAACTATTTACAAATTTCCTGAGCGGCTTCCATTTATTTCCTTTCACACACTAACTTGAAGATATTCGCCCTTCCGAAGCGTTGAACGGGCTCAGATGCCTGAAATACAACTCCTCAGGGCTTTCTCGCCTGAACAACGCCATGTTTCGCACGTTGAAACATGGCCCTGCTTCTCTTTTTGTTTTTTACGAAGCATCCTGTTACCGAGTCCCAGCGGAGCTCAGCTCGGGTCAATACCGCACCGCAGCGCTAGCTCAGCAGAGCAGCGCCGTGCGGTGCCGTGCTGTGCGGTACTGTGCGGTGCTGTGCGGTGCTGTACGATGCTGTGCCGTGCTGCGCTGTGCTTTCTTTCGAACACCCAGTACCAGGTATCATGCGAAGTACCAGGTACCAGGTACAGGTGTGTACGTGTGTACTCGACTTTTTTCTTTGTTCACTGATTGTCCTCACTCTAGGTCAATTTCGCGTTTTTTTCCCCTGCAAGATACACCCGTACTGCCATCAGAACGTGACATCGCCAACAGGCACACAGCACAGCAGTGCACAGCGCAGGGCAACTAGCTCTGCACAAGCAGCTCTTGGCATTATCAATTAACTAGTCGCACCAAATCATGGGCCTCTTCTCTCTGCCCTCCTCGCGTTTAGTTGAAATCTTCCCTGCGCGAGCGTAGCGGGCGGCGTCGAGACTTCCGATTTTCCACACTAAATGCACGGTCGCTTGAAACGACAGCGAGCTGTTTCTTTTCTGAACATGTTATGGCAGTTTGGATGCGGACAGTGGCCCCGGCGGCGGCAAATCTCATTCCACTCGATGGCAGAAGCTTGACCTCACGACGGCTCTGGACATTTCACAATACTAACCACCAGGTGTGCACCGAGGCGTACATGGCCGCCATGGCGGAGCGAGTTTGGTGGGAAGAGAGGAAGACGGCTGCAACCGGCGCCGTTCACGCCGGGGGTTCACCAAGGGGGGGTCGCAAAGTCTTAGTTTTTCCCCGCTGGCCCTGGAAATGATGCCGCGAGCTTTTCGTGCGGAGTGGGACCGGGGTCGGGTTCCTCCGAACCTCTGTCCGCGAGGGACAATCCGAACAGGCCTGCCTTCTACCAATACCTCCCCCAACCTGGGGAAAGCGACATGGGGCTTCATCCCCTCCCTCTGGGGGAAAGCTTCGAGTATGATGCCTACGGGCGCCCCCGTGGGTACACGCACGACTGCGACGGGTTCAACAGAGTCGGATCTAACCGACATGGAAATAACCGGGCCGAGTACGATACGGACAGATATTACCGTGGCCATCAGCACGGGCACGGTGTTTTCGTCGGCCATGACGGGTGCGATGTTCCGGCGCCACCTGCGGCCGCCTCGGGTGTCGATGGATCGCGAACCGGCGTGGGTAGCGGGGGGCAGCGCGCGAGCAGCGGGGGCAACGCCGCTGGAACGGTGCGTGCAGAGGCGCCCGCGGGCATGGCAGGTGAGACCAAGATGAGTTCGAGATGAAGACGATGCAGCCCTTGTCTCCATGATGTGCTGTAAGATCTTTGTCTTGAGGAATTGTAGTGCTGTCCGCGTACGTGGTGTCGTTGAAATT
Source organism: Undaria pinnatifida (assembly GCA_012845835.1). Lineage (NCBI taxonomy): Eukaryota > Phaeophyceae > Laminariales > Alariaceae > Undaria > Undaria pinnatifida. Next base: position 27,812,350 of record JABAKD010000002.1, read on the forward strand.
GCCACGAACGCCCGGTACTGACGACGAAATGTTACATCAGGTGCGACCTTGTTGCCCGGATAAAGAGGACCTGTTATCGTGTTGATTAAAAAGTCGAGGTTGGGTCATAAAAACAACCATCGATTTCTCAAAGTATTGACCGAAAGGAAGGAAACCCTCTCTCTTTCGAGTGTTCCGGAAGTTGTGGCCCGGACATCCGTGTTCGATGGTGGACGTTTGAATGTTAATGGCTCTATTGCCGTAAAGCATGCCGCAACAGGCACCTCCTCTCCCTCGGTTTGGCGGTCACGCCACGCCCATATACACTCGCGCCTTTCCCTGACACGCGGCGTGGCAGCCACGTCCACTCCACTTGACGCCGTGCGCTTTCCAACCAATGATAGACACCTAATTTGCACCACCCACAAAGCCGATTGAAAAAATGAAAAATATATATATATTTTCCCCGGAATTTTACGGAAACTGGGACCCACAAAGCCGACTAAAAAAAGAACCATTTTCTTTTTCTTTTTCCTCCCGGAATAGTACGGAAACTGGGCTCTGGTCAAAAGCATCCCCACACAAGGCGTGGTCTAAGACAATATTCGTTTTGTCTGCTTTCTTCCTACTGGGGCACCGGGGCGCCACACCATGCAGACCCGAACACACTCAAGTACCGCCGTCGCCTAAGCCGAAGCTACAATGAAAGTTACTTGATGTTTCCTTTTGCTCTGTTTTGTTTACTGGAAGTATTTTCAGTTAATATTTACCCGTTGGTACTGAGCGTCGAGGCCTTGCCTTCGTCCTCAAGTTTGTCATTTCTGCGCTAGTCGGCCACGCATCTCTGACCACTCCCCCCCCGCGACGGACGTTCACGTGTCATGGTCTTCCTGCCCGAAGCGCCTCCCGGGGAGGAGGATACCGACGACATCGATGATGTCGTACCCGACGACGAGGATAAACCCCTGCAGAAATTCCGGCTTTGCTGCACGCCATGGCAAAAGGAAGAACCGTACGGAGCCTTAGGGAGTGACAGGCGGCCTACTTTGCACTTAAAGCGTCGCGGAAGCAATCTAACATAAAGCGAATGACCAGAACCCTCAACAGAAACCCGGCACTAGGAATTCCGCCGGTCGTGCCTCGGTGCCCAATGCCCACGGCGAACAGGCATGCCTTAAGGTTCCCATCCATCGCTTGACAGCACTACTGTCAAGAGCAACATGCTCGCTTTGAGGTACTCGGTGCGCGTCGGCGTGTTTGGCGCGAGGTAGGGCCACGTTCGGGAGGTTGAGGTAAGTTGCTAGTAAATTTACGTGGTAAAAGGTACCCAGGTAGGGCTAACTCCGTTGTCAATTATCTGGTAAAATCTAACCAGGTAGACGTACATACGACTATTTTTTTTAACTCTTAAACTGCTTAAAAATCAAATGCTGGCAGCGCAACCTTAGCACCGCAAGGCACACAACATAGCCGTGTTTGTGGAAATGGCAATGGTGCTCAAAACGTTCCCTATCTCTTGGCCCGGTACCGGGAGGTACTGTTGGGTATCGGAGGGGGTATTTTTTTGTAGGAAGGAGGGGGGGAGGGGGGGACAACCACGGACAAGGGCAACCCCGATTCGCGCATGGGCTAACCGCGTCTACGCCGACCTAAAACGTGACGGACGCTTGCGCCATCCACACCTTGCCGCGGACCTATTGCAAGGGGTCCAACCCGGTGGAGGCCGCCGTCAAGACGCACCGCGGCCTCCGGTCGCATACCGGCGGAAGAGGTCAATAATTGGTGTTGAGCCACCCACGCCTACCGCACGTAACATTATCTGCTCGTAGTGCTTGTGCTGTTGTTCGAGGATGAGCCGACCGGCAGTGCCGGGTGTATGGGTTCGGACATATTGTTATGCGGTGAGATTTGTGTGGGTTGTGCAGAATCCTGTGGTTCGGCTGGTGAGAGGTTGACTTTTCAGAACTACCGGTGCGCACGTCGGAAGGTGAATGGAGAGAGAAGGGTGGGGGGCGAGTCGGCATTAGGGGCGGCGGGGGTGGGTGTGGGTTGGTGGGGGGAAAGGAGCCAAGGGCGGGGGGGGGGGAGTCGCGAGGAAACCTTCGTCATGAGTGTGTGCCGTTCCCTGGATTGGATGGCATCCTTTTGTTGCTGTCCGTTTTGAGAGAGTGGAAAATGGCCGGCGGGTGCTGCGATTGTCTTGTCCATTCGCCGACGTCGTAGTGTCGTGGCGGAGGTTGAGGGAGAGGGGTTTACGTCCTTTGTGGCGAAGCCGTCCAAAAAGGTGAAAGAAGTGTCAAGGTATTTGCGGGGTATGTGGCTATGCGTGGTTGGGGCCAGAAGTGGGTCGCTGCGGTTGGGCTGAAGGCCTTGATGCCTCTTCATCCCGTACTCTGGGCTGGCGTCTTGTTCTTCGTACGCATTGGCCTCGTCGCTGGTTGCGATTAAATATCGAAGGTGGTACACGTTGGGAAGGTATTGTGTCCTTGGCCTCAGGCACCTACCCGCCGCCGGGTCTGACTGTTTCTTAGGTTATTGCGGTGCGGTCTTATTGGTTGCGGTTTTGAGGTACGCCGTGGGCGCTGGGGTTGGCGTCATGGCGTCGGCACGTCCAGCCCGTAGCCTGTACTGAGTCTGTGCGGTCTGCTGGTTGTTCGTTGCGTCGAACTGAGTGACTTGTGGCGATCTTGATGTCTTCAGGCCTCGCCCGCACCAGCGTAAGTTGGGTTTGTATGGGTGTATTGTAGTGTCAGGGGGGGGTGCGTACGGACAAGTGCACCGTGGGAGGGGGTGACGTTGTCCAGTGACCGCCCGCATGCCTCCACCCCCACCGCCGTTTTAAGTTGGTGTGAAAGGTTTGTACGTGTTTTGGGGTCTGCTGTACGTGGTGGACGCTGGGGGGGGGGGTTCTCTCAGTTTGTGTATGGCCGTAGTCGTATGACCATAGATCCTCGCATCTCTACTATGCCGGGACGGAGCACGTCGGGTTTTCACCAACCAGGCGAACATTGCTTGCACCAAGCACGAAGCGCCGTGAGGTGTTCGGCGAGCCACATGAAGGGTGAACTGCATATTTCCAAGAACCGCTCGTAACACGGACATCGGCACCTTGTGCCAACTTTCTTGCTTATGAATGACAGCGCCAATGCGTTACTTTGTTTTCTGGTGTGACAGCAATGTGCATTAATATGTAACTGCCTCATGGGTGCCTTACCAGATTGACACTACGTGATGCGATCATTCCCCTTGAGCAGAGTAAGGGTTCCCACCCCGCACAACATGACCCAACTCGACAACCATCGCGGTAACCGCCAAAAACTAAACGGTACCCTTGTTGTCTAGCTCGCGCGGTGACTGACATGTTTTGCAGCGTCTTTGCTAACCTATCAATGCCAAATTCAATATGCTTATAATGCTTTACAGCGTCGGTGCCAACCGAGGCCAACTATTTTTTAGATATATTTTACGGGGGACAGCGGGGTGGGAGGGGGGGGTAATAATGGGGAGGGGGGTTGGGTGGGGGTGTCGCGAGCCAATCCTCGTCATGAGCGTGTGGCGTTCCCTGGATTAGATCATGTCCTCTTCTTGCTGTCCGTTTTGAAGGGGTGGAAAATGACCGGCGGGTACTGCGATTGTCTTGTCCATTCGCCGACACCCTGGTGTCGTGGTGGAAGTGGGTTGGGGGGGGGGAGCGGGGGGGGTTAAACTCGTTGTGGCGAAGCCGTCCGAAACGATAAAGGACGTTTCGGGAATATAGCAATACGGGATATGTGGCTATGCGTGGTTGGGGCCAGAAGCGGGCGGTGGACGCTGCGGATGAGCTGAAGGCGTTGATACCTCTTCATCCCGTACTCTGGGATGGCCGGAGTCTACGTGGTTTGGGGTAGGCTATAAGTGATGGACGCTGGGAGGGGGGTTGGGCGGGGGCGTTAAAAAGGGGGAGGTCGGGAGTCAATTTTCGTCGTGAGCGTGTGCGTTCCCTGGATTAGTTACTGTCCTCTTTTTGCTGTCCGTTTTGAAGGAGTGGAAAAGGACCGGCGGGTACTGCGATTGTCTTGTCCGTTCGCCGACGCCCTCGTGTCGTGGTGGAAGTTCGTTGGGGGGGGGGGGGCGTATTTGTTGCTTGCCTTAGCCATTTGACCATTGACCACGCATCCCTTTCGAGACGGAGCACCGTTCCTACTCCTAATAGAGACACCTCCAACATTTGGGCGCTCAGTACGCTTCTTCCATATCCTACATAGAAAGTGTTTGCTTATCCTATCCCCGTCCTGTTTCGTCGTCTGCGGCCACCATCGATCTCCTAGGATAGCGATCGTCTTCTCGTTACTCTCTAGTCTACCAAACCCTTCCATGTCACATACGTCTAACTTCCTCATCTTGTTCCTCCTTGTATAGTTCACTTCCTCCTACTATGTGAGACCTACTCTCTAATGTGGTGCCACACACGGGCACATATATGCATCCACGTCCTCCTCCTTCCGACTGCTGGTATATCTCTTTCTTTTTTCTGGTAGGTGCAGGTCCCCCACACGAAATCGCAGTTTCAACTTTTTCTCGTAGTCCATTGGGCAGTGCAAATACATTTTCATTCCAATATCTTCCCTCAAACCCCCGTATATCTCTCAGTGTTTATCCTCTTTCACCTGATTTCTTAGCGCTAGCCTTTCCCTTTCTTCCGTTCTTTTTTTTAGTTCTGTCTTGTACCCGCCAAACTTTTCTACAGGCAGTGACTTTTCTTGGTCCTCCTAAATCCTTCCATATTTTCTTGACAACGTTATCCCATCTTATTCCATCTCGCCATTTTGTTATTTTTCCCCATACAACCCTATCAGCTATGACTGGCAACCTCTTTTCTGACATATTCCTTACTTAATATTGCCGTTTCAACTTTCTCACGTCTCTATTTGTTTCAAGTGGGTACATTCCTAGTTCTGCTCTAAATACTGTATCTCTCGTCGTACTTAAGCATCCTAGTATCGTTTTAGCTGCTGTCATCTGCACTCTTTCCAGTTGTTTTACTAACTTCGCGTTCCCTTCCCACATTTCTCCTGCATACTCTAACTTGGTTACAATCACATTAATCAGAACATATTTTAATCCTGGTGTCAAGGTGCGGTTACTTTTGGTTCACCCTTTCCTATTACTTTCGCTATGTGTGCATCCCACGAGCAGTCCTTTGAGATATCTACGCCAAGACACATATATTGGTCTGCGGAGGTTGGGTGGGGGGGGAAGTTAATTCCCTTGTGGCAAAGCCGTCCAAAACAAATAAAGGACGTTTCGGGGTATATAATTGTAGTAATACAGGGTATGTAGCTAGGCGTGGTTGGCTCCAGAAGCGGCTGGTGGACGCTGTGGGTGGGCTGAAGGCGTTGATGCCTCTTCACCCCGTACTCTGGTCTGGCGTCTTATTCTTCGTACGCATTGGCCTCGTCGCTGGTTGCGATTAAACGTTGAAAGTGTACACGTTGGGATGGTCGGGTATTGTTTGTCTCACTCCCCTACCCCGCTGCCGGTTCTGGATGTTTCTTAGGTTGCTGCGGTGCGGTGTTATTGGTTACGCTTATGAAATATGTCGTGGACGCTGGGATTGGCGTCATCGCGTCGGCGCGTCCAGCCCGTAGCCTGTACTGAGTCCGTGCAATCTGTTGCTTGTTGGTTGCGACGAACTAATTGACGTAGTCCAACTTTGATGTCTTCAGGCCTCGCCTGCACCAGCGCTAGTTGCGGTGATATGGGTGTGTTGTAGTGTCGGGGGGGGGGGGGGGGGCACACGGACACGTGCACCGTGGAAGGGGGTGACGTGTCTAATGGCCCCCATGCCTCCGCCTCCCCTACCGTTTTATGTTGGTGAGGGAGGGTTTGCTCGTTATTCGGGGCCCATGGGAGTATGCTTCTACGGAAGCTTCCATGGAAACTTCCGTGGAAGTATCTGCCAATGGAAGTTTGCACGGAAGCTTCCGTGGAAGTAGCTTCCATGGACGTTTGCACGGAAGCTACCGTGGAAGTAGCTATGACCGGCGGGTACTGCGATTGTCTTGTCCATTCGCCGACACCCTAGTGTCGTGGTGGAAGTGGGTTGGGGAGGGGGAGCGGCGGGGGTTAAACTCTTTGTGGCGAAGCCGTCCAAAACGATGAAGGACGTTTCGGGGAATATAGTAATACGGGATATGTGGCTATGCGAGGTTGGGGCCAAAAGCGGGCGGTGGACGCTGCGGGTGAGCTGAAGGAGTTGCTTCCACGGAAGCTTCCGTCCGTGGATGCCCACGGAAGTTGCTTCCGCAGAAGCTTCCGCAGAAGCTTCCACTATTTTCGCGAAAACATGCCCTGTCCCTGAACTTTCACGGAAGCTTCCGTGGAAGCTGCTTTCATGAAAGTTTCCACGGAAATTTCCATAGATACTTCCACGGCGATGGAAGCGCGGAACTTTCCATGGAAGATTTCACGCTTCTACGGAAGCTTCCAACTCTTCCATGGAAGCTTCCACCGCTTGCGTGGAAGCGATAGAAGTTTCCATGGAAGCTTCCATGAACTTCCACGAAGAACGCAAATAGTGCAGCAGACCCGTTTTTCGGGGGCTATTTTGTTATTCGAGATTGAGGTTTTGAGCAATGCAATGTCCCGCCGCTACGTGTGTCACACGTTTCGTCGTACAGTGTGCAGAATACATGCAGATCGAATTTATGCGGTTGGGTGAGTTATCGTATACTACGGAGATTCGTTTTTCCTGGTTCAGCTAGGCCTCGTGTACTGGGTACGGGTAGCTCGAGGAAATCGGGAATAATCAGGAAGGGACGCTTTGATTTTCAAAGTGGAGATGTTATAGTTGAGTTATAAATCTGAAGAAAGTGCCGTTTTCCCTGGCTAATTTCAAGGATGATGTCGTTTTTTGTGGCTATGGTTTTCGAGAATAGTTGATGTTTCCCAGCGTAAGGCATGTTATTAATTCCGTTTGAGATTTTGAGGATTTAATTTGAGAGTTTTGATTTTTGATTGAAGGATTTGAGTTTTTATATTCGTTTTTGGCTTTCGAGTTTGGTCTCTGAGTATGATTTAACTTGATTGTGATATTGCGATGTATCAACCCTGCGATGTCGTGCCTTGTCATGCGCAGAGCAGGGGGGGTACTAGTATGGTCGTCGTGCATAATGAGAAGGGGGGATGTTGGTTGTACTCATTAACACGACGGATACGATCCATCTCATATTGGGGAGTTCCATATATTGATGAAGGATTTATGTAAAAGGTGTAAGGAGACACTCGGCGGGATGAATGTGGGGGGCATTTCGCCGGATGTTTCCTGCATGATTCGCCAGGAGCTGTAACCTGACGGCCGGATAATTAAAGAGAGAGTTCTATGTCACCGTCTTTGGTCACCACCACGCCTTCCCGTGTCAGCTGCGTGTGCACCTTTAGAGATCGATCAACAGATTCAGGTAGTAGTCGTGCGTTCTTTCATGGTTTCACTGTCGTATCCACCCGCTGCTGCCGCCACATCACGATGTTGTGATATCCAGCAATTGTTGTTGTCGTTATTGTTTCGTTGTTCTCGCCATCTGGACCGTGGTGGCATGTGCAGTACAGACTCCAATATATATATATATATATATCTGAATGTGAAAGAACACCTCAGGAAAACTATTACAGCTGTATAGTAAACGGTATACAGAGTCAGTATGACATTAAATTTACTGTGGGGCTTCCCTATGTGTTGTTATCTCGTTCAGGCAATCGCGTTCAATCATTCGTCGCCGGCTTGTAAAACGATCGACATTCTTCCTTAAGGTCCTAAGGAAACCAAACCCACAGCGAGGCGGCCTCTGTGCACTTCGGTTGCGTGGATCCTTTTGATGTCGGTCGCCCACAGACCTTCACCAATCACAATCCTAATGTAGTAAGAAGTTGAAAGCGTCTGCCCTCTGCAAGTCCCGCACCCTGAACGTCCGTAGGGTGGATTCGGGAAACCGCCCCCCTCTAAACCTCCACCACCAACCGCCACTTGTTTAAATGCACCGACCAGATAGAAGACTGGATGGCCCTGTTGGCTAGGTATCACTACCTACTACCTAGCTTACACGGTCCACGTCTATGTAGGCTAGTGCACCGAAGATCAATGCTAGCCAGAGAGATTCGTCACGCCCGAAAGTCTATCTTTTGTTTGTGGTATGCACTACCCACTAGCCTACATAGTCGCGCATTCCTAGCCGTGTGGGCGTATCTTGTTCTTTCCAATGCTGGGTACCACAGACTTTTGCCAGCATGAGATGGCTCGTATAAATATATGTGTTTGGGCTCTCTCACGAGATCTTGTCACCACATCCGACTGGCAACCGTGTTTGGGAGGACTCATTAACGCCGCCACGTTGATACGGTTCTCATGGCGGAGCTACAGGTTTACCTCCGATCCCTCTGAACCCACCGAGCGTCTCCACCTCCTACACAGCGGTGGGCGACTTGCCACGGCCGTCATGCTTTCTCACGACTACCAACCTGTAGAAGGTGTTATTTTCACATTTTGACCGCTATCGTGCGTTCTCCCGATCCCCGACTTGTAGGAGTTGCCTACATTATCTGTGATAACGATGCACCGGACCCGGCCCTAAGGTACTTCGTGGACACATGACATGCTCCCTCAAACCGTTGACCTTCGGAGGAAGAGCAGTTCGCCGTGGGGGGTCTTCAACAAAAGCTCACTCCGCTGGCGGCTATCACGAAACCACCACTCGGCCATGTACCTCATGGATTCCCAGTGCTTTCCGTGTTGCTCTTTGTATCTTGAATCGAGCCTACCACGCACGGTGCCTTTGCTTGCTCGCACACGCTTTCACGTAGGCGTCCGTGAGCGTTCGGTGTTGACGTTCCGGTTTTAATCGTAATCTTCGCCACCACGGGCCGACTGATCTCGCTTCTCTACCACCGGTAACCACGCAGACGGGCATCGGTCCATTCAACCACGACCTCAATGAAAACGCGCCGGATACTATGGTGCCGACCGTGCCGCTCTGTACATCACGGACCGAGAGACGCTACCAGGCGATATGTTTGGCGCGGCGTAGCTTACCCTTCCATTGCGGATTCATGCTGCATAGTTAAAGCAGCACGAAAGCGTACGACCAAAAAGGAACAGGGGGGTCACTCTCGCGAGCTACCCTGAGCCACTGCAAAAAAAAAAGGTGACCCCCCCCCACCGTAGCCTGGGTTCTCAACCACCTTGCACGCGTGTTTGAGAGCCGACGAGGGAACGAGCTGACGGCACGTTGGTGGTTTCACGTGCAGGTTCGTGTCCTGTCGACAACGCCGCATGTCGCAGTGCCCCCCGAGGGGGGCGCAGGGCTGTCGGTGTTGGGAGGCGCTCTCTCCTTATGGTTCATGGCGTCCATTTGTTCCTTTCTCCGTCGGCAGTTGACCGCCTGGGCACAAGTTAGGCATTAGCATACTATGGTGCGCTAAAGAACTGAGATCGTAGGGGATATCGTAGGGGATGTCCAGCCTGGAGCATCACCGTCGCCCTACGATGATGATGGCCTTGACGTGCCACCTTCCAGAGGCCATCAGACTGCTGTAGCATGGTTTCACACCAACTATGTCCTGATGTTTACCTCAAATCTATAGACTATCCATCTACCTGTCGCCCCCTCTCACTGGTGGGGTCTGCCAGGGCATCTGCATTAACTCGCCTTCATTTGCAGAATCCTGCCGAAGTTGGTCACACAGACTAGTTTCTCGAATGGTGGCTTATAAATGCCCCATGTATTGGACGCAAACCGCGATTTCTCGGTTTGACGACGTCCTACGTGGTTCGTCAGATTATCTCTTTTTCGGCGTCGACGGTGAGCTAGTCTTGTTTTCTGCTGTCCATACAAAATGTCGTCTCCTCGAACAGCCCTCCGGCACGTCTCCGCCGGTCCCCACTAACCAACGAATAAAGGGGGCGTCATCTTGGGTCGCGGGTGACTTCAATCAGCATTACCCAGAAGCATGCTACAAAAAGGTTCGAACATTTTTTTTTTTGAGCAGGCGGATTTTTTCAGTCGTTCGGCCGCATGACGTTATTATTTAACTAAAAAAAAGTCAAAGAATCCAACAAGTTAAACGATGAGACAATCGAACACCGTTCAGGGCCCGTACGAACAGAACCGCAAGCAGACTCATGGGACAGAGGAAGCAGGGTACCATATTCCGTGTGTTATCCGTACTGAGCTGTGTATATATATATACTGCGGTGTGCCCGAAAACCTGGCCATGGCCACCAAGCACATTTTTTTTTTTTTCGCACACTTCTACTTTCCAGCTTCTACACAAGCCGTGGTCACAGGTGTCGTCCCTTCTCCCCCCGGTTCTTGCCTTCAATTTGTACTGCGCATAGGGTTCAGCAATCCCACAGCTCGTCGGTTTTTCATCGAGCTTTTCACGCTCTCGCGCTTCCGCAAGTCAATTTGTGCACAAGAAAAAGTCCCTACGAATTCATACGAGTATGGACTCGGCGGGACTCGAACTCACGAAACCGACCTATACCAGACTCGAGGATAACCTGATACGCCACCGGAGCGACCGGCACAATATGCGTGTGCACCGACTGCTCTGTTGAGATTGTAGCAGCGTGTGTTCATATGGACACGCTCGAGGAGACCAAAGGCAGCGCGAATGTGACTATTAACAAAAGGGTGTAGCATCAGCCATCGACGCACGGTCAACTATCTGAGGTTTTTTCCTTTTCGAAACGCCCGCACCAAAAACGCCGTCACGTCTTGCTAAATGGCTGGGGGTAAGCCCAAGTTATCTCATCCCTTGTCTCGGCCGCCACCGCCAACAGCGGAGCGCTCCCGCAGCGACCGCACCCACCTATCTCCATCGAATATGAATATATCTAGTCTGACCGATAGATAGATGTGGATACGTTTTGATCGGACACATTGTAGACGTTCCGCTATAGCGTATACCCATGTAAATTGGCAAATAGTATGCCCTATACGTTACCCTGGGAACTTCCTTCAGAGTGGATATGGGCTTGGTTAGACGTCGGCAGACTACTACCGTTTTACCTGATTTACACGTGAGCGTGGGCCACAAATGAGGGTTGACGACCTACCGGTACCTCCTTCGACCGGACAGAGAACAGACAATTCATCACGCACCCCCCGCCTCCACACGCGTGCTACGTATGATTCAGAGGTGCTCGTAGCATTGTTTTGGCCATGATGGCATTTTTTTGGCCAACGAGACTCCTCCTCAACTCGGGAACTACCCCGCAGTATCAATATCGTGCTGTATGTCACAACATTTTTCGTGCCCGCAGAGGCCACGGGCTACGGCAGGGGGGATATTAATGCATGTTAATACCCCATTTTTCACTGCCGGTCTGTCTGAGCATATCATATCATATCATATCATATCATATCATATCATATAATATCATATCATATCATATCATATCATATCATATCATATCAAATCATATCATATCATATCATATCATACTATCGTAATATCAAACTATCATACTATCATACCATGATACTATCATACTATCGTACTATCGTACTATCATACTATCGTATCATCATACTATCATACTACCATACCTCGTACTACCATACCATAATAATATCATATCACATCATTTCATACCATATCAAATAACATCGTATGATATTATACTATCACACTATTTAATATCATACTGTCATGCTATCATACTGTCATACCATCATACTATCAGACTATCAGACTATCATGCTATCAGACTATCACATTATCATGCTATCATACTATCATACTGTCATACTATCATACTATCACACTATCACACTATCACACTATCACACAATCACACTATCATACTATCATACTATCACACTATCACACTACCACACTACCATACTATCATGCTATCATACTATCATACTCGCGCGAGTGACTCTGTACCTCACTGACAAAAATAATGTAGGCCATTTGTTTTTTGGCGCCGCGTCGCTTGCCACTCCATTTCGGAATCGATCGGAAAATCAAAACAGCACGAAAGCACGAAAGCTGAATGCCCTAAAACGAACAGGCGGACCCCACTGGCGCGAGTAACCCCAAGTGCTCCACTAAAAACGATTTCCCGAAAGTGAACCCCCTCCCGTAGCCTTGTCCTCGTTAGATGCCGACTTAAGGGCCAGGGGCTTGTCAACCGCGTCGCACATTCATTTTATCGGGTATGGAGTAGTCTATCAAGTTAGAAACCTAAAAACAAATAAGAGTACCCTTGCCGTACTGTTAGTACTACTTGAAGCATAATTGTGTCTCCTCGTGCATTTTGGTAAGGGGACTCCCGTTGGCGTGCCGCTAGCAGCGCCGACGTGCCGTCGACGCTGTCTCCGGTTCCGCTTAGGCGCGTCCTTTTGCCACGCCCCCCCCCCCCCCCCCCCCCCCCCCCTCGGAACCCCAGCTGATGCTGACGCCAGATCAACAGGCCCGATACCTTCAGACGCCCTTACCATCGGTTCTTTATCTTTGGACAACCCTGCGTAGAGACCAATCCCTCCTGCCGTCACTGCCTAGCGTGGTAAGAGTTACTGAGTGCGGCCCGAGAGCGTTCGGAGTCGAGGGTGGCGTGGCTAATAAAGATTATGATGGTGTTGGTTATATGGCGCCACCCGCTAGCCTACGTAAGATACGTAACTCTAGTGGGTCGTGGTGACTATGCAGGCTATAGTGGGTAGTGCTATATAGCAACGAAAATATGCTTTAGACCTAGTTACTGCGTAAGTTGGTAAATCAAGAACCTTCGGGCGGACAGAGTCGTCCACAGCTTAATTTTTCGAGGTTGGTGCTGAAGACATCGAGGGCAGAGTCGCAGTGCAAGCTGAAGAGGCTGGAGTTGGCAGCGCCAAAAGGCGCTACACAGTCCGGGTTCGCGGGTAGTCTAAAGTGGAGGAAAAGCGACAAGGTTACCGAGGAGCTAGCAGACGGACAGCGCATCCTACTGTAGGAAGCTACGTGAAAGCGAACCTCTTTGCCGTTAAACCGTCTCACTACCGCGAAAAGCATCCGCACATAATCTAAATCGCTTGTCCCCAAAAGGACGCAGTTGTACAAAGAGGACAAGTAGGGGGGCTGATTTTTCCAGACGCTTGGAAAAACAAGGGCGGATAGACGCACGCTACCAGGGAAGAGGGTGCACCATTTTTTTTTCCCTGCAAGGTTCTTGGCTTGAGAAAAAGCACTACATGCATACCTCACCCAAGAGCAGTTCTTTTTTTTTTCCCCCCTTTTTTTGATAAAAATGAAAGTGCGCTCCGATTGAAAAAAAAAAATCCCATAGCCCCCTAGGTATAAAACGAATCCCATAGCAACAACAAAAAAAGAAGAATGGAATTATGACGAAATTGGGTCAAGGAGCTCCGTCGTTCAGAAATTAACGCCGCCAAAAAAGTACTGCCCACATCCTACCACACGTCCGTATGGTATTACTTACACCAGAAGACCAGAGTCATCCCGATCCAACGGCGGGGGGGGTCCAGCAGAAAGTTCCTGAGCTCCTGCCATGAAGAGCTCATATGTCTCACCACCCGATACTACATGACTTCGAAGGCATTCGTTCGCTTGCGCAATCCGACGACCAACACTTCCATGCGCTAGTCATAAAAACAGACGTATGGTCGTGAAAAATATGAGACAAACCGATAGAGTTCTTCGCTTGAGGAGGTCAACTAATCACAACGCCAGGAAAAACATATGGCCCACAACGTACAACTCCTGCCGTGGGATGGCTCAGATGGTTGATGTGTGTGTGCGTTTTTTTTTTTCCAGGCATGGGTGTGTTGGTGAGAGGGCGACACCTTTTTTTCGGTCGATTTTTTTTTGTAGTCATGGTTTGTGTCGGTGAAGGGGCGGCCTTCTTTGTTCGATGGCGTTCGTGGGCATGGGTATGTCGGTGAGAGAGAGATGGGCCTACTGTGTTCAGCGTTAGGGAGAATACCTGTGGGGGCGATGGTGTGCGCGTGAAGACGGCTTCGGTTGCGCCGGGCGAGTAATTAGGATTTTTGCTTTGGACGGGGGAGAGCGTGAGATTTTGCTTTGCGCAACATATTTTTGGGAGAAGGATCGCATGCATGTTAGCCAATGTCGGAGGATCGATAGACACAGTCAAAGATAGAGGCAGGCGTCGTCGAGGCAGGTAGCTTCTCATGTACGAATATATATATATATACTTCAGTATATATATATAAATATACATATGTGCGTGAATGGTCCTCGCTGAATTCCTGCGTCTTGACGAACTGATGAAAACGTTGACATTGTGGTGATGTGGAAAAAAAGGCGGTTTTGGGACGGGGTCGCCTCATAGATCGTTCTCTGAGGAAACGGTAGGGTGAGTCGAAGGCAAAGTCGCTTGAAAGGCCTGTTCCGCAAAAAAAGTGGTCCGAACGGGAAAGCTGATAATCGAATAATCAGGTATGCTTGCCGGGCGTTGAGACACGCCAGCAGAGAGTGCAGAGAAGGGATTTTTTGGCAAAGAAAGGGTGTTTGGCAAAGGATACTGTTGTTCTACTGCGAACGCCAAACGTGCAAATTGTAGTCATCAATGATTGGCAATTCGGGGTCCTGCATGTCCCGTATCGTTTATCCTTGGTCAGTCTCTTACACTTGAGCAACTGTGATAATACTGGGTAGGGGAGACAGATTACCTCCCTGCAGGTCGGCCTATTCAGTAGGTTGTTGAGATTACTTGCGCGTGCTCGTTTCTTAGAGACAGAAGAATATTGGCGTTGTTCAGATCACGTGCCCGTGCAGACGTGCGGACTGATTCCCTGGGGCAAGACCACCAGGGTTTGTTAAATCTTTTGGCACGAACGCCTTCCTAGATATCTCAAAACGTCTCATTTCCCCCGTGACTCAGGAAAACCCCGACTTTCCGAGGTATTACCATATCACTAGCCCACTCCGATGAGCCGCATGTGCAGAAATATGGGCAATTCGGGAAAGCCCCGCTCCACGAACTAAAACATGAGTCGAAGATGATACTCTTCAAAACCCACTCCCACATCTCTGAATGGCGAGGCTACGAAGCCGGGGAAAATATCCAAAACGCCGAGACAATAGGAAAATGAAAAATATTATGGTCGTCAGGAACCGGAAAACGCCTTACGTCGAAAACCCACCGCTACATGGTCAACAAGATGACGAGGGAAAGAACACGAAACCTTGTCGAGGAGCAAAGCAGAAAACCCACACTACCGCGCAACATCTCCAGCGAAGGGGGGGGGGGGCAGCATCGCAAGGAAGGTGCAAGACGAAAAAAACTTGCAGTCCTGTGTCGCAGTATGAGCTCCTAGGAGAACTAGGCCGCCCCCGACGCGTATCGGGGGGGGGTCGACAGGATTAAAAGAAGGCAAAAAAGAAAGCAAAGTATTGTCCCGCGCCGCCGTACGAACATGTCCATTATCCAGAACGCCCCCTGGCTCTTCGCGGGAGGGGGACTAGGCAGGACGAAAAATAAAGCGAGTAAATAGCAAACCCAAACCCAAACCCGACCCAAGACTAGGACACATCGAAGGATACCCGTAAGAAACCTTCAACCCATAAAACCCAGGAAAACGGAAAGCTATCGAGCGTCGCGGCAATCATACAATCACGGCCGCGCCTCGACGCTTCGATATCGAAGGAGGGACCACGCAGGCCCAAACTGCGAGGGAGCACGCAGCTCATCAGCTCGAAAAAAAACTGGACGCTCAGACGAACGCTCGTCGAAGTTCGGAAAGGGACAGATTCCCCAAAAGCACCCCACCTAAGACGAGTGGGTGCAGTTTCGCTCGCACACTGCGGAAGCACTACCCGACGAAATCATACCATCCAACATGTCGCGCCTGATAAAGGTCTGTGGGGATCCAGTGTCTAGGACGGACACGCAACCACAAGATGTCAAGGCGTCCGTCCCGCTATGAACGGCAATTTCTGGCGAAAAAGAGGCGTCGTCGAGCGTTGTAGTGCCCCCCCTCCGACAAGGCAGGGACCGTGTTCCGAGAGCGCGAGGTCAGGGTCGACACCAGGGGATGATGGCCAATACTTCGGGGCTGTGGTCTGCTAGTGCGTTCGAAAAAAAGGTCGAAAACTCCGAAGGACGACCTGGTCCAGCGCGGTCCGTCTCCAAAGGACGAGCCGACGGCGCTGCTGGGGAAATCTCATGAATTTCGCCTGACGAGATAAGTGAGAGGATTCGGGGTTTGCCAACCCGGCCTCACTTGCGCGAATGGCGTCGCGGACGGCGGACAGAGCTTTTTCCGAGCTAATTTGTGCCTCGCCACCTATTAGGGTCGCTGGCCTCGGGGTCGTTCGCCCGGGGGCCGATGCCCCCAAACGGTGCCAAGCGGGCTGGCTTCAGCCAAAAAAAGGGTGCCAGTGCTCAGGAGGTGCTCGCTTCATGGTCGTGTTCTGTGCGAACTTGGCTGAAGTGCCAGCATGGACGACGTTTTTCCGTCCGCGGTTCCAAGCAACGGAGAAAAATATTCGCACGCTTTGCCCGATACGCTTGTGCGGGCGTGGGTCTGGCGGGGCCACAATGAACTCCACTGCGCGCGGTGTGGTATTGGAAAAAAGGCGGGCCTTTCCCGCCACCATAGACTGCTCAATGCAAGAATACGACACGGGGCCGTCAACGACAAACGACAACGGGGGCCACTACGAAAATTCGAAAGGGACTGCCCAAACAGCACCACCTTTTTCGATGAATACTCGAGAGTAGCGGGTCAAAAAGACCGACGGTGCCAAGCCGTCAGTGGCTGCAATGAATGACGACTTGGGGGGGCTGCAGTGCAGTAATTATTAGAGAACACTGACCGGGCCTGTGATGCATGATGCACGAGACGAGTCCGATTCACACGGATTCCCGGCCTGGTGGCACCATCAACTGTGGCGAAAAATGGTCAGGTGCTCTTGTTGCTTCGCCCTTTGGTCGTCGACCGAGGGGGGCAGTAGGAGTCAGTGCTACGAGTGCTCCTGAAAAAAGTAGAACCAGTTACGAACTAAATAATATACCGAGACCGGTTCATACGAAATGATACATGAATCCGTGATAAATTGAACACGGGCGATCGATGTAGTACGCAGCTTGCAAAGATGAGTATCGACCCTAAATTTGTCGAACTCACAGCTGACGTCGTTAGAATAATTTTATAAAATACGTAAGACAAGGGGCGATTATTAGAAGCATGCACTTTGTACCCTTCAGCACGGAGAGTGTGAAGGGTAGAGGGAGTAGCACGAGGGTGCGCGTAGCTATTGTAGCCGTCGTAGCTTAGTGTGGGAGATGTAGGGAAAGGGGGGGGGGGTACACGAAAATATTATACCTATTAATAGTGGTTTTTTAATTAATAAAGTGAAAAAAAAAAAAGTGGACACACACCGAAAAAAAAGGGAGGAGGTGCCAAGTACGAGGTTCGAACTCGTGAAGCGCGAACGCAGCGGAACTTAAGTCCGCCCCCTTTGACCTCTCGGGCAACTTGGCTGTGCTGAACTCAAAAACCAAGCACAAATTTTGGGTATATAAACAACATTTGAAAAAAGAAATGCGTACGTACCCCAGGTACAGCAGCACTGGTTAAGCTTTAGTGCTGGTATTCGCAGTACATGAATACCACCGGCACTATATAGGAAAATGCACTACTCCCCGTGCCGCCACCGTTTATCACTCTCATCTGTGCGGTTTGCGGTGCAATCTAGCAGGCACTAAAAAGGGATAACTGCATTAATGATTCGGCACTATATAGGGACCTTTACTGCTGTCGCACAATTGGAACAAACCGCCAAACCAGAACATAAGCAACGGCCAGCCAACCTTGGCTTGGCGAAGGTATTAGAGTGACCTCTCGGAGACGCACCACTATCAGAGGGTTACACGCTTCCTAGGACGACTTACTCGGACCCAGAGCAGGAGATAGAAGTGGTGGGCTAACGCTGAACCCTGTTGATGCATTGAAAATAGCCCCGCCGTATGGTATCAGAATTTCGACGAGTTGCAACGCCGGAGGGGCTGCGTCGCCTCACCTCGGCCAGCAATTTTCGCATTCGCACCCGGCTGCACGCCTCGGGTAAGGCACCCGAGGACTCAGCCGGGTCGCACTCAATGCCTGGGTCGGGAAACGTCGATCTGGAGGCCGGCAGACGCGAGGATGGTGGGTTCGTCCAGGGACCGGGGATCGTGCAGAAGGCCGCAAAGGTGGTTTCGAGTCGATGTTACAGCAGCGGTGGGGGTGCCGCTGGCGTAGGGATTCGTCGGCGATGGACTGGGCCGGCATTGGCATTGCAAACGGTGGTGATTGTGGCGCTCGTGCTGCGAGTCCGACGAGATGCTGCTGGGGGTACGATGGAGAGGTGCGTGCGCGGTGGCGAAGCGTATTATTGGCATCGAAGAGTTGAAACGGGAAACGAGCACGTTACCAATCGCACGGCGATACCTTGATATTTGGTCGCGTTGTTCCTTTTTTTTTGGCATCAACAGTCTAGAGAAATAACATATTTCGAAGCTGGGCGCTGCTGCCTCTGTGTATCATAACGTTTGCTCGAGATCTTGGTGCGTAGGTGGGGTGGGTCAGTGCTGTTGCTTGGGCTTGAAACCGCAAACAAGCACTGCGGTACGGATCTATCTCATGATACCTTGGGTACCTTTTGTCTTTTGCCTCGCCTTCTTATTTTCCCCATATTGTAGATTATTTTTGCGTCACTCAAGTCTCAAGTCGCAACACCCAATACTCCGTATGATGAGCCCCGGTGGCGTATCAGGGTATCCTTGAGCCTGGTATATTTTGATGGTCAGTTTCGTGAATTCGAGTTCCCCCGATTGCATACGTACTCGTAAAAATTCGTGGGGACTTTGTCTTGTGCACAACAGCGCGAGAGCGTGAGTTAGCAACACTCGATGACAAGTCGACAAGCAGTTGGATTGCTGAACCCTATGCGCGATAAAAATTGAAGGCAAGAACCGGGGGGAAGAACGGATGACACTTGTGACTACGGCTTGTCCAGAAGCTGGAAAGTAGAAGTAGTATGAAAAAAAAAACATGCTGGATAGTCGATTTTTGAAAGGTTTTTCCAGGCGCGAGTATTGAGACGTATAGTATGCACCAGTATGGACCTGGCACATTGTAGGCTGAATCCCGATATAATTTTTTTATGTTTCTGGTGGAGGCATGAATTGCGTCAGCTGTGATATATGCGTGCACCACCTTTGGTTTGTGTTTTTTCCCTGGGGTATTCCTCAGCTCCAGAGTGACTGGAGCCTGTCCTGTGACCACGGATTTGATTATGCGAGTTAATGTGAGAACAACAACAACAACATGCTGGATGCTGCTCCTGTGTACGTGTCAAGTATTCTGGAGAGCGTACGGGGGAGGGGGGGCGGTGCTGCATGGGTTTTCTCTCGATGTTCTGCTGCAACAGCATCGCAGCAGCTTTGTCCTACTGCCCGACATTTGCGTTTTATATCGTACGCATAGCTCGTGGCAGCTGCTGCTGCTGCCGCCGCTGCTGCTTCCGTTCCACTCTGTGTGATTCTTGGCCATTCCTGGTGTTATATTATGGGAGTACGAGGTCATCAACCCGTTATGATGCAAGTCATTAGCGTTCGGAGGAATACTCTGCGATGCGCCTGTGGTGGAGGGTATACATGATAGAGGGAAGATGCCGCACCACCGCAACTGCTTCGCGAATGCTGGTTGCCGATGTTCCGGGCGGCAACACAACATGTCACATCAAGATCGTACCGGTAATGGTCATGGTACCAGGTGTTTTCCTGCTCGCGCAGGCACCGTTGTTGCGGTATGTATAGCAGCAGTCTGTACATGCCAAATACACCGGTGCTATGATATGTAGGGTGCATGTGGTACCAGGTACCAGGTATGCACCTTGACCGCTCGCTCGCCGCACACACTTTGAACCTTGGACAGGCACGGGACGAGCAGAAGTTGTTGGCATGGTTGGCATGGTCTAGGGCTATCATGGAAACTGTCGTGGGACCAAAACGAGCCAGTACATACACCGGTACACATCACGTACGGCGTAACGCCCGCGCCCGCTAATTAAACGTTGTCTGTAACCGTCGTACGTTATTGTTTGGCTGTTCGTTGAGACAAGCTATATCGAGCACCTTCCCTGGTGCAGATCAACTATTAATACAAGTAAAAAGTCTGAACAACAATCACGAGCTGCAAGAATGGCAACTGATAATATCCTTGAAAAATCGCGATGCTTCTCAAAACCTCTTGGTCAATACTCGTATACCTGGTATGGCCTCTATGAGAACATTCGCATGTTGATCCTCTGCCAAGACACAGTTTACAGACAATCCCCCCTTCCCCGCCATCTCGTGCAGAGAGTGATATCCGTACGATGATATGCTTACTACTCCCTGTTGGACAAGCCTGATGGTTGTTCGCCCATTCCTGTCAACCCTTTGTCTCGAAACACTCCCGACACTCGACAAAACCTTATTAAAAGACTGGGCAACAGGAGAATCGACACTCCTCTCATGTAAAGGACTTCCTTCACCTTGTCGACCATTGCTACGCTCTCCGCCTCAGTAGTGGATGGTACCCGGGGGGAAGAAGGGGAGACGCCTGTGACCACGACTAGTCCACAAGGTCGCTGAGGGTAAATCAAACCTCGTACGAGTTGAGCTGGAAAGTAAAAGTGATGGTTTAAATGAAGCGGGAAAATATAAGAAGGGTGAAGCGCGTCCGCGTACTAAGAAACGAAGACACAGGGGTAAAAGGGGTCAAGCGGCTTCAGTGTGCTAGAAAACGGAGACAAGAGGGCACCTCCGCAACAGATAGCTACGCCAGAAATCGATCGCCTATCGTCGGCCTTGTGATCGTAGCCAAAGTCGGTAGCAAAAACGGGGGCGTACTGGTAATGCTATTATACCATGGCCTTGGTCACCACCTGAACCTGCGAGACCGCCCCCAAACGCACACGGCAGACCCACGTTCGCGGCGCACGTGGCACCGATGGGGCACATCGGGCCGCGAGTGGCCTTCTTGGAAGACCAGGCGGCGACGGAGCTGGACCACCTCATCATGGTGCCGGGGCATGGGGTGACCGTAACGGAGTCCCTTGACGGCGCCGATAGCAGGGACAGGGACTGGTTTTTGTTGGATTACCAGAAGGATAAGGACGTGCCGAGCGCGCTGGTGGGACATATTAGGGGCGGATTGGATGAGCTAGACGCGGACAAGGCGGCATTGCTGCTTTTCTCGGGTGAGCGCCTCTGCTTGTCTGTCGGTCGGTGCCCCACATGCTCTTTCACGCTAATGGTGCTCTCCACCCCTTCCTCCCCCCTTTCCCCGTCCCTCCTTCCCTACCCCCCCTCACCCCCCCCCCCCCCCTTCGTTCCTTCACCTTGATTCGGCTTTCATGTGGTAAGTATACGTATATGTAAAACATGCCCTTTTTTTGGCATGCTGTTCTCGTGCGGCCAACTTTTTTTTTTTTCGCACTTTCGGCTGCGGGGCAAGCAAAAGGGAGCCGTCGGTACATTGCGACGCATTTCTGGGTCCCAGCCGAGCCCCGTCGCGGTGCTCTGAGCATTCAACGACGCTGATCGGGCCCTTCTTTCCAGCTGCTTTTTTCGAGGAGTTGTGTTCCGCGTCGTCGCTGAGACGAGCAGGTGCATGAAACCCCCATATTTGTTTTCATTCTTTGAAGAAAAAACTAGCTCCGTTGTCACATTTTTCAGCCCTCTCCGCTTTTCCGCCCGCTACATGACATCGTCGTCGTCCAGTTTTTGCACCTTCTCTAGCAGCAGAACCCTGTGACAGCCACGGGCGGTGCTTCTGTGTGTATGTGGGCTCGCTTCTTTATGTATGTACCAATGGGGTGTGTGCTGTCATGGGTCATAGGCACACAAAATGACCAAGGAGAACGTTTTTTTTTCCAGAAGCAGCCGCTGAGCGTCGCAGCCACAACATCGGCACCACAGTATGTGTACAGCAGTGCAGCAACAGTACAGCAGCAGCGGCACAACGATAGCCGTGCTCCAAGCTCTGGCCTTTGTGCCAGTGACTATGTACGTGTGTGTTTGGTGCACAGCAGCAGGAGGAGATCGAACCACGACGATAACATATTCGCCTCCAATCTCTAATGCAACAATGAAACACACACCGTCGGCCTCGTACTGTTAATTGGTAGACGAAGCATTCACCAGCAAATAAAGCAGAAGCCCACATCGATCATTGGAATCCCTTTTCGACTTGCGATGCCGCCGGGAAATAAATCAACCCCATCCCGCAGGGGAAGCTTGTAGTATATATATTCGACGAAATCTTCGATCTCACAGCTGGAGTGTATTTTCATTTTTTATAATATATTATGAAAGTTAAAATTCATTCCAGCTGTGAGATCGAATATTTTGTCGAAACTCATCTTTGCAAGCTGTGTGTGATACTCCGATCGCGCGTATTACGGGTTGTGTGTCCTCATTAAGGATATAGGTCGGCGACTCCATTTGCAACTACAGTGTAGCTATCAGGGTCAACAGGGTGATGTTAGGCAGTCTGTGCGCGGAAACTATAAAACCCAGTTTCTGAGGGGGACCAAATCTGACAGCTGTGGAAGGAAATGCATCAGTTTATCAAGTGAATCCTGTAAGTCGAATAACTGGTGAGGGGAGGGCGGAGTTTGTAAGGACGTGGGGGCCTGATTTTGATCAAAAGGGGGGCGGGAGGGGGGAAGGGACAGGTGGGGCAGCTCAATTTGTACGTGGAAACTATAAATCTTTCTTGTGGGGGAGGGGGGGGGGATGTGTGTGAGGGGGGGGCGGGGGGGGCTTTAGGTCGCATAGATGTAGGGGTTTGCTATTAATATATATTATAAAAATTAAAATACACTCCAGCTGTGAGATCGAAGATTTCGTCGAAACTCATCTTTGCAAGCTGTGTGTGATACTCCGATCGCGCGCATTACGAGTTGTGTGTCCTCATTAAGGATATAGGTCGGCGACTCCCCTTACAGCTACAGTGTAGCTATCAGGGTCAACAGGATGATTTTAGTCAGTCTGTGCGCGGAAACTATAAAACCCCTTTCTGAGGGGGACAAAATCTGACAGCTGTGAAGGGAAAGGGGGGGGCTGGTTTTGATCAAAAGCGAGCGGGTTTGGAGGGGGGCGGGGGGGGGGGGGGGGGGGGGGGAAGGGGCAATTTGTGCATGTAAGCTATAAATCCTTTCGAGGGGATAAATCTGACGGTTTTGGCACCAGTATATTATTGGGGGCGGGGGGGGGAGGGGGGGGGGGTTGGGGCGGGGGGGGGGGGGGGGGGCAGCTCGATATATATATATATATTATCATTTTTTTTATTTGATCAGGAGTTGTTTTTCGTCTCGGCCTCAGTATGGGATTCTCGGAACTGGAAATCTCGGTCAAATTGCTTCGTTCGAGCGCCGTCTTCGGGGGGCGGCTCCAACGCCCCTCGCCCTCCCTTACCCGATCTGCACCTCGACGTGAACGCGGATAGGCGCTGAACGAGACAAGCGAGAAGTGCGTTTTTTTTTGTATTTTGGGCGATACACGCCCGAGCTATTCTTGGATCTTGGCATGTGTAGAGCTTGAACGAAAAAGACAAGGGACAGCATTTCCAAATTGGCATAATTTCCAAATTGGAATCTAAATTTCTTCCCGTCGACGCTTTTTTCATGGCCGCCTCGAAGCGCTTCCCCTCTCTTAGCTACTACTACTGCTGTGTGTCGTTGCCTTTCGGCTCAGTGGGTATAGTGCTATATAACCAGCGAAGAATGTGTCGTGAGAACGATTCTCACCCACAGGATCATGTTTGGTATTCAGGAGCGTGCGTGCTGGAGACGTTGTGATTGGTAATGATAGTTGTTATTATAGTGTTCTCCTGAGTACTTCTAATAACTGTAGTACGCGCAGAGAGGTAAACTCCGGAGATCCCTCTTGCGAAGTCGGTGAGAATTAAACTCGAAAACATATGTGGTTTTTTTTTTTTGCATAACCCACCGAGTTACTGAGTCACGTGAGAGTGGGTCGTATGTGTCGTGAGCTCGATTCTCACCGGCTTCATATTTTGTCTTTTTCAAGCGTGCGCGCTGACGACATCATGAATGGTTATTTTGGTCGGTCAACATATGGCGCACTACCCACTGAGCTACTGAGTCAAGTGATTAAGTAGCTCAGTGGGCTGTGCTGTAGGATTTTTCGGTCAAATCACTTTGCTCGAAGGGCGCTGTCCAACGCCTTCCTTATCCCTCCCCTATACCTGGTCGTGAACGCGTACCACGTACGGGAGGTAAGAAACACATCCGAGAATCGGCGACGATTTTGGATTTTTTACGTATTCCTGGGCATTTTTTTTTCCGAAAACGGGTCATCGCGTGGCGTAGTGATCGATGGCACAGCAACAATCTATTGTAGCAGTAATAGGTATCTTCTTGACAGCATGTCGTGTGCGCGAGCAACGATGATACAGCTGTAAATAATCTGTAATGATACTCGACGATATATACCTGGTACACTGTTCTCAAATTCCGAGCTTCAAGAGCAGCAGTTTTGTTGTTGTTGCTGTTGTTGTTGTTGCTGTTGTTGTTCTCACATTAACTCGCATAATCAAGTCCGTGGTCACAGGACAGGCTCCATCAGTAAAAAATGTTGACTGACACCACACAGACGACACGTCCTCTCTGGGCAACGCTGCGTCAACCATCGTAATATCATACAATTTCCGAGAATGTAATCTCTATGCAAAGATCCTGTTTTGTTTCATTCAATTGTCAGCCGGTCGCCCCGGTGGTCTATTAATAGTGGTTACCCTCGAATTCTACTGACGTTTGTTTGTCCTTGAGTTCGATTCCCACCATGATGATATTTGACTTTATTTGCAAAAATGCAAAAACAAACGGGATCATCTGCTGAGAGCGCCTAGCAGCGTGGGTAGGTACAAATCCACGCGATTGGACGAGGGAAGAAAATGCTGACTTCGTGCGATAAAAATGAAGGCACGTGCCAAAATGGGGAGGGAGGAGGAGGGCCCGCTATGTGACCCCGGATCTGAGTTACTACTGGGAGGGAGCGCGAGCGTGGTGCGAAGATGATAAATGGGATGAAGAAAAAAAAATGTTGCAAAGGTGTAATACTACTACCACACACAGCACCCCTATCCTTTTCCGGGATTTTTTTATTTGTATGTGTCCATTCTTCTCTCCAGGCTAACATATTGACAGATTACTTACTTTTAGTGCAGTAGTTATACATCCGGAAAGAAGATACTAGAGAGATTGTCTGCGCCTTTTATTTTTCTGAAGTTGGACTTTCAGTCGGAAAAAAAAAATTCTCAACATGGAGTTAAATCGACACGCGTGTATGAAAATACATGGAAGTGTGGTGAGCGTACCTCGTAAGCTTTATTTTTCCCCGTCCGCCGGAGGATAAAAAAAAAAAAAAAATAGAATCGGCCTTTTCCGCTATGCGCATAGTCCGAAATGAAAAAATCTACTACCAGTAAATGATATTTTAGTCTCCAAGTAGAAAATACACACTGCACTGTCAGCAGCAGTCGTGCCACTCGTCATGGTACTACAGACACTCCGGATATTATGTTATTGAGGGGACGCGTCCGATTTCGACAACGTGAAAGCACTCGCGAAGCAAAGACAGCAGACACACATATCCCGCCTTTCCGAGTAAAAACAGAGAAGAAGCGCTACGCCAACCTCCCGTACGAGCAAAGCCACTCCCGCATCTATCTTAGACAACGCCGCCACAACGAGAGATCGCTCTCCTCTTCTTCGTTTTCCTCCTCGCCGTGAACACGCAGACCAATGCGACAGCCTTCAGGTAGTAAACAAAGCTCTTCCTCCAAAACCTCGCCGGCTGACATGGCCCCATGTCGACGTTTGATGCAAACCGACTTTGCATCCTGTCGACTTCGAACCCCCTTTGCCACTGGGACAGCAGTGCAGTCTCTTCATTGATGCCAAGTCCTTCTTCGTTTCGCCTAGAGGCGAAGCATGTTCTCAATACTCTTTTCGGTATTTTTGTTTGATATACGTCAAATTTTATTTGACGGCGCATCTACCAGCAGTGTGTTTCGCCTATCCTTGCCTTCTTTGTTGTATACCTGGTATGACGTTTTTCTTCTGTCAAATTCTGACCTTCAGAATCTCATGTTCGTACGAAATTCTTGGCATTACTTTAAAGTTCAATAAATGCCAAATTGGACAGCTGTCGAGGAAGTGCTGCCCTTCCCTACACAAGCGAGCCCATGCGGAGCCCTTGTATGTAGTCTACATAAAATTGTTTCATGTAGGTCCGCTGGGAGTTCGATCAATTGGAGGGCCGATGCTCATCTTTGCAAGCTGCGTGGTACTCAGGCCGCGCGTTTTTACAAATGTATTACTCTTTGAAGATAAATGACGCCCCTGGGTGTTGTCACGGTGCACAGGATAATTATACCAAGGGCAATGGAATCATACCATGAGCCGCCGAGATAAAGCGAAAACCATACCATGGTACATAGTAGGGTTTGACCAAAAAGGCAGTATCCCGATATAAGGCGGTATCCCGATGTAAGGCGGTCATAATCGCTTGGCGCGACTTCGGAATTGCACTCAGAACCTGGAATGGATGAAGCGGCTTCCCTCGATAAGGCGGTCATGGTTATCTTGCTCTGGCACACCACCGTCTTGCTGGGGAGCCCTACTGCTGTAACTGGGATCTCTCTAGGATGGAAAGTAATCGCCAACACTGGGTGTGCTGACTGTTGACGAGTGGAAAGAGCAAATCAATGTGAAGCAAATAGTATATTTACATGTATCTTATTGTATTATGCCTGGTATAAAACTGAGGGTTATTTTCGGCCGCTCGCCCGCAGCTACAACGCCACTGGACAGAAGGCGGAGCAAAGGCAAGCCCCCGCGAAGTAATTCAAAGTCAACGAGAAGAGGAAACGGCTTTAGGTTAGATGCTGCTTTGACGCGCGCGAGGGGTGGGAAGGGTGCGGGAAGGAGTCGGTGAAACTTTTGCTAGCGAGAAAAAAGCCGGGGATATGTTCTGCCTAACTGACGGCATCCGCTGCTGCTGTGATATGTGCTGCTGGTTTGCCGCTGTCCGCTGTGGTAGGAGGCAAGACGAGGGCGCTCGCAGGGCCTAAGAGCGAGGGGGAGTCGTACTTTTTCGTGGCCGACCATTACGATTGGTGGGGGAAGCCGGACCTGAGGGCGAGAGCGTTGACCGAGGACTTCGCTCGAGATTCCTTCGAGAACATTCTATTTTCCATCTGCAGGTGGGTATCGCGCCGCGTTGGCAGCGCCACTAACAAACAAAAAGCGGTAAAACTTGTATTTTCTCCGCCAATAGCAACAACAGCGACAACATGATCATGAACTCCTGACAGTACGGGTTCCTCTTTGTCTTTGTAGAGCGACGATGTTTTTAGCGTATAGTATGTAACCTTTAGAGAATGTGCCCACCTTTTGCGCATAGACTAGTGTTTGCGATACGAGAAATAAATGGGTTAAAAAAGTAAATTCGTATTTTTACTGCACTGCAGAAGTGTTTCCCAGTCTGATTCCCAAGCATAATTATCCATGGGAAACGTGGGTCCAGTTGTAAAGTGATCAAGGGTGTTTTGTATTAATAGCAGGGTAAACATACATTTGGAGATACCTGTACCCATACCTGAGTACGATCGAAACAACCAGGTCTGGTACCTGGGGACTCAGAGTATATGCCCTACCAGACATACCGTTCAAAAGGAATACCGGTGTAGCAGGCTAACCGCGTTTTTCGCGACCACGTTTTAGACGCGTAGCGTTGCATACGGGAACAGCTTCCGTGTTTTCTTCGGCAATAATGTACAGTCGCGAAGCGCGAAGGACAGGTTTTAAGCACAGTTGGGGTGTCGCCCCACCGGGCGTGTTAGCACTGGTGTGGTGCCGCCTCCCTCTAGCCATTCCGTCGTGTTGATGGAAAATCTCCTACCAAGGTACGTGCCTTGTTCCTCACGTAGGACCGTGCTCTCAATGTCTCGCTCCCCGCCCTCACTTCCACCCCCACCCCCATCCTCACCCCAACCCCCAACCCTGACCCCAGCCGAAACCGAAACCCACCGTCCGTTGCTCCGCCCCCACCTCGCCCCCATCCCAACCCTAACGCCAATCCCAACGCAAACCCCGACCCACCGCCTGTTGCCCCGCCCCCACCCCACCGCCACCCCCGCCCCAACCCTAACCCCTACCCCAACTCACACCCCAACCCAACGCCCCTTTTAACCAAGGTTTAAGGAAATCACCGGCAAATATCCCGTGAAAATCACCATCGTGGGCTACGACTTCAAGCAAGACCGCTTCGAAAACCTGCACCGCGCGGCCCTCCGCTTCCCTCCGGAGGCGTTTAGATACGTGGGACTCCACCCGGGGGGTAGGTTCGACCACGAGGCCGCGGTGGCCGGAGAGCTAGCGTCGGCGATACAGCCGTATCGATTGGATCCTTACGGGTGCGCGGCGGATGGGCCGTTGGCCTCGAAACGAGCTGAAAGAGACCCGTTTCACAGAACCCCGCCCTATAACTTGGTCTGTCCGGAAATGCGGGAGTTGCTAGAGTGGTGCGGGTCTGATTTCTTTGAGGGCGATCTGCCGTGGTCTCCCGCTTAAGCCCTTTAGAGCCCCCAAATCCCTCTATATACTAACTTGAAGTAAACTTGTCCCCAAAAAAGGGTTTTCCGTTGTAAAGGCGTTAAGTGCGGCGGGGTGTGGAAGAGTAGGGGGGTTGGGGGGGGGAGACGGGGGGGGGGGGTTATTTGGGGGGAAAGCGTCCGCCGCAACGCAGAACCACCCTCTGGGTCTCGTGCTGTATTTTTTTTCAAGTAATTTTTTTTGTCCGGGAGTGGGGTGGAGTGTACTCATCATCTCCGAAGGGGTGTATTGTGTGTCACCCGCATATTCTTCCGTGTATAATTGAATATGTGGCGTGAAGTGTGGTGGGGTGGGAGGGGAGGGGCGGTGCTTATCACCCTCGTATCTCGCCGCGTTTTCTTGAAGCTTGACGCGATGTGTACGTGTACACCCCCGCGTATGCGTGTCGGTAAAGCTGTTTTATACTGTTACGGTTGGTTGTTTTTTCGATGTCGGAGCCTTGAATTGAGCTCAGACATCCCTAATTTGTTGGGTATCGAATATGATTGATTGTGTACCACCCGTTTTGAAGGGAAATTTTGCCTCGCTGACTAAAAATAATGTGTACCGATAAGGTTGGTGCAATTCGGAAGGAAGCGCATACTTTTTTTTTAATTGGATTGGGAACTGGTCTGAAAATAATGTATTTTTGTGTTCATCGTGCATTGTTGACAACGGTAACTGGTCTCAAAATGTTGTTTTTGTTTGTCGTGCTTACGTTGACATCGGACACGAAAGATAACTTAGCTTGTTCTAATGGTTACGGTTTGAAACGGTAGAGCGATTTTTGTGGCTTTTGGTTTTTGGTTTTTGGTTTTTGGTCCTGCACAGCGGAGGACAGCAGTGGCGAACGATGCTCTTTTTTTGTGGAACTTCTCGACTGACCGTTGTTGCCTTGCGAGGTACAACAGAACATCACCTCCACGAGGAGTCTTCGAGGCTGCCCTTCGGGTTGGTGTTGTCGCTCTGATTCGTGAGGCTGGACTACCATCACAGCAAAAGCGATCTAACCCTCAAATGCCGGGGAGCTACACTACAAGACATGCCACCTAATAAGAAAGAGAAATACCATGCCAGGCTGTTGTTTTTTTCCGAAAGGGTGCGTTCTACACTAACTTCAGTTTGGCTCCCGAACTTCTTGTTTTCCTGTAAATCTCAGCTTGGCTTTCTTATTGCTTACTTTAGCAGTCATAGGCGTTCCTCTTCTGTATGTAGCTGTTGCGATCGTCCACGTTGATTGGCGCTCGTCTGCTACAGCTGCGGTTCTGCTGTAATGCGGCGCCAAGTTTTGGTGTTGAGGTTTCTTTTCACGGGGTGTTGGTTTTTTGTTTTTCTTGGTTTTTTTTTGTGGTTAAGATGGTCGGACGAGGAAGTTTAAAGCTTCGATCGTCTGCTGCAACAGCTGTAGCTCTATTATGATACTAATAAAGTCGATAATGTAAAGGAGTCAATTCCTTCTGTGTGAAATCGGGGTTCATATACCTCTATATAAAAAGTGAAAACATACACTTGAGCTCTGAGATCGACCGAAAAGGGTATTATTGATCAAAACCCAGCTTAGCAAGCTGCGTGTGATACTTCGATCGCGCGTTTTACGGGGTGTGTATACCCTCGTGAAGGACGCAGGTCGGCGACTCCCCTGCTGATGCCACAGGGTCAACAGGACTACAAGACATTCAGCCTTGTTCTGCGCACGGATTATGAAAGCAGGTACTACTAATGAAGCAAAAAAGGAGTCCATGCCCGTGTGTCACAGCGAAGGTGCACATAGAGTATATTTCGCGAACGCCGCGCGAGGGAAGCACCTCGCAAACATGTTTTTAACATGCTCTCCCTTCCTCTGCGGGGAAAGCAGGGTGTCGGGTGCTCTTGATGGGGTCCGCTTGAGCGCGTTCTGTATGGATGCGTGCTACGGTAGTACTAGACGTGCACTGGCTCTTTTTTTTTTTCTTCCAAGGACGGCTGCTCACCCCAAACTGAAAACCTCTTTCAGGGCCCTAAAATCCCTCCCCATACTAATTTCAAGTAAGATCGTCCCCCAAAAAGGTTTCCAGTAGTGAAAGCGTTAAGGGTACAAACTGAAAATGCCAAAACCGAGATGAACAAACCCATGGCCTGCTGTAAGTGAAGTAGTGAAGTATTTTATAAAAATTGAAAAACGTCAGCTGTGAGTACGACCGATTGAATGGTTGAAACTCAACTTTGCAAGCTGCGTGGTGTTATAAGGCTTAGTTTGGGTAAGCTATTGGTTAACCTTTTGCAAGTGGTCAAACGGACTAATACCCCACTAATAACCTTAACAAATGGCGTCGTCGGCAGGACCATGGGTTTTTGGGTCGTGGGTTCGATCCCCACCATCCACAATAATAAACTTTTCAGACTTTCCCCATGTCGAACTTGAAAAACACTCTCCCTGGTATCCCCAGGAAATGAAAAGGCTTGGGTAAATGACACGTCCGCCCGTGTATCCGGCCGACCTGCTATCCCGCCGTTTAAGGGGGGGAGAGTGTTATAAGGCTTAGTTTGGGTAAGCTATTGGTTAACCTTTTGCAAGTGGTCAAACGGACCAATACCCCACTAATAACCTTAACAGTGGTACATTATTAGAATACAAACAAAGAGTTTTGCAAACAAAACAAGAAAATCAGGGCTTTCCACGACGGGTCGAAGGCCTGTTCTCGCGGGTCGAGTCGGGTCAGGATGATCCGAGCCGACCTGATCCAACCCGTGAGACTTCAAAATCTCCTGACCCGGTTACCGAACCGTCCCGTCAGACCTCCCGACCCGACCCGGCTCAACCCGCGAGAGTCTATAAACCTACTGACCCGGCCCGCGGGTCGGGTCATGACCCGTGAAAGCCCTGCAAAAAATGACGTTGTTCCGACGATTTCGGGGTTATCCCCTTTAGAGCCCCCAAACCCCTCCCTATACTAAATCCAAGTAATTTTGTCCCCAAAAACGGGTTTCCAGTTGTAAAGGGGTTTAAGGAGAGCCCCATCATTCCAGATAAAAACTTTAGCTCCAAAAAGTGCCACCTCCTACATATATCGTAGCACGCGTGTAACGGCTCAAAGGCACCCCAAGAGGGGCGTGCAGCTTTCTAAAACGAAATTCATCATATATATCGCAAAACGAACGATGCAATTGAAACGTTGAGCGCTGAGCCACCTCAATCAACTTCACTTGAACATTATATAATCCCTTTTTGGGATTCCTCCGGAGGGAAAAAAAGCGATGAAAAGCAAAAGTAAGTGACGATGTGTAACGATTATTATAGCATCGGCCCCATACATACGGAGCAGCCCGGGGTTGCCGGGCGGGGCAGTATGAGGTGAGTCCGAGGCAATGGAAAGAACACGCATGACGCGCGGTGCAACATGGACACGCGATATGCGCATGGAATAAAGCCGCGCCACTTTGTTTAGGAAGATCCTCGAGTTTGGGAATTCTTATTCTTGACAATAATAAACAATAATAGGGACTTTGGTTCTTCGGGGGATGTTCGTTTTGTCTGGGTTTTTCGTTCAGTTCTTTGTCGTGGGGGGATTTTCCCGGTAATTCTCCGCTCGGTTTCGACGTCGTTCCCGGCTGGGTGAAGTACGATGTCCATTCCGCGCGCGAGTTGGGCTTCGTACGTTGCGCGTTCTGATACGCTTTTTTTGCGACCGCTCGGGGTTTTGCTGGCGAGGTTTTTGACTGTTCCGCCTCCGACCCCTGCGTTTTCGCTTTTGTTTTTTTTTTCTTCTGGATAGTTCCCGTTTTCTTTTTTTTCCTATTCCCTTTGGTCACATTCTCCTCGCTAATCTGCGGAAAGTGATAGCTTTCGCGCCTGTCGATCCCGCCATTCGCTGGGGTTTTCTGTAGCCCGTTTCCAGTCTTCCGTTCTTCGCTTGCTTGTGGTTTTTTGCGTTGTTAGCATTCTTCCAACTGGGGCTTCGTAGCCTCGCAGGGTAGAGGTGTGGGAATAGGTTTTGAAGAGCCGCATCTTCGAGTCATGTTCTAAACCGTGGAACCGGTGCTTTCTCCGAATCTTCCCTATTCTGCATATATATGCGGCTCATCAGGGTGAGCTAGTGTTATGGTATTGCTCTGGGAGCCTAACAAAGGGACAAGGGGCTACTATTTGGGGTACGGAAACAATATAACAGGATTTAACGTGCCTTTGAAAGCATGTGTGTATAACAAAAAGGGGATGATGCATTTGCTTCGCGGATTAGCACGCGTTTAGCGTTCAGTTCTACGTATCCGTGGCCTGTGGGACCAATACAAGAGCTTATCTAATACAAGTTCACGAGTGACCAACGTGGAACCTGCATGGTAGAGAGACCCGCAAGGGGGTGGCCTGTGTCTGTAACAGCCCCTGGTCTTATAAAACTCACCCAAAAAATCAGCACTTGAGAAGCTCAACACCTCTCCCAAAACGGGTTTGAGTAAAAACAAAAGTGGTACCAGATGAACAATCCCCAAGGCCTACGTATGGCGTGTGCGGTTATCCTCGAGCCTGGTATAGACCAGTTCGTGAGTTCGAGCCCCCCCGAGTGCATACTAAACTCGTGGGGACTTTTTCTTGTGCACAAATTGATTTGCGGAAAGCGCGAGAGCGCGGGTTATTAATAGCAACACTCGATGAAAAATCGACGAGCAGTGGGATTGCTGAACCCTATGCGCGATAAAAGTTGAAGGCAAGAACCCGGCGGGGAAAAGGGTCGACACCTGTGACCACGGCTTGTGCAGAAGCTGGAAAGTAGAAGTGTGCATCATATATATATACAACGAAAATAATTTGCAAAACAAGAACAAAATTCCGACGATTTTACCAATAGGCTTAAGGAGCTCCATCATCCATAAAATGTTTCAGTTTTTCAGCCAGAAAGTGCTGACGCTATCGTAGCATTCGTGTATTTACCCAATGGACTGGTCACATACCAGGTAGCTTTCGACGCTTTGCCAAACAGTAGTATTGCGTGCAGTACGCGATGGCACCGCCCAGATATCGGGGGTAAGAACTTAGGCCCGACATCTGCAAACGAAAAACCCGAGAAAAACATGTTTTTGCCCTGAAATTACCACCCTGCTTCAGTTCACATAATAGTTCTGAGCCTGGCCTTAAACGCCAATTTGTCGACTGAAAAGAACATCCCTCACTAATTTCAAGTAGCTTGAATAATTGCAAGTACTTGTCGCCCGATACGTGGGTGCTCTAACTAGTAGGGGTTGAGTTGTGCGGCGTTCTCCGAGAGGTCACTCCGACGTTCATGTGTCAAGCCTTGCTTCCAAAACCTGTCGAACGTTGCTGTACGCGACGGTGTCGACGCAAGACCTTCTCTCGACCGATGCGGGAGGTAAACTGCTGGTCGGTAGCAGCTGCCCCATGGGCGTACGCACGCACACACCTCGCTGCACCGCACGCTGCCCAAACACACAACCCCCCCGTCCTCCGCAGATCGACCCAATTGCCACGACAAAGCAACGCAGAGGTATACTGCTGTGTACCCTATACAAGGTATACTTGGTATCATGATCCCTGCTTCTGCTCGCCGCTTCCTTACGCCTTCGCCCTGTTTCTTCTCGCAGCTTCCTTGTCTCGTGCTTTTGATTTAGCAGTCGCTGCAACTGCGGTTGGAAAATGCGCGACGGCGGTACCCGTGCTTCGCATGCTGCTTCGCATGCCGTCGCCCCCTCCCTTCCCCGACACCACCCTGTCCACCCCCCGGCGGCAGGGTACACCAAGCTCTTGTTTGCGACTAGATCCGCAACCACCAAACATAGGCTTGCCGCTGTGGAGCCCCTTCGGGTTAGCGCTACTATCACCCAAAACAGGTTTGCCGATTTTTCCGCCGCTGGCTCGAGCGGAAAATCTCCCTCCGGGAAAGCGTTTTTGAATCAAGACAGCTCGTCTGCGCGACCGTGCCGTGTCCTCGCCGAGCGTATGAGTGGGGGGGTGGCTCCTTGGGCTTCTTCCCACGTTGGAAACCCTTGTTGGCGTTTCTCGCGTCTGGGGGGAGGCGTGTGGTAATGGTGATGACGGACGCGAAGAGCGACGCATAGTGGGCTCGGTTAGGCAAGGGGTCAGCGCTACGGCCGATGCGGCGGGCGCGAGTAGGTGCTGTTCCCCCGGGGTGTACGCCAGTGTTGATCCATTTCCGGCTCTCAGCTCCCGTTCGATAGACTCGAGTATCTCCCTGTCGAACAGAAGTTGATAGCATGTCGCATATTAGAGTAGGGATCGGGGCCAACTTATCCTAAGCCTGTATCATTTTATTTCTGTGGAAAAAACACTTATCTTAATCAGGCAGCGTCTGCTTCAGTTGGGATCTCGTGCGCTCGGGACGAACAACTACCACATCACGACACAGGCGAAAAACCTTGCAAAAAAACGTGGCCGGTCTAGAAAATCCGTCTTGTCGTCTTATCGCACGGTCTGGGACACTGCTGTATTCCAAGCGCAACGATGCCAATCACCCTCAACACCAAGGGTACGGTACTGGGGGGGATGTTAGTACATGGTAATACCCCGTTCTTCACTACCGGACTCGTGTTTTCATCACTCACACGAGTAACTCTGTACCTCAACTGACAAAATGACATCGCGCGATTTGCTTCGCGGATCGTAGATCGTAGATCGTAGATCGTGGATCGTAGATCGTAGATCGTAGATCGTAGATCGTAGATCGTAGATCGTAGATCGTAGCGACCCACTCCATGGCGGATTCATATCGAACAACTAAACCCGCACGAAAGCTTAAGCCCGCAAAAGGAACAGCGGGGTCGCTTGCGCGAGCGACCTCGAACCACCGCGAACAAGTACCGAAGTACTGACGCCCTACACCGCAGCCACGGTCCTTACGCCCGCACCCCGCGCGTGAAGCGTGAAACGAGATTTTCCTCGGCGACGCGTGTCGCGCCAGCGTCACATTTTTTTTGCCAACTTCTGACACCTCCTATAGCGCAAAAGCACCCTTTTTTTTATGAAAGGCCCCCACCCAGGGCTAAAAAAACACTTAGAGCAAACCAAAAGTGTTACCACCCCTAAAAGAAAAACTTAGAGCAAACCGAAAGTGTTATCCACGAAAGAACAAACCCATCGCGCGTACGTACACAAAAACGTTTTTTATGTTTTTTTCCCCAAAAACAAGAATATGCCATTCCGACAATTGTTTGAGGTTGAAGAGCCTCATCGTTCAGAAAATAGCAATGCTATTTACGTATTTATTTAAGACGCCGGTGTCGTGAGCCCACATTTACGACACCGCGCTGCGCTTGCACGTACACGCCCCGCAATCATCCCGGAACTGCCACGGCTGTTTCAGCATGGCATAGAACTATCGTTGGATCTATCGTGTGGCCCGAAACGCCCCATTGATCGACGAGATATCTGCTCTTCGCGTGCTCTCGCAGACTTGTAAAACCGGTGTCTTAATTAGCAAAAAAACTGCTTTCTTCTATCATAGCACGGGTCCACGCCAGCTGGTCCACATCCAACTTCCTTGATGCAGCTTGCTTACCGTGGTACTACTGAGCTACGCAGTCAGTCAGTGGCGCTGGCTGCATGACCGCATGGCTCAGTGGTTATGGTGGTGTATCTCTAATGAACAATCCGGGGTCCGTGTGGCGGTTAAGCTTGGATCTCGGACTTACTCAAGGATGTAAATCCCTTCGGTCAGCACTGTCCCGGACAGGCGGGATTATGGCACTTGTTCCCTGGAAAGACACTTCCGTAGTTTTCATCAACACAAGGCAAACAGGAGAGAAAGGCGTTGGGTGGATCGAGTGGCCGCCCCTTCCGTTTTCGCTTGCCTGGCCGCCCCGAGCTCCTCCTCGGCCTTCAAGGTGGCGCCCTCCGCGCCAAGATAGTCGTCGCCGTCGCCGCCATCGCTACCGCAGAAGAAGCTGCATCCGATACCGCCTTGATCGCGGACTAGAGGGCTCTCCTCTGCTGAAGATGGTGTCGTTCCCGTCGGAGCAGGGAGTTGGTTCGTTAGAGCAGCGGTACTACAAGGGCCTGGTCGACTCCGCCATAGTGGTACCTGCGGGAGAGAAGGCCCGTCAACTCGATCGGTGTATGGCCATTGAAAAAGGGGTGGATAGCAGTATTTCTTTGTCCTTTGGCCGTAATGGTGGATTGCAGGGTTCTTTCGCCCCGTCACGTCGTGCGAACTACTGGGGCCTACGAGTACGGTAGTGATTCAATAGGACCGAGACTACAAGGCGGTGAACCCTTCCACCCACCTCTCGCAAAACACCTATTCAGAAAGTGCAACAAAGGTATTGCTAATGCTGCAGAGGGCATCCAAGGTACAAACTCCCGCCAAATGCCACGAACAGGCAAGCCAGCAAGCACGCGCATAATTAGTGCTGGGGCATATCATACCGCTGCACCCACACGCGCATGACGCGATTCTCGTCCATGGGTCGATGGGCGCCCGTTCCTGGCTCGACCTTCTCGCCGCTGCTGCTGTAACGTTTAGGCACGCGGTAAGACCAAGCGTTTCGTCGGCTTTCGGTCGACCTCCTTAGCCCTACCTCTCATCCTACATACTACCCTGTCCGCCTTAAATGCGCTTCTCGAAACACGAGGCCATTTAAGCTATCCAAACTCGATGACGGCGCGTGACCAACTCCGAAAGTTACCAGCATCCCGCCTCACCCGGGGCATGAAGCCAATGGCCGATCGATGTGACGCCCTTAGCACCCTTATGCCCTCGAGATCCCTGGAAACCATGTCCACCTCCTCCCGGGCTTCCTTTTGGTAGCCTTCGACCACCTGTGTGTGGTGCGTTCGAATCGAACGTTTATACCGTGGCAATTGTAAAGGCAAAAGGGGTCGGTACACGCGGGGCCATTGTGTCAGTAGGTCGAAGTTTGAGTGGTTTTGAGTGGTCTCTGACGATTGGAGGATCTCTGTCTTCGACACTGCGTACGGGTATACCCTAGAGAATGACCGAGGGAGGGGGGCATGGCACAGTGGGCCAATGCAGCGGGTAGATCGCGAGGCCGGTGCCGCGAAGGGCACTCAGGGCCAACAGGATCCTCCTCTCAGAAGGACACCGGGACAGGAATGTCCAAGGGCAGGTGTGAAGGTACATTTATCGACCTTGAAAGATGATCAGCTACCAATATGTGCAGCGTTTTCGAGGCAAAGAGAGAAGCCCTTGACCTTTGTAAAGGGGGATTGGTGATAGAGCAGTGCTTAAACGAGAGAGAAACCCGTCATTGGCGCGACCTGAGACATGCATAAAGCGTACAACACCGTAGACCAACCTTACTTGGGACTCGACGGAAATGAACGAGAAGGTAAAGTTGTACAGTCTTGCTTGTAACGGCGCGTGCGGGGGGATCACTTGGCGACCAGATTTCGCCTTCTACAGCTTTGAACGGTGCGATCCAACCGTTGGCTACTCTACCGTTTGACCATTTTCTCGGGTTGTCAAGACCTTGTCTACCTTGTCTCCGTAACACGGCCACATACGCCCCCACGCCCCGATTAGCAAAACAGACGGAAGAAACCATGCCTCGTTTCACATTTTTTCCTCTCCGTCCACACCTTGCATTGAATAAATCAGGAGCTGAATGTCAGCACTTAAGCGCGTGCACGACCAGACTGGGGCAGCGTCGATATAACGTGGACCTGTGAGACAATCTGTCCAAGCGCATTTTTTTGCAGGAGGAGGATCGTTGTAGTACCATATACCCAGGGATTTGCAGTCTAACGTTGCAAATGTCTTGAAAGGACCAGCGCAGCTTCGAACCTGTCGATCATGGTCCATCTCTCCTTCCAGCTGGTCGAAAAGAAGCCCCACGCCAGCTAGCCGCTCACCCAAAGCACCGACCCCCGTCCACAAGGGATCGAGCC
Source organism: Undaria pinnatifida (assembly GCA_012845835.1). Classification (NCBI taxonomy): domain Eukaryota; class Phaeophyceae; order Laminariales; family Alariaceae; genus Undaria; species Undaria pinnatifida. The sequence goes on from JABAKD010000002.1 coordinate 27,850,844, forward strand.
GGCTCGTTTGCCACTGCCACCCCTCCCCGCCCCCCTCCTCGTCCCCCTTCTCGTTGCCCTCCTCGCCCCACTCCTCGTCCCCCTCCTCGTCCCCCTCCTCCTCTCCTTGCTCCCTCCTCTCCTTCTCTGAGCCCGCATGGCTGCTGCAACGGCTGCGACGGCCCCTTTCGCCTTTTCCACTCGCCTGTTCGAGCAGTGTTGGGGCGATTTCCTGCCGAGACTGCTGTCATGTCACGAGCACGCCGAAATACGGGACGTCGGTATGCGCCACACAAGTGCACGTAGACACTGATGGTATTAATAGCACTTTACTTTGGCCAAGATTTAGTAGTGACGAGGTTATACACCAAGAAAACTACCCAACTTCGTTGCTTGCAACACCATTTGCATGTTTAAAATTATGGTACACTTGAGAAATGATCAATAAAGTTGTTTGCAACACCATTTACTTGTTCACAATAATGTTACACTAAATAAACCACCCAACATAGTTGCTTGCAACACCATTTACATGTTTACAATAATGGTACACTAAGAAACCACCCAATATCGTTGCTTGCAACACCATTTGCATGTTTACAATAATGTTACACCAAGAAACCACCCAATATCGTTGCTTGCAACACCTTTTACATGTTTACAATAATGTTACACCAAGAAACCACCCAACATCGTTGCTTGCAACACCATTTGCATGTTTACAACAATGTTACACTAAGAAACCACCCAATATCGTTGCTTGCAACACCATTTGCATGTTTACAATAATGTTACACTACGAAACCACCCAATATCGTTGCCTGCAACACCATATACATGCTTACAACAATGTTACACCAAGAAACTACCCAATATCGTTGCTTGCAACACCATTTACATGTTTACAACAATGTTACACTACGAAACCACCCAACATAGTTGCTTGCAACACTTGCAACACCTTTTAATGGTTACTTCAAGCTTTGTTCATCGGGTTGCACTTTCTACTTTTCTCAAAATCAGTTTTTGCCTTGGAGGAGTATTATACTACTAATAGTATAGAACTCCTCAAGCGAGGAAGGAGGCCTCAAACAAAAAAAGGTACATCTCTAAAGGTACACCTATTTCGCAGCATGTGTCATTTTTTTTTCCGACATGTTCCGACATGTTTTTCCCTCTTAAGTTCCAAAAGGAGGGGGTGGGTGGGTGGGTGGGTGGGTGGGTGGGCAACAGCAGGCTGTCCTGACTTTTTCGATCTATTTTTTTCCCCTCTTCGAGAACGTTCCGAAGGGGACTTTCGTTGTAGGTCATCGTTCGAAATCGGCACATTCTCACCTTCGGAGCCGTTCTGGCGTCGTCGGCGCTGATGACACCAGCGACCGCTGCTGTCACGCCTGGCTCAGTCGTGAACTCGGTAACGCTTAGAAACATTTTCGCCGTGCAGGGAGCAGCGCCCCGCTTCTCGTCTCCCTCAAGGGGAAGCAAAATGACCGGGCCCGAGGCTGCGGTGAGGGGAGGGAGGAGGGGGTGTATTCTCAGTTTGTGCATGGCCGTAGTCGTATGACCATAGATCCTGGCATTGTTACTATGCCGGGATGGAGCACGTCGGGTTTTCACCAACCATAGTACCAGGCTACGGTTGGGGGTGGATGATATCGTATCAGCGCATATGAGTTCTTCGAGAGTCAGGCTGCGTTTCTCATTTTTGAGTATTTGGAATAACCGCTATTGCTATTAGATACCTGGTACCTGGTAGCGTAGAAGACCGAAATTTGTGACAACTGGGACTGTTTTTGCCTTGCTTCATCACAGGCTAAAAAGTAAAACTCTGAAACTAAACTCGTGAACACTGCTGCTGTGGTGTCTTCCGTCTTTTTTTTCAAGTATGTATTTATCTGGTTAAAGCGTCCTTGGACTTGATCCGTTCCCATCCATTTTCCGTTTTTTTACTACAATCAGTAATAATACTGACTAACGTAACGGCGGCGACAACGACGAGGGCAACGCACCCAATCGACCCCATCGTAACCGCCAGGTACTGCAGGAAAGACTCCAAAAACGTTTTGCGACGTTTTTTTTTCGTGTAAATGATTACATTTATTTCCGTTTTGCGAAGTATTTTTTCGTGAATGATCACATTAATTTCTGCCCAGCGCGGGCGTCGATCTTACCAATGTTTGCGCTCGATCCCCCCGCCATAGCCCAGACGGTAGGCTCCTGTCCCCGGTCCGCGTCCTCAAGACCATCGAGGCCGACTCTGACGTGCATCCGCGTCGTCGCGTTTACCCCCGCTTTCCTTCCTCCTGCGGGCTCACTCGATGCCTCGCCGGCAAATGTCTCACCATGGGACACCTCAAGTTCAGCTGCAGCCGTCTTCTCTAGCCGCTCTTCTTCTGCTGGGGTTGTGCGCTTTGGCGGGGGGGCAGCAGGGGGGCTTGCGTGGACGACGCGTTCTCCTCCAGCAGCGCTCTTTCGAGGTAGCCGAAGCGCAGACGTCTGACCAAAAAAAAAAACAACGTTTTTACGGTCCGAGAACGATGATTTGATGGGCGGCGTCATCGGAGTTCGAGGTGTGGTGATCCAATCCAATCGAGAGGAATATATACGCCATGGCAGAGATGAATAATTTTTTTATGTGGCCCTTCACGTGAGAACCTTCAAGTTATACAACGAAAATCACGATAAAAAAAGAGGTGAAATTCTGACGAATTTGGGCTAAGGAGGCCCTTCATTCAGCAAAAATAAAGTTTGCCAAAAAGTTTACCTCTTCGTAAAAGCCGTTGTCCAACGATGTTGCGTAGTTCCTCAATTGAGCAGCTCAGATCGTCACAAGTGCTGCGGACAAAAGGATGCTACCCGTATCGTCTCACGCGTCCACACCCCGTCTTGTGTACGCAATAAAAACTATCGCGGCCACACCGCACAAAAAACGCACCGCCTCCCGTAACATTCTGCCCCGTGATGTACATAGCTCGCCGACAACAATCGAAACTAGTCAATGCTGTGCGACCACACCGCTCAAAATGTACGGCCCCCGTAAGATTCCGCCCGTGACCAGGTAATCAATGCTGTGCGATCACAATGTACATTTTTTTTCACCGCGGAAAACTTCCGCCTGTGTACTCCGTGTAGGCATCGTAGCTAGTCGATACCATTTTTCTGCACTGTCCTAGCTCTAACCCTTTTGCCAAAGAAACAACATCCCACACTGAATCCAACCAATCCAACGGGTTTATCCCCAAAAACCGTGGGTGAAGTTCTATAGGAGATTTAACCCCTTTAGAACCCCAAGATATATCCCTATACTAATTTCAAGTAATTTGTACCCAAAACGGGTTTCCACTTGTAAAGGCGTTAAGCATGTAACAAATAAGAAGCCTACCACTACCTGATACCGGTACTATCTAGAAATCCTTAACTAAGATGGGTATATGTGGGGAAAGATTGACCGATAGGAGACGTAAGTCACACCCACCTGCACACCCACGTTGACCGGAGGGCCGCTGCACTGCGTCCCTTCGCTGCATAGGTGCACCTCGCGAACGCTGTGTGAAACGGAAATGGGAAAACAAGGACGATATTCGCGATCAGCAGTACAAGGGTCAGCGAAGAGGCACAACGACGCTGACAATCGCAAATAATATATCTTCCCCAGTCGACATAGCAAAAAATAGATCGCCGGCCAACTAAGTAATAATCGCCAGTTAAGTAAAAACCGACGGCAAGTACAACTCGACGGCCAAGTTCAAGTCGACAGCCAAGTACCAGGTATGAACTTACGGCAAGCACAAAATCGACGGCTAAGAACAAATCGACGGCTAACAGCAAATTAACGGCCATGTAAAAATCAACGGCTACGTTCAAGCCGACGGCAAAAGCAAAAATGTACGACCAAGTACAACTCCACCTCCAAAGTACCCATCGACGGCAAAGGACAAATCGACGGCTATACACAAATCGGCGGCTAACGTAAAACTCCAAGGCAGAAACAAAACTCGATTGCTGAGTACAAATCGGCGACTAAGTACCATATCAGCAGCAAAGTTAAAATCGACGGCTATGCCAAAATCGACGGCTGCGTAAGCACAAAATCAACTGTTAAGTACAAATCGACGGCCGGGCCATCTATGAGTACCGTTGGGTTTCACCCGTTAGTCGGGGTAACGCGCATATACCTTGCCACCGCTGTGGTACACCGGTGGCGTTCCCCTGCAGCCGTGGACAGCGTGGGGGCAGCAGGATGCGTAGGCTCCATCTGCGACGGTCCTTCATCCGTGGTTGTCGCCGATTCTTTCGTCTCAGGTTTGGACGAGGCCTCTGGCCGCGCTTGAGACTGGGTGGTGACCGCAGCTTTTTCTCTGGAGGAAACAACGGTATACGGTAGAGCGAAAAGAAAGCAGGGTACGTGTCTCATATTTAGTTGACCTCGGGGGTGGGGGGCTATCAGCAACCACAGCCCGCGTGCAATGTTGGTCTGATGCTCACACGTGAAACGGCCATGAGAGGTGTAACAGTGGCAGTCTCCTCGCCGCATGGGTCGATCCAGGGGGTATGTCGGCCAAACAATCAAACCGCCATGATGAGTGGTACTTCTTTGGGAAGTTATTTCCGCCGCATGTGGATCGACCATTCATTTGATAACCGTGTGTAGCGATCACCGTGTAGCGATCACCGTTGTCGGTACCTCTCCTTCTTCGCCGGTTGGCCGGGCGCGTGGTTCGAAACGGGCGACAATTTTTGGTGGCACGTTTTGGCCAGAGAGTTCATGACCGACGGGGCTCCCCAATCGAGCACCTACCCAATATAATTATTAATACTCAACACAGAATACCTTCGACGATAGAGATACTGCTCATATTTTTTGCTGAAACCCAAATTCGTCGGAATCACACATTTTTTTTTGACCACTTTTCATAGTATACGTAGGCCATGGGATAGTTCAGTTCATCGGGGTTCGCATACGTATAGCACTTTCTTTTACTTTTTCCCAAATCAGCTTTTTGGGAGCGGTATATTATGTACAGCCCCCTTAAGTGACGAGCCCCAGAAAACAAACACACACACAAAAATGGCGCACCTCAACGTTAGCGTCATTATTTTGTGTTTTCGCAATGAGGCGTGCTACGATAGAGGAGCACCGCTTTTTTTCTGAGGCGTTCCTCAATTTGGGGGCTTAAGACATGCCTTAACCCAAAAAACTGCTTTGGCGAGAAAGAAAACTGCTACGACGGGATAAAAAACCTCATGTGGCCTAGATACAAAACGAGAATCATGCAAAAAAAAGGCGTATTGTCGGATTAAGGACCTCCGTCATTCAGAAAACCAAAAAGCCAAAAAGTGCGACCTCTGTCGTAGCACTTGTCCAGTACTAGTCTTCGTTCTGTAGGTAGCCATACGCTTCTCTTCACGTGGTCGCTCCTTCATTTCTTCTCTGCCCCCGTCTACACCTACCTTCTCAAGCGAGTGGCCCCCAAAAAACGTGTGCGCAGGTCCATAATAGTCGTCGGTAGGCCGTCTGTACACCGTATACCAACAATACCCGACACCGTAGTTGACGCGCGCTGTGTGCGAGACGAAGGAAACTACCCCGCTCTAAACGTTGGTTGGTTGGTCGGTTGGGTCGGGGTTAGGGCTAGGGGGTCGGAGTCAGGGCTAGGGGGTCAGGGTTAGGGTAGGATTAGGACTAGACCGTGGCTACGGTAGCGGCGTCACTCTTAGTTGTTTTTGTTGCGGTGGCTATCGGGGTCACTCACTCACTCACTCGCGCGAGTGGGTGAGTGACCCACCCCCTGTTCGTTTTCGGTTATCAAGGTTTCCACCGAGGCTACGGGGGGGGGGAGGGGGTCACGCTTTGAACGCACGCCACGATAGAGGTGCACCACATTTTTTCTGAGGTTCCTCGCTTTAGGAGGCTAAGACACGATAGACACGCCCTTCTTAACCCGAAAACTGATTTGAACCAAAAAAACCCCTGCTTTATCGCGGATGAAACATCCCATGGCCTACGAGGTATATACAACGAGAATCATGCAAAAAAAATGCCCATTATTTATTATTTTTCCGACGATTTTGGGTTAAGAAACCCCGTCATTCAGAAAAAAAAATAGCCAGAAAAAGGTATACCTTAATGTCTCTATCGTATCACGCGGTTGCGAAAATGGAGGTAATGATACTACAATACCGTAGCGAGAAGGCCTTTCGTACTACTGTTTCTAATTTTTGCGGAATGAATCCGCAAATGGAACCAAGGTAAAAGCTACGCCGCACCAACAACAAAACAAAAAAAACCGCCTCAATCAACAAGAATCTTTTTGCCGGTGAGGAACGTACAGAGTCACCTGTGCGAGTGGCTCAAACCTGGGAGCGAAAAAAAGGGATACCCTCCCCCTTACGGTAGCCTTGGCCACTATTAATAGTTTGTATTCGTTACGTGCACATCGATCGTCAACCTTAACAGGTTGTGCCGAAAAAGCGATACGAAGGAACCCCTCCCGAACATAGCATGCGTCGAGGTCAGCTTCGGCTCACCTCCGAAAGGACGGGGGAGATCGGTGTGTCGCTCGAGGGCGGCGGCGGTGGTGGCGGCGAGATGCAGAGGAATCACTGGACGAGCAGGAAGGCGCTACCGACGACGGGGAGGGGTTCCACAATTTCCGTCGGGTTCTCGCCTCCTCTTCCAGGAGAGCCTCGAACGCGGCCGATTCGCGATCGTCGCAGGACCCCCATTCCGAAATTCCTGATATTATTATGTAGCGCACGGCAAAAAACGGCCAGAAGAACCCAAAACATATATACTGGTATATGTCGTCTCGAAGACAACTCAAATCCTGGTCTAAATCGGAGCCTTCGCAAAAACGGCCAGAAGAACCCAAAACATATATACTGGTATGTATTATCTCGAAGACAACTCAAATCCTGGTCTAAATCGGAGCCTTCGGCTGCTCTCGTGCAACCTCTGGATAATCCTCATGTATTTATATATATATATTATATATGGAGACAGAGAAAAGTCTGAATTGCCCTGGAAGCGTGTGAGGAGGCGTGCTAGGACAGGGGTTGCACTTTTTGGAAACCGTAGTTGTGATTGACGAGTCATCCCACGGTAGCTTAAGGGCTGCATTTTTTTTGTCTTGAGTTTTCTCAGTTTTGGAGCTTACGACCTCTCCCAAAAAACTTATTTGAAGAAAAAACAAAAAAACTGCTGCTCACCAGATGAAAACCCCCATGGCTTAGGTACAAAACGAGAATCATGCAACGAACAAAAATGGCCCATTTCTGACAGTTTTGGGTTAAGGAGCCCCGTCATTCAGAAACCATTTTCGCCAAAAAAAGGTATACCTCTATCGTAGCACGCGTCTGACGAGTCATCCCACGGTAATATAGGGGCTGCATTTTTTTTTGGGGGGGGCAAACGTTCCTGATCGGCTGAGCTTCTCACGCGTGGAACTATCGGATAGCGTGATAATTTTACGAGTACATTTGTGTTCGGAACTGGCGTATGTAATTGTTGGTCGGGTTGCGATAACGAAATTATTCCTTCGAATTCTATGCTTCGGTGGAGACGTTGAGCTCCTCGGGTTAGAGGAGCCCAGAAAACTTCTACCGCACCTCCATCGCGGCATGACGCTGACGCGGCTTCTCAACCAACATCGTAGGGATACCGTTTATTGAATATCTTCCGAATTTCATGGTTGTCATCGTTTTCTGGGTCTTGGGACTGAGAGGTTTCTCCTTTTGGCCAGATGCACCCACCGCAGGCTCCTGCAACCCCCTGCGTATCTCGCCGCCACTTCTACCGCCCCTCTCTCCCTTCCATGATACCACCCGGGTTCTGAACTATTGCCGCCTGCAATCGTCTCGGATTACCAAGCTTCTGAATGGTGCCGTATCCTTCGACTCCTCCACTCAAGGAAAAAATAATTATACAAAATCACTGAACTCCCGGCCACCTAACTCTCCCCCCCCCCGTCCAGAACAAAAAGGGGGGGGAGAGGAAGAGGAAGAAGGGAGGGGCACAGACTTCTGAAACACCCGAGGGATCATAAAAAAAAAATGGCGAAGACACTATAATGCATTAGGAAATGGAGAGACCATAAAAATAAATTTGCGAAGACACTATAATGCATTAGGAAATGCAGAGACCATAAAAATAATTTTGCGAAGACACTATAATGCATTAGGAAATGAAGAGACCATAAAAGAAAAAATTGCGAAGACACTATAATGCATTAGGAAATGGAGAGTGATAGCGAACGTAAAAAGTGCACGGTATGAGGTAGCCGTATGTAACGAAGATAAGGAGAACCCGGTAACATTCCAAGGGAAGAGGGGAGAAGATGAAGTACCGATCGAGGACCAATTATACATACCTTGTCGAAGCGACCGACCTTGGGACGTATACATAGCAAAAGCGATAGGAAAGGGTAAAGCACACGTAGGCAAGATGGGCGCGATCCTAACAGACTCGCACCTTGACAATATCATTAAAAAATGTATCCTGATGAATGTGGTTGCTCCAAAACTAGTATATGCAGGAGAAGTGTGGAAAGGCGACGCGAAGTTCGTATAGCAGCTGGAATCAGTACAGATGGCAGCAGGCAAAAAAGTATGAGGATGCTCAAATACGACGAGGGATACAGTACTAACAGAAGAACTGGGAAATCACCCAATTAAGAGAAATACAGACGTGATAAACTTACAAACGGCAATGTAACTTAAGGAATACGCCAAACCAGAGGTTGCCAGCAATAGCTGATGGGGCTGTATGGGAGAACATAGCAAAAGAGCGAACTGGAAATAGGTGGGATAGCGTTGTCGACAATGTATGAAAGGAACCACTGGATTAGGGCTGTGCTAAGGGTTAGGAAACAAAGAAGAGATACTGGCCATAGGAGAATACAAGACGAAAGCAAAATAACGCATGTAAATAAGGGAAAGGCTGGCGCCAAGAAAAGGTGAACGAGGAAGAACACTTGAAGATATACGGGGGGTTAAAAGGAGAGATAGGGATGAAGACTTGTTAGCACAGCCCAGCAGACTACGCGAAAACGCGGTTTCGGCGTTTTCGCGTAGGTGCCTGGACCAGCCAGAAAGAAAAAATAGGCATATCAGTACATGAGTATTCGCGTGGAGGAGGAAGAACGGGCACAGAGCTTCCCTTGTGGCAACGCAGACGAGAATAGAACCCATACGGTGGGAGAATGTGAACGGTACACGGAGGGACGGAATGTGTCAGAGGAAGAGTTGAGGCAAATAGATGGATGTAACATGGAGAGCTTTGGCATTTCAAATAGTAGCGAGAAAACAGTCGTTATGCCAGGAGAAATGTGGTGGCGACAGACGTCCGAAAAAGAAGATGAGATGAGCAATTTTTTGTAACGTAATATATGGAAGAAACGTACTGAGCGCCCAAACGTTGGAGGTGTTTTTATTAATAGTAGGAACGGTGCTCTGTCTCGAAAACGATGCGTGGTCAACGTTCAAATGACCTAAGGCAAGAAACGAATTAGCACGAACCCCCCCCACCCCCCCCACCCCCACCGCTGCTGAGGTTGACGTCGGTTGGAAACGACGCTGTAAAACAAGCTTCTCACTACTGAGCTAGATCACCAAGGTACCGTTTTTTTCCTTCTCATTGCATGTTGCTTCTTTTTTTGGCGGGTAACCGAAATGGTGATCAAGTTAGATAACAATGTGCGGAGTGGATAACCCTGACTCCGCGAAAGGAGAATGATGTCACACAGCGTGCATATGGTGAGGAACCCACAAGGCAGATACATAGTACCCCCATTGCTGTCTCTGGAAGCGGCAACACCAGACATAAAAAAAACGAAGATGTCATCCGTATGCAAGAAAGTACGTACAAGGTGCGGACGTCCGCCTCACAAGTGGGCCTTAGTAAAATGCAGCGCACCCTTCTTGCGACTCGCCGAACACCTCACGGCGCTTCGCGCTTGGTGCACGCGGTGTCTGCCTGGTCAGTGAAAACCCGACGTGCTCTGTCCTGACATAGTAGAGATGCGAGGGTCTATGGCCATACGACTACGGCTATATTTGAAAAGAGTACACTCCCCTCCCTCCCCCGATCCGCTTGACTATCACACTACTCATAGGCGATTGATTATACCCAACTGGTGTCCCAGAGTGCGGGGGGGGGCTTCAGTAACCCCTCTCCCCCGTGACCGAAGCGCGTGTTTGTGGACTCTGCTTTGTTTCCTCGCTGTCGCGGAGGAAGCCGGCAGAAAACTGTGCAGGTATAATACCCGGTGCGTCGCAGCACACACATTGCGTACAATATGTTTCGGTACTCAAACGCTGCTGCTACTTTCCTTGCCCCGTCAATGTGTCAACTTTATTTTATACACCATCAAACCGGAACATGGCGTACAATACTCTTCTATCAACACATATCCTTTAACCTTTCCCAAAATCCTAAACCGTGCCTCTGAAACTAAAGCAATGCCAGCATCACGGCAGGGTACATCGTGCAAGACCTGTACCAATAAAAATATGCACGGAAGGAAAAACTAAACACAAAAAAAAGGAGGTTGGTTAGTAATAATTGTGTATTTTCGGGATTCGCGGAGACGGCATGGTAGACCGCCGAGCGAATGCAGTGATAGTAAAAAACGAAGCCCGTCGCCGACCTCTCCGACGCCATCGCCGGCGAGAACGCAGTGCCGCACCTGAATCAAAATCGCTAGCAGAGTCTCCCCCAGCCAAAGCCACCGCCTTGCCTAACCCGATCTCCCCGACTCCATGCAGCTGCTGAATGAAGGGTCTTTGACAACCGGCGCGAAGGAGGGTGAGCTCGCGGCCAGCATTATCGTTCTGCCGCTGCTCATCGGGCTTGGAAGTGCGGGCCTCACGGCCGGTGCGCGCGACCATTCCCGCGAGAACCTCGACGCTTGGTCGTCGTTCGCGTGTCTGGAAGTCGGGGAGAAAAAAAACAAAGCAGTTTTGGACGCGGATACCCTCCGATGGTATTTGAATTTTGTTAAGCCACTGCTGCCGTCGCCGCGCGGGAGCACGATTTTGGTGAACTTGATTGGTGTCATGCCTCCCTTTCATTGCAACTTGATAATAATGAAAACCTTCGCGTAAATTTGAATGTTATGTATCCGAACGAGCACGCACGTGCTGAGGTGTGCCCATATAGATTATAATATTCGCGTCCACGCGAGCTACCAAGGGACGCGACTGGTATCAATACGCTCATATTATTAGGTGTATCATCGTATCATATCGTCGTATGCATGCACTGCAGCAATACCTGGTATTGGCTACTATTAGTTTGACAATAACAATAGAGAGCACTACGTGTGTTGAGGTCAGAGCGCGCAGACGCAACGGCCGAATACACCTCAGAAGCGCCATCCGCACCTGTCGGCTCCTGCGCTTTTCCCGGCTGGACGTCGCATCTCGTCGCAGCCGTAGCGCCGAGAAGAGGTCGCGCCGCCTCGGTCCCTCGAGTGCGCCGCCCCTGCCGATTTAACATCAAGTAGGCACAGAACAGAGTCAGAATTCATGCCTACTGGTTTAGTTTTTTTGTTTCCATTGGGTTCTTTTTCATTTCAGTGCGGGTCCCCCAATAAGGCAGTATCCCTATAAAAGGCGGTCCAGAAAACCCTTAGCGAGACTGGGGAATTGCCCTCATAAGCTGGAATGAATACCGCGGCTTCCCCCGATAAGGCGGTCATATTGCTCTGGGACACCACCGCCTTTACTGCCCCCCCCCCCCACTGTATGGGAACGTTTTACGATTGATCGACGTTGAAGCTCATGCTAGACGTTGTCGGATGGAAAAACCAGTATGCGAAGTATGGCATCAACAGTGTAAAATTGTACAGGTTGCAGGCTCGCCCATTTTCGTTTGGTTTTGTGTATGTAGCATGTTTGTCGGGCGCAGGGGACGCATCACGCGCCAATACCATGCCCTCTGAGTGCGTCAACATGTATGGCCAGGTATTGCCCATGTATGTACGAAGAAAAAACTCTTTTTTGTTGCTGAGATTGTGATGGTCTACCTGGTAGGACACAACCTACCTGACATTACACTCGTATAAACAAGACATTGTGACGCTGCCCCAAAACAACTGAGCTTTCTTGCATGTTACTCTACCTGATTCCGTGCTACCTATCACGCAGCAGTCTGAATGCGTGTATGCACGACACGCGTCTCTGAAGTCCATAGGCACAAATCGGCGCCGTGTACTTCGTACGCTGCATGTGGCTCTACCTCGAGGGGGTAGGAAGGGATATAAGCTCTTCGGGGCTGATGCCGATCTTGCGCGACGCCTTCTCGGCCAGCTCCGCCCCGTACATTAGTCGGACCCTTGACCTTGATTGGTGATGGTGGGTCCTATAGCGAGACAATTCGACAGGAACGGGTACAGGCACGTTCCGAGTGAGAGATACCTATAAACCTCTGGTACCTAGTACCAGGTACGTTTTTTACCTGACTCACAAGCCAGCGCAAAGGCAAGCAACTGCGTAAGATATTTCATATATTGCGCCTTGGAGAGCGAGGCTTTTGCAAGTCGACTCCTTGTGAAGATAAGCGGGTCAGGTGGGCGGCATGCAACTTTCCGAACTTCGTGCAGCATCTAAGGGCCAGTTTTATTAGACTGTTAGACTAAAAGTAGTCTTACTCGTATTCACGTGTTGCTTACTTACGCGCACGATCTATCAGCGGATCCACATCCTGCATTGATATCGCAGTCGACTTGGTCGTGTTTTAAAATCACAAAAACATACCAGATAAAGTACAAAAAATGTTGGGATTTGCAGTAGACTTACCTTCTGAGTACCGGTAGATACGTAGCCAGCCTCGAAGGTGGTCGGTAGAAGCTTCGACAGATCAAGAGAGAAAACAACAAACGTTCAATCAACGGTGTCGAATGATGCTAAAGATGTCTACACGAGTGTCCCGCAACTGCACGCAACATCATGGCACCTCTGGCGCTGGGTTGCTCGGGGTGAATCGCGCCGCATTTTGAGATGCTGGGTTTCCAACGGGAACAATTTGCGTGTTTTGGAAGGGAGTGTTTGGCGCACACACCCGCATACCGAGCCAACCAAGTTTGGGTCTGGAGTTTTGAATGCCTGCTTTTGAGTCGGCTGCGCAGAGCACCCGCCGATAGCTTCTCTACGCTATCGGGTGCATGTTAAAACCAGGGCATATATCGACGAGCATCTCGGAAACCGAGGGCGCAAAGTGCACGACACGAGAAGAATCGAACGAACTAACAACAAGAATAAACTCAACATCAACGGGAAAACAACTCGATTCTACCAGGGGTACAAGTACGAGCCCCTCGGACGCGGGCATGGGAACCCAGGCGACCGACTCGCAACTACGCAGCAGGGACCAGCGCAGCATCAGGGAGCGCAGCAGCAGCAGTAGAGAAGGGAGCGAGACCACTGCTCGCGCGACAATGGCAGGCGGAAAGGAAGGCATCAGCGTAGCTCTGTTGAGCCTGACTGATGACGGGGACGCGGACGGGGCGAGGAGGAGGCGTTGCACGGCCAGGAGGAACGATGTTGCGTTTTGGCTGCTAGGACTTATCAATAACTCGATCTATGTGATCATGATGGCCGTGGCGAAGGAGATTGCCCCCGGCGCGGTCGGGCTCGTGTTCTTGGCGGACGTGGCCCCGACCATGATCGTCAAGATAACCGCGCCGTACTGGTGAGTTTTTTTTCACGACGTACTGCTCTTGTACTGCTGCGCTGCTGCTGCTGCTTGTGTGATGATTGTATCAACATGTACATGTTGGTGTGCGTCGCGCAATGCGACGGCAGTACGAGGTAGCACAGAAGTTGCAGCTTGCAACCCTTTGCTGACTGGCGGTAGTTGGTCTTCCACGTTTGTTTTAGATGTGGTCCGGTTTGCAAGATGCGTCGGGGGTTGCTGGGTGTTGGATAGTTGCATCATCTCGGTTTTAGCCGAAAAATGCTGCAGTCGCTCTGCGTAGAGGCTGTGGAATTTGCTATACGTGATACTTGGCAACGATAACACGAACTATGGACACTGCAATCAATAGCTTGGAACGTGGTGGTTTTCCGCACGCGTTTCGACGTACCCTGGGTACAGAAACGAAGCAGCAAACCGCTGTTTCATGGCCGTGGTTATACATCTGCCTTGGGGGTATCTACCCTACATACACCGCATGCCAGGGTATGCGCACGTATGTGCGTACAGCGATAAGGTGCGAAAACAATTCCATCGAAACTTACGCGTATGCGTAGGCTAGAAATAATCGAAACAAAAACGCCCCTACACAACGGGTTGGACATTTTTCGTACAGTGGGTACAGTAGGCACGTTCCAGATTTGTCGGCACCGCCAGCACCATTATTGCGGATGTTAACGAAGCGAAAACACGGGGGCTGCTGTCGCGATACATGTCGAAGATGAGGCCAGCCCACTTCAAATAGACCTCTATTAGTGGCAACGGCAAAAAGGGCAAGCTGTCTTCGATATGTACTGCGGCGTCGGCAAATATGCCCCGAGCTAGGTTAGGATGCCTAGCTTAGCTTAAAATGCCTGGGTTAAATTAGGTAGTGCGGGTTAGCTTAGAACGCCTGGGGTAGCTTAGGGTGCCCGGGTTAGCGTGATTACAGCAGGTCGACATCGAGTGCCCATCACTGGCGAAGGTCCGACCACATACATTCCAGGCTGGGCGGAGAAGGTTGTGTCGAAGCGGGCTAGTCTGTGGAAGGTTGCGCAAGCTCGATTCCTATGCCGGTAGAAGAGGACATAAAAGGACTGCCGGGGGGGGCTCCGGAGGGGGCTCCGAGGGCCCTCCGGGGACCCCTGCAGTGTGCGCAACATACGCCTCCATCCTGTCGAAAGCCCTGGGTTTAGAAGTATGGGCGATGTTCCTTCTTGAAGGCGGTCGAGACTTGAGACGGCCGATCCGCCTTGATCCTGCTCGCGTCTTGCGAATGAATCGCAAGCTTCCGACGGGCCGTCGACGGAGTCGGCCAGACTATCCTGTGTGTGCTCGCACCTTGCGTACTTGATGAAGAGGGGGCTGGCACAGACAGCTTCATGCGAGAAAACCTTTATTGCTGGTCACTGCTTGCCATTTCTCAAATCGCTGCTCCTCTCCGATGTCGCCACATTTCCCGCGCAGGTTTCATCTAGTCCCGTATAGCGTTCGGGTGTGGACGTGCGCTGTGCTGATGGTGCTGTCGCTGGTGACGGTTGGGTACGGAGGATCAACATACATCCAATTGGTGGGCGTGTGCTTCGCGGCCCTGCAGGGGGGCTTGGGGGAGGCGTCTTTTCTCGCTCTGTCGTCCTTCTACGACACCCCGCGCGCGCTGACGGCGTGGTCGAGCGGCACGGGCTTTGCGGGTATCTTCGGCTACGCGTGGGTGTTCTTCTTCAAGTTTGTGCTCGGCTTCTCGTTCCGGGCCACGCTCATGATGGCCAACCTCATAACTTTGTGTTGGTTGTACGCCTACTTTCGACTGCTGTCGGACCCCAATGTATCAAGCGGCAACGGCGGCAGCAGGGTAGTCACTAGTAGTAGCGATCAAGCGCATAACGGGGAGTACTCCCCGCTGTCCTTGCAGCAGTTGCCGTCGAGTACCTCGCTAAACGGAAACGAGGCGCGACATACAAGCAGCGTCGACAGGGAGGGGGGACGCGGGGAGTGGGGAGGTTCCTTCGGAGCGCCATCATCCCCTGGCGGCAACCTACGATTGAACGAAGAGGTCGTGGAGACGCGAGCGGCGCAGATGACGACGGGACAACGGCTGCGTTTCACTCTGAGCCTTTGGCGCTTCACCGTGCCCCTCATGCTTGTGTATTTCGCTGAGGTAATGGGCGCGTTTAATGTTTTTGGGGCTTTTTGCCGCGTGAAGGCTATGCCCGCACTATGTGCGGGCTCGCGGGTGCTTATTTTATATTTTTGGAATGTTCGTCGGCGCGCTGTGGTTGTGGCGTTTGTCTTCACTGCGTTGTTCTTGGTTTCGAGTGAACGAAGCTTTTCCCCGCATAGAAAGCGAATTCCGCCGTTACGATCGATAATTCACAGAAACACATGTCGCTCTGTTCGCCCAGCCCCTTTCAGCCTGTCTTGTTTATGCTGTACGCCTTGGGATATTTTCTCGCTCACGCGCACGCCCTCCCTCCATCCGTCTCGTCACATGGTTGAGCATCGTGCCAACCCCCCCGCCCCCCCCATCGTATTCAGCCCCCCCTCCCCCCGCAATGTTTGCCTTGTCGGCGAGGAATCGACGTGCTCCGCCCCGGTATGCTAGGGATGCGAAAGTCTATGATCTTAAGACTACGACCATGCTTGACACTGAGTACAGCCCCCCCTCCCTCCTCATACCCCCCCCCCCCCTGCATCCCCTCCCCCCTCCATATCCCAAATACGGCACCCTTATTTGCAGTACACGATGCAGACAGGCACGTGGAGCGCCATAGGGTTTCCGGTGACGTCAGAATCCGCCCGACTGAAATTCTACCAGTACGCCAACTGGAGTTACCAGGGAGGCGTGTTTTTATCCCGCTCCTCCGGGATGGTTATTCGCCTCTCGCCGCTGGCATTGTGGAGCCTGCCGGCTGTGCAGGTCGGGATGTTGTTTTTCTTTTATATCGTCGCCGTGGAAAGGTTCTGGTACGACTACAGTCTCTTGTTTCTGTGCTTTGGGGTCGGACTTGTCGGGGGATTGGGGTACGTGAACGCGTTTCGCCTGGTGGCGGAGGCGGTACGGCCGGAGCTGAAGGAGCTGGCGCTTGCGTCGGCTTCGGTAGGGGACTCACTGGGGGTGATGTTGTCGGACATTTTCGGCACGTTCGTACAGGCGTGTGTGTACAAGCAGAACGGCATCGACGGCGCCTGGGCGACGTGCTGACATTTCAGTTGCTACGTATGGCAGCGACCGTTGGTTTGCGGGGGGGATGCAGAGTCCTTTAACCTTTTCCCTGTTCCCGACTCCTACTCCTGCAATAGCCTCACTCCAATTGTTCTATCCCCCCTTCGGGAAAGCAGTTTTAAAAGGGTCAATAGCGCAGCGCAGAGTAGAACTATGGCACTGCACAGGGGGGGCTATTTAGGGTCCAAAATGTTGTGACTGACGGAGCTCGTCAGTTGAGGAAGTACCGCTTGCAATCCCATTTGCATCATAATACGTTTCGTTGTACACCCTGGCGCCCACGGGAGCACTACATTGGGTTGTGCGTACAGTTGTTAAAAACGTCGGCTTTAGGGTGAGATGTAGGGTTCCTCGTGGAACTTGGAGGAAAAATTGGTTTGAATACGAGCTCAATCATCGCATGACTCAGTGCTGCGCCTTGAGTGTTTGCAGTGGTTTTGTGAAAAAATGTGTCGAGCGTTGGGTCGGAGTCTCGCCAAGGGAATAGTGGGCTTTCTCTGCCGCGGCACCTGAAATGTGCCTTGCTGATTATATGTTTTTACTTTTAAGGCAGGTACGGGGCGATCGGGAGTTGAGACCTTGCGTGGATAGGCGTTGCGTGTGGGGCTCAAAGTTTACTGGTGTTGTGTTGGAAAGGAAGCGGAAGACGTTATTTGGTATTTAGACCAACGAAAACGTCGAGAACACAACAAAGTCGACAACATTTTTTTGCCGAAAATGACAACCTAGGAGAACAACGACTTGTTGCCCTTTTTGTTGCGTTCTCGACGTTTTCCCTTTCACGTTGTTGTCCTTTTCGTTGTGATGTCTACGTTTTCCTTTGAGTGCGTTTTTTGCTCGGGCGTGCGTCGGTGTTCTCTCCTTTTTTTATGGTTAGTTGTGGCTTCAGATGTTTCCAATGTATGATATTGTGTTCTTTTTTGTTATTGGTGCTACCTTTGGCGGGCGACTATGTACGTTGACGACCGCGAACGCGAGGAGTGTAAAATACAGCACATGTATCACATAGTGTCATGCAACGAGCAGCTCTCAATGCTCAACAAAATTGCTGTGCCCCCGTGTCCTTATCAGTTGTTTCACCTTGGCCTTTCCTCGATCAATCGGGTTTGTCTCGGAGAATATTTGGGGCTTGAGTGCGTTTTGAAACAGTTTTTTTTTCTGTTTGATACTGTCCATTCCGGTAGAAGTGCAGAAAATGGAAGGGAGCCCTGGGAGACAGCCTCCTTTGCCCGTTTGCGAACCATTTGTTCCTTGCCATTCGTCGGACATACCTCTAGTGCATGTTGAGCAAAAGAAGTGCGTATATTGACCTCCGAGTTACCGAGTGTTTCATGATTCGAGGTCCAAACTGCTGTGAAGTGTGCGAAAGACGTTGTGATAACACCGGGACACAGACTAAAGATGTGTGCCATGTGCATCCCATCCGTCGACCAAAAAAAGGCCTATGCAATGCTTTCAAAACCCTTCTTTTCTATCAGGGACCCGGTGTACAACTACAATTATTAAGGCTATTTAACCGAGCACATGCACCTCGTCGTCGCTCTTCTTGCTTTCGATTAAAAAAAAACTCTTCGGAAACAGTTCGCGGTCTCTGCCATCCTGCGAACAGTCGATAATACTTATACTGGTACTTTAGTGGGCACCAAGTGTTCCTTCGGTGCTACTCACATTATCTACCTATCCCCCAGTTCAGTTCTGCTTACAGGTAGAGGTTGTTCGTACTTTCTGGCACCTTCTCCCGTTTTACTTTATATCACTGTCCATTATTAATTGTCCACTCAGTCACTTATGTTAGTTATATAGCTCCACTAGATCACTGAGTCACTGTTACTGAGTGGCCTAGTAGACAGGGCTTGCATAAGTAACAAAGAAAGGATGTGCACCGGGAGTTCAATCTCGCCAGCTTCATGTTTATTTTTTCCAAAACGTGAGTGCTTCAGAATGTTGTGAATGCTCTCAATATTTATATACTTCACGTATATATTCTAGCTGTGAGATCGAAGATTTCGTCGGTACTCACATTTTGCAAGCTGTGTGTGATACTCCGATCGCGCGTATTCCTGGGCGTGTGTCCTCATTAAGGATATAGGTCGGCGACTCCCCTTAGACCTACAGTGTAGCTTGTACCAGGGTCAACAGGGTGGTGTTACTTAATCTGTGCGCGGAAAATATAAAACCTGTTTTTGAGAGGGACCAAATCTGACGGCGGCTGTGGAAAGAATGCATCAATTTATCATGTATATCCTGCAGCTCGTATAACCGGTGAGGGGAGGGTGGGACTTTTAAGGGGCAGGCGTACACATTTGTTGCTTGCCTTAGTCATTTGACCATTGACCACGCATCCCTTTCGAAACGGAGCAGCGTTCCTACTCCTAATAGAGACACTTACAACATTTGGGCGCTCAAGACGCTTTTTCCACATCGTATACTACGTAAAAAATGTCTGCTCATCCTATGTTTCGCCGTCTGTGGCCACCATCTATCTCCTAGGATAGCGTTCGTTTTCTTGCTGACTCTCTATTTATAGTGTACCAAACTCTTCCATGGCACATTCGTCTAGTTTCCTCATCTCGTTCCTCCTTGTGTAGTTCACTTTCTCTTACTATGTGAGACCTACTCTCTAATGTGGTGCCACACACGGGCACATATATGCATCCACGTCCTCCTCCTCCCGACTGCTGGTATATCTCTTTCTGCTTTCTCGTAGGTCCAGGTCCCCTACACGAAATCCCAGTTTCAACTTTTCCGCGTAGTCCATTGGGCAGTGCAAGTACGTTTTCATTCCAATATCTTCCCTCAACCCCTCGTATATCTCTCAGTGTTTCTTTCACCTGGTGTCTTAGCGCTAGCCTTTCCCTTCTTCCGTTCTTTCTTTTACTCCTGTCTTGTACCCGCCAAACTTCTCTACAGACAGTGTCTTTTCTTGGTCCTCCTAAATCCTTCCATATTTTCTCGACAACGCTATCCCATCTTATTCCATCTCGCCATTTTGTTATTTTTGCCCATACAGCCCTATCAGCTATGACTGGCAACCTCTTTTCTGACATATTCCTTACTTTATATTGCCATTTCAACTTTCTCACGTCTTTATTTGTTTTTAGTGGGTACACTCCTGGTTCTGCTCTTAATACTGTATCTCTCGTCGTACTTGAGCATCCTAGTATCTTTTTACGAACTTCGCGTTCCTACACTTTTCCTGCATACTCTAGAGGGGGGCGGGGGCGGGGGGGGGGTGAAAAGGAAGGGGGGCGGGGGGAGGGTGAAAAGGAAGGGGGGCGGGGGGGGGGTTTCCAACAGGTGTGGGTCGCATAAGTGTATAGGAACTTACTGTACGTGTTGTGTTCGGTCTAGGCGATGGTGGGGGTGGCGGGGAAGGAGTGGGCGGGGGGGGACGTGTTAAGGTACGGCCTTGAAAAAAGCCTGCAATTGTCTGATTTGATACGAAGTAGGTAATTGGCCGTTTTCGTATGTTATGTTGGCGTTATCTACTAGGGGTAGTAAGGAAATGAAACCAAGGCATGCGCCACGGCTCTCAGAAGTCATCCGGGGCTCTGGTGGAATCTAATAAAGCTACGCAGACCTCTCCTAAGGCTAAGAAAGTGAGTACTCTTCGAGGACCTGCTCAATAGGCAGACCTGCGGGGGACACTCTGTGTCCCCACCCAATACCCTTTTTAGACGTTCATTTGCACTTGAAGACCATATAATAAATGAATTGGAGCTACTGCATGGATGGCTCGAAAGGTAAAGAGGCGATATAGGTAGTATCACCCGTCGGCTAGTGTTTATTATGCTGGTAAATTTTGATTTTAGGCGGGGCGGCGAGGGAGCGGTGTGTGTGTGGTGGGGAGTGTGGGTGGGGAGGGAACAATAATAAATACCAGGTAGTTACTAATTATGATGATGAAAGTGTATTCCTAGACACTTGTCCGGTGGCGAGGGGTGCACCCCGGAGATAAATCAATGCTGGCGAGATTGTTGGTGCAAAAAGATTGCTGGTGCTGTACGAGCCCCAAAGAATATACGAGTGTCAAGGGTGTGTTCGGTACGGTACCCGTATTCTCGGTACCGGTATGGATGTTGTACCGAACGTACCAACGTGCCCGGTACCGGTATTGACGTCGTACCGAACTTACCGAAGTGTCCGGTACCGGTATTGGAGGTGTACCCAACTAACCAAAGTGTCCGGCACCGATACGAAAGTATGTACCGGTACCGCCGGTATCGGCATTGATGTCGTACCGAACTTACCGAAGTTTCCGATACCGGTATTGATGCCGTACCTAACTTACCGAAGTTTCCGGTACCGGTATTGATGTCGTACCGAACGTGCCGAAGTTTCCCGTACCGGTATTGATGTCGTACCGAACTTACCGAAGCGTTCGTTTCCGGTAAAAATATGTACCGGCACCGTACCGGCACACACTTGAATACATATACCGGCATTACCGGCGGTATATACCACCGGCAAGATACCGGCGCACATTTTCGCTTAGATACATAAACTGGACATAAACTGGCGGTGCATGTACAGAGCAAATCCGGTATTGGCCGGGCCCCGTACCCGCTGAGGTATAAAATTGAAGTGGATTTTAATTGGTTCTTACATTTTCAATATTTTTCTCTTATTTGGTCTTTGTCTTGATATATATGTCGTTGACAAGGTAGGGTACACCCTTTGGATTATCAGCATGGCGCCGTCTTCTCGTCGGTCGTTTCGACCTACACGCCAATTGAGTACTTGAACACGAGGCTTCACGCGTCCCTTCCCTTCGAAAACCGGGTGGCACAGGAAAACCATCGACGGACTTTGACCGTCTCCGCCGGCAACACTCGTACACGTCTCCCGTTGGCGAGTTGTTGTTGTACACTGCAATGGGCAAAATCACCGGCACACGGCTTTCTTTTCCGCGTCCACGTCGATATCTTCTGCCGCCGGCGCTGGTGTGCGTGGGAGCTGGCGAAGATGACCCGCCACCCCAGAAGCAATGGCATCACTGTTGGAGGCCACCTCATTCTGGCAATTTGCGCCGTTGCTCATGCGTGCTCAGACTCTCGGTATACCGAGCGTACTGGAAGATGCTTGGGGACCGGTGTGTGTGGCTTGGAGTGTGCTGCCTGGAGCCAAAGCTCCAAGGGATGACGTCACGATGTGGTGGAATCGGGTTGATATCGTGCCAAACGTACCGAAATGTCCGGTACCGGATTGATGATGTGCCGATCTTGCCGAAGTGTCCGGTTCCAGTATCGATGTTGTACCGATACCGTACCGGCTCCGGTACGTACGTGCATACCGGTACCGCTGTTACCGGTATTGATGTCGTACCGAACTTACCGAAGTGTCCGGTACCGGTATTGATGCCGTACCGAACTTACCGAAGTCATTATATACCATGGAGCACTCTATCCATCACTAACTAGGCTTTATACCTCTAACCCTCCCTTACTTTCTGCGATATTTTCCCTGGTTAGAGACCTTTAAGGTCAGCTTCAGCACGTATTTAGGCCCCAGTCTGGGGAATGAGCGTCTTCATTGTTCCCCCATACTCACTTTGATACCATTCGTATCATCACCCGTCCGTCTGCCTCGTTCTGCCATTATAAACTCTTCTTGCTCGAGTTTTCGAGTTGTTTGCGAAGGCTGTGCCGCTTGACCTATAGGCTACTCAGCTCGCTCAGAGGGAATTCGTTAAATTCTCTGTGTTAAGGAATTAGTGGGGTATTAGTCCGTTTGACCGCTTTTGCAAAAGGTTAACCAATAGCTTACCCAAACTAAGCCTTATAACACCCCCCACCCCCCCCCCTGAAACGGGGGATGTACCAGGTCGGCCGGATATACGGGCGGACCTGTTAATATCCAAGCGGTTTCATTTTCTGGGGATTCCGGGGAGAGTATTTTTCAAGTTCAACATATGAGGAAAGTCTGAAAAAAGTTTATTATTGTGGATGGTGGGATTTGAACCCACGACCCCAAAAAGCCATTGTCTGTCGACGACGCCATTTGTTAAGGAATTAGTGGGGTATTAGCCCGTTTGACCACTTGTAAAAGGTTAACCAATAGCTTACCCAAACTAAGCCTTATAACACCTGTACTAGTTATTGTGGATGGTAGGATTTGAACCGACGACCCCCAAAAGCCATTGTCTGTCGACGACGCCATTTGTTAAGGAATTAGTGGGGTATTAGCCCGTTTGACCACTTGTAAAAGGTTAACCAATAGCTTACCCAAACTAAGCCTTATAACACCTGTTGTACTGGTTCTCGGAAATACCTCTGGGATCTCCATCCGTGCCCGGCCAGACTACCTTCCGTAGATGAATGTGCATCTAGACCATTCGCGGGTCTTCCCAGAACCGTTCTTTGCATAATAATGGTCGACGTCGAGTCGCCAGCTGACGCCCGTGAAACCCCGCCTCCTGACCGGAAGGAGTAGTGCATAGATGGAGACTTGGGTGTGCTTTTGTATAGGAGTGTGCATATATTCGAGAGTAACAAAGATTAAGGTTTGAGTCGGGATGACCCGACTCCCGCTCCTCTCCGGTAGTGACCGTCTCGGTGATGGCCTCGGAGTTGAAGAACGCTCCGACGTCGTTGAAGTCGCTGATAAGGGGATTGTCTCCATCGGAGTGGAGGAAGTCGGATGCGCGGGAAACGGAAGAGAAGCCTGGCGTGGCCACCGCGGGGTTATTTTTGTCCGGCAACTGAGCTGACTTGGTCTACTTCCACCTTATTTTATATTTTTCGTGGGGAAGCTTGAGTTTATTGCTTGGATGTGAGCTCCGGAGGGGTGAACTCGACTAGATACTGCTTCTTACCCAAGTGGTAAGTGTCACAGGGGTGACGTCACTCTTAGATCGCTCCTACCCCTGTTCCGGATAATCCATACTGTTGTAGCAGATCCTAGAAACTGTCTGAAAACCGCGTTGGGTACATAGAGGGCATCAAGCGTATAAGGGGTACTGATATGAGGGGAGAACTCTACAAGTAGGTGAAGAAGTCCGGTGGGGTGGCACAACGTTGTTGATCGCCGATCGATCTGTCCGCATTTACCTAATACCTGGTGGTACAGCAGTGAAAAGTAAGTGATGAAAGATTACAAAAAATCTAAGATACTACTGTTCCGTTTCATTTTCATGGGCTTGATACTACCACCTTCGAAGGCGTTTTTACACTGGAGAACGCATCTGAGCGATACCTTCGAGAACCATCACGCAAACCAGCCGCCAGCCCACCAGCCAAGCACCCGCCGACACCTGCCAGCACTGCCCAGCGTTTCTGCATCACATATACACGAGATCCGCGGCTGTGATCTTAGTTCAAGCTAACTGTGCGCGCGTGGCACCAGCGGTCGGTTTTCTTCCACAGAAGCCATGCCTAACGCAGCAGCCGAGGCCCACAAGGCGTGAGTGTACCCCTCGAGTCTGCACCCAAAGCCATCCCCGTGAGCCAAGCGTGCTCTCATAGTTGACGTGCGTGCGTGCAATGGGGATGCAAGCGCGCCAGTGCTCTTAAAGCCCAGAGCTAGAGCAGCGCGCTCAGTTCGCTGGTATATAGATAGGTCTAGAGCAATGGATTTTCGTGTTTTTTTGTGGTGACGGACGGAAGAAAATACGTCGTTCTTCTAGCCTTGTGTGGATGTCTCCCGTTTTCTTTGTTTTGTCGCCGCTTGCTGATATGCCACCGGCGGCGCCACCACCGCTATGACACGACGTGAGCACAGCAGTGACTAACGACCTTCATCCCTCGCCTATCTCCCCGTGTTTTTAGCCAAGGGAACGGGTTCTTCAAGAACGGGGACTACCGCAACGCGGTGGCCAAGTACTCGGATGCGATCGCGGTTGATCCGTCGAACCACGCCTACTGGTCCAACAGAAGGTAAGAGATTTCGATCTAGACTACTACCTGGTAGTCTATATTTGATCTCCAGTCGATGTTTTTTGTTGTCTTTTTCTGTGCTTTTTCGTTACGTGTGATACAATTTTTGAGTTTTTTACGTACCTGGTACGAATTACCAGCAAAGTATCATTGAGATATATGCCACCGATTCGAAAAGCCCTGCTTGCTGCTGCTGCTGTTGCTGTTTTTCGAGCATCTGATCTGCTGGTACGCCACGTACTACTGATTTACCTGGTACCGATATACGGTGTGATATCATACTACGTTGCGATTGAATATGATGCCCGAGAGGTATTACACGAGAACGGGTAACTCATTCGCGTGGAAGTCTGAACGAGGACGTGCGATATTCGCGCAGTACTTGATGGATTGTTCGCAGGCACGGCCTTGTTTCGTTAGAGGGTTGACATCCGCTCCGTTTGGCGCCGATGTTCGCATTTTATAGTACGAGTACCACGTGTCCGTATTCATCTTGGCTTGGGCGGCACGGCTTCGACCTTGTTGGATGTTTGGTACAAGCTCCCTCTAGGGCATTTTTTTTATTTACCACTTGTTACGATACCACCTGGAAAAAAGGAGGATCCAATTGGCCCATGACCATTGGCCGTCATGGCCTACCAGGTACGTACGGGTTGAGCTCTGGCGTGGAACTAGGCAGTGCGGCGTGGGACGAGTACTACAGAGATACCTGGTTACGACAAGTGCACTCGTTCTTGCGGACAACTTACAAAATTCTTCTTAGTATTCGCGTGTTTTTTTTCGGGCACCTTGAGTTGAGTACCGAATCGTGTATATCATTCGTAATAATAGCGGCGTACAGCAGTATATGCCCACATGCCCACCAGCAGGGTGTAGAAACGGAAAATGCAAACGGAAGCAGTTTGCCGAGATCGGTAGCCTCTGGCTTTTCAGCACAGAGGAGATACCCGTACAAGTTTCCCCGGCAAATGTGTACGATGAGTAATTTGAAGGATGTGTGTGGTACTCCGATCACGCGTATTATTAGTACCGGGTTTGTTCTCATCAAGGACTTTATATAGTAGACACAAATAGTAGCAGCAGCTAAAATTACTAGCAGTGGGGTTGATATGCGCCACAAAGGAGATTATTTTCTTTTTTTGTCTTGAGGCATTCTCGTTTTCGAGACACGCCCTCAGCTCGAGCCCCTCGAGTTGGGCGCGCAAAGCAGTAACCCTTTGATGACGTCACTTAACCCCCTTTTTGGACCGAGGTACGGCGACCCAAAGCGCGACAAGTGCAGTAATATCAACCTTCTAGAAAGAGCGTCCAGCGTGAAAAGTGCCATCGTGATGTGCGCGTATCGCGCGTCGTGCGCCCCACCCCTTGTGCCGCGCTTCGGGGACGCCCCACACCCCTGCAGCCCGGGCTGCTTCGTGTGGCCAATGCTGCTGTAATTCGCTACTTTTTTGGACATGTGTCCCCTCTGAAGTCCCGCAGGACTTTTTAATGTCAAGCGATTGAGTGTATACGCGCAGGTGTCATAATATTATGCGTACCGGTACCGGTATGAGTCACATATTTGCCGGTTGTGTATTAGGTTTATTCACGTGCTGCGGTCAGTGTTGGGGCCTACTGCTGCTGCCGTCGCTGCCTCTGCACTGCTACATACAGCTTGTTGTACAGCGGTAGACCTACCACTGCTACAGCCGCTACCATTAATGGTTAATCATTGCCAGTACTATACTCTTTTTCTGTACTTCCACTTCGACTTCGGGGTGTGCTATTATGCTACGAAACCCTCTTGTTTCGTGTACATGTATACCGCTGTTGTCGAATTTATGAGGCACGCAGGGCGCTCCTTACACGCTCTCCATCCGCCGTCCACTTGTCTCATCTTGTCACGATGCTAAACCCGCATCAATGCTTCAATGTCACACCTGGTGCATACGCACGAGTACTTGGTGCGGAGTGTACGTAACAGCAAGTTATTAATTTCACGGCATGATAAGCATACGTATACAAGTGTTACTGCTACAAGGAGTAGGGGTCTCCCAATAAGGCGGTAAGGCGGTCAAAATGCGTTGGCGTGACTAGGGATTTTGCACTCATATCCTGGAATTGATACAGCGGCTTCCCCATGTAAGGCGTTCATATTGCTCCGGCACAACACTCCATTTTCGGGGGGGGGGGGGGGGGGGGTACTTTCCTGCTCTATTCGAAGTCTGTTAGAGTCATGGTACGGAGGTGATTGCCAGGTTTTGGGCGAAGCTGTTTTGATTCATTGCTCCCGCCTGCCCGGGCGTCTGGCCCAAAGGATGCACTCGGTTTATTCATAGACACGTGGTCAGTCGACACTTTGAAACGTGGTAATTCGATACGATATCAGATATACCGTAGATACTATGATGCCCCCCCGTGTCGACAGGTTGCCAAGTGGTGATGCCAGGCAGTTTGATAGTTTGATATAATCCACCGTATTTCACGGTTGTTGGGCGTGGACAGGTCCGGTACAACTCCGGCGCCTCGTGCAATATTGTTAACAGAGCGACAACGAGGTATACCGTATACCGCTGTGTTCGGACACCCGTACATACCAGTGTACGCGCATGTACGTGGTGCCCGGTAGTCTATGCAGTAGTGTGTGCTATCACAATTCTGTGGTGTGTTTGAGTAGTGCCGGCTAAACTAAACGTCAACGTTGAAATCAACGATCTAAACGGCGATGTTACGCCATCACACGGATAGAATCTGGATCAGGATTGTTTGCAACAACGGCGATAGTCAATTAAGTGAACTAAACCCAGGGCACTTCGGCCACCTTGACGCGCTGGTTTTATCGTGTATCTTACTGCTGTTTTTGAAAGATTGCTCGTGGGAGCTGGTTGCCATCCTCTTATAGTAGGATGAATGCGGGATACCAAATTTGGTACGGTTGGATCACATAGAATAATAGCATTAAAATTAACGAACGTCATAACCCAAGGCCACATCCCTACTAACGAAAAAAAAAAAAAACGTATATATATAGCAAACCTCTTTGTTATTGGATTGGGCTGGCCTCGGGTTATGGCGTTCGTCGTTTCCAATTATCTGTTGTGTTCCTACAAAACCATGTCTGGTACCAGTATCCTCAACTACCCTAGTACCCCGATTTATTTTCGTTTTTTGGTGTTTTTTTTGCTAGTGCCAACCTCTTTGGAGCCCCAAAACCTCTCCCTGTAGTATTTCCAAGCCATCTGTCCCCGAAAACGGTTTCCCGGTTGTGAAGGGTTAACCCCTTTAGAGCCCCAAAATTCCTCCCTATACAAACTTCAAGTAAATTTGTCCCCAAAAAGGGTTTCCAGTAGTGAAAGCGTCAAGTACGTGCAAACTCCTTGTGCCTTTTCGAGCCTCGGGTTAGGTTGTGGCGATGAGCTATTGTGAGATGAACAGTCGAAAGTCTGCACCTGGAACAGACGCTACTCGAGACAACGCGGCGCGTACTCTCGTCTCTGCACTCGATTATTTGTGTTCGTTGAAGGAACGGGGCTCTCTGCTTTCATGTATACCTTTTACTGCTACGAAAACGATGACCCTAATTGCAAGTAATTTGACCCCAAGGATATGGATGCAGTTACAGTAGTTCGAAATGGGATATGGACTAGTGCGGACAAGCATCGCCTGCTTGTGATACTGAGTGATCGATAAATGATGGCTCGCCTCAGCAGTACATGCCCCGTTTTGACACCTTCTCAAACCTACGATACAAGGCGTACCAATGTTGTTCACCTGGTATTTGTTTATGTATTCAAGACGTTTTTCTTTTTCATATTTTGCGCCGCCTCGCCATAATATTGTGTGCATCGTATCGTCATACCAGGTTTGTCATACAGTACCAGGTATCCCATAACCGACCCCTCTCCCCTTCCCCGCCGCCATGCCGTAACAGCGCTTCTTACGCGGGAATGAACGAGTGGGAGGAGTCTGCGAAGGATGCGGCGCAATGCATCAAGGTCAACAAGGGTTTCGTCAAAGGTGCTCACCCGCTTGTATACCTGGTGTATATGAACAACGCATGCATGCTGGTTGCTGAATCGTTGTCGTGGGCGTGCGATTTGCCCAAGTTTTGCCGTGTCGGTGTTGGTAGACAGATGGGTGCGGGGCGGGTCTGTTGTCGACACCTTTTGCATCTAACACTGCTGATAGTACCAATACGCCGTCGGTGCCCACGTCCTGCGGCTTAACCAAGCACTCCACCTGCGCGTCTTTCCGCTGCCGTGATTGGCGTGATTCTTTTTGTAACGTCCCTTGATATGTTGTGCTCCGTCGTCTGCATGATACACGCGCGCTTGTTTCTGCCAGGGTACTTCCGACTGGCAACGGCAAAGAAGAACCTCAACGAGTTGGACTCTGCCGCTGACGTTCTCAAGGTTGGCCAGTTGTGCGCATTTTTGTCTCGACGTCCCCGCGGCACGTTACGTTGTTTTTCGTGTCCCCATAGTCGGGGGGGAAACTGTAACGCCTTGAGTTTAGTTTCCGCGTTAACCATTGTAGAGTTGCTCACGTGTTGCTGTTTTTATGCGAAAAACTGAATGACCAAAATCGGCGTAACGCCATTTTTTTTCTTCATTATGAATACTTTGTTATACCTAGGCCATGGACTTGGTTATCGGGTTGCACCTTCAGTTTTTTTTTTCGGATTAACGCCTCCACTACTGGAAACCCTTTTGGGGAAAAATAGTTGAAGTTAGTATTGGGAGCGATTTTGGGGCTCGTAAAGGGGTTAAGAAAGGTATAAAGGTCTTCAAGTGAGGACCCTAAAAATAGTAATGGTGCACCGTTACCGTAGCCGGTGTCCTTGCAACTTTCCAAGGCTTCATACATCGAATGGAAGACAGTGGTGCGTGCGCTCTAAATTTAAGGGTTTCTAGTTATTGTCGCACGTGTCTCTCTCGTCCCCTCCGCTCCCCTCCTCGCTCGAGACCTGCTGCACTCTGCACTCTGTTTTGCACTTTACGCGATCTGGGCGGGACATCCCTCAACACCCCTGCCCCCCCCCCTTACACACACTT
Organism: Undaria pinnatifida; assembly: GCA_012845835.1. NCBI lineage: Eukaryota > Phaeophyceae > Laminariales > Alariaceae > Undaria > Undaria pinnatifida. The sequence goes on from JABAKD010000002.1 coordinate 27,880,625, forward strand.
TTTGTTTCATGCCTTGCCTTTTCTTCTCTGAAGCTTTGATTCGTAGGTTATATCTCAGCCCCGTTTGTTGTTCTTTTTTTTTCGACCTCAACGTATTTTTCTGACATTATTTTCGTTTGTTGCGTCGCTACCGCTGCAGCGTGGGTTGTGCGTGGAGCCACGCAACGCCGACCTGAAAAAGAACCTCAAGGAAATCGAGGAGCTCATCCGAGCGGATAAGGTGAATATCTGGGGCGCGTCGAGAAGTTTGAGAAACAAAGAAAAAAGTGCGATGAACGGTCAATTTTGGGATTTTCGCGTTGCCGATCCTCTGCATGCAGGAAACGACTGCCGTGCGAAAGTCTGTTTTTTTTTTAGCGTTGGATATCGTATCGAAAGGATGGATACATCGAAATGCCCAACGTGCGATATATGATCGTGTCGACTGCTTTTTGCCCTTGTATTCCCTGGAATCCTCGTCTTTTTGTTCGTGTCAAACGGTCTTCCATTGTTTTGGGCGGCGAACGAAAAATTAAACGTTAACGCGACAACGACGACCCTCCCCTGTTTTTTCGTCTGGTTGTTCGTCTCCGTTGGTCACCAGATTGCCGGCTTGGTTTCCCAGGCAGAAAACCAGCTGAAGGCGGCAGACTACGCGGCGGCGGTGAAGACGGTGGAGGCGGGCATGCGCTTAGATGCCGGCAACCGCGACCTCCAGGCCGTGCTTGATCGCGCCAAGCCCAAGTACGAGGCGGCGGAGCGATCTCGGCGGTCGGGGCTGGGCAAGACGGAGCTGCTGAAGGAGAAGGGGGACGACTTTTACAAGCAGGCTGCGTTCGAGGTACGTACATGCTGTAGTTCTGCTTGTGCGGTGTAGTTATGGTTCGTGTTGCAAGGAGAGGGCACGACTTATACTATGATAGCAGGCCGCGTTCATGATACGTGCTGTAATGTAAGCATGTCGTTTCCTTCGAATGTGGAAATTCTTAATTTGTTCACCCCTTCACTACTCCCTCTCCATTGACTCGTACAAATAAACAGTTTATTGCGCTTGTTATCGGTCTCCCCGCTGGTCTAGTGGTTACTCTCGAATGCTGCTAGTGTTGGTTCTGGGGTTCGAATCTCACGTGTGTCGGACTTCAAGGAATCAATTGTGGAGAGCGCCTTGCGGCGTGGGTAGGCGCATTTGGATGCGAGGCGACGAGGGAAGAAAGGGCTGAAGCCTTCTCGCGATAAAAATGAAAACACGTACCGTAGTGGCGAGAGGGAAGAAGAGCCTGCTTAGTGGCCCTGGATCTGAGTTACGTTTAGGGAGGGAGAAGAAAAAGGAAAAAAGGCTCAAGATACTAAATGGGATGAGCAAAAATAATGCTATCAAAACATCTTGCGGTTATTTTCGGACATGGCCCCTACCCGAGCAACCGGGCTTGTCAAGTCTCTCAAACCTGCAAACAGAAACGCCATTGTGACTTTAATGCTCTCTGGCTGCTACCGACCGTAAGCCCGTCCGTGTTGTGTCGTTTGTCTGTAACATGTTCGTAACTTGCGTCTCTGCCAAAACGTGATGGCAGAACGCTATTGCGAAGTACACGGAGTGCCTGGACAACCTGCCGAACAAGAAGAGCGCCTTGGCGATCAAGTGCTACAGCAACCGGTCCGCGTGCTATAAGCAATTATCGAACTTTGACGCCACCGTGGAGGACACTACCGCGGTTCTCGAGGTAGAACCCAACAACGTGAAGGCACTTGTGAGGCGAGCGCAGGCCTTCGAGGCCATCGAAAGGTAAGAGAACGACAACAAGCGAACGTGTGTGATTGGGCGAATGAACGAAAGCGGGAGCAGAGTAGCCATTAAACGAACGTTGATGTATACCAGATATCATTGAAGACATGAACGAACGTGGTAACAGAGTAACGAATGAACGAACGCGGGAGCTGAGCCAATGAGCGAGCGCGAGAACAGGGCCAAAACCGATCGAACGCGGGAACAGAGCCGGGTCTTATCAGCGAACATGGTAGCTGAGACAATGAACGAACGCGGGAGCTGATCCAATGAATGGACGCGGCAGCTAAGCCAGCGAATGAACGAGGGAGCTGAGCCAATACACGAGAGCGGGGGGAGATCCAATGGACGAACGTTGTAGCAGAGCCAATGGACGCCTGCGGGAGCTGAGCGAACGCGAAAACGGGGCCAGAGCCCATGCTGGAGCAGAGTCAACGAACACAGACGCGGTTGCAGAGCCAATGAAGCAACGCGGGAGAAAAGCCGATGGAAAAACGCAGGAGCAGAGAGGGCAATGAACAAACGCCGGAGCTGAGCCAATTCATGAACGTGGGGAGAGCCAATGAGCAAACGCGGGAACAGGGTTAGTCAGTGAGCGAAAGCAGGAGATGAGCCAGTAAACGAAACAGAGCCAGAGCCAATGAACGAACGCTGAAGCTGAGCAAGTGAACGAACATGATAGCAGGGCCGTGCCTTGCCGTGGACCAGGAGTGTGAAGGCGTATTACATGCCAGAGGGTGGGGTTTACTCAGTTTATTTTTTGTGCTTTTTTGCTGCTCTCAAATACGTCTGGTTTTTTAGTGATGTACAGTAGGTGAGTTGAAGCGTGCATGTTAGTTGTCGGACCCATCAATACCTACTTTTAGCCCTGACACCGAGCTATACGTCTGCGTTTTGGGACCTGCCATCGCCAAGGATTAACCCTCTTCCTCCATCCTCTCTCCCCCTTTTCTTTCGCCATGGCGCAACGACAGGTACCGGTTTGCGCTGCAGGATGTCCGCGCCGTGTTGACAATGCCGCCAGACCAGGTGGGGTCCGCAAACCTGTCGCTTGCGAATGGGATGCAGCACCGCCTCAACAGGGTAGTCCAGCAGCTCAAGAACAGCAGCTGAGGTGGCCGACCTCCGGCTGGCTATCCGTGGAGGCAAGAAGAAAAACGTGCATTTTGTCGTCGGTGCTGGCTGGCTCCCGCGGCATTTTGGTGGAAGCTTGCGCGAAGCTTTTGGCGCGATTATTTTGCAACGCTTTTTCTCACCAAAGTTTTCTTCAAGCTATCTTTGCCAAGCGTTTTCGTTAAGCTAAGACGTGCGGCAGAGGGTGGCGGGGGGCGTGGATGGACACACGCGCACCAAGAATCGCGGAAGCAGTACGGGGCCAGATGGAACTACTCGGAGAGGAGATGGGGGGGGGGGGAAGAATGGCCATCGTAAGCTTTCGAAAAACTCGGGTGAATCCCGCGAGGACGGACGAAGGAGAGCTCTCGCTATACGGCGCCGCGCCGTCAAAAATGAGCGATGGCAGCGATTACTTGGTGGATGTTGTTGGCACGTTTCTTTTTGCATGTAGGGTTTGGAGGTGGACGGTGTGGCGTTTGGCTGGCTCGCTCTTTTGGGTGAGGCGGGGGGTAATGCGAGCAAGTTTTTAGGCCGGTCAGATTTTTTCACACCTGTGCTACGCGAAAAACGGCGCTCGCTCTGGTTTTTTTTGGTTGACCATGCCCAGAAACAGAAGTTACCCTTACTTCGCGTCGTTGGTGCCTCACGGGCCTTGGAGGCACTACGTTTTCCTTTCAGAGGAGTCCCGACTCCCCGACTCGTGTGAGGTGCTCAAAGGTCGGATATTTTTTGTACGATTATTATACCCCCGATTTTCGAGCGGCCTCTGATGCCCCTGATTGATAGGCCGCCTCTTGCATCCCCGACTGCGAGCGGCCTCTAGACTACAACAGCAGTAGTGCAGAAGCGTAGCTCGAGATTTTTTTCTCCTCGTGTTCGCTCCAACCGGCAGCGGGGTTAGTCGGGGCGGGTCGTTGATGGGTGTTGTTGGCCCGCGGGTTGTGCTTGGCGCGCGGGCTCAGGTTCGTTTGGGTTGGTATTATAGCGTCAACCGACGTTCTGGTTGGATTTTTTGCATCGCGAGTAACTCAGTGCCTGTCCATTTTTTTGCTTAAAATGCTCTCTTCTGCTGTGGGTTCATTCAGATCAATTTCATTTTTTTATTTTTGTTTTTTGTCATGAATCGCTATCTCTCTTGTAACTGCCGTTGTGGCAAAAAAAGGAACCGACTGCTCGAGGAGTCAGCAGCAAAGATGTTCAGACGCCGTCCGCGGTTTGACCCCTTGGCTGACCGCCCCCTACACTAACACTGGTATATTATCGTCAAAAGTGGCCTTGACGCGTCCAAACAGACCGGTCTCGTGGACTCCGCGGTTTGACGCCTTGGCCCGCCGCCACCCTACAATTTTTTTTCTTGTTTGTTTTTGTTTTGTGGAAAACTCAACTCGTAAGAGGCGTTACTTTCGGCGGCCTCCTGGACCTGGACAACCCCTTGTTACAGGTTTCTTCCCTTCTCTTCCCCCCGGTGCGTGCCTTCATTTCTATGGCGCATAGGGTCCATTCAGCATTTTTCCGCCGTAATTTTTATTGAATGTTACCGATTTTTATCGTTTTTGCGCTATCTCGCGCTCTTCGCCTGGAGTGGTCGGTTTTTGCGCAACAGAAAGTCCCGACGTACGAGCACGAGTACGCACTCGGGAGGACTTGAACCAGCGATATTGACTGCAGTAGGGACATTATGGTCAAACAAGCCTTGGCGCGCACATAAAGACCGGCCTCCTATATGTTAACTAGTAGCATGTTTGGCGGCCTTGGCACTGCTTGCTTGATGTCGCTCGCTCGAGAATTTGCGCGTGTGGAGAGGCCGTCGCAACTCTCTGTCGTTGCGTATTGAATGAAATGAATTGCTCGCGGTAAAGCAGTGTGTACAACTCTGATGCCAGATATCAAACGAACGCGAACTCTACTTGCCCACCTGTATACAGCGAAAACGTTCCATAACCGTTGTGCCAAGAGGAAAAAGGGTGGTTTCCATCCCCCCACATGGCGTTGATCCCTACCTGGTATTGCGAGTTTCGGAAGGGGGGCGGCGGTGTTGATCCCACTTGGCCACGTATGCTCCCGTCTCTGCGATTTCCTGCCGTTCGCGCCCCCTGCAAAATTGTTCATTGCGCGACAGATGTGAAGGGAGAACGTCCCCCCGGTGACGCCACGTATTATATGGTAAGACGTGGCGCTGTTTAAGGACAGAGGGCACCCTCTTCTTGCAGGCCCCTCTACTATTAATAGGCAGGTTCCACGTTGGCCACGCACTTGCTTGTATTGAAAATGAAGAAGCTCTTGTAAGGGACCAAACGTGGCTTAGAAGGGGTCAAGACGACGGCATATTGATGAGGGCAAAAAAGGAGGTCCCTTACATATAGAGAAGTTTCTGATCTACTTTTTTTGGTCTTATTTAAGGGACCTACGGTCCCTTAAAATGGACGGTGTAGTTTTGAGGGACCAAAAGCGAAAAGGCCGAAACGACGCCATGATGAAAATCATGGTTATTATGGCTTTGCCCTGGGAAACAAGGTAAAATATTATCAAACGTACGTACGGAAATGGTATAAAAGGGTTTCACATGCCTTTGAAGGCGTGTGCGTAAAGCAATCATGCGAGGATAAACTGCATTATATAATATTTTGAGGACGTCAGCGGTGAGTTCGACGAATTTCGGGTCAATACTCATAGTTTCAAGCTGCGTTGTTGGTAATTGTAATATACTATGTGGGTGAGTTTTTTCTTAATGGGAGGGGTCCTGTTCTTTTGTTTAATATATATTATACAAATTAAAATACACTCCAGCTGTGAGATCGAATATTTTGTCGAAACTCATACTTGCAAGCTGTGTATGATACTCCGATCGCGCGTATTACGGGTTGTGTGTCCTCATTATTAAGGATATAGGTCGGCGACTCCCCTTTCAACTACAGTGTAGCTATCAGGGTCAACAGGGTGATGTTAGCCAGTCTATGCGCGTAAACTATAAAAAAACCAGTTTTCGAGGGGGACAAAATCCTGACAGCTGTGGAAGGAAATGCATCAGTTTATAAATGAATCCTGTAAGTCGAATAACCGGTGAGGGGAGGGCGGAGTTTTTAAGGACGTGGGGGCCTGATTTTGATCAAAAGAGGGGCGGGAGGGGGGAAGGGGGAGGAGGGGACGGGTGGGGCAGCTCAATTTGTGCGAGGAAACTATGAATCTTTCTTGTGGGGGAGGGGGGGGGGGGGGGTGGCGGGGGGGGGGGGGGGTTATATATTTATATGTTTTACTCCACTATAATGGTTGGTGCGTTGGTATTTTTTTATAAAAATATTTCAAGGACGTCAGCCATGGGTTCGACGAATTTCGGGTCAATACTCATCTTTGCAAGCTGCGTTGTTGGTACTTGTAATATATACTATGTGGATGAAGTTTTTTAAATGGGAGGGGTCCTATTCTTTTGTTTTCAAAAATATATATAGACTATTGGTATATGTTTTGTTTTTTCTCCGCTATAATGGTTGGTGTTGGTATTTTTACTTTAGGTGGGGAATTTTGAGCTAGATCTAGCATCATGTCTACGTTATAAATTTATTACTGTAGTTTCCACTATATATACTGCTCTATCATATGTATGTCGTAGGTGGTTTATCTTGTTTTTTCTCCGCTTCAATGTCGGAAGGAGTACGAATACAGAGTAATGCTAGTTGACTAATATTCTAATATTAATACAGCATTCGAGAATAAAAGTCGGCTAACTACTCCCAAAAAAAAAAAGAAAAAAAAAATCTGTAGGACACGAACCCACGGTTCAAAATTGATACGCTGGACATCACTCTCTAGTCTAACACTTTATAAAAATATTTTTAGGACGTCAGCCGTGAGTTCGACAAATTTCGGGTCAATCGTACTCATTTTTTTGTGAAAAACTGGTATTTAATACTCGATGTGGGTAAGTTTTTTCTTGATGGGAGGGGTCCCATTCTTTCGTTGAAAAACAATTATCCGCGCCTCGCGCTCAGTTTTTTCCTTGGCTACGAGGTAACGGGAAATGAATACAAGAGCTTCTCCAATAAAATTGAGTAAATGCGGTTCATCAAATCTTATTAATTTACGCACACGCCTTCAAAGACACGTGAAACCCTTTTATACCATTTGCATACGCTCGATCATGGTATACCTTGTTCTCTCAGGGCAAAGACATAACAACGATTTTCATCATGACGTCTCTCGGCCTTTTTATTTTTGGCCCCTCAAAACTACACCATCCTCGTATTAAGGAACCTTAGGTACCTTAAAGAGGGCCAAAGTAGATCAGGGACTTCTCTATGTAAGGGTCCTCCTGTTTTGCCCTAACCAATATATATGCCGTCGTCTCGATCCCTTCTAAGCCACGTTTGGTCCCTTAAAACGATACCGTCCAATTTAAGGGACCTCAGGCCAAAAAGGGGTCCTCTGCCACCAGTAAAAATATTACTAGTGTCTATATGTTGATTTTATTCGACTTGAAAATAAAGACTTGGTCAAGCGGTCATCAAACTGGTTCGATCAGTATTTTTGGGGGGGGGGACTTGAAAACAGCCACCAGTATTTACTGAACGGCATCAGTATACTGATTGCGCTTATCTTGGGATACAGGGGACTTTAGGCTTTGAGCAAGTGATGCCAACCTTGTGGGACTTTTCCCGGGATTGCAGAACCGCCACACTTCCCAGATGGCGGCAGGTGGCACGTGCGGAGGCACCGCCGCGAGCGCGTGGCCGTCGGGGCCTAGGGGGGAAAGGTATCAGCCGCGGTAAAAAAACTGCGGACAAGAAAAGACAGCCATCTGAGGAAAGCCAAAACTGAAACTAAACCCTAAAGGGACATCAAACCTCCTGGAGTCGCAGACAGGCGGAAAAATAAAACTGGACGAAGGAAGTCTAAGCATTTGTGAGGCGATAACTTAAATCTTTGTTCGGAACACAAGAAGCGTGATCGCGTAGGGGAAAGGAATACTTGGTACTTTTACTGGATAGAGCGCGCTGGGGTAAGGAAGCGTCCAGGAGAGAAATAAGGACACAATTAACATGATGGGTGTTCGAGGCGCGAAGCATCCCGGCAGAACACAAAAAAAAACAAGTATTGTATACTTTTCTGGTTCAGAAACACTTTCACTCAAAGACATACTTGCGCGAGCGCACGCGGGGCCGGGGGGGGCTCCCAAGCTGAACTATCTGAATGCACACAGCTATGGACACCCCCCCCACATTATTTTTGTACGCTATCATACCCTCGGGTCCGTGCTACAAAAACAATCGGCGGGATGATGTCTACCAGGTATCTCACACTGCTCTATGCCACGGGCCATCATTAGCTCTGTCCAGAGAGCTATACTGCTTGTCGTCGCTCTTACGCACGCCCTCTACTACGAAAAACAGCAAACAAAAAACGATCTACACCACCTACAAAAGATACGCCGACAAAGACCTTCCTAACCATCCCCCCCCCCTCGAAGAACGCTCTACTTCAGCGCTTTGATCTACAGTAGCGGTCCCTCTGTAGCGCCGGAATGTGCCATCCGGAAACACCGCACTATAGCGGCAACCGGCACTGCTCCATATACTGCCACTACTGTTTTTACCCTATGTTCCAAGCGGTCTCACAGGCAATAATATAGCGGGCAACCGGCACTATTCAACCAGCACCACAGAGGGGCCACTACTGCACTTAGACGTTTTCACGAGCGCAATCCGGTGTTGCCAGGGACCCTGACCCTCCGGCTACCACACAGAGTTTCTGTACTACATCTCGCTGGGACAGCAGGACGAGGAAAAGGCTGCGGCCCCATTTGCGCGCGCGCCATATCAGCGCGGTAGCGCCATTTCAGCGCGGTCTAGTCCCGTTCTCTCTTCAAAAAATCAACTATCGTTTCTAAGAACTGTACAACGTCTGACGCTGTCCCAACTCGGGAAATCTCCTACACTCCCATTCCTCTCCCTAGCTGTTCACCAAACCTTCTAAACTCTTCCCCTTAGCATGCATCAAAATCATCTCCGCCTCCCCCCCCCCGTTCCCATTAACCTCTCTCCCACTATTAGTATGTACCAAAATCTTATCGACTCTGCCCACTGCGAAGCGCGCGTGGGAGCCTGGAGTAAAGACCCTCTGCTGAGATCTTCACCGCTATTTTCAGCTTTAAAATATCATACTCTAGTCTTGGGGAGAATACCACCACCGTTCCGTCGCGGAGCCTTCACCGGTCACGGCACCAGCAGCTTCCCCACGCTATCGCTGAGCGTTTTCAGGAAGGCGCTCACGGACTCTTCCTCTCTCTGTGGAAGCATTTTGCGCCAAAACCAAGGCATAACACACGCGACCGCGGTGAGTCCACGCGTCAGTGGAAGCATAATCACCGAGCACGGGGGTGGGGTTCATTTCCGAGTACAGTAGACTACACGTTTATTTACATTTTTGTCATCAATTTTTTGTTTTGTTTTCCAGCTTCACTTGCGACAGTTTTTTCCACCCTCAGCGGGCCGTTGTCAAAAGGTGTGTCGCCCTGTCTCCCTGCGATTGAGTTAACCTAATGTGCCACTGAGTTAGCCTTCTCGGGACCCAGATGGGTGCAACGACCAAGGCAATAAGAAGTAGTGCGCTCACACCAACCGTCGACTCCGTATTGCGATCTGCCGTACAAGCGGTATCATGCTGCGAGCACGATGTGCAACTCCTTGCATGGCAACTCCAGAAATATATAGGCACCACCCCTCACCCCAGCAGCGGCGCCGGGTTGATAGGTGTAGCCGGTGCTGTAATGGTAAAATTTTGTTTGTGTCTTTTGTTCCTCTTTCAACCCTTTTCCTGCAGCGGAAACTATCCCACACTAATTCCAAGTAGTTGAGTCCCAACAGGGTAACCACGAGTTATTAAAATACACATCGTCGCCTTGTCGAGGGTAACAGCCTTCACGAAAACAGGCAAATATATATGATATGGCCTACGAATCTACATACCTGTATATAGTCTACGCTACCAAGATAGTTGTCTGCCCGAGCCAAACTGCGCTTCACGGATAAATCAAACGCAAGCGTCAAGCGGAACAGACGATTTGCATCATTCCCCCCCCCCATTCTCTGGTAGATCGTGTGCTCCCTTCGTTCTTTGCTGGGTGGGCTGGCACGTCGCTATCTGTTCGGGCCAACTACGCCTGTACAAAGAAAACAGGCTTGAATCTCGGAAAACAATCGTCGTGTCTACCAACGCTGCAGCTGTAGCCGCGCGTTTTTTCGGAAATATCAGAGACGAAAAATGCTGAGTAGTACTATACACCAGCCTGGACGAAAATACAAGGACCATTTAGGTTACATGTATATGACCTGGCCGCGAAACCCATCCGTATGAGATGATGAATCGGCACGGGTACTGCGTGTGCAGTATATGTCGATGGGTGAAAATAGCAGTTGAATGCAAAGAACACACACATACTAGCTGTCACAACACGCGTGCCCGCTGTTTTTCCCTACGCTCGCCTTAAGATACGCCCTCCACTCCTTTTCTGTGAGCATCCCGTCGCTGTCGGCGTCGTACTGTACAGCGAAACAAAAGCAGCAAAGCAACAAAAGGCAGCAACGCACCCAGGTTAGCATTAAACAGATAAGACACAAGACGCACGCTATAAGGCAAAGGCGCAACCTTTTTTCCAGGGCCTTTCACGGGTCGGGTCACTGCTCGCGGGTCGTTCGGGCCGGGTCAGGGCGACCCGACCCGACCCGACCCAACCCGACCCAACCCGACCCGACCCGACCCGACCCGACCCGACCCGACCCGACCCGACCCGACCCGACCCGACCCGACCCGACCCGACCCGACCCAACCCGACCCGACCCGACCCATGAGATTTCTAACCCGCCCCGTGAAATAGCGAATACCTCCGACCCGACCCGGCTCGACCTGCGAGATATTGAAAGCCTCCTGACCCAACCCGCGATTTGAATCATGATGCGTGAAAAGCCCTGCTTTTTTCTAATACTATTCCTCACTTGAGCTGTATACCCTATAATACCCAATAATACCCAATAATACCCTATAACAAATACCCTATAATACCCTGTAATGCCCTATAATACCCTATAACACCCTATGATACCCTATGATACCCTAAGATACCCTACAACACCCCTCCACGGCAAGAACGCATTTGTTTTGTAGGAGAAAACGAAAGTACAACCGACGGACAATTCCATGGTCTTAGGTGTACAACGAAAAATACTGCAAAAAAAAAAAAAGAATTCCGACGATTTTTGTGAATAGGTTACGGATAGGCTAAGGAGTCCTCCGTCATTCAGACAATATTTCAGCCAAAAATGCTGACTCTATCATCGTAGAACGCGTGACGAACGTAGTGCAATAGAAACGCATGCACCAAAAGGGACGTTCTTGTATCCACCCCACGCCAATCGCAGCCAGCAGCTGAAGGAGTACGGACAAAGCCTACCGACAAAAAAAAATTCTGCCCCCGCCGCAGGCAAACCCAATCCTTGAGGCTAGTGCCACGTATCGACGGCACTACTCCCCCCCTCCCACCCCCCGGCATGAGGAAAAAAGGTGAAGGTGACAAGGAGAAGTTTTGTTGTATGTGCATCACGTCCATTCGTTTGGCGCTTTGGTTGAATGTCCACCAAAACCACCCTCCCATAGTCAGCGCTGTCAACGGAACAGTGACACCAGGTACACATTATTGTGTGCTTTCACCCATGTCACCCCAGTGACGTACGTCATCAGGGCGTACTCCGACCGGTATTTCGTATGGGTTAGGGTTAGCGCTAGGGTTAGGGGTAGTTCCATCCATGGTGAAAAACACACAACAATGTAGGAAACCCTTATGAAAGAGTGATCGCGGCGCACATCTACCATGTCTGATACACTAGATAGCGAGAGAACGATCACTATCCTGGGCAACAAAAGGCCAAGCAGGAACGTATAAGATAGGCAAAAAGTGTGCTAAGTAATATATGGAAGAAACATTATGAGCGCCCAAATGTTGGAGGTGTCTCTATTAGGACTAGGAACGGTGCACTCCGTCTCGACAGGGATGCGGGGCCAATGGATCAATGACTAAGGCGAGCAACATATAAGTACGCCCCCCCCCCCTCTCCCCCGACAACACCAATCCCTGAGGTTATTGCTACCGACGGAACCCTCGCTCCTCCCGACAATAAGGTAACCCCTGAGGCTAATGCTACCGACGGCACCTCCCTCCCCCCCTCAAAAAAATCCAATGCCTGAGGCTTCTGCTCCCGCTTCGACACAACCAACCCCAGCATCAACTGCAGAGAATATCTCCCACCTCTGTCAAAACAACCCCAGCCATCCTCGCCAACAGGTGTTCCAGCTCCACCTCTAAGTCTGTCCCATCAGCATCCTCCCCCTCCAACCCCCCCCCTCCCGTTCCTGCAGCTGCATCCGCACTTCGTCGTCGAAATGGCGCGTGAATTTTTCCGTCAACACCGTCACCTTCATCGTCACAGTGACGGTCACCATGGTCACCATGGTCACCGTCACCATTAATGTCACCGTTAACGTCACCGTTAACGTCACCGTTAGTGTCACCGTTAGCGTCACCGTTACCGCGGTGTAGCGGGGTGAGGGGTGGGGGAGACGCGGCGATCATGTCGAGGATGAAAGCTTTGAGCCCCTCTCGTCCCACCAGTCCCCCCTTGTCGGCCTCTCCGTACATCTTGAACAGCACTGCGACAACATGAACGCACAGGAGGCGTACGGGTTGTATGAGTTGTATGAGTTGTATGAGTTGTGAGGTTTGCATGAGCGGTATGAGCTATATGATATGCGTGTCGAGGACGTAAACTCTGAGCCCCTCTTGTCCCACCAGTCCCCCCGTGCCGGCGTCTCCGTACATCTGAAGCATAACTTCAACAACGAGGATGCACATGAGTTGTATGAGTGTATGGGTTGTACGAGAGTAGGTGTACGAGTTGTACGAGTGTGTGAGCTGTAGGAGATGTGCGAGTTGCATGCATGCTACCGGAGCAACCCCCACCAATGCGTGTCAAATCGTAGCCGACTCGTACGTGTGAAAATATTTCGAAAAGAAAGCATGGCGACGAATACAACCAGCCACCGCAGGAAAAGCGTCACCAACGGACGAGAAACTCGAGGAGGATACAACGGTTACATTAATAGCAGCACCCATCGATACGTACTACTATGTTTGTATCGGTAGTGCGCTTATAGGTGTATCATCGCATGTAACCGTCCTCGATACCCAACGACACCAGCACACACACCAGCATGCCCAGTGTGCGTCCTGATTCTTCATCCTAGAGAGATACAAATGATGTGGTCATGGACTGTGACACTGCTGGTGAAAAATAATCCTCCGGTATATACGTAATAAGTATAATTCAGGGGATTGCCGACGCTGGCAGAGCGCACGAGCAGAGCAGTAGAAGCCTCTCCGCAATTTCCTTACACCTCATGGATATTTATTACCAGGTTCCAGGTATTCACCGTAAAGCATGGCGTGCACGACCCATTTCGATACACGGCACCCAAAACTGTTTTACTACTCCTACGAATAATAGTAATAGTATTGCCCTGCTATTTAACACTCGTATGCACAAGTAGTGATGTTCTGCATACTGCAGGGTCATGCAGCATGCTAAAAAGAACGAAACAACTTTAAACACGCCCACACAATTGGGCCATTGGTGTGTCACGGAGTCGAGGTGTGGTACGGAAAGACGGTACGGTGCGCGCCGTGGCCACAACAACAGTATTGTATATCCGTTCGCGGTACAACCGCGGAAGGTAGGCAAACATAAACAACCTACCGTAGACACAGCACGCACAGAGCAAGGTACCAACGTCAAGACAGAGAAAACTGCACCTCTAACAACAACAACAACAACAACAACAACAGAAACACGAGACTTCTGAAAAAACGCATTTGTTCGCTGTCGACAATCCTACCCCAACCTCTTGTACATAACGCATCGCATAGACACAAAAAAGAAAACTTTTTGTTGAATGTCACCAATCAATTGCATTCCAACGTGCAAACTTACCCTTTTACGCACTACTTCAAACAATGTCCCACACCAAGGACAAGTCGTTTGTCCCCAACACCTTGGTGCAGTTCTCGAGGGGCTACAAGGACCGATACACCGCTCTCGTTGGCGATGATAACTCACGTGCAATCTTGCTTTCGTCCGGCGAGCCCTTGAGTAGGCATGACGCGCTTGAAAATTCCTGGCGGTAAGCGAGAGGCGGCGAGAGAAAGACATTTCGAAATAAAGAAACCTTGAAACAATGACCAAACCAACCAAACGGCATTATCAAAAACGTAAAGTTACCGTCCTCTACCCATTGCATATTTTTACCGTCTTGCTTACAAAAAAAAAAACGGTGTTACCGAGGAGTACCCTGAAAATTGCGGCACCTGAACATATCACGGTGAGCCTTCCGCGATGCGGAACGACACTGCTTAATCCTTCACCCACTGCCATAAAAATCCCACACTAATCTCAAGTATTTTCCCCCAATGACGCGGGTGCAGTTCTCAAACGGCTGACCTTTTCAATACGGCAAAAAATAATCACACTTTTCCTTTAATATATTCATCACTTTTTACTTTCCAGCTCAACTCGTGGGAGGCTTTTACTCTCCACCTTCCGGACAAGCCGTGGTCACAGGTGTCTTCCCCTCTCCCCCCCGGTACAAACATGCCTTCATTTTTTTCGCGCATAGGGTTCAGCATTCCTATTTTTTTTGTCCACCTTTTTATGCTCGTCGGTTTTTCATCGATTTTTGCTAACTCGCGCGCTCGCGCTTTCCGCTTCGTATATAGGCGTTTTTTTACGCAACAAAAATTCCCCACAAGCACGAGTACCGGTATGCACTCGGGAGGATTCGAACCGGCATCATTGCCTTATTAATAGTAGGGACGAGATTCACCCACTACTACACAGGGGACACCCTATAACCCCTTCGACACTTGACTCCTTCGGGACTTCAGCCGCCAAAATTGACAAAAAAAATGACGTGATTACAGCAACGGCCGCACGAAGCAATCCGAGCTGCTGGTTGGTGTAGGAGATGTGTTCCAACTGCAACACAGCAGTCAGGAAGCTGCGAGACAAGCGTGAGGCAAGAGGATAGATACTCGGATTGCCTCAAGCCTTTTCTAGACGCTTGATGAGATCGCGCCCGTCGCTGTTTTCGTCTGAATGAATGCGCCCCCAAAGGACTACCTTCAACTGCCCGTTTGTCCCCAAAAAGCTAGAAAAAGGAGGATGCCGTGGTCACAGGGTTAAGAGCGGTTAACCAGCGTAGAAAATGCGGGCCCAAAAAACACTCGGCTTTATGAATCACACGCGTTTCACCTCGAGGCGGATATGTATTCGTAGTCAAGCCGTGGAGAGAGGTTAGAGTTGTCACGTACATCAGCGTGTTCTTCACATTAGAGTGGTATTTCCACCCATCTACGTCATGCACAACCAGTGTCGGCGCCAAGACAGAGATGTACATTGCAAATATATACAGCGAGGTGATTTTGCCATGCAATGCCAAAACGCAATGAATACGAGGGGGAAAAAACCATCTGGCAAAAAAACAAACGCGATCCAGCACACCAGACTATGCAAGGAAAGAGTAAGAGAAAAAGGAAAAAAGAAGAGAAAAAATAAAGGAAAGGAACAGGGAACGCAGCGCGCAGAGGGAAGAGCTCACGATCCGATACCACGTCCCATCCACCGATCACGGTATAAGCATGTGACACCAGGAGCAGTATACCAGGTATACAAGCACCAGCACCAGTAAACCGGTACTACTGCAGCTGCATCAATCATTTTTCGTACTGTTATAGCCCACGGGCTTTACAAACTGTTGTAACTGGTGAAGTTATGTTGTGTAAGTCTTGCCGATACCCAGTGAAGAAAGCGTTCGAGCGCGGACAACTTGTTGGCGTTTGCGGGGGAGGGGTATGATTAGCTCCAGCACCTTTGCGTGACCACGGACTCTAGATTTTTGACGAGAGTTAATTTGAGGCAACAACAACAACAACAACAACAACAACAACAACAACAGCAACAACAACAACAACAACAACAACAACAACAACAACAACAACAACAACAACAACAACAACAACAACAACAACAACAACAAAAACAACAACAACAACAACAACAACAACAACAACAACAACAACAACAACAACAACAACAACAACAACAACAACAACAACAACAACAACAACAACAACAACAACAACAACAACAACAACAACAACAACAACAACAACAACAACATGATTATGCTCAAGAACGCTGGCAAAAATGACGAAAGCATGAAAATCGCCGATTTGGCCTCGAGAAACATCGAGGCGGGGTGGCGGGGAGGGGCGAGGGGGCGGGGAGGGGCAAGGGGCGGTGGGGGGGCTCTTTGCACCCGAGCCTTTCCACGAAAGCGGGTACGTACAGGAATGCGTGCAGGCATCATGAGCATGGCAATACCAACGAGAGTCATCGTTGTTGCCCTGGTATGTTATCATCATATTTTCACGCAGTGCTGTCACTGAATTGGATTACTCGTTTTACTCGTACACGTGTTCTTTCGTTCTTTCGTTCTCTCTCTCTATCTGCCTACCCTTTCCTTCCTTCTTCGCGTTGATAGTGATGCACCACAGTCGTCCAAAGTCTACGCGGCACATGACATGATGAGACAGAGGACATCCACGAGAGAGACGGTTAATTTGTTTCGTCTTGTCTCATTGCGTCTTTCTTCTTTGTCTGTTCATGTCCCACTCCAAGAGTCTTTCGGTTTTTTCTCTATGCTTCTGCTTTGTTTTATTCTTCTATCATACCTGGTACTGCTGTACTTTCTTCTTTCTCCTTTGGGATGTTTTTCGCTGTTATTCGTACCCGGTACGCTGACATTTAAATTGCTTTCCTCTGTCCACTTGCCATTTGGGGGGGGGGGGGGGTTCTCGGTTTCAGTCTGTGACTACATAATTTATACCTGGTATGTATCTACGATATAAATAATCGGGAAAATCACCGTTTTTTGTCGCGCCATCCTGTTTCTCTTCTTTCTTTCCAAATGCTTTTTCCTCATGGTCTTTCTTACTCATTCCCTCTTTCTTTCGCTTTTTATTGCAATTAGTCTGCTGTGCCGGGCTTTCATCTTTTGGAGATTTGTCCGCGTGCTCGTTGCAGTTGGCATTGCATGGCCAAACCGCCTTGCCGTGCTTGTAGTTGCCGTGTATCTCTGTCTCGTAGTTTGTGACCGCAGAGCTCCATTAATAGGAGGCATCCGCACGGACACTCTGGTCAAGCTGGGTGTAGATGGGTGGAAACATCAGGTTTAAATGTGAACAACACACACTGGGTGTTCTCCTGATGATGACGTTAGATAATGTAGAAAGAACCCAAGACAACACACACGTACTCGTGTAGCCCTGGAATCGCCCGCTTTTGACCATCCAACCAACTTGTCTCGGTGGCAAATTAATTACGTACCCCCGGTAAACCACTGACATAAATAGTACGCTGCTCAAATACGATTCCGCATGTGTATTTCCGTACCGCTGTCTACAGGCTATACCTGGCGCCTGGTAGAAGACAGCGGCACTACTATTAAAGCGAACAGCTACGTACCTATCCGTGTGTCTGTCTGACTGCTGTCCGTCTCATGACTTGCCATCGGGTCACCGTAGCCCTCAACAGCCAGACTCCTGCCTCGTCTGTTCGTCTGTTTTGTTCTGTCCGTATGATACGATACTCGCCAGATAACATATCATATCGTGCGCTGTCATACCCTGTACGCACCAAGCCTGCAAAACGTGTTATATCGACATCACTTGCATCAAACACCTGGTGTATCTGGTAAAACTACCAGGTATGAAAAAGGTGTAACATCAGCATCAGCCGTCGACGCAGTCAACTGACTGAGGTACCACGGCGGTACCACGGGTACCTGGTAGACTACAGCTACTGCTTTTGCTGTATGATAGCAGGACAACACACGGAGGAAACGCAGCCTAACCTGGAAGTCCAATTTTCCGTCTCCACCAGCGTCCAGCACTCCGTACAGTCTCGCCGCTACCTGCGCGCCCCTCGGCCCCCCCAACTGAGACCAGTTGTCAAAAAACACAAACCGCTCTCCTTCTTGCCCTCCTCCTGCTCCTCCTGCTCCTGCTGCTGGATCCTCTCCGTTTTGCGGTGCTGTTGGAGGGCCGGCGAGCTCCTCGAATCGTTCTCGCAATGGTACGAGGAGGAAGTCGTGGTCGGCTTCTGCGCGCGGTGTGTCAGTGGAGGGGTCCTTGTGGGAGGACGAGGTGTTGCCCATGGAGCTGTGCCGTGGGCCGCGGCTGCTTGTTTCGTCGCGCGTGCAGCAGGGATAAGGCAAGGGGGAAGAAGGGGGGAAGAGCGGCAGTCTGGCGGGGTTATTTTATCTGCAAATATGTAGTCTACGGGTGGTGTTAGTGCCGGCGATGTTTTACTTACGCACGCTGGGTTGGTCGATTCGTGCTCTCACGGAAGAGGTGCGAGTGAAACAGCACAGGCAAACAAGCAGCAGCAGCATAACCGAACCGAAGTCGTAAACACGAAGTACCAGGT
The DNA here is from genome assembly GCA_012845835.1 of Undaria pinnatifida. Classification (NCBI taxonomy): domain Eukaryota; class Phaeophyceae; order Laminariales; family Alariaceae; genus Undaria; species Undaria pinnatifida. Next base: position 27,899,087 of record JABAKD010000002.1, read on the forward strand.
ACTATGTAAGTCGCCCCCTGTTGATGTTGATGTGGCTGATGTAAGCATAACGACGAAGAAAACAAGACCAATTGCATGAGACACTAGACAAACTGATGCTCACGGCAGTTATACAAAACGCAAAAAATGACGGAACAAGCCGCAGATATACTGCGCCATCTAGCTACAAAAAGCGAGAGACTGCGGCCAGTTATGTGCCCTTCTAAGAGCACGGGTGGCTTAACGTACAGTGTGTGCCGGTGATGTGCTTGCTCCAACGTCGGCGATGTGCTCACCCCAAGCAAAGCAGGCACCTCTCTCCGCGCCACACTATCATACCCGTGGTACGTTTCTACGATTTCGCTCGTGTGTGAGTTGTAGTGATTGTTGGAGGCATCTGTTTCGAGGGGGCAGGGGGTAGGTGGATATTCAACGCCTTACCTGTTCGGATCAGAGATCTATTGAGGGCCTGGTCCTGCAGAGGCAGGAAGGAATCAAGATGCGGCCGGGTAGCCGTGGCTATATCGGGGGTGGCTTGCAGCCCCCCGGGACTGGGATGAGGATGGCGACAGGTGGGGCATTGCTGCCTTTCGAAAAGTTGGTTGCGCCGCTTTCTCTTGTATCGCATCGTACAGGTGGTGCATCGTGTGGGATCCTACGGGAAAACGGCCTAACGCCGGCCTAACGCCAGACCCACGTCGGTTTGCTTCTTGACCCTGCCTTAGCTTCAAGCCTTGCTTAGCGACTGGTCACTGCCAGGGGCAGCCTAGTAGGCGCTCGGTTGATCATTGCGATACGTCGGTGCTATGATACGATCTACAGCAGTGGCCATCTGGATCCAAAGTGTTGACCGATCTATAGACTTACGTTCGATCCATTCGTCGGACGACGTAATGTACGCGTCCTGGTGCTGCTGCTGTGTCCTATACTCATACGATGCATACCTGATCTATCGGGCGGATCTTGCCTCCTTGACGTACGGCCTGCGCCACAATGTTAGGGCAGCGGGGGGGGCGTCCCATGTCTGGAAGGATGCGGACGGGTCAGGTCGCGGCGGGCCCGAGCAGGGAGGCTGCCTATGGCGTTGCCTTGTCACAGGAGGTCAAAGTCACGGAACGGCCTGTAACGCAACAGGTGCGTGAAAAGTCGGGAACTGACGTGTCGTTTTTTCGTGCTTTTTGCTTTCTACATCGAAAAGGCTCTCTGCGTGGGATGTAGGATGCAGGCAGCTTGAGCGGTTAGATACTGCGAGAATGAATGCTGAACACTGGTTTATCTGGTACAGTACGTTGCGTGTCTGGTATCGTATAATAACATACGGGGTGCTTATTACTGTAGTCACGAAGTGTGAATAGACACCATACCCGTGTGGCATCTCTTGATTGCCGGGCACCTTTGGTACATCAATGTCCATTACCTCCGAGTGTTGCTCGTACCGTATCATACATAATGATAGTTGTAAAGCATTGCATGGCGATACGCATAATTTTGGTGCAGGGCGGTACAGCAGGAGTACCTGGGATAACAATACCTTGATGCGGATGGGCCAAAAAATTCGAACATACCGTAATCTCGTAGTATCCTAGAATAATGCTGCCATCCTTCCTGCGGAATCGTGTGCCATACAGTACTTCGAAGAATGAGTATACCTGGTATGCCTCTATCAATAGCTCGTGGCTGACCCTGACTCCGCGGTCCTCTTGCTGTTATCCGGTGACACTTCGAGCAGCCCCCCCCCCGTGATTTCGATTTAATTTTACAACGAGATCGTGGCCTATGTTGGTACACTGCCGCAAACAGCGTGATCAAATTCAACGCACACAACTCGTATGACAGAATCTAAGACATACCAGGTAATGCAACAGTGGTCCTTTCCGCGCGTGGTACAAACAGTGCGCTAGAGGCCGCGGCGGGCTCTCAGGGGATACGCGCATTCTACATCCTGCGGCAGTGTACCGAACGGAACTATAGCGCTGCCTATATATCGACCTCAAACGTGTACTTTTGTATCAGATATAACACACAAAGGAAAGAGACGAAACAGGTACCGATGGTAAATTAGTATATAGCTGACAGGGTATCATACTCTGCGTCAGGTATGTATGAACTTTGCTCCTGGCACCCCCCCCCCCCCCCCCCCCCCCCCCTGCCCACCCAACTACTGCGTGTTACCATACGTACGATGCGCCACCGTTTTGTTCTCCCTAGGGTATGTCGGGGATGCAAGCTCCGTCGTCACCGCACCCAAATCCACCTGCTCGCGATAACACTTCTCATGAAAACAAAGAAGAAGAAATGCATATACTCCAGCCAATGTGCGTTGTTCCTGATGCCCATCCTTCTCCCCCCCCCCCTCGCGCGTTGCCGTACGTACGACACGCCACCGTTTTGATTCCCCCTTAGGGTATGTCGGGGATGAAAACGTCTGCTGGTGGAGTTGGCAGACAAGTCCAAGACGGCTCATTCTTTGTCGGGGTCCTTCGCAGCAAGATGAACGATGTGCGAGCTGAAATCGGCCGGCTCCGAGCAGAAATAGACAGGCATGGAAAAAACCTCTCGCAGCAGGGACACCTGGAACGCACGTACGAAACGATGCTCCAGGAGGTCAAGACGCTGGAAGGTACCCTCGCTGATTATAACCTTGCCGCAGACAAGGCTAGGACAACCGCAGACCCGGGAGAGGCGGCCAAGTTTCTGAATGACCTGGAAGATCACAACAGGTGTTTGTTGTTGTTGTTGTTGTTGTTGTTGTTGTTGTTGTTGTTGTTGTTGTTGTTGTTGTTGTTGTTGTTGCTGTTGCTGCTGCTGCTGCTCCTGCTGCTGTCACGTTAGCTCACCGTCACACCCTACCCAAATCGCTACATGACAGGCTCTAGTAACTCCTGGAGTGGGAAGAATACCCAAAAAGGAAAAACTACAACAGTATAACAAAAGCCGCATGCAACAGTAGGAGGGTACGTACAATTTTCGAAGCTCCCCGCGTGAGGAAATCTATACCCCGCCCAACGCCTGACTTGCACCAACGTTTTGATAAAATTTGAGCAAAATACTCTCCGCGGTATACCCAGGAAATGAAACCGCTTGGATATTGACAGGTCCGCCCGTGTATCCGGCCGACCTGGTATCCCGCCGTTTCAGGGGGGGGGGGTTGTTATAAGGCTTAATTTGGGTAAGCTATTGGTTAACCTTTTGCAAGTGATCAAACGGACTAACTCCCCTCTAATACCTTAACAAATGGCGTCGTCGACAGACCATGCGTTTTTGGGTCGTGGGTTCAAATCCCACATCCACCATAATAAACTTTTTCAGATTTTCCCCATGTCGAACTTGATAAATACTCTCCCCGGTATACCCAGGAAATGAAACGGGTTGGATATATGATAGGTCCGCCCGTATATCCGGCCGATCTGCTATCCCGTCGTTTCAGGGGGGGAAAGTGTTAAAAGGCTTAGTTTGTGTAAGCTATTGGTTAACCTTTTAAAAGTGGTCAAACGGACTGATTCCCCTCTAATACCTTGACAAATGGATCCCACTAATACCTTAACACAGCGTAGCGGCTGCTTTATGGTAAAGCTGAGGCGGAAAATGCGTTGTAGTAGCAATAGTTTCTGGGGGAATTCGGGCATCATCTCCCCGCTGTCCACCATTGGCGCCATGGAACCACCGCCTAGTAGTCGACGCTGACGGTGATGCCAGGGCCGTTGGGTAAATGTTGGGAGAAGGTCGGCCAGCGAAAATCAAGATACGACCTGATGAACAATCCCGTCACGGCCTAGACAGAGAACGAGCAATCTTGCAAGCAATCTTGTGTAAAGCTTTAGCACCGATTTTATCGGATAGCTCCTCTTTTGCGACTCCCCCTCACTCGAAAACGTCTTGCAAATTAAGTGCTACACACCTTATCCTGGCACGTGTTAGAAATAATACCAGGTACACAGAACTGAGGCTGCAAATCGTACGCTTCGGAAAGTAGATGAAAGCTAAATAAGAACCAACCAGCGCACGTTTGTCCGTTTCAGATTATACAGAGATGGCGGGCTGGAACGCTGAGAGCAGGCCAAGGGCCGAGGCGATGATCACAGCGTCGGTATCTTGTCCCCGTTGCGAATCAACAAAACTTGCTGTTGTGAGGCTTAATTTTGGGTAGGCAGTTGGGCAATATTTTGCCCGAAGGTCAAACGAGCTAATGCACTCTATACTCCTGAGCAAAAGACGTCGTCGGCAGGACGAAAAGCGAAATACTTTGTTCAAAAGTTTGAGGACACTAGTCCGGTTCACCCTTGGTAAAAGGTTAACCAGTTGCCTGCCCAAACTAAGCCGTGCAATACTGCGGTACATGTTTTATGGGTCTTTTTGTTGTTGTGTGTATGTGTGTTTTGTGTTTGTTGTGCACGTCGAGGGACACCGGACTGACTGCATCCTCGTCAACGTGATTTCTGTCGCGTGACGAACAGTTGCCCCCGGAGGTGGCGCACTTGCAGAGCCGTATACCTTCACACAGCAGTGTATTCGCAGAGGTTCTCGGTCCGATTCCCGTATGTACCTGGTTCCAGATGCTTTCTGATTGAGAGCGTTACCGAGCGAAAGGCGCATGTCACACGTCTAACCACGATGAAAAGTTAACACGGTTCGACGCGAGTCGTCGAGCGAAGGGAATGCCGATCCCATCCCATCATTATGCTCGCATCGTACCGAGGGGGTGAGGGGGCGGGAAGGGGATCATGCAGCGAACCCCCGGATCTGAGGTTCGACGAAGGAAGGGCAAGAATCATGTCCTAGGACTAAAACAGCGTTGCAACAAGAGAAGGGCTAATGTTTGTCCCAATTACGCCAGCCTTCGCTCGATATATGACTACATGTAGTAGGGTGTACGACGTAAGGGCGACTCGGAACAAGCCGGCGTTACCGCTCTTATCTAGATTGGGTGTCACACAGGTTTGAGTGTGGTAAATCACAAGGCGTGACAAGCCTATTTGCCCGCTGTTAAGTGTGATTTCTCTTGTTATGGACGCTGCTCAACCGCGTGCCCTACTGAAGCGGAACTGCTGTTTTTTTTCAACGCAACGCCGACTTCGTTCGTGGAAATTTGGACCTAAGGCGCGAGGCTCATGGACTGGACGAGATATTTCTGGCGAAGCAGCAACACGAAAAGGAGACGCAGGAGTTGGAGGAAGAGATGGAGGCAGTACACAGACGGGTACGAGGTTATCTTTGTTATATAGCACTATCCACTAGACCACTTGTCAATAGTCAAGCTATGTTACCAACAACATATATATATACTTTGGAGCCCGTAGCACTAATATCGTCAACGTTAATATCCAGGGACCTCGCCTCGCCGTTGGGCGAGCATCTAGGAACACATTTTATCGTGACCATTCAAAATGTTCTCGAGCGTACACGCTCGAAACTAACAGTTATGAAGCTGGCGAGATTTGAACTGCAGCACTTCTTAGTTGATAATACATCACTATCCACTAGACCACTCAGTTTAAACAGTTTAATTATGCTGAGACATTTTGTAGAAATAATTTGTATTTAGATATTAACTTTAAATATTTTAGATTTAGATAGTATTTTCTCTCTTTGGGTATTATTTCATCTCAAGATACAGAGGTATGCGTAGCCAAATGAGCTCGTCCACAGGAATCTGACCCAACCCTGCGCGGCTCCACTGTTTCTCACTGCCGTCATAACGCCTCCGCCAAAATACGCATCAACCCTTTTTCTACCGCATGCAGATATTTCCGTACTCTAATTTCAAGTAACACATCCGCTAAAACGCCAGTGGAAATCGAACGGAGTTAGCGGTGAATCGCGCTACAACAAGAACGAGCCTGGGCTATCTTATGCGTGGCGCATTGTGGGCACGTGCGCTCCTGGGAGCGAGCGATATCGTTCTCTATGTGATAGATGCTAACCTCGCTGTTCGTTGCTCAACGATGCGCTCTCCGTTCGCAGATGGAAGAAAAGATCAGCACTCTCGAGCCAGAAAAACTGCACGAGTACCGTCTACTCCTGGAGCGAAACCACCATCTTCAGGTGATCCTTGCGCCAGATTCATGGTGCTCGGCGTCCTTAGCCCCCCTTTTTTTTTGGAAGTTATCCCACGGTGGGCTTCGCACTTCTTGGGGATTTTTTTTTCTGAGGTCCTCAAGCGTGGAGCTATCGGTCAGTAAGATATTGGCACTTTTTTTACGGGTATCTTTGTTTTAGGACTAGCGCATGAAAATGTTGGGTCGGGTTGCGCGAACAACAACGCCTTCCAAGTCCTTTTTCCCGTGAGATAGTGTGAGTTTCTCGTGTTGGGAGTCAGAAACTTCTCAGAAACTTCTTAGAATCTGCTGCGCCCCCCCCAGGGTGGGATGATCCTGGGTTTTGACTGCCACGCAGTCCGGCGGAAAAACGTTCTTTTGGGTTGTGTCTTGTTGCAGAGAACCAGAAAAAAACACAGAAGAGCTACGATAGGGTCGGCATTTTTTCACCAAGATATTTTCTGGATGACGGGGCTACTTAACGTATTTACTACTGGAAACCCTTTTTTTGGAAAAAATTTACTTGAAATTAGTGTGGGGATGGATTTTTTTTCAAGCTTGGGCGATGGATTTGTTCATCGGGGCGCACGTTCGGTCTACTTCTAGACCAGTTTTTGCCGTGGAGGGGTGCAGAGCCCCTTAAGCCGGCAATCTTAAACGGAAAAAAATGTTCGCATCTTGATTGTAGTATGTGTCAGTGGGCAGCTAACCGAGTTCTCCAGGAAAGAGCTCTGGTGGTAAAGCATACCCTGGTATATGATAACGCCTCCAAATATGAATCACGTCCGTAAAGTGCACACACACAAACTCGTCCGTGCTGGTATATTTTCGACGGACACTCGGAAGAACAACACAGCATCGTTCGTTGTGCTCCAATTGGTATCGCACCCGGGATCGTACAGGTTGCCTTACCCATATGAAGCGGTTCGTGTTGGTTTTCCGATTCTCTCTATTAGCCCCCTGTTGAGACCCATGAAAAAAGCAACATGAAACGCGAGAAATGGCGATCGATGTATATGGTGGTCTCTAAGAGATGCAAGCAATGGTGCGAGTGTCACCATGTTGCGCACATGTCGAGTATTTCTTTGTCAAATCGGACACATCGCCTATCCCAGCAGCGCAGGCAGCCTCGTGCGTCTAGAGCTGTAGTCACCGTTAGCACTCGTTCACTCGTCGTTTTCCCTCCTCCGCAGTCCTCAAAGGGTTGTTGGTTATATAACACGACCCACTGAGCTACTGAGTCACGTGACTAAGTAGCTTCGTGGGTGGTGCTGTATGTGGCTCCAGAACCCAGTGGGTAGTGCTGTATAATCAATAAAACAAACATTTTTGAGTTCGTTCGTTGATTCTCGCCGACTTCGTAACAGGGATATGCGGGGCTCCCCTCCTCGCCACGTACTAGCGTCTAGGAATACACTATCATGACTATTATTCCTAATGCCTCCAGCGCGCACGCTCGAAAAGAAAAAATATGAAGTCGGGGAGATTCGAACCCACGACATACGCATGTTAGTGTGTAGCACTGTCGACTAGACCACTCAGTCAGATAGCCAGAGCACCATGTATGTGCATGTTGTGAAGGTGGCGGGCAAGAGGTCGAAACAAATCCGCGCGGAAAAAGGATTAGCACCGGCGAGCAGGCATCACCCGACGATGCATGCCAAAACGAGGAGGGAAAAAGCGCTATATATCCCACACGCAGCGTAACAGCACCTTGAAGGGGCCATCTCACACGCGGTGTAGCAGCTCCTGCAAGGAGCCAGAGGGTGCCGGGACAACCATCGCACACCAGTTTGTAGTACTATTATTTGACAGCTTATGGACACAGAAACGGAAACGACATGACATGACATGATAAATGAGCGTAGCTAGGTTTTCAGCGCCAGTCGCCACAAGCAACACCATCCACGGTTATCAAGCGTGGTTGATGAATCCCGGCCGACTCAATAGCAGCCGGTCGAGATTTGTTGGTTTTGCCTACGTTTTAGTTCGTAAGATGATCTAATTGCTGCCAGGTATCACTCACGTCAAAACCACACCGTCCCCTGCCCCCCCCTCTTCCCCTTGATTGCTTTGCATCGCCAAAAGTCGGAGGTGGCCAGCAAGCAGGCGGAGACCGACCGTCTCACCGCGGAAATCAGCAGCCACGAAGCGCGAAACCAAGGGGGAGGCGCTTCCCTTCGAGGAGAGTACCAGGCGCTCGAGAAGGCCGTGGCTGTCCTGCGAAGAGAGCGCGAGAACCTCCAGCAGGACCTCGAGATTTCGACCATGAACCCGAAGGAGGTGGGGATGATGGTGTTTTGCTTTTTGATATTGTTTTCACTCTTCACCAACACTATGGTGGGGGAGGGCGGGGGTCACTCATCTGTTTCTTGCCTTTGTCATTTTCCTATTGACCACGCGTCCCTTTCCAGAAGGAGAATCGTTGCTACTCTTAGACGATACACCTCCAACATTTGGGACTTTTTGTCGCTGCAACTCCTTACAACTCCCTAAAATGTTTAAGGCTCTCCGTCTAAATGTGCTCGAACCAGTAGTGGTTTTGAACCAACCTAAGCCATGTTTCGCCCCAATCTCCGATAGTCGTTACTGCTACAATGCGATAGGCATACTTCACAGTATGTTTTTCTTGGGTCGTGGAACGTTCCATGCTAGGAAGCATCGATGTGACAGGCCACGTACGACCTATGTACCATTTCCCAGCTGCAGAAATGGTCGCTACTCTTATAAATCTAAGGACTCCCTCCCCCCCCCCAAAAAAAAAAGGGTGCAGTTAAGATCATTAGGGCGAAAAAAACGCGCGCTCGACCCTTCCCCCCCTCCCAAAACTCGCGGACGAATAGATTTGCTGGTGCCGACGGGCAGACGCGTGCTGCGCTCGGATAGGGTTCGCACGTTTTAACCGAAGTACACTCTCGTCTGAGGAATTACCTCAACACTATCGCTGGGATGCCGTTTATGTACTGTTTACAGTATTGTTCTTTGTAGGCTATTATGGGGTTATTCGTTGGGCTTCCGAGGGCGCCCGGACAGTATTTTTTCGACACCTCACATCAAAAATGGTCAGAATGGAAAACGAACCGGTTCGTATCGCAAGACGATTTAGAAGAAAGAAAGCTTTCCCCCCCCCCTCCCCCATTTTTTCCATTTTTCCATTTTTAATCGCTTCGTTTTAGAGACCCCCCTCCCCCGTCCGTCCGTCCGTCCGTCCGTCCGGCGCTCCGGTTAGTTTTCTTTTCTGACCATTTTTGATGTGAGGTGTATGCTATCCCAATCCCCGGGCACCCGGTTTGTCAAGGCCACTTTATTGTTTTTGTAGCGTTCCTCAAGCGTGGAGCCTCAGAACATTAGCTTGCCATATACCTACTGCTATTACATTGCAGCATGCGTTCGGACTGGCGAAAAACACATATTTTGCCATTCATGCGCAGGCTCGCGAACGTCTCCTGAGCAAGGTTAAAGCAGACCAGGAGCGGCTGAAGCACCTTGACGCCCGCTTGATAGAAACGGCGGAGGTAGTGGCGGGCATGAAGCAGCGCATGGAGGATTTGGAGTCCGACATGAAATCGGACAAGAAGGGTGACGTGTCGCAGAACAAGGTGTGTGTGTGTTTGTGTGACCCCCGTTAAGGTTGGCTCAGAGACAAGCCTTCGATGTGCATTTTGTTTTGTTCTTGTCGGGAAGGGGGGGGGGTGGCGTACTCGTTAGTTGCGTGCCTTTATCGTTTGACCATTGACAATACATTGCGTTCGGGACGAAGCAAAGTGTGTAGAGGGTGGACGGAGCTTGCGCCCATTTGTTGCTTGCCTTGGTTGTTAGAGCACTGACCACGCATCCCTTTCGAGACGGAGCACCGTTCCTACTCCGAACAGAGAGACCTTTAATATTTGGGCGTTCATTACGCTTTTTTTCATATATTACTTTAAAAACACGCCTACCAGGTATCTTTTTTCGTACCGTTTGAGGTTTTGCGGGCGACTTACTCGCCTTTAGACACCTCAAGGGGGTGGTGACTATTTCTCCACCGGTTTTGATGCCCCGCCCTCGCTCGCTGACGCGTGACGTGCGCGGGTAGCTTGCGCGAAAGCGATCCCTCTGCGAGCGCGAACTGGGTTTGGTCTTATCGACAGCCCCCGTGGATAACCGCTACGAACGCTCTCTCCTCAAATCCGGAATGAAGAACGCCCCCCAGCACTCATGCTACTCTCGAAGCACTCCTCACGGCGCTTCGTGGTTGGTGCAAGCAATGGTTTCCTGGTCGACGAAAACCAAACATGCTGGGTTTCGGCGTTGTAGAGTGAACACGTCACGGCGCTTCGTGCTTTGTGCATGCAACCAACGCCTTCCTGCTCGAAGAAAACCCAAGATGCTCGATTCAGTCATTGTCGGGATGCGAGGGTCATACCACTGTAAGGTCATACGAGCACACGAGTATGGCCATGAATGAAATGTGTGCACCCCCAACCTCCCCTAACCCGACACGTGCTCCATCCCGGCGTTGTAGAGATGAGAGGCTCTATGAGCTTAAGACAAAGGCCATGCATGATTTGACCCCCCCCCCCCGGCCAAATCCAACACTCGTCCTGTACCAAACACCAAAAAACGAAAATGAAAAGGTGGAGGTGCTGCAGAAGAGGGACAAGGAGATGACGGAGTTCATAGAGAACTTCGAGCAGACCAAGGAGGAGGCCCTCGTTGACCAGCGTACTGCCAAGGCCACCATCGTAGGCCTGCTGGAACACATCAGCAGCGGGTTGGAGTCTCAGCACCACATTCCCGACAAGGGCCGCATGAAGGCGAGCATTTTTAAAATATATATATATAGTCTATATATCGTTACTTCTTTGTCGTCTCCGTCGAACATGGAATATAATATCGAATTTATTAGTATGAAGTAATTAACTCTCACCCCCTCCCCCCTCTACATGTGTATTTTCGTCTCACTCAAACGTGGGGACTAATTTATGTCTTGAATTGGTGTACAGTAGTGCAATGCATATTCACCACCGTCCTGTTTCCCTTTTCGTTCCAATTGTTTTTTCCCTTTTTTTTTCCTCTCTTTTTTTTGAACTGCAAACGGTCTGGTGAGCTGGCTTGCATAATTTTTTTGTTTTTTGCCCGCGTGCTCATTGCGGTTGGAATTGCATGGCCAAAATGACCTTGCTGTATTTGCAATGTGTATCACTGTCTCGTAGTTTGTGGCCACAGAGCAGCTCGCCTCTATGAGGCATCGACACGGACACTGCCTGGTTGTGCTGGATGTAGATGGGTGGAAATATCAGTTTCACGTGAAGAACACACACTACCCTCATGTACATATATATTGTCTTACTTTTTATTTTGTTGAATATTAATCTCTCTCGAGCACCGAAACTAAACCAATCGTTGCCGAATGTCAAGCTCAACACCTACCAGGTGCTTCGAAGTATAAATATAAATAATTGATAACCGTAAGTTTTTCCAAGTCCACTGGGTTTATTCATCATAGTATCACTGCTGTCATGATGCTATGGTATCATCCCCTCTACTCTGTTGGGGCGTTCTTATTCTATTTATTGTATAGTACCTGTCCCCTTTTATAGCTGGTAGGCGTACTCGCCTGCCTTTACGAATGACTCCGCCCGTCAGAAGCTATACGGCGGACAGCAAGCAACTAATACCAGAGACGTAACATCCAAGCAACCCTCGTGTGGGTGACCACTACAGAGCCAGAGGCACCCCTGCACGGCAGTAGTCGGCCCCTGGGTCCACGTTTCCTTGATCAGTTTTTGCCGTTTCCCTCGAAGGTGGAAAAAATTTGTTTATGCCTTGAAATGCCATGGTATGAATAAATTCATTTTCTCCCCACGACCACCATATAGGTGGAAGGATCGGCTAATCCCTAAAGTAGATGGATAAGGATAACCCCTTCTCCCTGAAAAAAACACTTAAGAAGCAGAAAGGGGGGAAGAAGCAGAAAGCGGGGGGGGGGGGGGGGGAGGAGGGGGAACAGACCGGCATCCATGGCTCTTGTGCATGGAGCGTTTTTCATCTTCTGGACGAGAGGCGGTCAAAGGTGTCGCCCCTTCTCTCTCCCGGCATACACGGCTCCGTTTTTATCGCGTGGAGGGTTCAGCGTTCCCGCTGCTCTTTCCTATTTCAAATCGAGTTGTTCTAGAACTGCAGAGCCTTTCGTTCATTTCTTCGTCTTTTCACATATTTACAGGCAGCGTTCCCTCGAATAGCCATGGGAGAGCCGAGGAAGGTTGCAGAAGGCCAGCTGGCTCGCCTCCGTTTGTTACCCGCTGTGCGCGTCTGACTACTGCCACCCTGCCACCATTGTCCGCTCGTGCCATTTTTGTCCAGCACAGATAAAGCGTTTTCCACTGCCGTAGTACACTATCGGCCCTATCATGAAAAAATAACGGGACAAGAAACTCAACCTGAGATTTTCCGAGGATGTAAGAAATTCAGGAGCGGTTGCGCTAAGCTTTGTGTAGAACACATGATGAGTCAGCCCACGCCTAGGGGCGCAGAATATTCCAAGAAGTTTCTGAGCTCTCCTAACAGGAGCAGCTCAATATCTCACGCCGGTCATGACTTTTCGAAGACACCTCGTTCGCGCGCAGCTCAGCCGGAACAACGTCTCTATGCTCTGTGTGGCAGTTTATGCGAATTATACTCGTAAAATTGATCATGCTGTTATTATGGTAATCGATACCAGTAGTAGCACACTCGAGAAGCTCAACCGGTCACAAAAATTAGGCCCACAAAGCGCAACCCTCGCCGTGGGAATACTCCACATCGTTCATGACTAAGGCTACGATAAGGGAGTTCCTTTTAAGGAGGCTTTTTGTGGCAGTGGCTCGGGGTCACTCGCGCGCGCGCGAGTGACCTCCTTGTTTCTTGCGCGACCTTGAGCTTTCGTGCTATTCTGGCTTTGGCGGTATGACTCCGCAAGGGAATGGTAAGCTAGGCTGCGCCGAAAGCAATCTCCTAGATCGTTTTCGTCCGTGAGGTACATAAGCCACTTGTGCGAGTTTGTGAAAACCCAGTGGCGAAAATTGGGGTATCCCCCCCCTCCCGTAGCCACGGCCTTCTTACGAAAGAAACCCAGCCTGGGCAAGTATCTCGGTTTCTTACCAGAGGGCCGATGCTGTAGTGGCACTCGCATCTGGTATCGGGTGCTGCAGCAGCAGGATGTTTGCTTCCGACGATGAGTACAGCAGTGCTCGCTCGATCGTTGCTCGAGTGTTTCAGCTGGTGCGCGCCGCTGGAGGTGCGCGTTGATTGCTTGCTTGCGGTTGAGGCGCGTGGTTTTTGGGGGTGAACATATCTCGGTCTACACCTGCCGTGCCATGTTTCTAAAGCGAAAGTTATCCCGCGGGAAGTGTGTTGCTGAGTGGCACAAGCACCGTCGTCCAGCTCATCGAAATATTTTTTTTCGGAGACACAGCGAATGCTTTGGCTTTACTCTGTTTAGAACTGCAATGGAAAGATGCCACAAACAATTCCAAATCACCTGTCCCCAAAACAACGTGGACCCAGCTCTAGCGTTAATAATTCTCACTCGACAAGACCAGCAGCCAGCAGTTGTTGGCAAACCTACCAGGTAGGAATTTGCGGCGGCTTGGCGAACGCAAGTCTTTCGTGGAAGCAGGAGGCCACTTCACGTATCGGCGTCGCAAACAGACGGCTCGCGGGTCGTCCTGACTTCTACCGCTGAGTGTTCATCGCTTGGCTGGATTTCTTTTGTTTTCACACTATATGTGATCTGTTTTAGCACAACATGGTGTTCGCAGCTTCCAAGACAAATCGTTGGGGTCGGGAAACTTTTTATGAAAATTATATTGAAACCTTCGAATGTTAAAACCCAAGGCCAACCAACCCACGAGAAAATTATGTCGGAAAATAAATCAAGGTAAATGGTAGGAAAACGTGTTCCTTAACCTAACTTTTAGTTGGATTATTTCGCGGGCTGAGTTGGCGTCGGCGTTGTGACGCTCGACGGTTTCATTACTATTGATCTAGACATTTATTCCTACCCGACTCCCACCCCAACCAAAGTTGGTATCACCGCAAACACCCGAACGGCTCCCAATCTTGATCTTGTTGTTTTTCCAAGTTTTTTTTTTCTCTTCTTCTTTCCTTCTTTTGCTCCTCAAAAACTGACTGTCTCACTGTCAAACGCGACGCCCTTACCGTCGGCCGGGTTTGTTGGTATCACCGCAAACAGCTTAATGGCTCCGGAGCTTGTTGTTTTTCCAATTTCTTTTTCTTTTTATTTTTTTTCTCCTCAAAAGCTGGCTGTCTCACGCGATGTGCTTGCTACTATAGGTTGGGTTCTGTAGGCACCGGTGTCGGCGTTTCTGCCGCTGAGTTGTCGTTGCATGCACCTCCTTTTTCGTTTTCGCCCACAAAACAAACTTGCTGTCTTAGCCCTTTTTACTATTTTATTGCTGCGCCCCCCCCGCCCTACGCCCATTTCTTCCAAGCAGCTTTCTCTTCAAAAACACGGTTGAAGGTTAACGATGGGGGTCAATAGGTGTCTGTCATGTGGTCCCCGAGGGAGATGCAGGGTAGACGGTGTTGGGGGGCGTTCTCCTCATGGCTTCCGGTGTCTTCAGTCATTTCTCCTTTGGCTCGCTGATTAGACACACAAGGCTTACATCAACATGACTCTAAGGAGCAGCATAGGACAGGCCATTGAAGAGGTGTGTTGTCGCGCATAGACCATCATCGTCACCTACATTATCGCCCACCTATGATGGCCTTGACGTGATCGTGTCATCCACTATCACATAGTTTGACCCGAACCATGACATGGTTTCACGTCTAATCTATAGAGCATCCATCCACGGAGAGCACTCCACAACATCTCGTACACGATGCGCTTCGGCGGTTTCTTATCCACCGCTGCGGGCAGGAAATGGAAGACGAGAAGGGATTTAAGGACAAGCAGCTCAAGAGCTCCGAGACGACCATGCGGCGCCTGCACCTTGACAAGGAGAAACGCCTCCAGGAGATGGAAAAAATCGACACCCTCGACGAAAAGGCGGGTGCATATGAGTGGCGTTGGCAACGATTTTTCTTGTGGTTGTTCGGGTGAGAAGATTTGCCGTCTCGGCGGCAGCTGATCATGCGTGCTTGCCAACCTCGGTACGCGTCGTCGTCGCCAAGTTGGCCAGGTTCAGGGCTCAAACAGCCGCTCGCATTAGTGAATGAATGCCTAATTTTTTTGAAAGGAGTGGTTGTCTTCGTGACAGTTGAGGCAAAGCCCCCCGTTTTCTCAGAAGGCAGTGGCGCGACAGTGGGGGGGGGGCACTAGGAGCGCAGGGGAGGGGGGGGGGTACCCATATCATGCATGGCCGCCAGTCTTGACACTTTCAGATCTGAAATTCGCCTTTCTGGGAACATACTACTCAAAATTTGTATGGGATACATTTTGGTTTTGCAGTTTTTAAGACCTTAGACCCTCGCATCGGTGCAATACCGGGACGGGGCACGTCGGGTTTCCCCCGACCAGACAGGCATTGCTTGCACCAAGCGCGAATCGTCGTGAGGTGTTCGGCGAGTCGCATTGGGACGGAGCGGGAGAGGCGAGGTCAGGAATCCCCTCCCAGGTTTATGTTTGAATGGGGGACAAAAAAGGAGTGCAAGCGAACGTTTCGATGGTCACTATGCACTGCTGCCGATAGGTGACAAAGGCTGTGGCACATGCTAGCCTCAGCACCACCTTTACTGCCCACCAAAATCGGGGTAGCATGCAACTTTCCACCGAGACAAAATAGCGATATTCTCGCACACTCAGGCTGGTAGTAGATACTAATCCGGCATACCTCATTCACTTTTCTGAATCAGACTAAAGCGGATAGCTTAGTTGTGTATTTTCTACATGGACCTCTTGATAAGGGCAGCACAGCAGTAATAATCCCCCCCACACCGGCGAACTGCATTTTTCAGTTTAATCGTGAGCCATCATGCCCCCCTTTTATAACGCAAGCGAACATGTAACGAACGCAATCCCCGAAACCCCCCTGCGCAATCGCCTCCGCGGCACATGGCCGTTCTCCTCCCCACAACCGTGCGCGACCTGTGGCCAGATACCCCTGGAGCTCGTGAACCTCAAAGAAAAGGTGAGATTCATCGTCGTCTAGCCGGGTGTATGGCGATGTTGGCCCCGGGCTCCCTCCTGCTAAGATCAAGGGCAATACACCAGGAGTAAACGCGCGAGGATTTCCCAAAGGGTAGCCGGTAACGTTTCATCCCCGGTATATATTCACTCTCATTTGCGACCTTGCGACACACACAATATATTTTCTTGTTGAAATTGGCGACTCTCGCTCTCTACGAGATCGCCCGACCGCACCAAGTAACTAAGCAAGCAGTACGCCGAGGAACAGTACGGCAACGCATACCGTGGGCTACATAGCAGTAGTAGTGAACTCTCGAGGACATGAACAACAGCTACCTCTATGTTTCAGCATGGTGAGCTTAAACGTCGATCACCGATAACCATGCCCTCAAAAACATTGTTACCCGGTAATCACGCTCGTGCCTCGATTGCTCCTGAAAACAAGTGTCCCCTGTTACCGGTAATTTATGCTCGCACCCGCAATTGCTCCTGGAGACATGCTTTTTTTTCACCGGTAGCTATATGCCAGTGCCTCGATTGCTCCTGGGAACAGAGTTTCTCCTGTTATCATGCCGGTAATTTATGCTTGTAACCCCTATTGCTCCCTTTTAACACAGGTTGTTGTTTTTTTTTTTCAGCAGTAACTATCCTCGAACCTCGATTGCTCCTGAAAACAGGTGTCTGCTGTTGCTTGTAACTTATGCTCGTACCCTTATTGCTCTTTATGAAAACATGCTTCTCTGTTTGCCGGTAATTATGCTCGCGCCTCGATTGCTTCTGAAAACAGCTGTCTTTTGTCGCCGGTAATTGTGCCTGTACCCTAGTTACTCCTGAACAGATGTATTTTTTACCGGTAGTTATGCTCGTGCCTCGATTGCTCCTGCAAGCGAGTGTCTCCTGGTACCGGTTATTATGCTCGAGTACCCCATTTTCTCCTTGGAACACATGTCTTTTTATTTACCGGCAATTTGTGCTCGCGCCTAAATGTCTCCTGAACAGATATCTCAGATGAGTAGAGAGATGAGGCAGTTTGAGGACATCGATGGCCTGCGCGACGAAGCCGCCAGAACGAAGGTAAGCTAACTAACTATCTGGGCAGCGTTCGAGGAACATCTCTTCTTATTGCGATTATCTTCTCTGGGCCAGAAAGGCAAATTTTCAGCTCTGTGGATACAGGCTCGACGATATATTTGTAACGTTGCCATTTTCGTTTTCCCCACTTTATCACACCAAAATGTACCAGAGTATGCAGTACAGAAAACGAGGTTATTGTTTTGTTCATTGTTCAAGTAAGTGTTCCAGCATTTGGCAACGAAAACAATATTGCCGGAACCTGACCGGACAAATCTCAATCAGGTAGGGCTGGGTCCCGGGGATTGCCTCGAGGTAGTTTCAAGTGATACCGAGGCCATGGGGTTGAGCTAGGGGTGTTTCAAGATATACTGGTCTCATACCACTGGAAGCCCAAGGGGGCAACTCATATTCCCCGAATACCATACCGAAACACTATCATTTCTATAGTAACGTGGAGAAAGCTGTTCGTCCCCCATTTGTTTTAGTCTAGAGAAAAATCGGCTCTTGATAATCATCCCATAGCGTGTGTGATCTTGCGCGATGCAAATGTAGTCTCTCACGAGCCCTGCACCCGCAAAGCTCCACTGGAGGTCGATTGGATGCTATATGGAAGGAGACCGTCCTGACGCCAATACGGGGTAAGCAGCCCAAAGAAGTCTCCTACAAGACGTCGAGACAGTCCTTTTGCCTACTCGAAAAGGTTTCGACACCTACCGCGTTTATCGGCATCTTCGGCTCAGGGTGAACCACCTCAAGACCCCGATGAGCTTGGCACTCCTATAGAACAGCTTGAGCACGAAAAAAGCGGCGTTGGCTGGCAAGGAGACGGCGGGCAGATACCCCGGTTACGTTAACCGGAGGTTGTGGAGTCACCACGGATTCGACGGGCAGTGTCCTGATCGCCTATTCCACTGATACCGTGGAGGTCCGCAGGGGGTGCTCGTGGGCACGCAAAGACGAAGGAGAGCCTGCAGACACTCCAGACGAATTAAAAAACAGGTCTCTAGCGGGCGGCAATCCCCTTAATTTTATAATGGAGATCTACGAAGGAGCCAGTGGTTAGCTTTCGAAAACGTATTTGTTCCCGTTAACCCCTCTTGGGACTTTCAGGGGCACAAAATGTCAAAAACGGATCATGTTAGTTGGCATCGATTTGTGGCGCCTGGGGACAGACACACCGGCATATACATGGGTTTGCCATTGTATTCGTAGGCTGTAGGTTCTTACGAGCCTTAACATGTAACCGCCATTGGGGAGCTGCATCTGACCATGCATGCACAAGAATCTACTAATGTTTTCTCCGTTCTCCTGGGTGTGTTCTGAATTCGAGTCCTCCTACCTAGCCGGGTGTTACAGCGATGCCGGCCCCGGAATCCTGCTGAGTTCAGGAGTGTAGGTATTGTTATGTGGGTGGTTCTCTTCAGCACGAAGGCACCAATATTCCTTGTGTGTGGCTCTCTTCATCGCGAAGACACCATGTTTCCTGAAGTCGAGTCCTCTTTCCAAGCCGGGAGTTGCAGCAGTGCTGGCCCCCGGGCTCCTGCTGAGCTCAGGAGTGTAGGTGTTGTGATGTGGTGGCACTTGTCATCGCGAAGGCACCATAATTCCTTGCGGGTGGCTCCCTTCATCGCGAAGACACCATATTTGCGGAAATTATGGTGTGTTCTCAATGAATGGAGCCACCCACAACAAATTATGGTGCCTTCGCGATGAAGAGAACCACCCACATCACAACACCTACACTCCTGAGCTCCGCAGGAGTCCGAGGCCACCATCGCTGTAACATCCGGCTCGGTAGGAGGGCTCGAATTCAGAACATAGCCAGAAGAACAGAGAAAACAGAGGGGATTATTGTGCATGCATAGTCTAGTCGATGAAGCCCCCCAACGGCGGTTACAGTTGCGGTTCGTAAGAACCTCTAGCCTACGCATATAACGGCAAACCCATGCATATGCCGGTGTGTCTTGTCCCCAGACGCCACATAGATCGCACGAAGCTGCCCGGACCACCTTGGGTAGGGTGCGTGTCTTTTAGCGCAATGTAGGGAGCTGTACGACACGACACAAGGCATGGTCATCCTTGCACTGCTGCACGCTCTACCTGGACGCTTGATAAGGCCACACTCGTCGTTTTTTTGGTCGCTCTGCCTGGGTCCCAACCGGGTTGACACTCGTCTCCCGAAGAAACCCGACATAATCGACCGAGCTATCCACGGGCACGGAGGCGTAAGCGACCTTACCTAATTTTTGAGAAAACGACAAGCAAAAACGTGCGCTCCAGTGCTGGCTACAGACTGCGGTGTCGTACGTTATGGTATCCTGGGCCGTTATCCAAAGGCCACTCATTCTCTGTCGGAACCGTAGTCAACGCATCTTTACGGCAGCGACTCTATCTGTGACGACAAATAAGGCGGGAGGCGGAGGCCTTCCCGTCCTCGTTCTCCGTTAACCCCTTCCGCGCTACAAAAAAAAACATCCCAAATTTTATTCCGAGTGCATAGTTCCCAAAAACACGGGGCACGATTCTGGAAGGGTACCAACATTTCCGGGTCCCAGCTTGAAGTGGTCGAACGACACAAAACAACAGAAGTACGGCCTTTCTTTCCAGCCTTCTAGTCCAAGCATGAGCGCGTGTCGGCACGAATAGTATCGGACAACTCGTTCCACCGCCGTGGCTCTGGCACTCTGTACCTGCCATCACCCTATCCAGCAGCCAACGTTACTTCGCGTGTGAACGATGCTGAAAAATCGTGGTTGTAGTATGTCTTTTTTTTTGCTTTTTGAAGTCCAAAAAAGGTGAAGGCGTGCTGGTACCTCGTACAGGCTCAATATCAGTTTTTGGGAGACGTCTATAGCTCCTGAAGGGGTTATGAGCCTCAGAACACGCACATGGTGCACCTGTGCCGTGGCACCGTAGCATGTGCCACAGTACCATGTGCCACAGTACAAAATGAGGTAAGCCCCTTTCCCGCTTCAATCGATGCGTCGCAGGAACACCTCCAGGGCCTGAGAACACAGTACCGCATCCGAGTGGAGGCGATGAGGAGTCAGGTGCAGCAGCTGACGGCGAGGCACGAGGTTTCCAAGAAGGAGCTGGCCACCAGCGAGACGGTGGGCGAAAGGGGGGGGGGGGGGGGTTCAGTGTCGTGCATGGCCGTTGTCTTTAAAAAGTGATGACGAAAATAGACGATTCTGGCATCGACCACTGCTGGTTAGCGATGATCAAAGTGGTGTCCGAACTACGACGCCAACAATGCAAAGACTCGCACGAGACGGGTGCTGCATGGTCTCCATTCGTACTGCTGCGCGCTCACGCTACTCGGGGACGCTTGAGAGTGTCGCAATCTTCGTTTTTGTTGGTCGCTATGCTATAATCAAGATATAATGATGTCCCAAAAGGGTTAAGGGCTATACATCCTCGCATCCATACAAAGCCGGAACGGAGCACGTCCAAGTTGCGCGGGGGGGTCGGGGGGGGGGGGGTACTCATTTCATGAATTATTTGTATTACCATAGACCCTTGCATCGGTACAATGCCGGGAACACGACCAGGAAGACATCTCCTACACCAGGCGCGAAGCCCGTGAGATGTTCGTCGAGTCGCATGAAGTGTGAGCTTCATAGTGGTACTATAAGAACCACTTGTGAGGCGGACTTCGGCAAGTTGTGCGTACCTTCTTGTACGTGGATGACCGCTTCAAACGAATTGGTTTGTTTCCTGGTGTGGCCACTTCGTGAGACAGCGCTGGGTATACTACGTAACTGCCGCGTCGAGGGAGAGGGGAGGAGGCCTACGACGTGGTTTTCCCATTATGATGGTTACACTCCACTCGTCACCATCACTCGACGAGTCACAAAATATCACTACAATGAGGCTTACCTGGTGTTTCGCAGAAATAAACGATTGGTGTGTTGTTGACCATACCGAACGTTGTAAACCTGCTCGCAATGATAGTTTGTAAGCCAGCTGACGTCACATTTGTAGTTGTGTGTACGCAGGGCAGAAGGAGGGGTGGCTAGGGTTGATTCCTCATTTAGACCGTGCGCGACAATTTGTCGGGGACGAACCACAGCAGGAAAATACAGGACGGATGTTCGATTTTTGATAGCGCCGCTTTCGCTTTGCCCTCCTTGCACCTCTCCCCGGGGAGCGGGTAAACAAAACTCACAAGGATCGCCTCATCAACGGGATCTCTAGGGCTATGCTGGTTTTTCTAAGAGTTTCGATCTTTGGTTCTCCTTCTCGACTTAAAAAAAAACACTACCCATATATTTTCTGTAGAGACCGTAGGTTGCCAACCTGTGGAATTGCGGCCAAATAATGAGGCCGAAATATTGAAGCCAAACTACTTAGTATTTGATAGGATGCTGGAATGGTTTTCCTTACCTCGGAGCGTTTTGCCAACCCCATGCAATGCCGCTCCCAAACAAATCAATCAGGATATATATATGTATAAAGCGCTCATGAAACTATTTTTGCAGTTCGCGTTCACCAACCCCCCTACCTCCCCGTGCCCCCTCCGCAATACATGCATCCCAATAACTCAGGGGAAAACTCTTGAAGCCTTGGAAAGAAAGATGCGTACATACGAGACGAACATTTTTTTCTTGAAGGAGTTCATAGAGACGAAGGGGCGTGAGATAGACTTCGAGAGTCTGCGGGGGGAGTGCATGAGCATGGTGAAGGATCTGAACCAGGCGCTCAAGACGAGAGGGGAAACGGAGGGCTTCGGCGTGGCGTACTAAGCAGGCCGTCAATGGTTACCGATCGTTAGATTCGCCAATTGCCCCTGCAGAACTACGCCCAGAATGTTTGTTACCACAAACTACTTGGAATTAATAGTGTAGTATCATTTCTGCAGTACTTGTAGTTGAAGGGCAAACCGTTGAATTCGCAGATGATCCTGGAGTGGTTAAACAAGTTTCCGTTGAATCCGCAGATGGCTGAGGATTGTTGCGAGCCGTTGGAATCGACGATGGTCGCGAGCCATTGTCGATGGTTGTGGACCACCGTTAGATTCGTCGATGGTTTTGGGCCGTTGAAGCCATCAATGATTGTACCTTTCTACAGTCAAACTGTACTGTGCCTTTCATCAGCTGTAGCGTAATATACCTTTTCTATATTTTCCTACAGCAGTGTAAGATTTTCTAAAACTGTAGTGTACTGTACATTTCAACAGCTGTAGCGTAGTGTACCTTTCTCTAGCTGCAGTGTAGTGTACCTTTATACAGCTGTGGTGTATTGTACCTCTCAACGGATTAACCTGGTAAGTGGATTGTTGCAGGTCGACGGGAGCCGCAGGCGCTCAGACGATACATTACCGCGGATTCCAATGGCCATGAACAGAAGGGGGGCAAACACGAGATCTCAAATGAAACCGGTTGGGTTAATACGCACGTTGCGCGCGGCGATAGCTGCCAAGATGCTGGCTCGAGGTCCTCGGCGCAGTTACCTATTTCCACGGAATGATTTACTTTTTAACCGCCAACGCTAGGATGTTATTTTTTTCGCTGTGGAGGAACCCTCGTCCTCAAACACCAGAGGCAGAAATCGACTCATCCCAAGGCCCGCCCATCGCCAGCAGAAACAAGCATCCCACTTGCATTCATTTGGGAGAAAAGGTCAGCCATGCGGCCGTAGGCTACCAACCGATGTTTTTGCCTGAAACGTTTACGTGGCACCCCATTTAGTTTGGTCTCGTGCTCTTAACTTATTTCGGCCAGGAAGGGTCGCTGCCGCGTGTTTCTTGGGTCAAACTTTGACCTCCCGATCTTTTTTATATCTCATTCTGCCTTATCGGGACGCTCCGTCCAAACACCGCGATCAGGACACACCACAAAAAAATCCCAACCTCCAGGGAAAAGCATCCATAACGCGTTCGACCGTATCGATGCCACACCCCTTTACAACAACGACAGCCTGGGTCACGTTGATTCCATATCGGCGATTATTCGAGGGAAAAACACAATGCACATCGCTGCCTGCCTGCCCTTCACCCGCCCTCCTCCCCCCTGGTCGGAGAAAACCCGACGTGCTCCGTGCCGGCTTTGTAGGAATGCGAGGGCCTATGATCAAAGGAACATGGCCATGCCTGATAATACGTACACCCGCCTCCCCGCGCCTCGCCCCCTCACGCCGAGCGCAATCCCCTAAGCAGCGTTGTCCAAACACCGTTTAGTGCGCCTCTTCGCCAAAGCGATATGGCCAACAAGGGCAAGAGCACCCGTCGCCGACCTCAGCTCGAATCAATCACACAGTGCCCTGCTCACCCAAACAGCAAAATTGGGGCATCAAGGATGACTCGTGGTTTCTACTCCTACGGGATCGGGCCTTTGAATCGACGTTGGTGGTGATGTTGCGCCGATATCGATTGCTCCCGCTAAACGCTCTCCGTCTGAGGCTAGCAACGCGCATCAAGCATGGAGGTACGCATGAATAGGACATGGATGGCGGTGGTGTTAGTGATGGTACTGGCGGCGGTGTCGGTGGCGTTGGTGGTGTTGATGGCGGTGTTGGTGGTGATGATATTATTCGTGGCGATGGCAGGGGGGAGGGGGGGAGGGGAAGGGGGCGTTACTGACTGGACATTGAACGCGTAAAACGTTCTTCGCGGGATGGAATTTCAGTCGCTCACGCATCAATCCATCCGTGCGATAAAATGTCACTAACGTGAGAGCTCCGAAGAGCCCGATGGTGAACACGCGCGGCACGTGGCACCATTGTCCAACGCACAAACAGTGTTCAACAGCAGAGTACATCGGAGTCCGTTTCTTGAAAAAACGCCTCAGCAGCGAGACAGGCATACACTTTCTCGCATCTACGGCGGCCAGTCAATGATGGAAACGCTTGATCGAAACGGCGGCCTGCCCGCACGTGTACGACACGCATTTTTTGTCCTTGCAGCCGCCCCCCTCCCCGCGGGTGTTTTCCCCCTGAAAAACATAGACCCACCTCGCCCGGGCAGCGCCCCCCTCCCGATCGTTTCCAGTCCCTTTCGTTCGAGCCCGGGTTGCGGCCGCGTCTCGGTGTCGTGAGCCACGCGGCGCTCCGGCTCCTTGTCACTTTGCCCTCGGCGTGAGGTGCGCACTCTCTGCAGCGCTTCGCTAAGCTCTAGCGCTTCCATCGTCTTAGCCGCGTCGGTGGTCGTGCCATCAAAAATCTGAAGAATTCGACAGGGTTAGGTGACGCGTTCGAACCAAAATGGTTTATGTGAGGCGGGGGTTGAGACGAGTAGCGCGCCCAAGCAGACAAAACGAGGCAAAACGGTTCTGGAATCTCGCCCGGGAAAAAAAGAGCAACAAAAGAGGCGAACGGCAGGGGGGGGAAGCAGGGCTTTTCGGCAAAAGGTCGGCGCATCGCCATCTTGTACCCCCGCACAATCTCGGAGGTGTCTTTGGTCAAAAGCCTAGCTACAATATCACGTGAGTTCGAGGCCACGGCCAAAGACGCTCCTTTTTTCTTCAAAAAACCCCGGCGCATCGTTAGTTTAACAACCCTCGGCCCATTGTCAATACGTTATTACGCCACCAATGCTGCCCGCGAACTAAAATCCATGTTGGAACTCACCGCGCCAAACGTTGAAGAGGTAGAATCCATCTGCTCTCTTCCTCGCCCCGCCCCTAGCGCATTCCCTCGCCTTGCGAATAGCCCCGCTTCCGCCGCCGCCGTCATGGCGTTCGCTCGAGTCTCCAGCACGTGTCTAGCTCGTAGGCCTCTCTTGTGCGCTTCGATCGCCTGCGCTTTGTATGCTCGGCTCCTCTTCCGCTCCTTGCGGATGGACCGACCGGCACGCCGTCGAAAAGCTTCAAGCTCAAACTGGACGCTGGCCACGTGCGAGTCTCGCTCCACGCCAGCCGCCCGCCTGATCTCTTTTAAAGCGCGGAGATGGTTACGGCGTGCCTTTATAAAAAAGGCAAGTAGAGATTGATTTTTGGGGCGTGTGCGGGGGATGGGAGGCGGGAGAGAGAAGGGGGGTGGGAGATGAACAACATGGCATGCTCTTATAGAAAAGGACAAAGGGTGGTGGTTTAGGAGCGCGAGAGAGCGAGGGGGAGCGGGGCGAGGTGATCATAAACTGGTTCGAGCTTTGCGGGGTTTCGCATCGTGATGTGAGGTAAGGTACGATTCTCTTCGATTTTGGGGATTGCGGAAGACAACTCTCGCGCGGAGCGGTAACATGCAACAAAGGTCCGAGTCGAGGAAGCGCCTGGTACATCATGCTTCTGCACACCTCAACAGCTCTTCGAGGGGGCTTCACGCCGCAGTCTCTACATGTCAACGCCCGCTGTGCATCCGCTTCTAAACAATGAAAAAAAAAACAGTTTTTTTTCGGGCGATGACTCACGTCACTCCCAGGACGACCGGAGCGGAGCACCTGACACGAAAAGTAACGCCTCAGTACAAGACACAACGACAAGTGAGGCTACACGTTCAGCCCCGCAGCTGCTCAGCACCAGGTCCTCCTACCTGATCAGCCTCGGCAACAAGACCGGCCATTTCTCCCTCCACCATCTGTAGCCTCGCTCGAAGACCTTCGTTCTCCCCCTCGGCCTCGGCCAGTCCATCCCGCTCCTGCTGCACCCGTTGCCCGGCCGTGGCCACCGCTAGCCTCGCCTCGTCACGATCGCGGGCCACCTCCTCTGCTGCTTCCGCTGCCCGGTCCGTGGCCGACTGCAGCATCGCCACCCTCTCACGCAACGCCTCCTTTTCGCGCAGGGTCCGGGATGCTTCGGATTTCGCGAGGTCGGCATCTCTCCTACGGTTTTGGTGGAAGGTGTCGGGGGAGGCACGAGGGTTTGTATGCTGATTTTTTTCGTTTTGTCTCGGGATAGAGTGCACCGTATGCTTGATTTTCGCGAGGTTGGATCTATTCTACCGTTGCTGGAAGGTATCGGGGGGAGGACGAGGGGTTATATGTTGATTGCTTATTTTTGGGAATCGGATGGGGTGCCTGCAGGACACCTAGACACGCAGGGAAATTTGCACGGCTTTTCGTGGGTCAGGTCAAACCTAGCGGGTCGGGTCAGGTCGGGTCAGCTGACCCGATCCGACCCGCGAGAATTTCGAGACGTCCTGACCCGACCCGACCCGACCCGACCCGCGAGAGTTTCGAGATGTCTTGACCCGACCCGACCCGCGAGATTTTAGAACCTCCTGACCCGACCGGACCCGACCCGACCCCATCCGCGAGATATTGAAAGCCTGTTGACCCGATCCGATCCGATCCGCCACACTCCCAGTGACCCGTGAGGTGCGGGTTTCATGCGGGTCGGACCGACCGGACCCGTGAAATATCTCACGGGTCAAAATCGAAAAGTCACGGGTCAAATATGTCTGGATATGTACTTTGGTCGGTTGGTTGGTCCTTGGTCCCTCGTACTTTTCCCAGGATGTCGTGCTCTCTGTTTTTTTACCGGTATTGTTTGCAACACTATTTTATGAAGTGTGTGCGCGCAAAAAATAAGAAAGAGATTGCAACCCACGCATGGGTAATTAGCCACGCCCGTACGCTAGACCACCGGGTCAACCCGACGAGCGAGCTAGTTATCTATGCAGTCTCCGGGCCCGGCAAGCAGCCTAGCTGAGCCGCCTCCGGCAGCAAGTCGACAACTGGGGCGGTGGATCTGTGAGCAGGGACTGCGATCCGCGAGGATGCGTTGTCTGCTGCTGGTGCTTGCTGCTGCTTCGACGACGACTGCTCTTGAGTTTTTACGTTTGGTCACATTTCGTACTGGTATGATAATTTTCGAGCTAGCTACTGTATCTATCTATGCAGTCTCTGGGGCCGGCCAGTAGCCCAGATGAGCCACGTCCGGCAGCAAGCCCACAACTGGGGCGGTGGATCTGTCAGCAGGGGCTGCGATCCGCGAGGATCCGGGGTCTGCTGCTGGTGGTGCTGCTTCGACGACAACTGCCCTTGCCCTTTTACGTTTGGTCACATTTTGTACTGGTATGATGCAATTGTTACCGGGTATCCAATGTGTACGTACATTTCGTACATGGGTTCTTACTGCAATTTTTGCTCTTTAGTGTTGCACCCTGCAACGCAGCAAGAGTTTGTGGCCTGGCTTGTTTTAGTGGATTTGGATGGATGACAATATACCTGAGTAGTACTTACGGCTTCATCCGACACAGGGATTCGCGCAGTAATACTTTATGCCTGGTACGAGAAGTTGCTGTCTCGTTAGTGTTTCTGGACGCTATGATAGCATACAATAGGGGTATCCGGACGAAAGAGGCTTTCGTGCAGGAAGCGGCAAGATTTGTATCGTTTTCGGACCCGCGCGTCGGATCCGCGGGTCCGATCTACGAGGAGGCGACACGATAAATAAGGGCACTCCGGCAGGCAGCTGTAAGTTTTAAAAAGGTGGATCCGCGGGTCAGATCCACGGGTTCGACTCGCGGGTCAGCCGAAAACAACTCGCGGGTCATGATGGCTTGACCCGCGAGCGACCCGTATCTCGCGGGGCATGACCCGACCCGACCCACGAGATTTTGAAATCCTCTTGACCCGACCCCACCCGACCCGCGAGATTTTGAAACCTTTTGACCCGGCCCGACCCGACCCGCGAGATTTTGAAGACCCCCTGACCCGACCTTACCCGACCCGCAAGATTTTTGAAACCTCTTGGCCCGGCCCGACCCAACCCGTGAATTTTTAAAACGTTATTACCCGACCCGACCCGACCCGACCCGCGAGATTTTGAAATCCCCTTGACCCGACCCGCGGGTCGGATCATGACCCGTGAAAAGCTCTGGAAATTTATACATGTCTAGCACGGTTTACTTGAAAATCGGAAAAGAGGCAATTAAGCACTGCGCCCCCGCCAAAAAAAAAGAGCGAACCAAACTACACAACCATCTCATTCGTGCATTCCGCAGCGAGGGTGTCGGGGAGGTTAAGAGCTCGCCACCCGAGATACGGGGCGCATCGTGCTACACAGTGCCGCTGCTCGGTACACTACAGAACGTACCGCAACCTCTGGATTTCCTGTTGCGCGCCCGACGCTGCCCTCTCCCCTTCCAGCCTTAATCTCTCCACCTCGGCCTCCAGGCACGACGACAGCTCCCGAAGGACATCCACCTCTTTACCCGTTTCGCGTCGAACTCGCTCATCCAGCTGCTGGGCGGCCCGGACACGGTTAGCGGCGTGCTCCGACATCTCTCGAGAGCGCCGCTCAGCCAATGTCTTTTAGAGTACGACAGCAGTGATGGTTTAGACGGGGCGGGATAACAGAGGGTGGGGAACAGGATCGGGGGCGATAAATAGGAGGGGGGGGAAACATCATTCGTATCTGCAACGGACCCCGATCAATGAAGCACGGCCTTGCTGCTCTGCTAGAAATCCTTGTCGGATTGTTATTGCCGTAAAATTTACACAACGCACCCTTTCGGCATCGGCATTGTATGCTACAGTTTAGGTAAAAGCATGCACGCCCATGTATCAGTAGCACACCCGTAAGGATGTCTCAAAGGATGTCTCCCGACGCCACAACACAATCACCATCATATTTCCCATCCCCTGCCACCACCCACGATTCGTTTGGCGAGCGCCTCATTAGCCGCCTTAAGCTCCGCTTTCTCCCTTCCCCACTCCGCGGCTAGCCGCTCCGCCGCGTGCCTAGCTTCAGACCGGGCCTCCAGTGCCACCCTGTCCTTCCCCGCGCACGCCTCCTTATATTGTGAAACCTCTTCTAACGCATCTTGCAGTTTATCTCGCGCGTCTTCAGCTTGTCGGCGGCGACGTTCGGTAGCTTCTTCAGCCTCGGTGCATCGGCGCTGCAAGGATTTCTTCTCGGCGTCGAGCGTAGAAATCTGTCGGGGAGACATACGGCGGAGTTGGTAAGCAAATGTATGCGCACATCGGACAAATCATGGCACAAATAATCTCTTGATAGATCCCGTGTCCGCCTATATGATATGTTGTGCAGGGTCTGTGCAGCACAGATCCAACCCAGGGAATAAGTGCTAGATCATGCAGATCACACGGCTCCCATCCGGCAATATGACCAATAAACTGTGCAGATAATATAAATCAAGGATATATTTGCCCTGAATAACATATATCGTGAATGGGAATCTGATCTGTCCGACGTGTAAAAATACTGCTATGTCAGGATATGGAAGAGTAGGCCTGTGACACGCGGTCGCCTAGACACAACACACTAGAAATACTGGGGGAGATCCTAAAGGCGTGACTGACGGCACCCAAAGCTGTCATCCCCCGACATGTTTGTTGGTGAGGGCGATTTGCAATGAGGACATAAAACGTTGACGGCTGGGGGGAGGTGGCGGTTGCGGTGTGCTGTTGAGGAAGGCGTGAAAGTAAAAAAGAGAAGTCAAGAAGGCAGGTAGAGGTAAAGGTAGAAGTAGAGGTAAAGGAGTAGAGAGACCTAGCACGAATAAAATCGCTCGTGGCGGAGACCCATGATATCGGTACATCGGCGGAAGCGGTAATTTGTTCGACGACGCCGTCGGTACAGATTCCCCACCTGCACGTGAGCAGCGGCGGCCTGGGTTTGGTGTGCAAGAACAAGCTTGTGCCGCTCTAACTCCGCCGCCTCTTTCTTGCTCCGCACGGCGGCCATCTCGTCGTGTAGCTGCGACTTCGCTGCCTCGGCTTCGTCCAGCTGCCGTCGCAGGAGGCGTCCCTGACGGCAAGGCACACGAACGCAACGTCTCGGTGCTAAACGCGGCAAAAGGAGGCCAGATACTTTTTGCTCGGAGCATGCTGTTTCAACCATACGTCGTCGGCGTCGATCTCAGCCTAAGAGCTATCCCCTTAAGAACTATATCCACGTTTTAGGGAAGAAATAATTGGAATTATTGTGGGATCATTTTTTCGGCAGCAAAAGAAGATATGTTCTCGACCGGCGTGCGACGAGAACAAAGGCAGGCGAGCAGTGTTTTCGACCGGGGACGCGCGTGTTTGACGCTTGCAGCGGCGAGTCAGAACGATGTCAAGATGTATTCGGCCGTCATGGGCGGCACGGTTACGCTTGGTGGTCTTACCTCTTCGTCTCTAGAGGCGTCGGCGAAGGAGCCCTCCAGGTCTTGCACCCTCATCTTCAGAGCGTGCGACTCGACCTTGTGTTGCTGGTGCTGGGCCTCCATTTCCCTTCCCTGGTCTATCGTGTACTGCTCGTACTCAGCCTGCGCGTGCAACGCGAAAGCGGTGCTTTTATCCCTTCTGAAACTTCCTTGGGAAACATAATGACGAGAACGGAATTGACCACACGAAGCAGCCTGAGTTGTCGGCGTAGGGGGTGAGTCCAAAGCGCAACGAGAGGAGAATCACAGTACGGCGCGCGTCGAAGATGCTTGTACTGCGACACGTTCTTGCTATGAATGGGCGACGATGAGACCGGGCTTCTTGCGGTTTACATCGCTAAACTTGGGTCCCCAAGGGTAATATAGAGACAATGCATGAGAGGTCCGACGAACGCTACAGCAGTTGAAAGAAGAACCACAATAAGAGGAAGCACGCAGCGCACGGCGACGGCGTCAAGGTAGTGGCGGCGCGTCCGTCATACGTCGCTGGAAAGCTTGCTCCTAATCTCGCATTCGCATTTCGCATACGCGTGTCAAGGGGTGGCCGCCACAATGGACAAAAAAACACTCTCTCACCCACAGGGGGTGGATATCACGGCAATCATGAAACCAATAAAGACAAAATCGTTTGCACACAACAGCATTAAAGTGCCACACCAGCGGCATGGGAATAAGTCCACCTGTTCATTACCCTCCAATTGCTCAGCCCAATCAGCAAACACCACTTTTTTGTTCGCACGTATGCAAAAGCCGATAAGGGGCTCTTTGGGTACCGCGATGCGGGCAATATCTACCGCCAAAACAGGACAGCTTTGTGATCACCTTGCACCTCTCGTGCTCGCGGCGTGCCTTGCAGAACATCTGGCGGTGTTTTTCCACCTCAGCCTCCAGCAACGCGACTCGCCGCTGCTGCGGCACCTCCAGCTCCTCTTGAACCTTGGCCCGCAGCATGTCCAGGTCTTGGGGCACGAGCTTAGCCTGCAGAGATTCTAGCTCTTTCGTCCTAGCCTCCAGCTGCACCTTCCACTTGTGCACGAGGGTTTCGGTGCGTTGGTCGGCACTCACGCGACTCTCCACCGCCTCCAAGAGCTGCTTGCGGGTGGTGTTGTGTTTCTCGCGCAGCTGGACCAGCTCCGTGCGCACGGCTTCATAGTTGGACTTGAGCTTGTCATTTTGGCTGCCTAGGGACTGAAATCAACGCGCGTCGACGCGTGGAGGGCCTCGCTGGTTATGGGAACGAAAATTGTTGGCGTTTGGGGTCGCTGCGCACATCGGAAGTGGGTTTAACCCACCTTACAACCGTTGGAACCCACGTCTCAGGGAATACTACTTTGAATTAAGGTTGGCTCATGTTTTCGGTTTGTTCATGGTTTCAGTATAAAAAAGGCAAGGGTTACGCAAGACAACTTACCAATGAGAAGCAGGTTAAGCCCGTTCAGAGCCCGAATCGGGGGCATCGCTGTTAATACTGCAGTACGACCGATACTTGGAGTTCTTGCAGCAGAATGAGGTGCAAGTAGATGTTGGCCAACACAATCAATCTTCTCCGCGCTTTTCTTCTTGGGATGCAAGAGCAGGTGTGATCGAAGCGACTTCGTTACTCGTAGGCTGCATGTTTTTGTTTTCTCCTCGGGGCGTTCGTGCGCAACGAAACGTACAGTCGCGCCGAGGGGCCATCTAAACTTGGGGGTGAATTATTGATTTGTATGAACAGCGATCTCGTGTCACGGCTTTGCTGCAATATGCGGTTGGCTGCACAGCTAAGTGCGATAAGCTTGAGACGAGCATCGGACATCTACAATAATCACGAGCGAGCCGGGGCCTGGTTGCAGTTTGCATCTTCCAGCGAACATTCAACGGTTATGCATAGCTATATACCTGGTACCAGGTATGTGTAAGGATCGCCTTTTACGAACTGGTTTGTCTAGACTACATACGTAGCATGTCGTGATTTGCGCTCTGCTCTGTTGAAGTTGTGAAAGGGCGGTGTTGCGCCGAAGAAGGGCAACTCACGAGACACACCGAACTGCTGTAGGCCCTACAATGAACGACGTACTGGTATGTGTCGCTTACCCTTTCAAAATTGGCAATCATGTCGGTTGTGCCAACGAATGCCTACTACGTTGCACGCTTAATTCCGATTGCTCAACGCCCGTTTCCTCTCGTACGCGTACTTAGTTGTGTATTAGTTGGAGGGAGGTTTGGGGCATGGGACATGTACAACGTTACGAAAACTGCATGCTAAGGACCAACATTTACCCCTCCACACTTCGCACTTCACACCAAAGTTTGCGCCGCGCTCCACACTCCACACTCCACACTACGGGTTGCATCGACACAGATCGGTTTCAATCTTCCACAGGCCCCCCAACCATGACCGCAGCACCGTAGTGCCGCATCTATAGCATCATACGTAGCTCTCCCAAAACATGTTGCTTACTGCTTATGTCCGTGCTGCGAGAATGCCCCTTGGCCCTGTTTGGGCATACTCGTACACATCATTACAGCGACCGGTTTGTTCATGCCGTTTTCCAACCATTATATTCTTGAAAACCTCCCCACGGCTATGCTACTCGTCGTACCAGATGCCTCGGCTATCCTACTCGTGAGCCATACCTGACAAACCCCGACAGTCCGCTGTAAGTCGCCCTGAAGATTGCCGACCGTCGCAAGGAGCTTCTCGTACTGCCCTCCGAGACTGCTTGGCCGATCGCGTGCCGCATCCGGCGGCGGGGATGCCACGTCCATCCTTGCAATTTGTGTATTATTATAGACGTAAATATAGTGACTGTTAAAATACTAATAGTAAAATTGAAGGGTATTTAATTTTCCGCCTAGAGCGGTGCCTATGATACGCGTATAACCGATCTATGCGGGCGATCTTCAGAAAACTTCGAGCGCTTATGTGAAGATCGGGCGCCAAGGATTCCTTGGGCGAAGGAAAAGCTTGCAGGGCAGATAGAGCCGCAAACTACGAGTGTGCAGGGCCCTGGTCAGAGGCTGTGAGGTGCACCAACCACTCAGCTGCACGCATCTGGGGCAACAGATACACAGCGTCCAGCGTGCGCGTCACAAACGAACTTTTTTAGCGGTGTGTCGACGTTCACAACCCCGAAATTATAGGCCATAAAGCAATATGGAACACCCGAAGTCGCCTCAAACCTCAAACATCAAAATTGAAATCTCGGCGGTGAGAGGTGTGCATGCTCCCAGCAGCAGCACTGGGGGCACGAAAGCCTAGAGAAGATGCCATCGTTCAAGGAGGGTAGTGTGGTGAGTGCTGGGTCTGCTCCGTTTCGGTTGGTCGATAATTTCTCTCAGCGATTCCACCACAGGCGCATACTGGTAGATGGTAGATCGTACTCGTACACTTGTTCCACTTCCATGTTATATGATTTTCATACCAGTACGAGTAGCTCATGTTAGCAGCTTTGGCGATGCGGCAGTACAGCTGTCATCAAACTGCTGGCACTACGCATCAGAGTTGCACCCCATTCGTCTCCTGCCGGTTGTACCCAGACCTGCCACTATCCGTTCGGGTACGATTAATACCTAATAGCCTTTGTTTATAAAAGAAAAGAACCCCTCCCATTAATTTTTTTTACCCGCATACGAGCATAGTACAAGTACCAGCAAGCAGCTTCAAAATGTGAGTAATACTGACTCGAAATTCGTCGAACTCACACCTGACGTCCTAAAAATATATACCAGGTATAGTATCAAAATTAAAATGCACTCCAGCTGTGAGATCGGATATTTTGTCGAAACTCATCTTTGCAAGCTGTGTGTGATACTCCGGTCGCGCGTATTACGGTATTACGGGTTGTGTGTCCTCATCAAGGATATAGGTCGGCGACTCCCCTTGCAACTACAGTGTAGCTATCAGGGTCAACAGGGTGATGTTAAGCAGTCTGTGCGCGAAAACTATAAAACCCGTTTCTGAGGGGGACAAAATCTGACAGCTGTGGAAGGAAATGCATCAGTTTATCAAGTGAATACTGTAAGTAAAACAACCGGTGAGGGGAGGGCGGAGTTTTTAAGGACGTGGGGGCCTGATTTTGATCAAAAGGGGGGCGGGAGGGGGGGAGGGGGGCGAGGGGACGGGTGGGGCAGTGTTAAATTAAAGGTGGGGGACACAGAGTGCCCCCTGCAGGTCTGCCAATTGAGCAGGTCCTCGGAGAGTACTCACTTTCGTTCCTTCGTAGAGATATAGCTTTATTCGTTTCCACCAGAGCCCGGGATAGCTTCTGAGATCGGAGGCGCGTGCCTCCGATCTAATTCCTAACTTCCCCGAATATAAACCGCCAACCTTATCATACGAAACCCATCCAAATGATCTCAAATTCGGATACCTACAGGCCTTTCGAGGCCGTATCTTAACACTAGCCCACCCTGATGAGTCGCATATGCAGAAATATGGGAGATTCGGGGAAACTCCGGTTCTACGAACTAGACCATGAGTCGAAGATGCGGCTCCTCAAACCCCACTCCCACACCTCTAACCGTCTGGCTATGGAGCCAGGAACACGCGAAGAAAAGCAGTAGAAAGAAAAGCAGACCCTACAGCAAGGCAATAGTCACCCATCAAAAACCTGCCGCATGCCGCCGGTGTGGCGGGGGGGGCAGAAAAGGCTCTAGAACCTGCCGCATGCCGCCGGTGTGGCGGGGGGGGGAGGAAAGGCTCTACGGTAAACCAACCACAGAAAAGGTACTATGGCGAGGCGAGCCCTCGTCGATATGGAGGGGAACACAGGCGCTAACACAAGGGAGAAGTCATGCGAAAAACCTCCCGCGGGCCATCGGCAAGGCGGGGGGTTAGACGAGGAAACGACGAATACCCGGGATGGAAGGTGTCAACACCTACAGCCCCGCTAGGGGAGGAAGTATTTAGACGGAAAAAAAAACAAAGCAGAACAAATACAAGGCCTTTCGAGGCCGTATCTTAACAGCAGGTCAATTTGTGCGTGGAAACTATAAACCCTTCTTGTGGGGGAGGGGGGGGGGGATGTGCCGGGGGGGGGGCGGGGGGCGGGGGGAAGGGCTTTAGGTCGCATAGATGTCGGGGTTTGCAATACGCGTGGTGCTAGGTCTAGGCGATGGTGCGGGTGGTGGGGAAGGAGGGGCGTTGGGGGCGGGGGTGGGTGGGAATTGCGGCAGCGGCATGGACGGCTCTAAAACGATAACGAGGCGATATCCAGGGCGTAGAAGTCTTTATTACTCTGGCGGATTTCGATATTAGGTGGGTAAGCAAGAGAAAGCGAGAAAAAAAGAAAAGAAAAGAAAAGAAAAAAAGGGCGGGGGGGGGGGGGGGGGGGGGGGGCGGGGGGGCGGGAGGTTTTTCAAGAGGTTTAGGTCACATATAATACCTATATCCTTAATGAGGACACACAACCCGTAATACGCGCGATCGGAGTATCACACACAGCTTGCAAATATGAGTTTCGACAAAATCTTCGATCTCACAGCTGGAGTGTATTTTCATTTTTCATGATAATATTAAAATACACTCCAGCTATGAGATCAAGGATTTGGTCGACACTGATCTTCGCAACATTTTGTGTGATCCTCCGATCGCGCGCATTAATCGTATATGTCGTAGGGGCTTGCTATACGCGCGGTGCTGGGTCTAGGCGATCGTGCGGGGTGTGGGGAAGGAGGGGGCGTTGGAGGGGGGGAGGGGGGATGAATGAAAGCTACGTCATGGATGGCTAGAAATATATTGACGTGATATGATATCAATTGCTTAGAAGTGTTTATTACTCTGGCCGATTTCGATTGTAAGTGGGGCGTTTGAAGGAACTGGGCGAGGAACAAAAGGGGGTGGGGGCGGCGGAGGGTGGAGATGAGTTGGAGCTACGGCATGGATGGCTAGATGGATAATGAGATGATATCAGCTGGCTGGTAGTGTTTACTACTCTGGTAGCTTTTGATTTCAGGTGGGGCGTTTGAACAAGAGGGATCGGGGGGGGGGGGGGATGGGGGCGAGCATTTCTCAATATGTGCGCGGAAACTATAAACCCTTAAAGGGGACGAATGTGACGGTTGCAGCAAGAAGACACCCCTTTATACCACCCGCCTGGTAATTGTAGAAGGTTTGATGTTACATGTAGTATGCAACCCAGTTCTTAGGTGTAGTAAACAACGTGTTAAAATATTCTATATAGTCTATATATTATAAAAAATGAAAATACACTCCAGCTGTGAGATCGAAGATTTCGTCGAAACTCATCTTTGCAAGCTGTGTGTGATACTCCGATCGCGCGTGTTACGAGTTGTGTGTCCTCCTTAAGGATATAGGTCGGCGACTCCCCTTACAACTACAGTGTAGCTATCAGGGTCAACAGGGTGATGTTAATCAGTCTGTGCGAGGAAACTATAAAACCCTATATATATATATATATATATATATTTATTTTTGTAAATATTAGAGTGACAGCGTATCAATTTGGAACCGCGGGTTCGTATCCCACAGACCTTTTGTTTCTTTTGAGGGGGGAGTAGCTGACTTTAATTCTCGAATGCTGTATTAAGAGTAACATATATAGCTAATAATATTCTGTATTCGTACTCTTCCCGATGTTAAAGCCGGGGGGAGGAAAAACAAATAAACCGCCTACCATACATATGATAGAGCAGTATAGTGGAAACCACAGTAATAAATTTATAAAATAGATGTGATGTTTGATCTAGCTCAAAATTCCCCACCTAAAGTATAAATGCCAACACTTACCATTATAGTGGACAAAAAATAGGACCCCTCCCAGTAAGAACTCACTCATATAGTATATTACAAGCACCAACAACGCAGCTTGCAAAGATGAGTATTGACCTGAAATTCGTCGAACTCACGGCTGACGTCCTTGAACTATTTTTATAAAATACCTAATACCCGCCGGGTAATTGGAGCCGGGTACCCGACATGAACCGGTACCCGGTACCCGGGTAGTTGGATAGTTATATGTCGATTCGATGCGTCGCTCATCATGCCTCCCAGAATTATTCAAAACAATAAATACACGAGAAAACCTATCAGGATACCCAACACGGACACTAAAATATAAAACATGTCATGTGTTGAAAACGGGGGGAGGGTTATACTCGGGTACCCGTTCATAACGGGTACCCGGTTATTTACGTGTGTCCCCATTTCGGTGTCCCTTACCGTGTAATCACCCGCAAAACTATACAAGAGGAATGATCGCATCACGTACTGTGAATATGGTAAGGCACCCACAAGGCAGCTACATCGTAATACCCATTGCTGTCTCTGGAGTGGCCACACTAAAAAGCGAAGTAACTCATTGGCGCTGTCATCCATAGCAAGAAAGTAGGCACAAGGTGCCGAAGTCCGTCTTGCGAGCGGGTCTTGGAAGGGTGCAGTTCATCCTTCATGCGACCCGTCGAACACCTCACGGCGCTTCGCGCTTGGTGCAAGCAATTGCTGCCTGGTTAGTGAAAACCCGACGTGCTCCGTCCCGGCATAGTAGGGATGCGAAGGTCTATGGTCATACGACTACGGCCATGCGCAAACTTAGTACACCCCCCCAGAACTACGAGGATGCCAGACATGCACACACAAAGCAACCCCAAAACCATCCTGTTGTATATGTACTGCTGTATGTTGCTTCCTGCAAGTTGCGAAGGGGGCAAGGCTTATATGGCGTATCATACTGCCACCGTGTACGTGGACCAGCTATTAATAGGGCAGTCTGGACTTTCCACCGTAACTACTATATCCTGGGCAAAAACATCGCGAAGCGTACACGTTACGTGTTTGGGATTTAGGGCGCGAGTTGCTCGACGTATTTTCCTTTTCACTGAGTAATTTACTTCGTTCGTAGGAACAGTGCCGTTTGTTTTTTGGGGGAATGGAATTTCGATCGTCCGCGTCGTATGTATTACTAGTGTTGGTAATCAACTAAAATAAGCATGTTGTGGTCGTATCTTCGGGCAATTTACCGTACAAGCATAGAATAGTTGGATACACTTTTGTTAAGGAGTTCCACTGTCATTATTCGCGTTTCTTGTGAGCTCTTCAGATCTTGTGATACGAAGTGGAAGGTCCTTGGCCGAACTATTGCATCGTGGACAAGCGCACTCCGAGCCTACAAGAGAATGTCCTCGGAGCTGATACCTCCGGGCCCGCGGTCGCGCGAGTCGGTACAATTCAATTCAATTGGGTAAGTTCTGCTTAATGCCCAAAACGTGACCGCTTTTCGGAGGCCGGAAAGCAGTGTTTTGCGTGTTGGTGTTGGACACCAGCCGAAAGCAATGGAAGACCCTACAGCAGCAAGAGTGCGAGCGCAGGGCGCTGGCGGATTCCATTCTGCAAGTTGGGGCAACCCGAGAGGTGGAGACCGGGCCGGCGGCTGGCTGAAGCCAGAAGTCAAGGTGACGATAGGAGGAGACAGGCCACCTAGGTTGGGTGGTGATGCTGCTACCTTCGAAGATATGCGTAAATTTTTTGTTGCTTACTCGGAGTACGAGCAGCAGATGCGTATCACAAACCAAGATGGAGGAGACCGGGTGCTCGCGAGGAGGCGAGAGCTGGTAGATTCGGCGACCCAAATGATGGTGGCAGATGAGTTCTACGATAGCAAGCGCTGGGTCGACCTCTCCGAGGAGGAGCTAATGCAAGGGCTCAAAAGGTTGCTGGCGTTGATATGCAGCAGACGAGTGATGAGGATTTTTGCCGCCAGATATTTCGTGTGCTGAAGATGGATGCGATCGTGCCGGCAGACAGCAGGGTGTTCATGCAAAAACGTGCCCTGCGGAAATACCTTGCTGACAGCGGGCTCACTGAGGTGGTGGGGCCCGACGGTCGGCAGTACACGCTAAAGCATGGCAAGGCGCTGGTTGAGGCAGTAGCGGCGGGAATCGGGCCACTCGAGTTCCGCCGGAAAGTGGAAAAAAAGATGCGTTTCGATCTCGTAACGCATGCCCCTGACGCGTTGTTCAGCATAATTGCCAAGCAGCAACGGGATCAAGCCGTAATTGAGGCCAACGACGCTGTACGCCGGCAAACAGCAAAGCGGCGTGACGCTAGATCGGTGGCGTTTGCGGGGACCAAGCCGCAGGGAAGCACTGCTGACGGGCACGAGTCACGCGAGAGTGCCAAGGCTGCTGGTGTGAAAGCCGAGCGGAACCGTCGGTACGACAACAAGGAGTGCTTTGTGTGTGGCAAGCAAAGTCACAAGCAGCGGGACTGCCTCCAAATCCAGCAGGGTAAGGCCGGGAAAGGCGTCCATGGCCAGAGCCACGGCCAGACCCATATAAAGCAGCAGCAGTCCACAAGCGGTCCCGCTCAGCAGACCCCGAGCAAGACAATCGGGATGGCTCCTGCGTCTGCCACCCCTCGAGCTAGTGCTTACAAGACCGCCTCAAAGGCGGTGGTTACGGAGACCGAACCTGCTGCGCCTGAACCATCTAGGCAGAATGACGACGACTACGTGTACATTCGCGTGCCGCGGGAAAGGATGGCGCCAGTGGATTATGGGCTCACCAAGACGGTGCAGCACCAGGTGTCCCAGAGCGCTGGGCCACAGAATGCAGCGCAAGTTCTTCACTCCGTTCCGGTGCAGCTGCCGGCACCCGCGTCGCAGCAGTCGTGTGGTGATTCCAGCATCATTTTATGCGCGCGTGTCTGCGTGTCTCGGTCTTACAGCCGGGTGGAAGTGGTGATACGAGCGTGGATACGGTGGAGACCGAACCGCACTTGGAGGCCCTGATGCAGCATGTCGCAGGGCGTCTCGTGGTTCCCGGTGCTTCCGCGGCTGCTGAGGTCAAGGTGCTCATGGATTCTGGTTCAAGCATCATAGCAATGTCGGAGGAGCTGGTACAGGCCCTGCGGCGACAGCCGAGGATGATGCAAACCGCGTTAACGCAGGCGTTTGTTGGGCATGCGCGTGTGGTGACGTCCTTTGGCGAAGAGTGTGATATTTAGACGCAATCGTGTCCACTCCACCTAACGATGGATACACCATGGGAACCTGTTCAATTTAACATGCCGTTTATCGTGCTCCCTGGGGGGGGCGATGTGGTTATTATAGGGCAGGAGACGCTGAGAGAGAAACTCGGCATCGACGTCATGGCGCAGCTCAAAGCCTCTGTACTGAAGGCACAAGGGCGTCAAGATGGCGCTGGGATGGAGCATACAGCTCGTTCTGTGGGCGAGCCCAACGATGGTGCTGTGCTGCGAGCGGCGATGGCTGTCACAGCGTTCGTGCCGGACGCGTGGTGGACGATGAGGTCGCACTGACGCTGCCGTCTCAACGACCCATGATATTCCAGGATTCCGAGGTGAAAATGCGGGATCGTGTGGGCGTGGTGGAGACGGCTGTCGATAACGCTGTTGACCATGGCTCCCCGCCGGAATGTGCCTATATGCTGCTCGATATCGTTTTTCGCGCGCACCTTGACGTGTTATGTCGGGCATTGTCGGGTGACCCACATGCACGCAAGAAGCCTGTGACGGTCCGATTTCACTTAGGGGCAAGGGTGGTGCGGGCGAAGCCCCCACCTGAACGTAATCGCCTGCGGTGTAGTGCGGCAGAGTCTTGCCCCGGCTGCCGCTCAGTACAAGTAGTGGCGACGAGTTTGTCGTCAAGGTGGCCTGGGAGGGGTCGGAGGAGGCGGAGAGCCCCTGGGAGCCGGAAGCGTGTTTGATGGCGCGACGGCCGTGCTGCGAAAAGAGCTCAAGGCGCTGCGACTGAAGACGGATCAGAATCGGGGGCTCGTAAAGCGGTATGGGCTGCGGTTTTGATCATGTTGTGATTTGGGGGGGATCGCGCAGTCTCAATTGCTGATTTCGGTTTTATCTAAATTTTGAATTTCGAGTTTTTCTGCTTTGGAAGTTCTGCGCAGAGCGCTGATAGCACCTGACGCAGCCACAGCTGGCGGTTCATCGCCGCGGCTCTGTGTGGACAAAGCATGTCCGGGGTCGATGCTTCCGTTTTACGGGTGATTGTTGTACTGGAATACACATTCCGTGTGTGGTCTAGGTTTCGGCAAGTTGCATGCGCAATTGGAGGTGTGATGCGTGACGCGTGGTGCGTGGTTTGCTTGAAGATGCATTGGTGGTGATGACGTGGCTGCTGAAACGTGGTAGATCTTGGATCGTGGTGAAACTGACCGGGATGTGTTGGACTTGACCGTTGCCCAACGTACGGACAGCTATGTTTATCAAAGCTACTCGGTCTGCGCCAACTTGTGGCTGGTAGCCCGAGATGGGCTTTTGGAGGGTGCTGTACCGATGTGGTCGTATCTTTGGGCATTTTACGGTACATACATTGAATGGTTGGATACATTTTGTTGGAGAGTTCCACTGTCACTATTGGCCGTTTCTTGTGAGCTCTCCAGATCTTGTGAAACGAACGGGAAGGTCCCTGGCCGATGACATGTCACTTCTCCGTGTGATAACGACCGAACTACTGCATCGTGGACAAGCGCACTCCGAGCCTACGAGGGGAAGTCCTCGGAGCTGATACCACCGGGCCCGCGGTCGCGCGAGTCGGTACAATGTTTAATAAAGTTATGTTGGCTTGCTTATTATACCAATCAAAGCAAGTGTGTCTTGCTTATTCGGGCACTAACTAAGCGAGCAAAGTTAGTTGTTTTAAGAATGATTGTTTGCTCATTTTGTACTACAGTAGTTAGCTTCGTGCTTTAGCGTCGCGACACTACTGCAAACCCCCGTCAGAATGATACAGGCCGCCCTACTCGTCGTCTTCAATGTACATGGATGGGGATGCGTGGTACCCGTCAACGACACAACTCCAAGAAACGTCGCTGGAGGACGGTAAAGCTGTGCAAAGGCTGCCTCGTGAAGAGTTGGTCGCCTACGTCAACAACACTCCCCCCACACTGATGGGGGCGGGTGGCGAAGCACTCCCCGTCATTGACGGGTTGGCTCGTGCCACGCGCGTGCCAGGGATCCGTGTGCTGGGCGTCAAGTGGGACGTGTTGTCAAGCGCGGTATTGACTCGTTGTATGCGCTCTCTCATCGGCATCGAGGACATGGTGTTTAGGGAGAGGTTCGACGACAGTGTGCAGGTGGTGGCGTGGCCCGACTCAGTGGAATATCTGGAATTCGGTGCCTACTTCGACCAGGAGATAAACGGAGTGCAGTGGCCGGCTTTCCTCCAACAACCCATCTTCGGGAGTATTTTCAACCAAGGGTTGAGGGGAGCAACGTGGCCGAGCACTCTCCAGTTGATTACTGTGGGCGACGATTTCGATTCTACCGGCGGAATCACTAGCTCTACAGAATCACTAGCTCTACCGGGGCGACGGTGGAGGCGGTTCTGTCCTGTATGTTGGAGTATTTTCTAAGTTCGGCTGGTAGGCGCGTTTTTGGGTGGTACCAAACGTGTCTCATACCTACATAGTTCTACGCAATGACATTAGAAATTCGGGAGCGTGTTATGCTGAAGTCAAGTGTTGAAATTTGTTTTTTAGCCTTGACGGGTACACGGGGAGGTTGAAGGACAGTACGAGTATGCCTACCGGGGAGGAAAAGGGGTTAGCGGATGGCATGTTTACTCGTGCCTGGTATGCGTAGAAAGTACGGGAAATTAATGAATCAGGGGTGGCTACACTGTAGTTGGTGTGAAATGCGGAACACATTACACACGCGTTTCGACAAACAAAAGCTAGCCTGGGCGAGTATGCTGGTATATGGATTGGAGTACAGTACGAGTATGCCTGCCAGGGCGGAGTCGTGGGCATGTACTAGGTGCCCAGAATCGAGAAGGCAGACGAGGTGTGATGGATGATATAATACATAATTAAAAAAAAATGTTTTGCCAAATATGCAGCTGTCAGGTAGAATGATCGAAACTCCACTTTGCAGGCTGCGTGATGCGTGATGCATTTACCAAAACATTCGAATACATCAGCTGTGAGTTGGGCCGGATGAGTATTAGGTACCCAACTTTGCAAGCTGTGTTTGCGCAGAAGCAGCAAGTAACTACTCGCTCGCAAATTAACGACAAAGGGCACAGGAAAACGTTTTAATAGTATATGTATTCGTCGTTTGCCGTATATTTCCTGCTCAATGCTCAATGCTCGAGGGCAACGCCAGCACATAATCTCTTTCTCTTGCAACGAACACACGAAACCTCGTTCATGTTCCCCCTCCAACCCATACACTACCAATATCCCACCGTCGTGCTGACAGCATGCGGAGGTGCTTGTCGCTGCTGCACTGCCCTTCCCGCCCCACTCATGACATGAGCCGGCGAAACACAAGCGCCGAAGGCATGACTACTATGTGGTCCGGTACCTGTGGTCTGTTTATTATGTGCTGTGCTGTGCTGTGCTGTGCTACGGGTGCTACGGCTGCGCACTGTTTCGCTGTTTGCACTGTGTATGGTGCATGTGCCGATCCTGGCACGAAAACGCCTTCCATTTCGTTAGAAAGAAGTAAACTTCACTACAAACAAGCAACTAAACATGCTTAACTAAGCGACCTTTTCCCCAAATATGCTGTAATCGAAGTAGTAACCGCTTTTTTTTGTTGGTTACGAACAATAGTCACAGTTTTATGGAGCGGCGCACCAGCAAACATCCTTGTGCAGTCTTGTGCCAATACTAATGTGCCTTAATTTTATGTAGGCGGCGACCTGTACTTCTGGTTTTGCATAGGTGTTGCGGCTGGCGACTCGGTGGTGTATAGCAGTACGAGCGGTACCTGAAAAATTTGTTCGTAAACAATACCACCAGGTGTAATCTTTTGTTGGAGGATCAGCCTCGAAATAGCAGGAAACATGTCTGATAGACAGCCTCTAGCACGAAAACGAAGGCAGTTTGCGGAATGAGTAGGGATATTGCGCATTGATGCGCCGCTTGTTACTTCTCGCGTCATTGTGAAATCGTCGCACGCACTATTTACCCCTTAAATGTCGCTTTTATGTCGGTACACAGCGCTGTATTCTGTCTGCGTACCCGGGTAGATGCTCCTGAAAATACGGGTACCCGGCCACGGGTACGGATAGTACATCCGGAAAACGTCCGGGTACCTGTCTGGCCTGGGTACCCGGCGGGGTACAACTCTACTATGCACAACGTACGTACACCACCGTTGACGTTGTCGACCCCAACTCATCGCCGGGACTGATTACGTATTCTAATCTATCAGGTATTTGGCAGAACTCATGTTTGATGTACACGCTCTCGTTGAAACATCAGGTCAGATGGTATAACT
Organism: Undaria pinnatifida; assembly: GCA_012845835.1. Classification (NCBI taxonomy): domain Eukaryota; class Phaeophyceae; order Laminariales; family Alariaceae; genus Undaria; species Undaria pinnatifida. The sequence continues at coordinate 27,943,542 of JABAKD010000002.1, forward strand.
TCAGTTGTCAACGCTTAAAATAGTCAACTATCATGCTATACTGTAGCGCCAACGGCACTAGCCTGCTTTTCCCTTGGTGCTGTATGTTTTAAGGTCGGGTGCACCCAAACACCACCCCGCAACACGCTCGATCGAATATCGCACGCAGCTTGCAAAGACGAACTTCGACGAATCCCTCGATCTCGCAGCTGAACTGTGGTATGAAAAAAAAAAAGAAACAGACGGTGGGTGATATTATATGATTGCCGATTTCAGCAGCAAGAATGACTAATGTGTGTCACACGTTGCAAGCGGACGACGAAAAAGTGGTGATTGGTCTGGCGGTGGATGACAGCTACTTCACTCCCACGTTAGGGACCACAATGACGTTAGCGTTAGCGAGCGTTAGTGAGCAAGGTAGTCGATGAGAGGACTGATCAGGCGAACGTCGGCAATAACATCTCACGCTGAATCAATGCTCCTCATGCAACAGCAGCTAGCGGTATGAATCTACAAATCTGCGACTATTAATTGTACCGGTTTTTACGCGCGTACCTGGTATAAATCTATATATCTTAGTTCGCTTATCACATATGCACATCCTTACGTCTGCGGATATCTCCCGCCTCTGACCGCCTTTCCGCGCGGTTTCTTCGCTGAGGCGTGCCCCCGCCTCGCCTGCAACCACCGGCTCAGCTGATCCGCCCGCTCGGCGCCGTAGTGCGCGCGCGAGGCCTCGACGTCGAGATCTACGACGAGATCTCCGAAAAATCGTGCCCTGTGAGACGTTTGGTGCGTAGTCTGCACACAGGGCTAATGTCTTCGCGTTATTTCTTCGGTACGTGTTCTCTGACCTCCGACACACGGGGGGGGGTCGATTATCTGGCCGGCGTCGCCATTGTAAAAGCCACTAAGCGAGGTTTGTGCTAGGATCTGGGGAAGAAAAGTTCGTAATCCCCGAGAACACATGCCACCCAGGCGTAGTGGAGAACTGCGAACTCTCAATATTTTTGAACCCCCGGTAGTCTACAGCAGCACGTATACATGTACATGATGTACAGCAGTAGCTGAAGCTATGATGAGCCTGCAGCATCACGAAGCTACAAATGGTATATGCACAGCAGCATCACGAAGCTACAAATGGTATATGCACAGCAGAATCACAAAGCTACAAATGGTATATGCACAGCAGCAGCTAGGCGTCGTGGAGAACTGCGAACTCTCAATATTTTTGAACCCCCGGTAGTCTACAGCAGCACGTATAAATCAGCAGCACGTACATGTACATGATGTACAGCAGTAGCTGAAGCTATGATGAGCCTGCAGCATCACGAAGCTACAAATGGTATATGCACAGCAGCATCACGAAGCTACAAATGGTATATGCACAGCAGGTATATGCACAGCAGCAGCTGTGGCCGCGCCTTTCTGCGTAGCAACGCAGAGCGTCACCCAGCTGGGGTGAACCGCCATGCTCTCCCATAATTTCCAGGCTGCCTTCTCGCATTGTTCCGCCGCACACGGGAAATCGGGGAAAATTTGTCGGCATTTTTCCTTTCCAGTATCTCCCATATATGAATTAACAAACTTCGTCTAACTCTTGGCATTACTTCTTACCCTCTTAATATTTACTATCCTGCGCTGCGACCGGCGGCCGTCCAGGCCGCCGGCGTAGCCCCTTGTATTATATAAGATACTCCTACTGCAGCTGTTCTTGCACTGCTTAATTTGGCGGCCGGACGAGGAAATTTCATAGCGTTGGCAACAACGTACGATAGTAACACTCCTACCTATTAGGTATATGCACATATTAACGTGTCTCCGCGCTTTTCGGTCAATATCGATTGATGACGGTTTTGGGTGTGGTACTTTTTCCATGGTACTCTGTTTTGCGGTAGTCTTCATTCTGCCTACCAGGTATTAGTATTTTTTGTTGTTGGGCTTCCCATACTGCTAGACTACCATGCTGCTGCTGTACGAGTAGTCTCCAGCAATAGCTAGCGGAATACCTGGCTTGTAGGAGTCTATGAGACGACCAGAAATATTATTGTATCCTAGGCGACACATAACCGATGGAGACCGTTCGAGCACGACTGCCGTTCATATTGGCGTGCTTTTTTACACCGCGCCTCCCGCGTTTCCGCGGACTGGTGCTATCCTGTGTTCATGGCGACCCCGACGCTGCTGCTGTAGTCCACGTAAGGACTGACCTCCCGACATCGGCTAAGTAGTGTACATAATTTGACGTTGTGCATCATTTGACATTCCACCGAAGAAACAACCATTTACCACACATGGCACGTGACACTTGCCCGTGTTTCGGACTTACCGTGCCACCAGGTGGTATACAGGCCCACAAGCCTGGTCTGCAGGGTCATTCGTTGGGACCGGGAAGATGAGCTGCTGCTAGTCAGACCAGTTAGGTTCCCTTCGGACAGCAACGCGACCACAACCAAGCCACGCATGCGAACAAGGTGGGTGTTCGAGAAAGCGGTTGTCCTCGTTGAAAGGACCAAGAAGTCTAGCTCAAGTACCGCTTCCCGCGGCACTCCCGCACGAAAAATGCCCACAAGATCCTCCGAAATCGAACTGACAGAGCACGCCCGGCATTCGGCGAAGCTCGATCGTCGGGTCGAAATTCGCCAGGATCGGCATTATCCGGAGCGAGGTCGAGGGCTGTTCGCCGTGCAACGCGTGCCAGCGGGCACGGAGGTGATGCGGGTGCGGGCGGTGGGGACGGCTGTCGTATCCAAGCGGCAAGTCTGCTGTCAATGCTTCCGGCGGAGACCAAAGGTGGACAACTTGGAAACGTGCCGTAACTGCGGCCTCTTTTTGTGCGTCGCGTGTCACGGTGGCGAAGGGGAAGGTCGTTCCCATTGTAGAATGTGTGAGTTTGCGAGGAGAGCTATGGAGTTCGGCAAGAGCCCGGGGGTGGACGAAGGCATAATGCGTCTTGTGGCCGACATCCTGGCGAGGAAGAAGGCTGGCGAGATCGACGATAAGGACTGGGATCTGCTGAATACCTTCAGAAGCGACAACAACGAGGCCGGCGACATCGGGCTGGACACCCGCCATCTGCAGACCGTCGTCGGAATTTTTAAGGATGCAATGGCTATGGACGTTTCGGAGGAAGACGTCCAGACCATGTACCGCAGGTAGACCGGGTGGTTGTCGACCTTTGTGCGTGAACGTTTCCTGTCCGTAGCAGCAGAGACGTGCGCCATACAACCGTATCGAGGTACGGACATGTCTCGTTTTCCTCTCTAGGGGTCGAGCGGGCGGTACCTTGCTCGTGGTTTTCACCTTATCGGTCCTGCTGCCTGGCAGTGCGTTTAATTGCCCACCCTGCAATAGACCGCGATGAATCGTGTTTACTGCTGGTTGCGTTGGCTTCCCGTCCTCTTTCATCATCGGTCGTTTCTCCCAGCAGCGGGTAGGTAGACCATGACTTGTTTGTCGTTACGCCTCCGTTTCTCAGGTCTGTCTCTTCCCCCTCCCCCGACGATGCCAACAGGGTTACCCGCAACGCCCACATGGTCACCCCTGGCGAAACCAACACGGGATTTGGCGATATCCAAGCTTTCTTCCCTTTAGGGGCCTTGGTCAACCATTCTTGTCAGCCCAACTCGTGTTTTCATTCCATGGTGAAGGCCTCCCCGGGGGGACAGGAGGTCGATTTTGTGTTGCGGACCACGCTCGAAGTCCGAGCGGGGAACGAGCTGTGTATCTCGTACATAGTGAACTACGCCACATCCTCGGTCGCGGTGAGTGCCTCTCTGGAACAAACCGTAAACAGCAGTGGCGTTTTAGTGTGTGGTTTTACGGGGCTGGTCAGTACACGGCCACTGCAGGATCGCCACCCCCGGTTTTGTTGAACGCGGTGGTGTGTCTCGTGTTGCAAATGGTGTACCTTTGTTCACAGGGCACAAGAATGAAAAGCGTGTGGAATGAGGACGGGGCTGTACTATGCCTATTCATATAAGTGTTAGTTTTAAATCGCAAGCTTTTCTTTTTGCAGCAGCAGCAATTACAACTGCAACTACAACTGTCGCCATAACTGCACTCGCAATCTCATGGTGGGGGGGCTGTTATTTTGTTGCGGATTGGCGATGGAAAACGCGAGCGCAGCCTGATGGATTCCCCGCCGCGGTACTTTTTATCAGCGCAAAGTTTCCGCCTCGAGCACGACCGCTTGCCCGGCACTAAACCTATCATTTCTCGCTTTCGCTATTACCAGGACCGCCGCAGCATGCTCGAGAGCTGGGGGTTTCAATGCGCCTGCGCTAGGTGTGAAACCGAGGCCGAAGAAGAGAAGCACCCCGAGAAAAACTGTACTAGGCGGAATCAAGAAGGTCGAAAAATGCTGGGCAAACTTAAGGAAATGATGGAGCTAAGCGCAGGGTAAGCTAAGGCCCGATCAGCAAGTGGTGGTGGTCATTTCGTTGCTTCCCTGCGTTTAGCGGTGATGGATTCTTGGATGTGTTGGCGCAAGTCATGTTGACGTTCCGATTGCACGGTTCAGTGTCTGGCGTCCCCCCTTCTCTGCAGTGCATGTTTTCATGATGCCGGCCCAGCCGTTTGCCTGTTGCCCTTATTTGGTTGGTGACGGTGCCACATACTGCACTAGACTGGACTAGAGCGTGTTCGAGAAGGAGTGCGCGCCACACGTGTATCCATAAGATGCCTGATGATTTTGCAGCCCGTGTCTGCCACCTCGTTTTTTCGTTTTTAGCCCTTGTCAAGCTTCGAAGAACTAGAAGTGTTGCAGCAGCACCAGTAGGCAGATGTATAACTTGCGATGACAAGCTCACCAGCGTTGTGGCTTTGAGGCCCAGGGTGATTTTTTTCACCGGTACGCATGCCGAGCAATTGACAAGCGCGCGGGAATTCTTTTGACTTTCGCCAGACCCCCAATCTGCCCCTTACGCCGTTTGTACAAAACAGGGGTGAACTGCAGTTTGGGCAGAAAGAACGACGTGTACTAGAGGACGCGTTGAAGCTAACTTATCCCGGGGAAGATACCATGTCACCCACACTGCGGGCTGGCTTGGCGATGGATGTGGTCGGTATCCTCGTCGCAAAATGTGATGATGATTTGGCCAAAGCAATGGCGTTAAAGCCGGCAACCGATGTTCTCGCTGAGTTCCGTGACCCGAGGGCGGTGGCTTTTCTCGTCAAGCTACACGACCATGCGTGTGCGGCAATGCGCAGGAAAGGAATAGACCGTCCAAAGGCGGCGCGCTGTGCGTTCGTGGCCCGCAACGCCCTTGCACAGGCAGTAGAGCTGTCCAAGTTGTTCTACGGAAAGCAGCACCCCTTTAGTATTATGATCCGAAAGGCAGATCAGAAGGCCTCATTGACCCATTTGGGACCCGTGTTCAGAGACTAACGCACTGCCTAGCGTGAATGCTCGGCAGTGCGACTGGTGCCGTGGGGCCTGTGTATCGTGCGACCCAACACCTGCGTGTAGTTCAGAGACAAGTTACCAGGTAGATGCTTGTTTCTCTTACCTGCTGGAAAGCAGAGCTACCCGCTTCGTGTGGCCGACGCCATGGTCGTCGTTTGATTTTCGTGACTTTTCTATCGGAAGTGCCCGTGGGTGATAGCGTGACCTTCGCTGCCTTGCTCGGCAGGGTAACTTGTATCTTCACATTTGTTTTGGGGGGGTTGTCGATTTTGCGATCCCGATCGGCGTGGTCCCTTTGGGTGGCCATGTCCATGTCGGCTGGAGGGAGTAGGGCCAGGAGGACATGGACTCACATCTAGTACTTGTAGTTGTTGGTTGTTGTATACCTGGTACATTGTTTTGCGCGCTGTTACTTTCCATGATGTGGAGTTGCGGTTATTTCATCATATTTTCGACCGTTGACACTAACCATTCCAGCTGCACATTGTCGGGTGGCAAATGCAGTAATGCAGGTGTGATCGTTACCTCGAGCGATGCTGCTTCGACCTCATGGTGGAAGATCGTCGCTCCAGATTAAGTATAGATTAATACTACGAGCACGTCTATACTGTCCATGAAGAGGTGGTCTCACTGCTCTAGACGTCAGATAGTCGGACAAATTTTGTTTTGCGATGGCTGCGATGTGAATTGTTCCGGACGCTACAACGACAGCGAAATACTTCATGCCACCGTGGAGTACGTAGTGTGGACTGCTTGTTCGTACGAATGTTGCAGTTCGGCGCAATGACCGCAACACTGGGAGAGCTGGTGGGATGCGTGCTTTTGTTTTTAATTGAGGGGAACAATCTTGGTTCATAGTTTTCATATTCCTCTTGCGTACTAACGGCACACAATACGTCGTGTTCCATACCAGGTGCCCTTGTACGAGGTACCAGGTGTTATTTAATTGCGTAAATAAGGAGCCAAAAATGAGCCCCTGCATCCAGGCTTCAACGGCAGTCGATTTTTCTATTTATTGAGGGGTTTGCAGTTGTCAGCTGTTCGCTTAGATTACAGCGCGAGGCGAAGAGAGGAAGAAGCCGCAGGACTGCGGCTAATGAACTGCATTACGATTAAGTTACGTACACTCGCCAGCAAGGGGGGTTTAACGAGGTAAGGTAAGCTACACAACTCAATGAACACACTCATGGCCTCCTAGTGTTAAGGAATTAGTGGGGTATTAGTCCGTTTGACCACTTGCAACTGGTTAACCAATAGCTTACCCAAACTAAGCCTTATAACACTCTCCCCCCCTGAAACGGCGGGATAGCAGGTCGGCCGGATATACGGGCGGACCTGTCAATTATCCAAGCCGTTTCATTCCCTGGGGATACCAGGAAGAGTATTTTTCAAGTTCGCCATGGGGAAATCTGAAAAAGTTTATTATGGTGGATGTGGGGATCGAACCCACGACCCAAAAACCCATGGTCTGTCGACGACGCCATTTGTTAAGGTATTTAGAGGGGTGTTAGTCCGTTTGACCACTTGCAACTGGTTAACCAATAGCTTACCTAAACTAAGCCTTATAACACTAGGCACAAAAAAGATCATATTGACAAGAAAAAACATCAGCCTGCTTCTAATTGCTGGCCGTGTAGCTTGCTGTTACTCACGCTGGTTATGCGGCTTGCGCCTACTTTTTTTGGCTGTGTAGATTTGGTGGAGAAAAAACAAGAAATACGCGTCCGAGCTAAGCCAAAAATGGGAGTAAGACAACCACGTCTATATTTCACGTAGTGAATATATATATACGTAAGCTCGCCTGCAAGGGGGTGGGGTGGCAAAAAGCATCAGCCGGCCAACCAGCCAATCAATGCTACCAACACACATGCGTACGATATGCCCAAGTCATGTGGAAAAGAAAATAAAAGGAAGTAAGGCAAGGAAAGGAAAAGCGCACCATAATAGCAGATCCTTGAAACTGACCGAAAACGGCATTGGGCACATAGAAGGCATCAAGTTCATGAAGGGCACAGTGGGGAGAACACAGCAAGGCAAATAAGTCCGGACGGCCTTACGTCAGCAACTTACGGCCATGGGAAGGCACACCAATTCAGGACGATGAGATGATGGCCAGACCCAGACTTCAGGCTCTTGAGCAGGAGCCCCCCCCCCTACCCCCCCCCCCCAAGTCAATTGGAAAGGAAAGGAAAAACACACCATAACAGCAAATCCTAGAAACTGATCGAAAACGGCTTTGGGGACATAGAAGGCGTCTAGTTCATAAAGGGTACTAGGGGGAGAACACATCAAGGCGAAGAAATCCGGGGGGCTTTACGTCAGCTACTCACGGCCATGGGAAGGTACACAAGTGTCAGGACGATGATGGCCAGATCCAGACTTCAGGCTCTTGGGCAGGATGTCCCCCTTCCGCCCTCCCCCCCCCACCCCCCGCACTAACTATATATAGTATGCATATCATTGTTGGCCTCGGTTGGCACCGGCGCTGTAAGTAATTACATGTATACTGGGATTGTCGTTGGTTGGCAGCGGCGTTGTAAAACATGCCAATCACTGCGTGAGCTAGACAACCAAGGTACCGTTTGTTTGTTTGTTTTTTGGCGGCCACCATGATGGTTATCGAGACTACGACCATACCCAAACTGAGTACACCACCCGCCCCCCCCCCCTTCGCCCCCGCCCCCCTGCCGCCCGCCACGTAGAGATAGATGCCTATGGTGGGTGACGCTGCCGCGACCTTCGCGTGTAGCTCTGCAGCTCTACAGCTCTCCGCGTCATGGCATTTCCGCATTGTGCCTCTGTCCCCTCCTCAACCCGTCGAATCCATTTGCCGACCTTCTGTGTTGCGGAGGGGACGTGGGAACACGAAAAATATATGTTATGTCAGAGACGTAAAATAGTATCAATGCACTAGGCGCAGAGTATGCAGAGGGAACGTCCGTGGGAGCGGGATGAACGTTCCATTTACAGCGGCCACATCGCTGGATAATGAAAACTCCGTTCCAGGGACATAGGTCGAACGCAAACTGCATTTTTGCCAGCATCTGGTGTTTATTCTAAACACCTATGAGAAAGAAAAAAAAAAGAAAAAGAAAAAGGCAAACAACTGTACACCCGTGCATAAACGCTGCTCGCTCCTATACACACGTGGTCCCCCGTGCTTACGATACTCGAAGGCTTGATCACGCAGCTGGTAACTTAGAAACTTGGACAATCCATCCATCGTTGAGCTTGGTGGAAATCTTGGAGAAACGACAGGTACTACTGCTGAGTCTCGCTAAGGTTTCCACCTACACATTCCCACGGCAGCCAGGTGGTGAGAGGAATTTGAATGTCACAGGTCCCGAACGTTGCCTAAGCATCTGTGCCGCCTTAGGGTCGTTCCTCTAGGACGAAGCTATTATTTCGGTTTTTACCGAAAGTTTCGGTTTTTCCCGAAATTTCATCAAAAAGTGAAGTGCTGTCCGTATCGTTAAGACCGACCCTTATGCCACCCTTCGAACTTCATGCCAAATTCCGTAATATCTTCCTCCAGGCGCACCACTCAATCTTTCTCTTCCACCCCTGAGTAGCCCTTACCCCCAACCAGCTCCCCAAACATCACCCTCCGAGGCAGATTTCCTCCCCCATACGTGCTACAAATCCCGCAAATAGTGTCCTGCGTTCCCGCACTGTCGCCTCTATGCTCTCGGAGTGTGTCTTGGCAAGCGTGTCGGCGTACCAGAGGGTGTGGTCGTCGCGCTTCTGTTTCCACCAGCCGAGGCATCGGAGCGTGTGCTCGTAGTCAGGCTTGTTCGGGCTCCACGTTACGCACACGTACTTGTAGAGTGTATTAGAATCCCGATGGTTTTTATATTTCCACTCTAATGTCGAGTGAAAATGAAATTACAGCCTTGTTGCCCCCTCCCTTGCCACCCCCACGCCGCGGCGAGCACGGGCCCGCGAGGCGCGAAATGCCGCGTTTCCCGCCCGTGTGGGCCCGACCCTCATACCCACGTTGAAATCTGGCGCCGAAACGCTCTGGGGCGAAAAACACGCGAGCCGACCTACGACAGACGACGACGACGACGACGACGATGACAGCAGCAATAACGACAACGACGACGACGGCCTACAGCGCCTTTGTTTAATACTACCAGGTATACACAGACTATGAGCATCTCGTGTACATTACAATAATAAAGACGCCAGATCGTTCATTGTACGCGGCCGTGGACTGGCTGTGTCGAACGTGCCGTTGTTGGTTATATAGAACTTACCCACTGGCCCACGTAGTCACTTATATAGAACTATACCCACTGGTCCACGTAGTTATTTCGGAAAAAAGCGGAAATATGAAGCCGGTGTGGTTCGACCCCACGACATACTCGGAGTATATTTTTTGTTGGTTACATAGTCTATAGAACTACCCACTGGCCCACGTAGTCACGTTGGTGACTACGTAGCTCAGTGGGTAGTTGTTATAAGGCTTAGTTTGGGTAAGCTATTGGTTAACCGTTTGCAAGTGGTCAAACGGACTAATACCCCACCATGGCGTCGTCGACAGACCATGTTTTTTTTGGGTCGTTGGTTCAAATCCCACATCTCCACCATAATAATACCTGGTACACTTTTTCAGACGTTCCCCATGTCGAACTTGAAAAATACTCTCCCCGCTATATCCAGGAATTGAAACGGCTTGGACAATTGAAAGGTCCGCCGGTATGTCCGGCCGACCTGCTATCCCGCCGTTTCAGGGGGGGAGAGTGTTATAAGGCTTAGTTTGGGTAAGCTATTGGTTAACCTTTTGCAAGTGATCAAACGGACTAATACCCCACTAATACCTTAACATAGTAGTGCTATTAATATATAAGTGCGATAGTCTAGACTAGACTATACCTGGTAGCCAACAAAATACTCTCACCGACTTCGTAACAGCGATCTCCCGGCCTCTCCCCCCGCCACGCACTACCGTAGTACTCAGGAGCAAACTATTATAACAACCTGCCACGTCTCCAGAGCGCACGCTCGCAAAGACGTTATTTCCTTTCTTCTTTTCCCGGAAAAAAGCGGAAGCATGAGGTCGGTGGGATTCGAACCCACGACAAATATATATCTTTTGTTGGTTATATAGAACTACCCACTGGCCCACGTAGTCACGTGACTGCGTAGCTCAGTGGGTAGTGCTATATAACCAAAAGCCGTCGGCCGCTCGCTCGCTCTCTCACTCGTGACCGTCGATCGTCCGTTCGCTCGGTAACTTGTCGACCGCCTTCGTTGATAGCGTCCCGTCGCCCCCTCGCCCGCTCGATCGCGCGTCGCTGTTGCGCAATGTATCTTCGTGTTATCTTCAATACTCGAGTAAATATTGCAGGCTACCTCCGCGCTTGGCCGGACTGCGAAGTGCCCGATTTTGCTCCTCCCGTCCGCTCTGTCCTACCACACCCCTTCATTCAAGCACGTTCAACACTGCTCAACCTGCAACACGGAGCGCAACAACGAGACGAAAAAAGCAACGGTCAGATGCGTCAGTACCGCAGCTTTGTCCCACTTCCCCTTATAAAGAACGCCTGTAGCGCGAGGTGGAAACCCCACCTTTCTTCGTGCGGAGCAACCAGCAACCACAGCACGGAAACACGCAAACGTACAGTGAAGCTACGGCCATACTCTGTACCGTTGTGTTGGGGGACAAGGGTTTCCTCGACCTGCTTTTCAGCACTGTAAGTTTCTCGTGCGTCATTGCTGCCGAACACTCTGTTCTTTCCTCAGGCATGACGACTATATAGGCATCCATAGCGACATACCACCCCCTTGCGTTGTGTATGGTTAGCACTGCCCGCGATCGCCGCTCGTCTGTGAATACGCGTGATGAGTTGCTAACTCTGTCCTCGTAGTTAAGCATATGGTACATTGTTGCCCCTGCGGCGAACGGTTGCGTTTGAGTAGAGGGATCGTTGTTGCTGATTCATGGTGTGTTGATTCTGTAAGGTATGCTACGCAAGCTTGCACGTTGCAGTTGCAGTACGTGTCGCCTGTTGCCTCCCCTTTATTGCGCAAAATGTGACTCGACGGCAAGATCATCACTCCGACCTTCCGACACACCACAAGCTGCCCCCCTGTAGCTCGTACCTGTGCCATGTCGACGTCCTGTTCCCCCGCCCAGCATCCTTACAACGGATAGAGCGTACGACAGGATGCCAATTAATCCGTGCACCCACTCATTTGCCGTTCGACAAGATGACAGAAGGCTGACCGGCCACGTTATTTAGAAAAATGAAAAAAATATTACATCTGCAGCGATAGCCATATAACAGCAATTATTAATAGTCGCCCTGAAAGATGGCTTCCCCCTGTTCTTTATCCTTGTGTGTGTCTGTATGTGTGCTCCGTCTTCCTCTTGCCCTTCCGCGTTTTTTTTGCTTTTCCACCGCACTTTCTGTCCAACCACATGGATACCGGAACCAGCTGCGCGCCGGGTTGTGGCAAGCACGTACCAGGTAAGCACACCACCGGAACGGGTGTAACCCAGCCCAACTGGGCGCCAGTTAACGAGCGCAATCCGCTGGCACAGCCTGCAGCGAGCAGCCTGGAGTCGCAGGCGCTGTCTGCGAACGCGGTGCAATGAGGTTCCCCAGCCAAAGTCGAATATCGACCGATGGAGAGTCTATACCGTCCTTGGAGCATCCCAGCAGCTACAGCCGACATTCCGGTGTGGACAGCAGTTGTCTAGCGAACATAAATGGAGACGCAACGGGCATCGCAAGCAGCTCCAGCCTTGGCACCGTCGAGATCTACCCCGAGCCCTGCAGCAGAAGCAGCCATAGTGACGGCGGTGGTCGTATAGTAGGCGGTACTTGCACGCGCCGCAGGAGGCAGCAGCTAGACCCTCGCTTTGAGGTGAGAAGGGACCCCGCGTGTCCGCAGCGGGGACGGGGGGTGTTTGCCATTGAGGCCGTGCCGGCCGGGACGGAGGTGATGGTGGCAAGACAGGCAGCGGGCTTGCCGAGGGACCGGTACCGCGCGGCCTTCTGCCGGTGCTGCTTAAACCTCCTGGACAAGGCAGCGCTCATCAAGTGTCAGCGGTGTGAAGACCGCTTCTGTGGGAAGGAGTGCGTTATCGCGGCCGCTAGGGAGGGCACCCATGAGACGACCTGCTCGTACGTGGAAGGCCTGGGGGACGGCTGTTTTGATAGCCCAGGGGCGAGGGACTCCGCCGCGGCCACGGAGAGAGAGATTTTGAGGCTGACGATAGAGTGCTTGGCCAGGAGGCGGGCCGGGTTAAGCGACGAGGAGGAGTGGGCCGAGATCGAGGACCTAGACTTGGGCGCTGGAGCCACCGACGACGAGGACCCTGGAGTGGATGGTGGGATGTTGGACGTTGCCGCGATTCGAGAAGCCCAGGCGAGGCTGAATAGAAAGGGATATGAGGTTCCCGCCAGGGAAATTCAAATGGTGCATCGCAGGTGATTCGGAGCGATAAGAAGGGGGCAGCGGTAATGAGTCACAGCAGCCAAACGGGCACAAGTAATTTTCTTTTGCCGTCCTGTTTTTCGAGTGTTGAGCAGCCCCCCCCCCCACACCCTCCAGTCTTGCGTGGAAGAATGAACAATTTGACCGGTTGACCATTGAGTTTCAAATGAGCCTTTTCGTACTGCGGCCCGTACAATCCACGTCTTGCACAGGCCGTTTGCGTAGATGTCGTTCGAATTGACATGGTATATTAATCTCTACGACGTCGGGGGGGGGCTCCACTGACGTGGTACGAGAGCCGTGGCATTGTTGTTTTCCTATCGTGCTGCCAGTACCAGAGATCCCCCCCTCCGGCCAACTGGCCTGGGCTCAAACACAAGCAGGCTTGGACGACCGAGACCCCGAATGGCAGCAAACCATTGACATACACATTCTCCCGTTGATCCCCGAATCGCTACCAGTCAATCGCAAACAAAAACAAATAAATGTATACCCGGTATATAATACGGTGTGGCCAACACCATACACGTGTGGCCGCAACGTTCCACCCTCCTTCAAAAAAAGGTGGCGGGTGGGCAGGAGAAACCTCAACAGTGGACCTATCCTCTAGGCCCATCAATCGGCAGCGGGCAGTGTCGTGCCGCCCGCTCATGTGCCTCTGCTATACTTACACAGCTATGCACAGGAAGCTAGATGCACGCGGCAATAAAGACCACATATTTTCTCTTCTCCTGGCCTCTGATCATACTAAGCTGCGTCCGTCCGTAGAGCCCATGACTATCAATGGTCAATTCTGTTGTATGTTACTAAAACCTACACGAAGTATCTCATTTGTTCTGCGAGCTTGAGATATTATGCTGTATTGTATATCTTTCGAATTACCATGTTATTACTATTCTCTACGACGTCGGGAAGGGGCTCCACTGGCGTGGTACGAGAGCCGCGGCATTGTCCGCTGCTTCTCGTTTCCTACCGTACTGCCAGTACCCGAATTTGTTTTTGTTTCGGCACGGCGTGCTGATGAGTTCCCTGACCAGGGCTGAATACACGTTTCGTCCTTTGCTAACGCTGCATCGCGACGCCCGCATCGCGTCCGTCTCGCTTCCCACCATCCGCTCCCGTTCCTCAGGTTACGCGGTAATTTTCACACAGTGCAACCGGAGCCGCTGGGCAGACTGATGCCTCCCACGGTGATCGCCGTGTTTCCCGCGGCGTCTCTGGTGAATCACTCGTGTGAGCCGAACGCGTGCTGTCACTCACGCCGCGCGGGGTCTCGGGGGCCTCCGCTGGAGTACGTCCTGAGATGCACAAGCGACGTTGCCGCCGGTGAGGAGGTTTGCGTGTCGTACCTGGCGCACTTCGCCAACGCGGCTACCAAAGAGGTGGGGGTTACTGGTATGTTCGAACCATTATGCGTATGTGTGTTGCGTTTTTCGCGTGCATTTGTGCGTTCATTGTGTGTTGTATGTTTTGGTTGTGTAGTGTTTGTGCGCGTGTGCGTTGTGTGTTTGTGTGTGCGTGTGCGTGCGCGTTGTGTGTTGTATGTGCATATTGTTTCTGTGTTTCTACGTCGTGTGTGTTTTGTGTGTGACTGCGTCGTGTGTTGTTTGTGTTTGTTTTATTGCTTGCTGTTTTTGTGCCCCATTCTCTGAAAAGTCGCTAAGCTGGAACGCCTTGGTGCGGTTTCCCACGGCTGTGATTTCGGGTTATGATGACAGCGCTGTGAGCTTCCGGGAATAGGAGGTGGAGGTACACGCACTCTCGCTGTTTTCGCTCAGAAAAACTTCCCGCTTGGTGTTATTAGACTTTGGGATGCCTGCAGTCCGCCGCTTTGCAGCGGCCAACCCTCCTAGCTAACCAACGTCCTCCTCTCCCTGCTCGGTGTTCGCCAAACGATGCGCTGCCGGATTTTGGGTGCTTGTTAATGACGAAAGGGGCGGCAAGAGTTGCTTGAGAAAGTTTGGGGTTTCTCGTGTAATTGTTCAAGGTGTGAGAACGACATCAGACCGGGCTCTTCGACGGGAGATTGGCGGGTAACAAAGATGCTCCGGACCATGGAGGATTTGTTGGAGAACGCCGAGGCTCGAAGGTACGGGCACGGAGAACCGTGCTGCGCGTCAGTTGGGTGTCGGTATATGTATATTGACTTTTAGTACCGGCACAGATTCGGTTGGGATTCGGAATGAGATGCGAAGATTAACCTTTGACAAGGAAATCAGTGGCATGAAAGGTTATCTGCAAGCTTTTAATAATGTGTACCACGTTTGCATCAGCCGTCTACGTTGTCGGGGTATGCTTGAACAGCAGTGTGGAGGTACAATAGGTGGTGGTAAGAGCAGAAAGGGTTGGAGAACCGCCCGTCACGGAGCCTCCGCACAAGCTAGACGAAGAGCGCTGCAAGGATCGCGTTAACTTGTTTTAGCTATTTCACGCGTAAACATCCCGAGGACTCATAGCCATGCTCGAAACCTCATGATTTGGAGTAGTACATAATAATCGTATAGGGCGCTTCAAAGTTTGATTTCTTCGCATCTAACGGTTGTAATAGTAGTACTGGTAGCTTGTAGCCCCGGAGTGATGTATTCCGCGATTTATGTCCTTCAGACTATTTTGCCGAGTCTTCCCTCCTGCACCAGCTCTACCGTTTGCAGAGAACCGGCGTGCTGCACTAATGCAATTTGGTTTTGGACGCCTGCTGCTCAGATACCTTACCCTCATACACCCGCCATGTTCTCCCACGTCTGCAACGTCCCTAAACAGCGTTCGCGAAACCCAGGCGGACCTTAGATGTATCCTAGAGCAAGGACTGCAAGTCCTTCTAGCTGGGCCTGACATATCATCCCGCCTCCAGCTCCAGCTAGCGATGCGCATCGATGAGATAGCTATCCGGCGGCGAATGCACGGCTCCTTGCGCTTTCGTTCCGCGCAAGAGCTGGCCGAGAGGTTGGTTCGGGAGGGTTTGGATATTGGCTACAGCGCCGATCTGCGGTTCACGATGCACCGCGAAGCGTTGAGGTGGGCAGCGGACGCGAGACTCGACGGGAACTATAGAAGAGAGGATCAGATGATGCGAGCCTCCCGCGATAGCCTTGAAGAGGCGATTCAAGTTGCCATTGTCTGTCTTGGCCACACTGACCGAAAGACGATGGCGCTGGTGGAGTGCTTACGACGATTTTCTCCGTTGCATAGCGTGTAAAGCGAATGATGAGGGCGGCAGAGTTGGACGGGCGCAAAACTAAAAACAAAGTGAAGACATTGATGAAATGATGCCATAATTTGGGCAAAATGCGTCCGACTCGCTGTGTGTGGCCCATTGGCAGTACGAGGTGGAGAACATTACCGCTGAAGAAAATGGAGTCCACTTTGTGGCCTGCGGCTGTGCGAAAAATTGAGCAACATTACTGCTGTAGTCTCGCGTCGCAACCGTTTCCGTCGCACCACGATTGGATTACATGTGTGGCTTGACAAAGCGTGATGAATTGCGCAATGGCAGTTCTTGTTTTGGTTCATACCCTCACTATCCGCGCTTGCATACTTCTTTAACCAGCGAGAGCAACGAGATCTCTCCCAAAAACGTCAGGGTCAACAAGGAAAATGCGATGTTACGGCTACAGCAGTGCAGCGTTACAAGTGTCAGGTTGAAGTTCGAACGGGGGTGTATTTCCGCGGAGTGCTCACGATGTTTGTCCAAATCTTTAACCCACAGATTGCGATTCACCTTCCCGTTTCTGCATCCACGCCTCTCGTTTCCTTGTTCTCTCATTGTAACTAAACCATCTTGTCCCTGTACAAGAAACAATTGCCTGAAGCCTGAATATTACACGGACTAGTTTAGTCTCCATGCTTGTTCTTTAGGGCCTTCTTTGTTGTGGCGGTCGACGAAAGAAGTGAAGTTGATATGTTGCACGAGACAGGACAACAAGGGGAAATGCAAACGATGGGTTGGTGTTTTTGGTTTTCGGCAGTGCTCCAGAAGAAAAACAAAACAGTTTAGGATAGCTCTTGCGTCAACGACTCTCATACACGGGCCCATCCTCAACCCGGAAGATAATCCAGCTTTTCGGTCACCATGATGTAAGGAGTATCGAAGGCAGACATGAAAAATCCTCGGATCGTGTCGCAAGAACGCGTAGCACCAAGCAAGACTCGCGGCAGCAGCAGTTAGCAAGAAAGCACGAGCACAGGCTGCACACGGCAGCGAAGCCGCGAGCGGTCCAAGCGGCGCTGAGGGTTGAGGAGGAGAGGAGGCAAAAGAAGGAGGCACGGGTGGCCAGCAGATGGTCGTGGACTTGCAGCGCTTATCCGTGATCATCATAGATGGGCACGAACACGAAAGATACTCGTAGCTCATCTTGGTGGTTTGGGTGCTTAGTACGGGGCACCTTCAGCAGCTCGGATCCCCCCCCCTCCCTCTGAGAAAACCCACGCGCTGCCAACTTCTTACTATGTTAATACTAGACGCAGGTGGTGCCAAAGGAACTGAAACTTCGTGAAGGTCAGGAAGACTATGCAACATGGCCAACGGGGTGGATGCTTTGCGCCGCAGATTGGCCAGAACCGATAATCCAAAATTAGAGGGGTTTCCTTTGGAGTGAACAACTGGAAAGGGTACACCATGAATGGACGCATTCACGTTATTGGAATGTTTTGCATGATAACTCTTTGGGGGCTATGCCCCTCTAAAGGAACAACATGTTATATTTGGATTCAATTTTTGAGGCAGGAGCTGTGGTCATCCACTCAATTAAGTTCTCGGTAAACACGCACCAGGCATGTGTGCTGACAATCCTCAGTGAAAAACTTGGAAGGGACAGGGGACCACCGACGATCATGCCATAGACTACCATGAGTTCTGGCAGATCATACAAGGACGACCGTGCACCAGGCAGAGCCGCTTAGCCAGTCAAAATGAACGACAACGCTTACTGTTTAAGCTATTGATACACGTTAAAAACATCAAAGCGGATCATCGTCGTCGTTGACGATAAAACAACGACTTTGAGATACCCGGGGCTTAAGCCGAACCCCCCAAGAAGAACGTACTGTGCCATTCACGTATCGAAGCTACCTTGCTGTATAGAGTTTGTTGCCGTTATCGTCACAGCCCCCGCCAGCGAAGCAGAATTGTGCGGAGACGTTACATTCGGTGCTAACATCCCCCACGTTGTAGCTGCTGTCGCGATAGGTCCGAGCAATAGTTCGACAACTCTGGTCGACTGCGCTGTCGTTCCCTTCTTCTGCTCTTTCCTCCATTCCCCCGTCTATCTCCCATCGCAGCGATGTGGCAGAGGGCGGGCATGCCAATTTTTTTAGGGCTCCTCGCACGAGTTCTACCGGTATACCCCGTCCAAAACCCCGATTTTGATGAAAACAATGACGTGCCACCCGATGAACCATCGCAATGACAGGGCACATTCCAAGCATAACAATATCATACATATGGGATTGCAAAGCTATTGGGCAGCTCCTAAGTTGAGCAGCGCCGCCAATCGGATACTTATTGGAGGCCAAAGGTACCCCCTCTGCCGTACTAGTAGCATAGCTGCACTTAACAATGTCCAATGGTATATGCCAGGTATAGTGCTAGAGGTTGTATCTCCCCGAGGAACGAAGCATAACCGTCCAAAACTCGTCCGGATGGTGAAAGAAACGGCACCAATACATTATTAATGGTGGGGATTGCTGACTAAACCTGGACCCTTAGCTACCCGTCGCTTCCCCTTCTCCCATCGTGGCCGCGGCCGGCACATCGTGTATCCCATCGTCCATGACAACAAAAAAGTGTGCTCTCGGTTCCTCATCCCCCACACCACTCATATTCCGCCCCGGCACCTTCGACCCCTTACCAAAAGAACCGCCACCACCGCCACCACCACCACCGCTGCCTGCATTTGGGCTAGAAACTTGAGCCGTAAAGAGCGACAACGCGCCGCCTTCGCCTCCCACGGCCGACTGCGGTCGTAGGGATGGCGGCCGTTTGAGCCGTCGCTGTAAGACAACCCTGAAGGTAACGGCACGTTGCCATGCCTGCGGGAGGTACTCCCTGTGCTCCGTTTCCACGTTGCCTCCTCGCGGCAGGAAAAGAGCTGCGGGGAGAAGTTGGTGGCGAACCAGGGGTAAGTGAATGTGCTTGATTGATTTAAACCGGCGGAAAGTTAAGCGGAGCAGCTGGGGGCGCGCGAGGGGGTGCAACTGAACAGATGGATGTGCCAGGTGGACGCCGCATGTTGGTTTATGCCTGCGCACAAGTCTGATGTATGATGTGTGTGACTGCATAGAATCTACGGAGATGGTAGAGTAGAACTATTGATTTGATTGGCGGTCCCAACCTTCGATGTGTTCGAGTTGAGCCCCCTTTGGCGCAGTGTACTAGTACTACTGCTGCTACTCAGTTTAATATTTTGTTATCTTCGGGTGTGCATGTTCAGAGTGGCCTCCGGGACTCCAGTACTTCAATATATGTTCTATCTTCTTCTCTTCTCCTCCGCCTGATGGTCCCTCGTCGGGTACCGAGAGCAATCTCCCCGTGAGCCACCCTACGCCGGGCATACAGATTGTCGATTACCGCATGCATTGCCTCTGAGCGGTCGGCACTGGAGGGCGTGCCAAAGGTCAGGCACTCAATTCAGAGAATACAGCTACTTCTGCAACCATGCGCATTGGGATATACTTCGCCCATTGGTCGTATCTACGCGAGCTGCGGCCAGAGTCAGATCCTAGCAAAATGCTCGCGTTCACAGATTCGCTAACGTTCAGTGGTCTATTTGTTCCTTGCCTCTTGTTCTCAACGAACCCTATGCCCCTGGATAGTTGCAAGTCCCTTCGCGAAAAGCCTCTATTCAACGCCCTCTACGAAAACATAACTTTTTAGAACAGCATTTGTGATAAGATTATCTCTTTTTTCCTTGTCCACACGTCCCCTCATGACGTTTGCCCCTTGCTTTCTGTCTTCCTCCGCCCTCCTTTCCTTTCCCCGTCCTTTCGCAGCTCACCGTTTTTCGCAGCGAAAATAACAACAGGTCGCTCGGCGGCTAGACGAACCAATGCCTTGACGACCGCACCCTGCATCGACACTGCCTCACCGCCACAGCTCTGTGCCATCTGCAACACGGAAAACAGCAAAGTATTAGCATCCCGTAAAGCACTACCCTGGCCATGCACTAGAAAAGCTCATTCTTGGTCAGGGAGGTAGGAACGGTGTGTCGAAGCTTCGCAGAGATTCTCTAATAGCACGTACCGATTTGTTGTGGAATTTGTGGTATATTGTTTCGTCGACAATGTGGTCGACGGCACTGGGATGTCAATCGCTACTTATATGAAGTCGAAAACAAGTCACGACCAATGTTGCGTGCTGTGCTGAAAAGGGGTACTTCAGCACGTGCAGCAGTAGTTGTTGTCGTCACCTTGTCTTGCCAGAAAAACGAACCCATACCGTCAACGGCAACAACGGCTGGTCGATGCTCGAGCTCGAACCGCAACACCTCGATCGACGCCAGCAGCTCGAACAAACTGGCGGGACGGATGACTCGTAATCGCCTCAAGCATTCCAGCAACACCGCCTGCCAACAAAAATGCGAACAAATAATCAGTACCAGAAAACTCGCGACTGACATTCTTTGCGCTGCTTCAGCAACCAATCACAAGAGCACAGCTCAATCGTTCCGATGTGTGTGCACTGCCTAACGTGCAAGTTGGATGTCTGTCTCAGCGAAGCCAGGTTTTGCACATTCTCGACAGGCGTTTCTCCGCATGCTCGGCGTCTAACGCCACGCCTCTATTCGGTGTTCGTTTCCTGCCGCCGACACCATCTGCCGGTCATGTACGCCGTCAACGCATAAGACAGAAGGGTGCTCTCTCGAAGGTTCCCCTCGGCACAAGCAACGGCTACACCCGATCCCCATTATACCCCATTCCTACGCTACATAGGGCTGTGTGTCACCTCCACCTCCCTTTCCAGCTGCTGCGGCCCAGAAATGGCGCTACTCCCGCCAGCCATGCCCCCGGTAGCAGTTTTAACCTGAAACGTGGTGTTCGTCGTGATTTTTTCCCTGAGAAGCTGCTCCAGCCGTAGCACGCTCAGTCTGCCGTCTTGGACGCGTCCAACCCGCCACGGTGCACAAAAACACGGACGTTTCATTAAGCATGCGGAAGACTGCGCTAGTGCGAGTAAGCACTGGCCGGCAAAGCCATGATTGTAACGCTGGCCGGCGCAGGCCACGAACGTTTTTTGCCGACACGCCGCACTCCATATATAGCAGGCAGTGCAGCACCTCGTATCGTTGCCGACTACTACAGCATTAGGCATGTGAAAGATGGCCGGCTACATATTTTTAGTCGACAACGTAGCGCAATTTATTTGGGCGAGATGGCGCACAGGTTTTAGAGCACTGCTATTTCTCAAGCGTGTTTTTTCTCATGCGTGTTCAGCTCCGGTCTCACCGTTGTCGAAAAAAAAGGCCACTTGCTCCTGCCCACCCAGCCAGGCCGGCAGCACGCACCGAGCGACAACGTTGATGAGAACCTCCGATTTCCCGCAACCACTAGGGCCGTACAATTCTACCACGTCACCGCGTCCCACCCCCTTCTCTCTGTCCGCTCTTCGCCCAGGAACCTAACGACAAAAATAAATGGGTGAGGAACAGGCGTCAGAGTTTTACCGAAACTTCGTCCTGTGCCAGTATATACCCTGGCATGCGTACAGCAGTATTTTGATAGTTTTCTTGTATTGGCATGAGAGCGCCAGGAGGAAACATGCGCCAAGCTTGCGACAAGTGGCACATGTTCGCCGGTGTACCAACTCGTTGCATCACCACATGAAGCGGGCCCGATGCGCTAATGTTTAGTTCAATTCTGGAAGAACGCCATCTTGCTCCTCTCCATCTTGCCAGTGGACTACAGAACGTACTTCGAAGTATATACGTAGACAACGTACTGCTTTACGTTACGAGGTATACATACCCAGCAGTTTATGTTCATAGTTTACAGCAGGATGCCAGGTGAAAATAAACTGTACGAGTGCGTACATGGAGTTGGCAGCAGGAGAGCAGGCTTGGTGCGAAAAACTAAACTCTCCCGCCATTCGTATCCATTCACGACCCGAACACGTGCGGTTTCTTGGGGGCGGTTTCATCTCACAAAATTTTGAAATTTTAAAATTCAAACATGTGCAAAAATGTTCGATGTACATTCGTACTGCTGTACGAGTAGTACTACTGGTGCACAGCTGCGGGTAGGGGACACACGAAAAAAGCCGCAACCCTCGGGTCGCTACTCGCATCATAACAGCATACCTGGCACATCTCATGGGAGGCCAACATTAGTAGTATGTTTGGAACAATCTATCGTACGAAGACTGCTGTCTCCATCGGCTACTACAGCTACGATCCATTCGCACAAAGATCCAGATAGTAACACAATGAAAAGATTAATAGTATTCCATGCCGTTGTGTGCGCCGGAGAAACTCGTGCCGCCCCGTCGGGACCCCCGGCCCCATTTGTTGAGGTATCAGTGAGGTACTAGTCTGTTTGACCACTTGCAAAAGGTTAACCAACAGCCTACCCAAACTAAGCCTTGTAACACCCTCTTCCCCTGAAATGGCGGGATAGCAGCCGGATATACGGGCGGACCTGTCAACATCCAAGCGGTTCCATTTCCTGGGGATACCAGGGAGAGTAGTTTTCAAAATCGACATGGGGAAAGTCTGAAAAAGATTATTGTAAAAATTAAAATACAATCTAGCTGTGAGATCGAATATTTTGTCGAAACTCATCTTTGCAAGCTGTGTGTGATACTCCGATCGCGCGTATCACGGGTTGTGTGTCCTCATTAAGGATATAGGTCGGCGACTCCCCTTGCAACTACAGTGTAGCTATCAGGGTCAACAAGGTAATGTTAGGCAGTCTGTGCGCGGAAACTATAAAACCCGTTTTTGAGGGGGACAAAATCTGACAGCTGTGGAAGGTAATGCATCAGTTTATCAAGTGAATCCTGTAAGTCGAATAACCGGTGAGGGGAGGACGGAGTTTTTAAGGACGTGGGGGCCTAATTTTGGTCAAAAGGGGGGCGGGAGGGGGGGAGGGGGGGGAGGGGACGGGTGGGGCAGCTCAATTTGTGCATGGAAACTTTGTATCCTTCCTGTGGGGGAGGGGGGGGGAATGTGGCGGGGGGGGGCGGGGGGCGGGGGGGGAGGGCTTTAGGTCGCATAGATGTAGGGGTTTGCTGTACGCGTGGGGCTGGGTCTAGGCGATGGTGCGGGTGGTGGGAAGGAGGGGGCGTTGGGGGCGCGGGGGGGCGTGGGAATTGCGGCAGCGGCATGGACGGCTCTAAAAAGATAACGAGGCGATATCCAGGGCGTGGAAGTTTTTATTACTCTGGCGGATTTCGATACTAGGTAGGGCGTTTAAGCAAGAAAGAGCGAGGAAAAAAAAAAAAAAAAAAAGGGGGGGCGGGGGGCGGGAAGGGTTTCCAAGAGGTTTAGGTCACATACAATATTAAAATATACTCCAGCTATGAGATCAAGGATTTGGTCGACACTGATCTTCGCAACATTTTGTGTGATCCTCCGATCGCGCGTATTAATCATATATGTAGGGGCTTGCTATACGCGCGGTGCTGGGTCTAGGCGATCGTGCGGGGTGTGGGGAAGGAGGGGGCGTTGGAGGGGGGGAGGGGGGATGAATGAAAGCTACGTCATGGATGGCTAGAACGATAATGACGTGATACCAATTGCCTAGAAGTGTTTATTACTCTGGCCGATTTCGATTATAAGTGGGGCGTGTGAACGAACTGGGCGGGGAACAAAAGGGGGGGGGGGAGGGCGGAGATGAGTTGGAGCTACGGCATGGATGGCTAGATGGATAATGAGATGATACCAGCTGGCTGGTAGTGTTTACTACTCTGGTAGGTTTTGATTTCAGGTGGGGCGTTTGAACAAGAGGGATCGGGGGGGGCGGGGGGGGGGGGGGGCATTTCAATATGTGCGGGAAAACTATATAAACCCTTAAAGGGGACGAATCTGACGGTTGTAGCAAGAAGACACGCCTTTATATCACCCGCCTGGTAATGTTTATTATTCTAGAAGGTTTGATGTTACATGTAGTATGCAACCCAGTTCTTAGGTGTAGTAAACAACGTGTTAAAAGCTTCATAATTTGTTATTGTGCATGGATCGAAAGATAGAATATTTCAATCAATAGGTACAATAATGTAGATACCATTATTTTCTGACATCGTTAATTATAAGAAAGAAGTACATATTGCCAAATACAATAGGCGAGGTGATGTGGTCATGCAATGTCACCGCCATTGAGAACGAAAGGGAGAAAAGCGAATCGTTATTGTTTTGAAAGGAACGCTTAGTGTACACGCGCTCAATTACGTTACTTCGTTAGTCATACTTCGCTTGGCATAGGTTGGGAGGCGATCATGCAGACGGTATGTACGGAATACCCTACGTATTAAGTTGGTAGTGCGGTTTACCGCAATTTTAACATATCTGTCTGTACCTCCTTTTCACATTATTATTGTCTCACATATACGATTTTACGCCTATGATTTTTACCGTTCCGATGTGGGGCTCTGAGGTCGCCAACTCTAAGACAGAGATACATCTCACGAATGCACCAAGCGAGGTGACGTGGGCATGCGATGTCACCGCTATTGAACGCGAGGGTGACTTTACTTTGTTAGGCATATGCTACTGCGTTTGGTAGAGGTTGTCAGGCGATCATGCCAACGGCCGGAGGCACGAAATACCCTGCGTAATAGGTTGGTAGTGTGGTCTACCGCAGTGTTAACATATCTGTCTACTTCTTTTTCACGTTGTTATTATCTAGTGTACGATTATACGCCGTGTTTTCTCCCCACTGTCGTCGAAGATGTTGTGGTCCTATAGATGTCGCGTCCATGTCTGGTGCTCTTGTTAGTGGTGCTCATGAAAACATGCCCTAGCGCGTAGTAGATGATCGCTGAGTGGTGTTCCTTTCCTGTACATCAAGCCAGGTAGTATATGTCAACGCAACCGCTTGCTTGAAAACGGCAAATAAAATGAGGTGGATGTGGGACTCGAACCCACGACCCAAAAAAACTTTGGTCCTGCCGACGACGCCATATTGTAAGGGTATTGGGCCGGGACACAGAGTGTCCCCTGAAGGTCTGCCAATTGAGCAGGTTCTCGGAGAGTACTCACTTTCTTAGTCTTTAGGAGAGACGTAGCTTTATTAGTTTCCACCAGAGCCTTGGATGACCTCTGGGAACGGAGACACGTGCCTCCATTCTATCTCCTGACTATCCCGAAGAGAAAACGCCAACCTTATCATACGAAAACCGGTCAACTACCTGTGTCAAATCAGATAATTGCAGGCCTTTCAAGGCCGCAGTACCCGGGCGGCACTGGCATAGCCAGCGGCCATAGCTGCAGTGCAGTCGACGTGCCAAAGTAGCGCATGCAGAGCTGCAAGAGATTGTGCGCCATCAACCAACCACAGGTAGAGTCGGGAGGCACGACTACCGGGTACATGTGACGCCAAGAGTACCTCCTGCACACAGCAGTAATAATGCTGTTCGCAGTGGTACGGAAAGATCAACTTAACAAACTTCAAAATTCAGGCGAATTTTGGACAAAATTCAAAATTCAAGCAAATTGAGTAGAGTATCCCTCAGGTTGCTACAGCAGCACACCTCATCACCTCGTCAAGAAACGCAATTCCCGTGCGCAGCGGGCTGCGGTTGGATCTCCTGAACAGCTCAAGAGCGGTCTCGTCTGCCTTTACGCTCAATGCCATGGCTGGCGATGTGCTGAAGAATGTGCTCGTCAACAGAAGTTCACACGCCGGATTTGCAAACCTTCGCTGGCGTTTTTCGTAGGGGTTAGGGGTTGGGCGCAGTAGAGTTGTATGCGCGTATGCTTGCACGTATGCGTGGTATGCGCGCTGACGTTTGTGTGTGAAAGCGGAGTCTCGGGTGGCGGCAACGACTCGGATCACCTTTCTTTGCAAATACGCCCTTCTAGACAACATAATACTCCCGTGCTCACAATTCCAATCGGTGTCAACAACCGTACCGGCATCATCTGCCATGCAGAGTACGGGGATCCCTGGGTCACCCTTTTCTTGTACGCAGAACGCGGCAGGGACATACATTGAACGTTCGAGTAAAGGAATAACGCATACCTACGAGTAAATACCTTCCAGAAATTAATGACTGGTGGAGTAAAATACACACCAGGTACAGGGAAATGAATGTTTTGTTGTTGTTTCCAACCACAACAACATGCAAATCGACGAAACTGATCCAACGCACGCCAGTAGTCTCTGGTTCATTGTCCAAGCTCACCTACCGTCTTCTAACGTACCATCAACAACACCTTCACCACAGAGTACTTCGTGTAACGCGAGTGGTTGTCTGCTCTTCAGGCGGCTTCTACTCTGCGTGGCGTATGATGGCTGATACCCTTGGCGATGGCGATTTGTGTGCACGTCTTGAAGAAGTCCTAAAAGATCCTCGGTTATCTATTCCTGGCGGATCCTGCAGGTGATATCGCGAACGATGTGCGTGTTACTCGAACGCAAACCTACACGACGTCTTCACGGGGACATGCGGCGGTGCAGCGTTTTGTCAGGCACGCACGGCGGGGTGAAAAGGCCCGTTCGCCAGACAAGTGATACGATAGATGTAGCACGCGTTTGGGCCGAAGCATCTATGTTCCCTTTTTACTACTGCACTGTACAGAAACATGCATCCTATTCTATTTCCAAGTTACTTTGGTCCCCGAAATAGGTGTGCAGTGCTATGAAGTCCCGCGAATATTTCGTTAACCATATTGGTTGCTGTTTTTTTGTGTCGGTCTCTCTCATCCATTCCATTGCTGCTTTGCGGAAAACAACGTTGCGCCACAACCTCGAGCAACATCGGCTGGCGCTTTTCGTCACGGTCCCTGACAGCATGCAGAAACGACCCCGAAATTGAACGTTTTTTGGTCAAGAAATTGGTCAGGCATTCCACTGCGCCTAAAATGGTTGCGTGGCATGCTCTCTTCGGCAGACGCGAGTGTTGTCATACGCCCTAAGCGCCCTGCCCGATCCCTGATTCTGCTCGTATCGCGCCTTGTTCCGTGGAATCAACGATCGTTCGGGGAAGCTCACATTTGACGGCACTCGAGGGGAGAAGTGTGGCCGCGCACAGCAATCGGGCGTGCACATATACCCTGCTTATCATACGGTTACACGACATCTCGGCGGGACGGCTTACCATGCTCTTCGTGTCCCGAACGTAGTATCTACGATACTCGAGCCCCGGGGTCCAGTCGTGTGCTTCCGGCCAAGCATTGGCGAGTCCCCGTACCCCAGTCTTCTGCTCTCAACCGATCATCGGTGCTGTTCAGTTATCCCGTCCAAGAAAAGAAACGCGACCTACGACACCCGTCCTCTAAACCTCTAAAACATTCCTTGTCGCCGGCGAGCCGAGCATGTTCATTTTACGCGCTGGAATCCTCGGAATGTTTATTGAGCGCGGGTGGCAGCTTCCCAGCGGGCTTACGCACCCTGCCGAAGGGGACATCGACGGCGGCGGCAGTACAATAGTGGGTGGGAATTTTCGACAGGGGCAAGGGGTCGTGGCCCAGGATGTGGATGCGTTATCCGCGTGTAGTGGGCGGCACGTCGCCTCCAGACATGTGTTCGGAATGCGAAATACTGCTGCTGATGAAATGTTTGTCGTACGTGAGATCACCCCGTTATCCATGCTAGTCTCGCTTACGCGCGCGCTACATCCTACGGTAGGTTTTGGAGTGGGGGGACATTGGCAGAGCTGCATGTACTTGAAATGTGGGCCTTGAGCTCGTCCTCAATGCGGTCGCGCCGTCGGCTGTGCTCGCTTTGACTTCGAAGCTCGGTTCGTGGTTGGAGTTTCGCCTGCACATGGAATGTACAATCGTGTTTCAGAGCTTTTCGGAAAACCGGCTACGATATTGTGTGTCCTACACTGCTGTTGCATTCTATGGCGTGCACATTTTAACCGCCAAGAAAAAGCAGGCCACATCAGTCGAGACATACTGTATGGTTTAGCTGAAGGTTGCCTAGTTTCGACCGGGATATACAATATATTTTACTTGGCCAACGCGCTCGAAGTTTCCGCGCTGTCACTCGCGGTAGCGAGAACACAGCCGCGCGTTCGGCGGCTGGTGTCGTGGCCGGCGTTGCTCGGGGGCTTTTACATGGTAACGCCATTTGAAAAGCCGTCTGACGCATGATGTGGTTGGCATCGAGGGAGACGTTGTCCCAAATGTGATTTATGCTTGGCTGTATTCGCGCTTGCGGCGAATGTCATTTCCGGAGCGCGCACGCGTTTGAGTTAACTTTCCTTGCCTGAGGCATGCGAACGTTACCACGACCCTCAGCGCTCTGGCGTACAATTTGTTTGACTGTTCGGTCTCGCTGCGAGCATCAGACATCTTGCTGCAGTTGCTGTTAGGACGACAGACCGGGTCACCAAAGGGACCTGGTTAGTTTTATTGTGTCTGGGGGTAGAGTTCGGCTGAAGTCTAAAGAGCAGGTAACCGCTCGCGTTACACGAAGTATACAGTCTACTACTTCGTATAATATGAAGGTAATACTGTTGATAAAACGTGAGAAGGCCAACCCACAAGGATCACCCTTTCTTTGCAAAAGCACACCCTTCAAGACAACTGCTGTTATCCAGCCTAACAGCTACCCCGCCATCTCCACCGAATCGATATCCAAGGGTGATGTGCACACAACCAAAATCCAACAGGTTATTGTCCCTTCCATCCAAGAAGAGGGGAGCGGGAGGCGCAGGACAAAACCAACGCAAGCTAGGACCAACCTTTCTTGTGAACGGCCCCAAGGCCGAACCGATACATGCCACGTTGGGGGCCAGAAAGTTTTCGCCAAACCGTTTTTGACCGGCAGCGCTCCTAGACTGAGAAACTGGTGGCCTTCATGTCGTCGGAAGATTGTTTGTGTGCTTCCCAACATAGTTCGCCTGCTACGTTAGCGAGGTAGATACGTATTACGGAGGACGATAGTGAATAGGACCAAATATTGTTAGTAAAAATAGATTAATATATAGGTAAACCTTTTGTGTCCACCGTAGGTCCTATTTACTAGGGTCCCCCGTAATAGCAATTTTAGGCAAAAAATATTTTTTCAGGATTTCGGGATTCGTCAACCCGATATCGCCGAATGTGTAACCACAACAACAACAACAACAACAACAGTTTTGCCAACAGTTTTTTTTTCGGTGTACACCTAGCCCATGGGATTTTGATCGCGGTTAAACTTTTATTGCTAGTTCCTATTCCCCCCCCCCCCCCCCCCCCCCCCGCGAGAACCAAAGCTACGGTGGTAGAAGAGGGGTCACGTTTAGGAACACTTTGTTTTTCGTAGGGGCCCGGGGCGCGTACTGCGCTACAAGTAGTGAGCACTTTTTTTGGTCTGAAATGAATGTTTTCTGAATGACGGGCCTCCTTAACCCAAAGTCGTCGGAAAGAGGACATTTTTTTTTCGGCATGATTATCGTTGTGTACCCAGGCCATGGGCTTTTTTCATCCGGTAGCAGTTCTATTTTTCTCCATGAAATCGGTTTTGGGTGAGAGGTCTTGACCCCTTTACAACTGGAAACCCGTTTTCGGGGACAAAATTACTTGGATTTAGTATAGGGAGGGGTTCGGGGGCTCTAAAGGGGTTAAGCTCCCAAATCGAGGGGTAGTATTAGAAAAAAAGTGGTGCACCCTCTATCATCGTAGCACGCGTGTGAGGGCCACTCGCGCGCGTGACCCCCCCCGTTCGTTTGCGCGGTATTTAGCTTTCGTGAGCTGTTCTAATTTTCCGATACACGAAATCCGCGACGGAATGGTAAGCTGCGCCGCGCCAAGAAACAAAACGCCTGAATTCAGAAGCCGTTTTTGTCAGTGAGGTACAGAGGCACTCATACTAGAAGGCTTCAAGTCTGGTAGTGGAAAAAAAAGCCCTGGGTATGATAGATACTACAATACCGTGGGCTTGGTCCGAGGAAACAAACAAAAAAAACTAACCCAGGTCCACCTACTGCCGTACCGTGCGTGATGGAAGAGATACTACAGTACTACAGTAGTCACTAGTGCTACTACAGCAGTACTACAGTAGTCACTAGTGCTACTGCAGTACTACAGTAGTCACTAGTGCCACTACAGTACTACAGTAGTCACTAGTGCTACTACAGTACTACAGTAGTCACTAGTGCTACTACAGTAGTACAATAGTCTCTAGTGCTACTGTAGTAGTACAGTAGTCACTAGTGCTTCACGGACATATAGGGGTGCTAAACTCGATTTATATCGGAACGGCATCCACGCTCAACATTATCGAAGGGAAAAACAATACTTCCCGCCCCCCCCGATACTTTCATGACCATGGAATTTATTATTTCTCAGAGTCAGGTTTTGGGTCGAGCACAGAGCTCTTCAAGTGGGCAAATGAGCCCCCAGAAAACCATGGGGTCGATAAATACGGCGATATTGCGAGCCTGGGGAGCCCTGGTATAGGGTTAACCTTTCTAAAACTGAAAAAATACAAATTCCACATTCATTTCAAGTTGTTTGTCCCCAACAGCGTGGGTACAGTTCTGGTCCAGTTGCAGCATGTACTTTGGCAGTCTATTATACCAGATTGTTTATTTATTTATTTTAATCGATACTTTTACTCTCCAGCTCAACTCGTAAGAGGGTTTACCCTCAGCGACCTTCTTCTGTGGACAAGCCGTGGTCACACGTGTCTTCCCTTCTCCCCCCTCCCCCCCCGGTATCTGCCTTCATTTTTTGTCGCGCATGTAGGGTTCAGTGTTTCCACTTTTCAGCTTCTCCTGCTCGTCAATTTTCATCGAATTTGCTAACTCACGATCTCGCGCTTTCTTCTAGAGCAAACTTATTCACGTGAGAAAAAATCCCTACGGGCAAGAGTATGCCCTCGGTTCGACTTCAACCTACGGCCTTGACGTCAGTAGAGACGAAATGACCAGAGCTACACGGCAGGGGGGTCACTTTTGGGGCCCAATTTTCAGTGGCTTGGGGTCATTCGCGCGAGTGACCCCCCCCGCCATTCCTGTTTGCAGTCTTCGGCTTCTCCGCGCTGCATTACTTTTGCGATATGAAATCGGCAATGGAATGGTAAGCTACTCTGCGCCAAGAAAACCGTCGCCCAGCGTCGTTTTGTCAGTGAGGTGCAGAGTCACTCGTGCGACTGGCTGAAAGCCGGCTGTGAAAAAGGGGCATTCCCCTTATCGTAGCCTTGGGCATACTCACCTTCTACTCCGTCGGGGACGCCGATTGGAGCACCGTTGACGATGACAATCGTGTTACGTATCCGCTTTCCGCCGTTGCTGCCTGTGATGTTTTGTACCAGGTTTTCCCTCATCATACCCTCTGGCAGGCGTTATCGCGTGCCATAGAACAGGGACGCACCCGTCCTATTTTTAAGAAGGCATACTGCAGGCGGGCAGCAAGAAACTAATGCAAGAGGGACGCGCAACATCCAAGCAACCCTCGGGTGAGTTGCCTGGGCAGACAGAGCGAGAGGTACTGCTGCATAGCAGCGGTCGGTCCCTCGATCTGTACTGCCTTTTATACCATCCAAATCGAGTATACGTCGTTTGATGTGGATAGGATTCGGTCACCCAGGCTACGGTCCCCCTTTTGGGGCCTTTTATTGCAGTGGCTCGAGTTCACGCGCGCGAGTAACCCAGTAACCCCTCCGTTTCTTTGCTGTCTTACGTTTCTTGATGTTTTTTTAATTGACGAAAAAATCCGCAATGGAGTGTAATCTACGCCGCTGCAAAAATATCGCCTAACGTGTGGTTTTGTCAGAGAGGTACTTAGTCACTCGCGCGAGTACCATAGTATGATATGATATGGTATGATATGGTATGATATGGTATGATATGATATGATATGATATGATATGATATGATATGATATGATATGATATGATATGATATGATATGATATGATATGATATGATATGATATGATATGATATGATATGGTATGATATGATATGATATGATATGGTATGATATGATATGGTATGATATGATATGATATGATATGATATGATATGATATGGTATGATATGATATGATATGATATGATATGATATGATATGATATGATATTATATGATGTGATATGATATGATATGATATGATATGATATGATATGATATGATAAGATATGATATGATATGACATGATATGATATGATATGATATGACATGATATGATATGATAAGATATGATATGACATGATATCATATGATATGATATGATATGATATGATATGATATGATATGACATGACATGATATGATATGATATGATAGCTCAAACCCGGGTGTGAAAAAAGGAGGGTAGATATCGTAACATCCCCCCTACCGCAGCATGTGTCGATGATGGGGTGACGACGCCGATTGACCGAGCGGCGGAGCAACATACGTCACAGCAGAGCGACGGCGCGATCGACACAGAAGACCCAAGCTTTTCAAAAACACTACCGATCGACCTTACCGATCGACCTTACCGATCGACCTTACCGATCGACCGTGCATTATCCGTTATAATAATACTGTGCGTGTTGTACTGTTCTGCATACTCGAATAGCAGTATACTGCTATATATAATGCACCGCACTGCTATGGTGCCATTATTATTGTACTTTGTCAAGTTTCCCAGTGACTTTCTCAGTCTCTGGTCTGTGTCGCGAAGGTCTGTCACTATCTCCAAGTCCCCTGCTTTTGAGTCGTTCGACGGTAGCCCCCCCCCAACTTTTCGTTGACGAAATCGCCGGTTTTGAAACTAGCTCCTGGCCGTATCTCCTCAAACACGGTGCCCCTTGCCACCCCTACGCCATCGTTCGAAAGCCCTTTGCAAACAAGAAAATATACGAATAGTTGTGTGTCGTAGCGTCGCTCCTCTTGTCGAGCAGCCATGAAACGTTCGTTGAATAAAATCGCTGTTTTTGGGGGGGGGCGTATCGTAGAACCAGTCTTCTCAACGTTATTTTCATGCCTAATTCCGTATTGTTTTAGCCATCGCCCACCCTGTCTTGGACCAAAAGTTAAACCACGATTTGTTAGTTCATCAATCATCTACGCCATATTGAACGTGAGGGTACAGAACTTCGCTCTATAGCTTCTCGGCCGTCAAGGACTCATCAATTCCATACTGGGTCTGGCTGATTAAATTCAGGGTCTTGGTCGCGTCTACAATCGTTTATTTTTCGCGTGCTGAACGATAAGCCTTGGTATATTACTTTTTTCGTACAACTAACATTCTGAAAAAAAAAACTACAAATTCAACGACACGTCTGCCACCAGAAGAACTGGAACGACCAGTCCGAATACAGAGTACCACACAATACCATCGTACTCTTGCTTTGTACCAGTACTCCGTAATCGTAGCTTTAAACAGGCAACAACGGCGGCGGGAAGCGGGGCGGGGCGCAGCCCCGCCCGGCTCTCCGCCCAGCGGACAAACCACAAACCCGCGCGTATGATACGTACGCGTGCCCCGGATAATGACGATTTTCCGTCGACTTTTCATGGGATGAAATCACACGAAGACCACAACCACTACGAGTCGGGTGTATATATCTTGAACTTAGAAGTGTCATTGGGACCGGCGTGCGGAGCAACCCCTGTGGGCGCTGCGAGCAACAAACAGTAAATCCCTGTGTCCCACGCAATCCCGACATGTGCCAAATCACGCGTGGAAAACGCCCATTAACGGAACACCCTACTAATAAAACGCCTTCTTCGTCTCCCGTCTTGCCCACGCGCAGGAACAGCACAGCTCATTGGTAGCGAACGGTGGTGTGGCTTGTTTTGTGGAGATTGCGTTGCCCTTTGGCGTACTCGTCTCACGCCGAGCGCGGGTCGGCATGACGCGCGAGTCGACGTTTTTCGCCGGGTTGTGTCACTTACGACCCACCCTCTGCTGACCCATGCCGAGAAACGAGGCAGAAAACGTCCAGAAACGACAAGTAATTCTCAAGTTGATACAAGCACTAACGACACCGCTGTATAATACTTTCATCATCATCATCATCATCATCATCACCATCATCATCCATCATCATCATCCACCGTCATCATAGTCACCACCATGAGCATCACCATCGCCATCAAATCATCGTCATCATCAGCATCACCACCACCACCATTGCCATCATCATCATCATCATCATCATCATCTAAACCACCATCGTCATCTGTGTCATCATCATTATAATCTTCAACATAATAATCTTCATTATCATCACGCCGTCATACTATCGTCTCACATCATCATACCATCGACACACCGGCAATGACATTGGTCTTCATGTATGTGTTGTTCAGCATACAGACACGCGCAGCAGTGTTTAAGAGAGGGTGAAATAACCCTCTCGAGACAGACGGACCGGAGACACAGACTGGGTTCAGCGTGTTGGTCAGGTTTCATTTGCAAGTATTTCTTGTTATTATATGGTAACTATAATAATGTACGTCCGCCCCCCCCCCCCCCCCTTCCCCCTCACCTCTAACCCCGCTCGCTTTTGATCAAAACCAGGCCCCCACGTCCTTCAAAACTCCGCACCACCCTCACCGGTTATATTCGACTTACAGGATTCACTTGATAAACGGATACATTTCCCTCCACAGCTGTCAGATTTGGTCCCCCTCAGAAACGGGGTTTATAGTTTCCGCGCACAGACTGACAACATCACTTTGTTGACCCTGATAGCTACACTGTAGTTGTAAGGGGGAAGTCGCCGACCTATGTCCTTAATGAAGACACACAACTCGTAATACGCGCGATCGAAGTATCACACACAGCTTGCAAAGATGAGTTTCGACGAAATCTTCGATCTCACAGCTGGAGTGTATTTTCATTTTTTATAATAATAATGTGTTTCTTCAGGTTTTGGGTTTGTTCGTAAACTACTGTGCAACAGCTGCTGCTCTACGCTACGTCGTTTATCAGCTATCAGGTCTGATGGTGGGGAGGATGGTCCTCCGGTTGCCTGCGGATAACTGTATTTAGAACGAAAGATGTGCACCTATTAACAATGACTGACGGCAGCGTAGGGGTATGACGGACGGCAAAAGTTTATACGACAACAATGTCGTGACGGGCGTTCGCTAATGCCGCAACCTCTAGGTTTCAGTGCGGCATCCGCCCTCTGAACGACCGTGACCGATGCTCGTTTTTTGGTGACGGGCCGTCACCTTTAACAATATAGGCGTTTGCTCAGACCGTCGACGACACAATAACGTTCATGTAAATTAAGCTACTTCGTGCGGCTGTACCGTAGACTAGAGGTGCAACATTTTTTTCCCCTCGGGCCCTCGCAATGGTTAATGGTGTATATAGTCTATATAGTCTATAGGGGGTCGTCGCGCGCAGGTGCTGTTTAGGCACGACTCAAGCAGCACTGGGGTGAACGATTATGTGTCTGATCTCGCGACGTGTGGTCCTCAGAACGATTGACACAGCTCTAGTCTGTTCGAAGAGCTAAGCGCGGAGCTGGCAGGCAGCTGCTGGGTGACGATGAACCGACTAGCCGACGGGAGCTCAGGGGCGAGGAGCGAGGAGTGAACGGGGAGCGCTCTTAGAGTAAATCTTCTTTTAGCAACACCGCACCCACCAGGCCATCTCACTACTCATCCAACCAACCGCTTGTTGCAACTAAGCGTACTCGTGCTGCAAGCGAACCTCAAACACCTGCCCTGTCCGCTTCCGCCATCCAAAATCCTCAACGCGGCGCAACTGTTCCTCGAACCGCAACATACAACATTCAATAGGTCCGTCGAACCGTTACAAATAAAAAATACGGAGTAAGATACTAGCTTTTGTTCGTATTTTGTATCTTCCAGATATCCCCGGTGATAGCTGTTGCCGTGTGTCGTTGTGATTGGCTAGAGGGAATCGATTAGTTTGTGCTACGGTTGGGATCCTCGGAAGCGGCGCCGAGGAATCTGCCAACATGTAAACCCAAATCGGATCCGAAATCTTTAGAAAAATATTATTGGCAATCAATCACATATTTATTATTGGTTCCCAGTCTTTGTATTGGCTAAAAAAGCCAATTGCGCCGCATAAATGCTGGACTGGACGCCCTACGCCCTAGGCCTCCTTGTGCGAGCCAGGCGAGGTGCGAGAACTGGCAGGCTGCAGAACAAGGAGAGCTGGTGCTGACAAGCGTCGTCGAGGTTATTGCAGGTGATGCAAACACATACGAGACCGTGGGTAGCTGCAAGCTGTGTCGTCAAAATCTCCCCGCAACGAAACGCACGTGGACTTGACTCGCGATTTTTGCCCGAAATGCTGCACGTGCATGCAAGTACTCGTAGTAGCCAGGGTGTAGCATGCTGCGATGAGACCCCTCTACACGATACGCATCGTGCATACCGGTGTGTAAAGCTGCGTAATCAGCAGTAAAATGGTTTGGTAGCGTTGTCACGATTAAGGGTTCAGGCACGCTCCGATGGAAGATCGCGTGGCGGACGTTGGATACGATACCAAATACCACGCTGCTAGTTTTTATCGTAATCTATGCACATGTTGACTATTCGCACTGTGATTTGACCTCATTTCCTTGTTGTCCTTTGACGGGATTCCCGGAAACCGCCGCCAAGAAGGAGCTGACGCGACTCATGAGACAAAACCGCTCATCACAGCTAGCTAGTGGTAGAGAACGGCATATCAGGGTAGTGTATTTCGTGAATTTTGAGGCACGTCCCGATCTAGAAGACCGCTATTTATAGTGGATACAGCACCAGCGGCCTGTCAAAAACCAAACGAGTTCGTTTTATAACACGATAGGTTGAAACTGGAGCTGTGCGTTGCTAATTGTTTTATACAGGTTTGGTAAGGGTGTCAGAACGAAG
This sequence comes from Undaria pinnatifida, assembly GCA_012845835.1. NCBI lineage: Eukaryota > Phaeophyceae > Laminariales > Alariaceae > Undaria > Undaria pinnatifida. Next base: position 27,980,293 of record JABAKD010000002.1, read on the forward strand.
CTACGTTTCTCATTCCCAATCCGGTAGGTGAAACATTATTGGGAGTAGACTAGTCTAGTGTGTACGATTTTTGTCCAACTAAGCACCTGTACCTTTCCTCTCCTCTCCTCTCCTCCCCTCTCGCTTCTTTGACTCCTCAGTTATTAGTTCAAAGGAATGACTACATTAGACTATGCATTTTTGTCCAACTAAGCGCACCTGTACCTTTTCCCTCCTCTCCTCTCCTCTCCTCTCGCTTCTTCGACTCGTCAGTTATAAGTTAAAAGGAATGGCTACATTATGCAGAATACCTGGTAGTGGACAGGACATGACGCTGACTGCCGTTCACCCCCAAGACTGGGAAAGAGAAACGCCGTTTAAGCTCTGAGCGCTTCAACTTAAAACCTGAAAAAAATGCACTCCACATCTTGCCCGAAACTCGCGGAATCAGAGTTAACTTTTCGCATTGACAATGCCTTCGTCTCGTCGTCCTTTTTTTGCCCATTTCCCCGCACGAAAACTAGAACCTGCGGCGGCGCCAGGACGGAGCTGGTGCGCTTAATGAGACGGAGGTCGGACTCTGTCAATAGCTATGGGTGCTTGGACATATATCGAATTCGAACGAGCCTTGATATATTTCACCATATTTTTCCTGACTCTCATTACTGTCTCACATTTCGTTATAAAGTTACTTAAATGGCTTTTCGATTACGTCTGCTGTAGATGTTGCGGTCGTCGAGAAAGGATAATCGCTCTTGACGACGATGACGGCGATTGACGGAACGCGGAGGCTGGTGTACATGGTCGTATCTCTCTGCCCGTGAACATAAAAAACCTATAGCTCTCTAGAACATATAAACAGCAAACGGTTCTTACGTTTAGGGCCATATTTCTTACATGGTAGTTAATTCTTACACTTGGGGATATATAGTTCTTAATTCAGGGGGACATGGCGAATCGTTGACGGACACAGTAGTGACATGTTCTTGTATATTTACGGACATGTGTAGTCGTATTGGCCCCAAGTCTAGGGCATCGTTCTCGATAGTGCCCGTTGAGTAGTGCCGGTTGTCCGCAATAGTGCCCGCGAAATCGCTCGGCACAGATAGGAATAGCCCGTTGCGGCCGTGTGCGGAGTAGTGTCGGTGGCGGCTATAGTGCAGGTTGTGTTGACCGGCACATACCGGCACTGTTGAAAGGCCCTACTGTAGTGTGACACGTCTTACAAGTACATTGTTGAGTAACGCGTTCTTGTGGCAAGTCTGAAATGACGCATTACGACAATGTACGTACGCCTACAGCAGCACCTTGTTTTGAGAATGCCGCGTCACACAATACTGTACGCACGCACTGCCAGTGGTCACATGTTAAGTGATGGACCCTCAACAAGCTTGAAGAAGTTGTGTTACAACACAACGCGGTGCATCAGCACATTGTTGAGCTTGTCGCGAGTGCTTGGCAAGTACGGAATTGTCTACCGCGATACTGCTGTGCGGCGTGTAAGAAGAGATTGCTGAGCTCAGCTCGACCTTGTGGCAACGCAGCAAGTCGCATAGCACGATGCTGCACACCTTAATGTAATCACATTTCGGAACGGCGGCGACTTTGTGGCTAGTCTTCGATTGACTAACACGACACTGTATGGCTTTCTCAGCACACTATTAAGCAACCCGTCCTTGACAACAAGCCTGAAATTGTGCATAGCGTGGGGCTCCCTTTATAAAGCCGGTAGAATAGTGCCACGGCTCTCTGTTGTGCCGATAAAATCGTAACTCTCTATTGTAACTCTCTATAGTAAGACCCTATTTTCAATAGTGTCGGTACCCTGAATAGTGCCGGTATGTTGGGCTGGCTCATACCGGCATTATTGGTGGCTCCCTATAGTAACACGATACGCCTTGTCCGCATTTCGATGAGCAGCGAGACGGGGTGGGGGGGGTGGGGATGTGACGTGGGTCGACAATGCTTCCAAGCATGATTGATCATCGAAGGAGGGAGGGGGGGAGTGGCATCCTCCGAGCTCGACGGCACACCAGTGCGACCACGAATAGGACGAGGAGGGAGCGCGCCTTGGGGGATCGGGATGGAGGCTAGGGCGATAGCATAGGACCGGGATCGTGCCCCGGCTGCTTGTTCCGCCAGGGATGATTCGCGCACGTCGAGTGAGCAACAAATCGATTTTTCGTCGTTTCCTGGGGTCATTGGTTTGTAACAGTGCTCAGCTCTATTTTGGTGTCTATCTGTACGGTATACATTTGCATTCAGTGGGGGGTTGTAACATCTCGCCGTCGCTTTACCTTGTATCACAGGTGTCTACTGTAGTTTGAGATCAATGAGACCTCCCTGGTGCGATCAGCCGGAGACTCTCACCCAGGGCGGCTACCCCCCCCCCCGTATTTATTCGTCGGTGATCAGACACGGCTCCTCGTCACGAGTAGTTGCTCCGGTAAATAAATAGACCGTAGGGTTTGCAATCGTAGAATACGAGCGCGCACAACACAATTTTATCGTGTTTCCGCCGATAGTCGCACGGCGGTCGCCCCGCTCGTTTTAAGTTTAGCACGAGTTATTTCACGGTGTGGTGTGCGGTTCTTGCATTTCAGAAAAAGAAATATCACGATTCGCGGCGTGTTGCGGGCTTTTGAGTTTAGTTAATTGAACGGCGGTGCTACGGTGCCTTACGGTGCGGTGCGGTGCGGCGCAACGCGGTTTTTTCGTTTTGGGTGTAATCGTACGGCGCTGCTGTGGTGGAAGTGCGATGCAGTTCGGCGGGGTGGGGACATTATTGTCCGAAAAACGAATGACGCATGCTGGATGTACCGATTCTGTTTTTCGATAAAATCGTGCGTTCACATGCTGCGACCCGCTACAAGCAGCGCCCAGAGTGGAGTTTTTTTTTTTTGTTTTTTCAACATTTACATGGGGTGGTTCACTGCGATTTTCCGTTAAGCTCTTGCCTCATTTGATGCGTTTTTATTCACGGTACACATCGTAGTGTAGAAAAAACACCACATGATTGGGTCTCTTGAAAAGTCTACTTTCGCGACATTCACTTTTGAAAAGCGAAAAATAACAAGGCGAACTTGAGTATATATCGGGTTGAAAAATCAGCTGTGCGTCGTCGAGCGGCCAACGAAATGAAGGCAAAATTGGCCAAAGTATTCAACATGAAACGCCGTTTTTGGATTCCCTTGGGTTTCTTCTTGTTTCTGAGAATCATTGGGTGTGATTCGACGTTGAAGTTCATGCTGCACATTGGAGAACGGCAACCTTAATAATTATAACAATAACGTATGAAGTTCCGCGCATACAGGTATGTTCACATAACGTATAATGTATGTTTATCTCCGTGGGCCGGTTCAGGTTCGAACCGTATTGGACCCCTTCCATTTTTTTTATTTATTTTTTTCCTCACACTTCTACTTTCCAGCTTCTGGACAAGCCGTGGTCACAGGGGTCGTCCCTTCTCCCCCCCGGTTCTTGCCTTCAATTTTTATCGCGCATAGGGTTCAACACTCCCGCTGCTCGTCGATTTTTCATCGAGAGTTGCCAGCTCACGCTCTGGCGCTTTCCGCAAGTCAATTTGTGCACAAGAAAAAGTCCCAACGATTTTATACGAGTATGCAATCGGCGGAACTCGAACTCACGAAACTGACCTATACCAGGCTCGAGGATAACCTGATACGCCACGGGGGCGACCGATGCCTTCCATATGCGCCCCCCACGAGTATGTCGATACATGTGCGTGCGTCTGCGAGTGGTTCTTTGGCAGCTCATACTCACAATATACTGGTACAACACCCAGCAGGTTAACGTTCAAAAACATTGTCACCCAGCTTGCAAGAGCTGAGTATCGACCACTCAATGGGTCAAACTCACGGCTGATGTACTTAAAACTGTTTTACTAACAACCTGAATTAATAGGCTCTGCCGTCACCACTGCACCCTGGAGCAGAAATGCCGGCATCTATTTATGCAAAACTTGTACTACGTCACCACCACACCCTGAAACGCGATCTAAAGGAGCTCTAGATCCACACCCCCGCTATTTTTTCCTGATCTAGGTATTCTTCGACTCGAGAGCTATTAGAGCCAATCCTGTGACCGCGGACTTGAATAACGACGATGACGAGTTATTGTGAGGACATTACACCGACACCTCAGGTACTTACCGTAGTTTCGTTGGCATTGAGTCACTTGATTCACGAGTAAGTCCTACTGTTTTCTCCACGATATTTGCCACACCGCTGCACAGCCTGTGCAGCGACCAGCCGATGCCTTACCCTCCGACGACGCCTCCCACGTTTTCCCGAGTGTATTTGTAGCTCTCCGCTTGCGTCTCTCTCGTCGACCCTGGCCCCTGCACGTCTGTCCGAGCCTGTTCGTAGCGATCTGATAGTGGGTGTCGGCGATTAGGGGGCAAATTCAAACTTTAAAGCACGCATTTTTTTCCCGCGCGGTGGTCACGTTCCGATGACACAGGCGCATACAATTTGTTGTTTAACCCTCCTGAAGGCCCTTTAAAGCTTTCGAAGCGACCAAAACGACGACGACGAGCGCGCGACCTTACCAAGCTCGGCTACGACAGGACGAGCACGAAGCAGTACTATTAATAGTACCAGGGAACCGAGTCATCCCTCTATAGTACGGTATAGCGCGGTATAGTGCGGTGTAGAAGTTGCACGTTTTGGGCCGAACGTTTCTGAGCGATCGATCTGATTGGTTGACATTGGCTGACCTTCTCAAGTGAAGAGCTACCGGAGTCGGTTTCATACTTTTACGAGTATATCTGTTTCAGGACGGATTGCGCGAGTAAATGCCTTTGAAGTCATGTAGTACCGGGTGAGATATTGAGCTCCTCATGTTTTAAGAGCTCAGAAATTTCTTGGAATCTACTGCGTCCCTAATGTGGGATGGCTGTATATATAGCATGCACCATGCACCATGCTGCGCGCGCGTGGTACAGAGCTCCTTACAGGAAGTGTGGAGAGACACTCCCTACCTCGCCGGCAGCTCGGGCTGGTTCGCGAGGCCGATGCTGTAATCATAAAAGGTCGATTTTTTTCGACATGTCTTTTGCCTTCTGAGGCCTCGAAGGGGGACAGGGGACACACGCTGCTACGGCTACGGTATTTAATGGTGCAGCATTTCTTTTCAGAGGCACTCTCTTCCTAGCTTGAGGAGCTCTATGCCCCTGCCCAAGGGCAATCCCACGGTGGGGTAGGGTGCAACATGAGTCCCTGAGGTCCTCACATGAAGAGCTCAATATCTCACCCGACACTACATGACTTCGAAGGCATTCGTTCGCACAACCCGACCAAGCTTCTATGCCTTACTAAAAGTTTAGTCCTAACAAAAATGTGTACTCTATCGTGAGATTACTTGATTAATGACTAAAAGGTAGTTCCGCGCTTGAGGAACTCAACCGGCCACGAACGTTATTCGTTAATCCAACAACTGCAACCCATACCGTGGGATGACTCCCAAAATCTATTTTTGAGTAAACTGAAAGTGCAGTGAGAGCATGAGAGTGTCACCGACCCATGGCCTATGTACAAAAAGCACTAAAACATTGATTATTACATAACAAGAATGTCCTTCTACCAAGGGTTGCGGCTTAACCCCCTTAGAGCCCTAAAATCCCTCTCCCCACTCTAATTCCAAGTATTTTTGTCGCCAAAAACAGGTTTCCAGTTGTGAAGGCGTTAAGAAGCCCCCCGGTCATTCAGGAAATGCTTTCGCCAAAAAATGGAGTGTATCTTAATATCTTTACCGTAGCACGCGACAAGGGTATCACATGCTATAACAAGGCTATATATAGCCTTTTTTCTTCTGCAAAATATGAACCAACTTCAATTCCAATTATTATTTATCTGAAATGCGGGTACAGCTGTTGTACACGCTAGTTATGCAACAATGGCTTACGATGTGGATCGATCCTCGATCGTCATCATCCAACATCGGTTCGAGTTGATTGTGTCATCTCCAGCACAGCTTGAAGGTACAGCTTTCTCCACTTCCCGGGTTTCTACACCCGTGTCTATGCCGATCCATTTCTGCGGTTCCTTTCGGGTAGTATTAATCGGGCCGGAGAATCAACCCTTCCACGAAAATACCCTCTCCGTAGCTACAACTATTTTTTCTTGCGCCGGCCTCAAACCCTTGGTGCAGTACACACCGCCGTGACCACGGCTAGATTTCAAGGAAATAAACAAGTATATGAGAACATCATCATCATCATCATCATCATCTTCTTCATCATCATCAGTATAGTCATCATCGTCATCATCATCATCGTCATCATTATCATCATCATCATCATCGTCATCATCATCATCATCATCATCATCATCGTTGTCTTCATCACCACCACCACGGCTAGATTTCAAGGAACGGAACAAATATATTTGAGAACATCATCATCATCATCATCATCATCATCAGCATCGTCATCATCGTCATCATCATCATCATCATCATCAGCATCGTCATCATCGTCATCATCATCATCGTCATCATCATCATCATCATTGTCTTCATCACCACCATCACCATCGTCATCATTGTCATCATCGTCATTATCGTTATTATCGTGATCATCATCATCGCCATCTCGTCGTCATCTAAACCATCATCGTCACGGTTTCAGTCTGCTGCCGTACGATTTAAGAGTTGACTCTTCTGTCGTATGCCCTAAGAATGTACTCTTTGGTCTTCCCTCTCTGGCATTTCATTTCTTATCTCTAGCATGAATCAACCAGCTTCTTAACTGCTTAAACCGGTCGAACCACCCTTGCCTATAGGAATCGTGAAGCACAAAGCCAGTCTATTTCCACTACATCGTGAGGCATAATTTTTGAGGCATGTATTCAGGGTGTACATATACTACTACCTGTACTACGTCGTCCCCATAAAACCTCGGATGGTTGCAACGTCGATTCGCGCGTCCTGCGTTCCTAAAAAATGCAGAAACGTGTACGAGAAAACTTTGTGCGATATTCCCTGTATTTCGGCGACAATGCGTGAAATCACAAACGCTCTTTAACCCTTTTAGAGCCCCCGAACCCCTCCCTATACTAAATCCAAGTAATTTTGTCCCCAAAACGGGTTTCCAGTGGTGAAGGAATATTCGAGCTTACACGGCACCCCTTGGATGGACGCCACCCCCTCGTACTCTACGTCCGAACACTTGCAGACGACTTGGGTGCCGCACTTAAATCCCTGCTCATTTATTTCGACGACATAATTTGTTGTGCCGCGCGGGGGGTTGGGTAATAAAAACCGCGACAAATGCGTCAAGAATCCTCTTCGACGTAGTATCGTCTCCCTTCCTCGAAGGTGGAACTAATTAACGTCTCGAAAAATGCAGTATCGACAGTTAGTTGTGAACCGTTTTATGTCTCCACCCCCCCAGTTCTATCTGTATATAGGGATATAGTCTATCTAGTGTTTCAGTACAGTAGAGTGTGATGCGTGCTAGGATCGATATAACTTTTTTCGGCCAAAATAATGCGTTTCTGCCCGACGCGGCTACCTCCTCAGCAACTGATAGTCAATTGGAGAATCAAATAGCGCGCTGCATGTGTTTTGCAAAATATTCTGTTGTTTCATGTGTTTGCCAACCTCTTCGACAATATACAGCGTAGATGCTGTTCCGATATAAATCGAATGCCCTTCCGTGTAGCCGATAGCCGTAGTATCTCTCCTACAGTAGCATGTACCAGGTATTCGTTATGCCCCTAGCGTGCCTAGGTCATGGGACTGTTCATCGGAGGGTACCTTACCGCTTTTTCGACAACATGGTTGATATACTCTTTAAATTATATAGACTATGCGGTAACCCTAACCCTAACCCTAACGGAATGCAACGCAACAACCAACCATTGTACGGTTAAAGCCCCTTCTTCTCGTACACAGCAGTGTGTGCGTCAACCATGTTGTCGAAAAAGTGGTAAGCTCTATCTTCATGGTTTATCGGGTTAGCTGCACTTTCTTATCTTCTCAAAAAAGTCGTTTTTGGGGGCGAGCTTTTTGGGCTCTTGGCGTGAGAGAGGCCTAAAAAAAACATGATGAACCTTCACCGTACCGTGGCATACCTTTGCGTCGAAAATACTTCTTTCTGTTTGATTCAAGCAGGTTGTACACTTGCTGTACTTGCGCAGTCGGCACGGATTGGGGCGAGTTGAGCGAGCGTGGGAAGCACGGCATTGTGTTGCCCTAGGCGGTGCTAGGCGGTGCCAATTCAGGCCGTAACGCGTTTACAACTGGAAACCCTGTTTTTGACAAATTTACTTGAAGTTAGTATAGGGGGGATTTCGGGGCTTTAAAGGAGAAGCATGTGTTGTTTATAATTTGCTTGAGACTCAGATCAACGCGGTTCAGTTGAACCCAACAGTCAGAATCGAGCATCGTTAATATCATCATTTCACATCATTTCAACTGTCCAAGCGTTCTCGCCGGAACAAGCAGCGTCGCAAGGCAATATTCGCGTCCTTCCTACAACATTGTGCATATAGTATCAGGACACTACATTTTTTTTCGTCTCCGCGCCGTATTCGCGGGCGTCCTTCATTACATATCATGACACAGTATACTGGATTTCACGTGGAAGCGAGACTCGAGTGTAAAACGCCCCACTGAGGCCACCATGCCTGCCCTGCGCTGACATACTTGTACTTGTTCCTGCAGCTAGCTGTAATATTGCCAGATAGATTACATGTAGACACAACTCCAGTAAGAGGGGTAGACACGTCTCGAAACTACAACCTTCATCTCGATCACAGCGCCCCCTCGGCGTAAACCACTTTCTAATGTTGCCTTTCGTTAGAGATGTCTGCCACGCATGCTCATATCGGCCGACGAACAAAGGTGGACGCTCGCTCAGCCGAGACACCGGAAGACCGCGCAAGGCCAGGACGACTAGCTGGAAACCGCCTTGTGATTACCCTATTTATGAGATATCTGGAGCAAGGGTAGACGCCGTCGCCCTTGCCAAAAAGCTCACCCTCCCCCCAGCCGCCGCCTGCGGTAGAGCATACGACTACGAGGGATGCGCGATTTTCTAGTCGAATTGCTCCGTCCTCAGGCACACGAGCGTATTGAGTGGACGAGCTACGGATGCGCCGTCCGTGAAACGCCTGCTTGTTGTTCGAGCTCTTCAGAGAACAGATGACAGATATGTGAATACGAAGTAGTAGTTTTTTAAAAGAAAAAATGGAGGGGGCGGGGGGGAGAGGAGACACACGAGGCACGGACTCCTTCTGCGAGTAGACCAAATGTACAAGGAGTGCGCCAAAAATCCCCGTTATCTACTACTAGGGATATATAAGCACCTGTTCTCGGTCGCTGCAAGTTCCATGCCTCCCTGACATCTTCGGGTTCTCCACCACATTATGACACCGACACCGTACTAGAAGTACAACAGGAGTTGTTACAGCAGTTGCTGTTTTTTTGTATTGGGGCGAACAAGCTGTAGCAATAGCGAGCATTCGTATCATACAGGACAGAGGTGCTCCAGCAGGGTGGTGTGATGGGTGATTGTCGCGAGAACAAGCTGTAGATCTATTAGACTAGACTAGTAATATAGCGAGCATTCGTATTATCATACAGGACAGAGGTGTTCCAGGTGGTGTGGTGGGTGCTAGGGGTTAGAGTACACCCTCGTCGAAGCACTAATACTCACTGCTGTGAGACGAGCGTACAGAGGAAACGTCGTGTCTCTGGGTCACGAGGCACGGGCAGGTCGAGCGTTTCGGTTTCGTGGAGAAAGAAAAACATTGATCCAAGAACCGAGACTACCACCGCAAAACCGTCGAAAAAAGAAGCTTTCGCCCGCCCCGGAGAAGAACCCTTCCCTCAATACTACAGCTGTGAGTACCGCCACATAGTTTTATGACCCGTCCTTACATGAGCTATATGATGTCGCCAACACCCAATACCACTATACGAGGGGTACGAGTACCACCGTCGCACGGGCTCATGTTACGTGCATCCTACATGCTGAGCAAACCGATGTTGTACGAGTTCGACGATCGACGATGGGCGGGCAGTTACACTTTCGTCTTGTATGCATGAAGCAACGTTGATATTGCCTTTATGATGGTGGCCAAAACGACGTCTAGTTTCTGGTTGTCTGTGGGCTAGCATTAGGATCTGAAGTCCACACTTACGAGCACTCGAACACCCACACGGCGTCTCAGCGAGTGTACGAATGCGCCTGTTGCACGGCAAGCAAGCGACATAAGGCGCTGAAACGAATCTGAGCTCCTCGTAATTGCACCGCATTTTTCGTCAATAGATTCGTAGGCATTGCCCACCAGGGGACAAATTGCATTTTTTCTACCTCGAGAACCTCAAACACAAACAGCAGCAGCTGGAAACGCGGACACAGACAGTAGCTGGGGGGAGGGAACACTTCGCCAGCATCTAGATACGCTCTATAGACGGTCCTCCTTGGCCATCCATAGTTTCTTGAGAGGTGCTGTAACAAACACGTTTTTCAGTCTTTTAGGACGAGGTATTTTGGGCATGATGGTGCAAAAAGGTCGAACGTTGCAGTCGGAACAGCTCCTGGAGACGTATCATCTACCCCGCGACAACGACAACACTCGAGGTGGACGGAGCATCTTGCCATCGAGAAGGCGACCTCGCCAGCCTCGCCAGCTGGGAAGCTTGCCTTTCTTCTCAGCGACGACCCTGGTGGTTCTTTTCTCGCTCGCGCTTGGTTTCGCGGTGACTGGTCCTGGTGCTTCTGCCTTCTGCGTCATGGCGTTGCCACCGAGTGTGCATGTTTGCACCAACACGTCCTGTCGAAAGGTATGATCATGGTATGGTTCGAGGGTGGATATCGAGATCTACAGCTTGTCTTCGTACAGCTGTAGACTCCGTGCTATGATACTCGTGATATCTGTGCATTAGTAGGTTGCAGTATGCCAGAGCAGAGGGCACGTATGCTGCTGTCCTATGGGAACATGGGAACCGTGTACAGCTTAGTCTACAGCTGCCGGCGTAGTCTACCCGTAGACCCTTTTCTAGTCAGTACCAGGTACTGGTGTACGCTATTTCTGGACTGCTACTGTGTCAATAGTAAAGTCTGCCATGATTGAATACTGCTGTACGTAGCACTTTGTGTAGGGCTGTTCCATTCTGACCGTGGGTGATGCTGATTGATGATGATTGGTCAATATTGACATCTCCCAGCAATGTGTGGGTGGTGAGTACGATTACACAGAAAAAACCAACTGCTGTAGCATAGTCTACACTGGAATGGCTTGCCGTCATCACGAAAAGCACATAGTCTATACCCAACAGAGACAATCTTCCAGCTACAGCTACCAGCAGCATCTAAGTTGTGAGTTGGGGGACGTAATCGGAGAGTGTGTGAAACCACACCGGCTTACAGAGTTTGTGTGTGTTTGTTGTCGAAGTACGCTTGAACCACACCACTCCACACACCCAGTATTCATACAGGAGGTCATCCATCTATCCAAACTTCACTCACCACACACAAAGTACGCGACAGCAGTAGTAAGAACTCAAGTGAAAATTGGGTTATTCTATACGATACCAGGTATGCGTCGTGTACAAGAAGAGTCTACGAGTATAGACTATGGATACAACAACGGCAGTAGTAGTAGCATGAAGGGTACAACGGGAAAACATCATGTACGCGTGTGTGTGATATGTACCAGTATGTATTAGGTGTGATTTCGATGCAGCCTGCTACTACTGCTGCTGTCGCGTACTTTGTGTGTGGTGAATGACGTGTGGATAGATGGATTGTTAGATGAAAGGAGAACGTATTCTCGCACTGCTGTGTGGAGTGGTGTGGTTCAAGCGTACTTCGACAACCAACACACACAAACTCAGCAGGTCGGTGTGGTTTCATACACCCTTCGCGTACGTCCCCCAACTAACAACTTAGCTGCTGCTGGTAGCTACTACTGCTGTAGCTCGGTGGTTGGTCTCTGTTGGGGATATGGGCTTTTCGTGATGATGAACAAGCCACTGCTGTATGTAATATTTCAGTGTATGCTACAGCAGTTGGTTTTTGCTATGTACTTGTACTCGCCAGCCAACAGGGAGATAGACGTCGAAATTGACCAATCATCAATCAACATCATCCACCACCAGAATGAAACATTTTCATTCTTCTAGAACAAAGTGATGCCGCCGTGGATGACGTCACATGTCGACCAGGGGTTTGTGGCCAATCAGAAATCTCGTTTCAATAAAATTGGCCAATCAGAAAACTGCGGGCACCTTTTCTCTCTCTCTTGGCCAATCAGAAATCTCCTTTCAAAAAAATTGGCCACTCAGCAAAATGCGGGCACCTTTTTTCTCTCTCTCCGTTAATCTTCTTCTGGCAGTACCGTCTCAAAACATGCTCAATCACTGTTTTGATCGTACACACGCAGGTCGGGATCGTGTTTCTCTCGCCACCTCAGCTTGCTTTCCCTTGAACGCATCCTAAAACTCAGTAAAGTGAACGTCTTACATTGTCTACGAGCAGCTCGTTCGGCCTTGGTATGTCTATGGATCAACGTCCTTCGCGGTATTGCCTCGTCCCTGGCTTCATTGCACGCTCGCAATTGTGCGAGTCTCACAGCAGCAGTAGCAGCAGCAGCAGCCTCGGTAGACCTTCCACTCAAATTACACTGCTGTGGTTGACGCACACTGTGTAATGTCGCCCCTAAACAATGGCTGATTGGGTTAGAGCTAGAGGTTGGGATTGGGGTTACGGTACGGATAGCAGTGACGTTCGTGTCGTACCCGGTGGCCCTCAACCATAGCGTGGAATATGCTGTAAGGTCCCCTTGAGGGTCTCTCTTGCCTTGCCTAACTTTAACTTGAGATTTCATCGAACCAAGGGCGCCACCTTTGCCTTTGGCTTTCGAAACTTCAACTTGAGATTTCATCGAACCAAGGGCGCCACCTTTGCCTTTGGCTTTCGACGGCAACCACGTGTACACCATGGCGCTTTAGCTGTTCACTGAATACCATATGCCTCCTGACCTCTACTTGTCTCTCTCCCGCCGACCGTCTCAACACCCTCCTCAACACCCCCTCAACACCGCCTCAACACCGCCCTTAAAACCGCTGCAAATGTCAACACCAAAGATGTCGGGAGACAGCACTTTTACCCCTTGACAGACGGTGTCAAGGCAAATGCCTTGACAAACAGCCTTGACAGCAAAAAACAGGGGACACGATCGAAAAATACCCGCTTTCTGAAAAACGCATGGCCATATTATTGAAAAAATGTTTTGTGCAAAACAAGCAAGAAAAACAGTGTGTGCGTTTTGTTTTATACCTTCAGATCTGCAGCAGTAGTAAATATCTCAATTGAGCTATGTACAGCTGCCGCACACGCGCAGGGAGCAGGGAGTAGGGCAGTAGATAGCAGCGTACGCATGGAGACATTGGTAAGAGACAAGAGACGGCCACGAAACGGTGAATTTCACATGTGTGTTCTACAGAATCTTGATATTTTATAAAAATAATACTAATGTCAAACGCGAACGAGCAACAGCATTATTAATACATTGGTTGCTCCTCCATGACGTTGGTGCGTACGAAATAATAAGTACATAGTGCTGCTGTACGTACGTCGCATGCACCAGGTACATGTTTGGTATGCATATGTCTCGCGTGCTGCGTGTTGCGTGGTGGTTGCGTTCGCGTTGTCGTCAGCCGTCATCCTGCCGCCTGCCGACGACCGCATCACAACTTCCACGTTTTCAAGTTGAATCAACAGAACAAATGCCAGATCTGTTGCTGGTGCCAACTACCTCTACTGCTGACTACTGGCTGCATATGTCTGGTGCAGTCTGCTGCCGCGGCCGCTGTGAGGCTGTTGTGCTGCTCGGCATGACAGCACGCACACCCAAATAACAAGTAACATAAATAGGGAGTTTCACCACAAATAATGGAGCTTTTTTCTACCGGAGATAGGGGTCATATGTCTAGACATGGAGATTTGCCTTAACAGACAGCCTTGACAGACAGACAGCTTGACATTGACATGTCTCCTGCCATCTTTGGTCGGTCAACACCGTTGCAACACCGTTGCAACACCGCCTAAACACCGCCTCAATATCTCCTCCACACCACCCAAACGTCTAACCACACCTCGACACTGCCTCCACACCTTAACTCCAGGCAAGTTCTCGTTGGACGCTGGACACCTTCAGAGCGTTTGCCCCCCCGAACGTCGAGGTCATCGAGACCGGCTGCCAAGGCAGGTGATAAAAGTGATAAAACCACCGCTTGTCGGCAGCAGTTGTTAGTCCGAGTAGGGCTGTGGGTTGGTTGGGCCTGACGAGTAGATCTGCCATACCCAGCCAATTGATAGCCAGTCAGCGACTTTTTTAGTCGGCCAATTCACAGCTCGAGGGATTCGTCGTTACGTAGCAGAGTTTAGCAGGGGCGACGTTGTACTCTGTAGGAGAAGCAGCAGTAGCATTTGCGGCACCGTACGTTGAGGCGCACTGCGGCACGTTTTATGCTAATCGTGTTACGATAGATCCCTGCAGATTCGCGTATCTGTCGCATGTCATTGCGGACGGTCCGCTGTCGCACCCCTTTTTTACAGCCTCTACCGGACAGCAGATTCGCGCCAAGTCCATTCGCAGACGCTGATCATTGTTTTTGTCCGTCGGCGCACCTCTTGCAACAAGCAGCGCTTCAGGGTGTATTCGTGTTCTATGGGCACGACCGATCGTATGTACCTGGTAGCCGTTTCGGACTGTGTAATAGCCTCTTGAGCTCTAATTCGGGGACAATGCGGCCGCTCACTCCCCTATCCCCGAACCAATGACGTCCCCTGCTTTATGATTTAGTATATTTAAAAAATAAAAATACTCTCCAGCTGTGAGATCGAAGATTTCGTCGAAACACATCTTTGCAAGCCGTGTGTGATACTCAGATCGCGCGTATTACTGGGTGCGTGTCTATCTCTCCACAATAATATCTCTCCACAAACCCCAGATTTCCTTGGTTCATTATTCCATACCGCAGAATGGTGTCGGCGGCAGGTGGTAGGCGAAGGCACGTTTTCTGCATCGAAAGTCTCTGCCTGCGTTCACGGCTTGTAAGATTGAATGGTAAAGTCGCCGATCGAATATGTAGCTGGTTGCAGGGTTCCCCTCCGGGGTTTGGTTGGCTTGAAATCACGGGGATGTCTCGATAGAAAAAGGGGGGGAGCAAATGGCGTTTCTCTGAATATCCGCTATAAAAAAAAAACTCTTGAAGACTAAATAAAAGTAACATGAGCTATAAAAATCTCTTGAAAACTAAATAAAAAAGTAATCTCGTGGCCAGAAGGCGAAAAAAAACGTGCAAGCAACACCCGACTATCGGTAGCGCAAACGAGTTTAACGCCTTAACGACGGGAAACCCTTTCTGGGGACACGTTTACTTGAAGTTAGTATAGGGAGGGATTTTGGGGCTCTAAAGGGGTCAAGCACAGCCTGTTAGTGACTTGTTGTGCTCTGAACATCTGACGAAATTATCGTGGAACCGCAGGTGTGGACAGGGTCCAAACGTGATGACAAGGCCGCCGGAGGAGGTGTACAACGGAGTGTCACAGCCAGCCACCATCGCTGCCATCATCGAGGTGCGGACGCGCGTACTTTTCAGAATTTGGGGGGCAGCGTTGCAGGGAGCAGGGTGCCGTCGTTAGCTCGATTATCGGTCAATAAGGAGGCGTGGCAACAACTGTAAAAGACCACGCAAAAAAAAAAACACAAGCACTACGATAGGGGTGGCGGCTTTTCTTTTTTTGGTTAAAACGTTTTTTAACCCTAAATCATCGGAAAAACGCGATTGTTTCTTGCAATATGCTTGGTAGTAGCAGCAGCAGCAGTAGTAGTTGTAGTGTAGTAGTAGTAGTAGTAGTAATAGTAGTTGTTGTTGTGGTAGTAGTAGTAGCAGTAGTAGTAGTAGTAGTAGTAGTATTTGTAGTAGTAGTAGTAGTAGTAGTAGTAGTAATCGGTTGTGTACCCAAGCCATGGCATTATTCATTGGGTTGGGTTGTACATTCATTGAGTTTTCGTCCGCATCACTGTTGTTTCGGGCGAGGTGTGGAGTAGTGTATCAGTGACTACCCTCAGAAAAAACGGGTGCACCCTTTGCGAACTGTTAGTACTAATAGTACTATAATAGTTGGTAGCAGTTAAGTATATTAGTACACTATCTATGAATACCATTAGTACTATCTATCAGCACCAACACTACTTGTAGCACTATTATTAAATAGTACCTGGTACTAGATAGTACTGCTAGTAGTGTTAGTAGTAGTATTAGTATTAGTAGTATTAGCCATATGCCCCAAGAGGGCGCTGTTGCGTTTGTTGTTTTCAGTGTTTTTCGGACGTGTTAATAGACACGAACCGGCGGGAAATGTATGTTTACTGTATGTATTTGTATATATACATATATTTATCGAAAAACAACATTGACTCCGTGTACGATTCCCTTATACCTCGTGCATGGAGGCGCGTTGGTAACCCCCGTCCGAGGTCCCTTCGGAGGTCCGAAACATTTTTTGGGGACACGCTAGGGACAGTTAGTATGTGATAGTTATTTCAGTGGTCAGTGGTAACAATATTGACCCTTTAGAATTTGACCGGTGCTTTTGAGGACGAACTGCTTGGAATTACCTCGTAGTGCAGTTTTGTTTTTGAAGGAATGTAAACGTTAACCTATCATACTCCCACCCTGCAAACTGCTTAAGGCCCTAAAAACTACGCTCTGCCTGTTCAACTTTTGTTTGTGCAGATCAGCTTCGGGTTTCCGGTTTCGGATGTGCTCGTGGGCGCCTTCGGCCACGCGTCGGAGGGAGACGTGCTTTATCAAAGGGGTTTGCACGCCGAGGCTTTGGCATGCTTCAGCCGGTGCATCGACACCGAGGGTGCATTCAACGGTGCGTAGCGGAGGGGACGCCTTGTCACGGTTGGTGCCACCCCCGTCCCCGCCGTAGATCTTGACGCAAGCAGGTCTGCTGTTTATTTTTGCGCGTAGTCATTCGACGGCAACATCGTATTCAACTAGTCAACGGATAAGCAAGTCGCTAATCATACTTCCTCCATCGCGGGGGCGTGTTATAAATAGGTGCTCAGTGATATGTTTGAGCGATGTGTAGTAACAATTACCTTCTCGGTGTTGTTATGTTGCTGTCCAATCGACGTACCGTTCGAGCGGCATAACTTCTACCGTTTCGTACATGCGTATTTTTGGCGTTACGTTTCGGACGACATACGGATCCTAACGTACGATACAAGTATCTCTGTATAATCTGCGATCGTCACTCTCCCGCCCTGGGCATCGCATCACCGTACCCGTGGTGTTTATGTCTATGTGCTGTTAGAGCCTGTTAAACGTATCTCCTGGTGCGCGCCTGTGCAAACCTGGTCGATCATACACTGACTGATGCAGTGCCATCTCGGATTAGCCTAACAGCTATCCCCGCCGACTCAATCTGATCGATATTCATGGGTCACCCACTGCCACATTAGAACAAACATGTCGGCGAAAGAAACGCTCTTTTCGTGATTGTGCCTGACAAGTATGCGTGATTGTGCCGAGTTCCTTGCGGGGATAGAGTAGTCGCGCGGCCGCAGCCCGAGGCGCCGGAGTGTCGGGGGCATTCTTAGATCGGTGCATACTTGTAAATCCCCCAAATCTCTCATGAACCGATCGTAACACCCCGAATGATAGGTAGCTGCCAGCAGAGAGTTGCGCAAAATCGGGACGATAAACGTTTTCTCATTTTTTTTCCCCCAACACAAGACTAGCTTGGAAGTTTGTTTTTTTTGTCTACCCAGGGCAGAGGTGGACGCCGAAAACCCCTGTTGAAAAAAAAAAACACTCAGGCATTCGAAGCGTCTTTCGCTATCGCTAGGAGAGACGCGTGCTACGATAGAGGTGCACCACTTTTTTTTTCTAATACTACCCCTCGACTTGGAAGCTTAAGATCTCTCCCGAAACTGATTTAAGAGAGAAGAAAAACAAAACTGCTGCTAGATCGGATGAAGAATTCCCATGGCCTAGATGCACCGCGCGAGAACCGTGCAAAATCAGATGGCGTAAATTCCGACGGTTTATGGTTAAGGAGTCCCGTCATTCGAAAAACATTTTTTTCAGACGAAAAGTGCTACCTATATCGTAGCATGCGTCGGGGACATGTTACTGTCGACGAAACTGTGTCCGTCGAATGTCTTGTTTTATGTACTAGTTTTAGAGTGGGGAGTTCCTTGACGGCTCTCTGTGATGGGGCAGGAGCGCCGTCACCCGCCGTCTTTGATCACGTGATCACAGTTTTTGATACCAGGTAGTAGCTGTCATTGAGTCACGCTGCGTGGGTACCTCATTTCCCTCAGGTTCCTACGGCATTATGCGCTCGGTATCCCACGCCAAAAAACGAGATATGAGTAAAAAACTGTACGCGCCACCTGATGAACAACCCTGACGAACAGCCCCATCGGCCAGGCACACAACGCATACGGTGTAAAGCATCTACGGAAAGTCCCAAAATATTGGCAAAATATTGGGCATGGTACAGCATTGTTGGTCTAATTGTGTTATAGTGTAGTTGAGGAGCCCCGCCAGTCCCAAGTATTTGGTTCAAAACATTCTGCCTCTATCGTTGCACCGCTACAGCATATAGTCTGTTCTCGCCCTATGGTGCCCTCACGCCCCCGCGTTGGAGTCGTTTTTTTTACGCCGCTTACCTCTGGCTGCTGTACCGGTGTTGTTTGATGCCGCCGACTGACTGCTGACCGCTGCACTGACTGCTGATTGTTGCACTGACTGCTGCAGACAATGGCAATGCACTAAGCGTGGCGAAGGTCAAGCAGTCTAGCGCCATGCGCATGGTGGCGAAGGACATGGGAAGGAGAAATCCGGGCTCTGCAGAGGTCTCCACCGCCCTTGAGGTACGTCAGGGCTAGCTGATCAGGGTGCCGTGGGAGGAGAAGGGAAGAAATCTGTGACCACCCGCGGCTAGTTCTGTAGGTCGCTGACGGTAAAACCGCTGACGGGTTGAGCCGGAGAGTAAAAGAGAGGATTAAATACATATGCACATGTATGATTATTCATGAGTATATATGAGGGTGCCGAAAATAGGGTTGCAGGTGTGTTATGGTGCTAGCGATGCTAGCGGTGCACTAACTTGAGCCCAAAACCCCACCGAAAACTGACTTTGACGAAAAAAGGACTCTCGATCCGATGACCCATCCCATGGTTTATTGATAAGCAGAATGCAGGCCAAGGATCGTGTTTACAGTAGGTGTCCCCGAAACACGCGCACGTCCTGATTTTAGGCGTTGTGATGCACGAAAGCGTTTCAGCTTAGCGATGTATGTTCGGACAAGAATGGTCGTGCTCGGACAGGAATGCGTAACACACGACGGAGCAGTTTTTGTTCAGTTTTTTTGACGCTCCTCGTTGGCGTTTGCTTTGGCCTTTTTTTGTTGGTGCTGTGGAGCAGGATGCCGAGGTTTCGGCCCGAGAAGCCATCAAGCTGTGGCGGGCCAACACTTCTGCGTGGCTGCAGCTTTCCGATGTGTTGGTGGACATGGTGAGGGTAACTCCCAACAATCGATACCCTAAGAGTGGTAGTGTGCTGTTTTTCCAGTTGCCTTCCAACAATGTACAGACACATGCTACATCGTAGAGGTGTACCATTTTTTTTTTCGTTGTGTGAAGTTTATTGATCACTTGATGGGCTCTATACACCGCGAGTAAGCTGAAAGTGCAGCCCGATTTGCCAAATCAATGTCTTGATTACTTAAAAAAACGTGCATATTACGAATCAAAAGAATGACATCAGTAATGAAATTTCACCGATTTCGTGAATAGGTTAATGTTCATGTTGCGCAACGAGAATGGCATTAATGAGGTTCCGACGATTTTATTGATAGGTTAACGTTCATATTGCACAACAAGAATGACATCAATGAAATGAAATTTGGACGATTTTGGGTTAAGATGGGTTAAGGAGCCCCGTCATTCAGAAAAAATGTGTTTGCCCAAAAAGTGCCAAGATCTATCGTACCGCGCGTCTACAGATGCTACAGATGCACGGTGCATGCTTCGTTCCAATATAAAGCTATGTATTGCTCATGTCTCTCTACCCATGATATAATACGTGCTTGTGATCCTATGTACCGATGTTTATTGCTTGCGCCATAGGGGTGTTTATTGGTTGGCAAGGATCCAGATCTCGCGCTGTTGAGGTTTCAGAACTGGCTGGGGCGGGCTTACTTGCAGCGTATGTGCCACGGTGTGCGGCTTTAATTACGTATGTGTGGATACCAGTCCCTATTCCCTAGATTGTACAGCCTCCTTATCACTATAATCCTTCAAGATCATCCTGGCATCCTGGCTCCTCGAGGCAGATTCTGATGTGTTTCCTCGTCGTTGACCCTCGAGCGTGCGGTTGCACACATAACCCACTTCGGTGTGTCTCCACACTAACACCTCCATCTGAGAAAGAGAAACCTGCGAAGGGACCACCGTCTTACAATTGGCGTCGTCGGCAGGACAATGGGGACTGGTATCCACATGTGCAGTATTCAATTTCTAGTGGTATTTCGTGTGCCTTTCGATAATGTGCAGTGCAGAATCCATGCACGTATAAAACAAATATTCATGTATCTTTCCGGCGGTACACAACGAAAAAAAAAATGGATTGTTGTGGCCTACATTTTGTGATTAGTTTATTTTTTCATCACAATGTGACAGACGTTTGCTCTGACTCGCCATCAGACAGGGCAACCGTTTTTGGATTTTAAGTTTGTGTGTGCAGCCGTCTCTGAGCTACTGTACGATAGCAGTGTCGATAATGCGATCCACAATACATAGAATTGCGGCCCACGGTTAGGCGACGCAGCACATGAACAAACTCATAACCGGTACCTAGTGTATACCGCTGCAGCAAGCGCACGCTTAGCGCCGCGGCAATAAGGGAGTGACAAAGTCTGTATACACAGCTCTGGTTCTTGGAGCCGCCGGTGCCGCCGATTAGTTTTTGTAGATAAATAATCATGCAGTCTCACCTGGTTGTAGACACAGCTATTTTATATATTTGCTCTAAGAACGTCAGCTGTGAGTTCGACAATTTTATGGTCGATACTCATCTTTGCAAGCTGGGTAGTACACCGGTCGCCCGTTTATAGTAAGTTTTCATGAGGCGAAACCTAATCAATCGTAATAATGGATATTTAAGCGTGCGATGAACCATGAAGACATTAACGTGTTAGGTGACGTGAAAATTATTATTAATTGCATTTTGTTTGTGGGTTCCGCCAATGTATTGTTTTGCCGATAAATAATCAAACAGTCTCGTCTGGTGTAGACGTAGCTGTTTTATTTTTGGGTGCCGCCGATTACTGTTTTGTCGATAAATAAACGAGCAGTCTCACCTGATGTATACGTAGCTATTTCGTCAGTGGGTGCCGCCGATTTGTCTTCGTGGATAAGTAATCAAGCAGTCCCACCTGGTATATTCGTAGCTTGTTTTTTTTGGGTGCCGCCGATTATTTTTCGTCGATAAATGAGTCAAGCAATCTCACTTGGTATACGTATACGTAGCTATATATATCATTTAGGGGGCTGTATAGGCCTTGGACCAGATTCCACGAAATGATTGAAGTATGCTTGACGTTAACTACCCATTTACCACTGCCAAAAACTATCCTGCGCTAACTGTAAATAGCTTTGTTCAAAAAAACAACGTGGGTGCAGTTGGGACGGGGACTTCCATCATAAACCCTAGCCCTCACCACTATCACCCGGGTTTTTTCTCGGAGCGAAGACGTGACGAGGAGTTAAGTGAACGTGGGCTTTCAACCTTTTTGTTGAGAACGGGGCCAACTTTGTTGAAGCCAGGCCAAATGGTAGACTTTACTGTTTATGGTGTTGTTGTACGCCAGGGTTATTGACGCATGTCTTCTGTGGCCAGCCACGGACAAGGTTATGGCGTTGGAGTTAATCTGAGAACAGGATTGCCGACGTTTTATCTGCTCGCCCATTCACCCCTCTGCGCCGCCTCCCCCCCCTCCCCAACCCCCCACCCCGACAACAACGGCGAAGGCAGCGTTCGTTTGGATGTTTACAACCCTATCCCCGACCGGCTGTTTTTTTTTTTTTCGAATTAATCTGTGGTGAGGAGTTAGTGTCGGCAATCAACCATTTTGTCCAACATGAGCCGAATCATAAACACTACCAGGTACCAGGTATTATGAGTAGTCTAAAGCAGTGAAATCTGTTGATCGTTTTGAAACAACCATGGGAGTGTGTTACGGCGGCCGGTCGCGGGAACGCAAAAAAGTACGGTGGGTCGTGGTCTCATTCGCGGCGCATCGGGCGCAGAGAAGTGGGGGGTATCTATGTGGGTTTCGGCATGAACGTTTCATTACGCGGACGCTTTCATTCGCGTGAGAAGAACGCCATTATACTGTTGCTTACAGACGTACTGACCGTTCATTCGCCCCCCCCGCCCCTCCCGGTCCGGACGACGGCAACGCTTGTTTCGGTTCTTTTTCCCAGGGGCGGGCCGACATAGCCTTGGAGCTGATGGCACAATTGAAAGCGGAGTTTCCGGACGCGAAGTTCGAGGCGTCGGAGAAAGCGGCTCGGATACGAAACAGCCGGTAGCACAACATCACCACCAAGGAGGGATACACCATCACAATGCCGCCGGCAAGAAAAGATATACCTGGTACCGCTCTGGACATAAATATAGAGACCTTCTTGGAGCAATAATATGAATCCGAATGGTCCTTAAATTTCCGTCCAGAACCTAGACCGAAGTTTAGAGGCCGTTGAGTATTGGTATGAGAACCAAACGGTCCTTGAGAATCGTCCGCGGGTGTATGTTTATTACAAGACAATTTTCGTGCGGGCTGGGATATCCTCGGATCACATATAGCCTCGTCGTGCGTGCGGCGTAGGTTTGGCACGCCGCCTGCTTGTTGCCCCTCGGTGTACTCGAGGGAGCCAATCCGCGGTGCAGCCCACTCAATCGCCATCGAGTTTTTCGAAGAGCGATTTTACGTTTCCTACCGACATACATTTTGTGGGTCGCACGTTCGCCCTCGAGGTTTTCGAGAAGCGAAGTTATAAACATAACTAAGGTTACTTTATGTCTAGAGTGGCCGCTAGGACAAGCCCAAGCAGGCCAGCAGCCGGCTTTTAGCGCCAGAAGCTAACAGCAGGCGATGATGCACAGCACGACTCGCCCCCAGTAGGCGGCCTTCTAGCGCCAGCAGCTGAGGTCACGTGCGCACGGAACGACTAGGCCGTGCTTCGTCAGTAATGACAGCGATTATTCCCCGTTTTTTTGGGTCGCATTTCGACCAAAGACACACCCAGCGGTGATACTGGAATGGCAGCAGAAGAATCCCGCTTCCCCTAGTAAAGCTGCTCCCTTCACACACCCATCACAGCCACGGGTGAACATGCACAACCCGCTTCGCCGACATAGTAGAATGTGGGCAAAAAGGCCGACCTTTATGAGCACCTTTTGGAGCGTCCAATGTTACAAACAGTGCGAATTTGCCCACGTTCGGTGAGCTTGGCGTGATTCTAGCGTCCAAAAAGGCGCTTTCGAAGGTTGCAGTTTGGAGTTACTCGTCGTTCTATGGATTTTGCAGACCTTCCAAAAGGTGCGCAGAAGGTCTGCCTTGTGCCCACGTTCTACACAGGTGTCGGCGAAGAACGGGGGGGGTCCCGTCCACCCACGAAGAGAACGATGGCCGAAGTGTGCTTTTGAAAAAATGCGTTGTGAGCCATCCCACGTTAGAGGTGAAAAATCGACGAGCAGTGGGATTGCTGAACTCTAGCGCGATAAAAATTGAAGGCAAGAACCCGGGGGGGAAAAGGGACGACACCTGTGACCACGGCTTGTCCAGAAGCTGGAAAGTAGAAGAGGGTGAAAAAAAGAAGAAGTAGAAGAAAAAAAGGGGGGTGCAGCATCAGTCCCTGATCCTTGAGCTCCCAACATGAGGAGTTCAACATCTCAACCGAAAAATGACTTCGAAGGCACTCGTTCGCGCAACCCGGCCAAGCGTCGATGCCCTTGTCTCAAAACAATGCTTTATCGGTAAAATTTATTAGACTAACCGTTAGCTCCTCACCTGAGGTGGAGCTCACCCGGACAGAAACCGTTGGGTATTAAAAGCGCCGCCCCTGCGGTGGGGTGTACCGGCGTTTTCCTGAGGAGAATGATGGCCGATGCTTGCTTTTGGAAAGAGTGCGTTCTAGTGCTTTGTATGAGAGATTTTTAAAGTACCGGCGTTTTTTACAGAGCTATCGGTGGGCACGGTGTACGGTGTGTGCACGCCCTCCCCATGGTGCTCCAATGATGCCCTCCCCGAGATCACCACACAAGGTCAATTATTAACCCCCTTCATTCAGTAGAGCTGCGTTCAGGCACGTAGGACGCATCCTACGATGGAGGTAGCACGTTTTCGTCTGAAATGGTTTCTGAATGACTGGACTCCTTAACCCCGAAACGTTGCAAATCTTGGCCATTTTTTCTTTTTTTGCTTTTCACAACCATGGACCTAACCCTAACCCATACGAAGTACCGGTCGAGAAGTGCCCTCTCTTGGCGTCCCACTGGGGTGAAATGGTTGAAAAAAAGCACCACATGGTGTGTGTATCACTGCAAAACCGTCTGAAATCTAGGCCATTTTTTTTTTTTTTTTTTTCTGATTTTTGTTGTGTGCTACCCAGAGGCCGTGGGACGTTTCATCCGGTAGCAGTTTTATTTTTCTCCAAATCAGTCTTTGCCTTAGAGAGATCTTAGGCTTCCACATTGAGGAACACCTCAGAGAAAAAATGGTGCGCACCCCTGCACATCTATCTTTAGCACGCGTCGTTGGCGGGGACAAATTACCTGGAAGACGCGTGCTACGATGGAGGTATTGAGGTATACCTGGTATAACTTTTTGGCCAAAACATTGTCTGAATAATATGAAGGGTCTCCTTACATTTTATCAATCTAAAATCGTCGGGGAAAATGCAAGTATGCTTGTTTTTCAAATATTTTTTTGTTGTGTGCCCCTAAACAGCCAAGGGATCTTGGTTCATTGCCTTGCACTTTCATTCTATGTTCAAATCGATTTCAGTTTTTTTGGGGGGGGAGGGGAGGTATGGAGCGCCGCTCGTGAGGAAAAGTCAGAAAAAAAAATGGCTTAAACCCTCCAAGATGCCGTATCATCATAGCACGTGCCGAAAGTAATTAGACTAGCGATCATGGATCATGTTTGCACCGTTAATAGTAGCAAAAGGCTGAAGACAAGATTACGTCCTTATTTATTTTTTTCAGGGCCATATTGTCCCTTATTATGCAGCCCATCTATATCCATCCACCATAAACACGACCAGTGCGATTTTATCAAAGGCTTCCAGGAAGAGCGTACAACAATACGAGTATTTGCGTGCTGCAGGCGTGTCTTACAGCTACTTACATATAGCAGTTCTCGGACACGTCCTCTACCGTAGCGGCCCGGGCTGCGTGGTGTGTGTGTAGTCGAGATAGATGCTGTATTCCTCACTTACTTTCTACTGTGTAGTGTCGCCTTTTTTGGCCTCTGAAGCCGGACAAACTCATAAAGTAAACTGTCAAGCACGAAAAAAAACTCGTACGAACGACCAGTAAATTTGTCAGGTTTGTTTCTTATTTATTCCATCAGACAGACGGACGGACACAAGAGACAGACAACTTTTCAGCTTCCGTTTTAGAGACCACATCTTGACGTCCACAGTGAGTAGGGAATTTGCCTTTGGACTTACGAATGTGTAGTCTTCCAAAATGTGGAGAACGACTTAACTACTACTCGTGTCCTTTTTCGGCGGTACGTCAAGCGCTCTCATCCGTCTGGTGTGAACGCAAAAGTGTAGTAATGTCAGTAGTATTAATAGTATAGTATACTAGATGCATGCATGCTGCGCGAGTGTCATACACCTCTTCTTGGTAAGGCACAGCCCTCACACGCGTGCTACGATAGAGGTGCACCACTTTTTTTTCCAACACTACCCCTCGATTTGGGAGCTCAAGACCTCTCCCAAAAACTGATTTGGAAAAAGATAAAACTGCAACCGGATGGACGAAAAAAGCCCATGGCCTAGGTACAGTACACAGCGAGAATCATGCCCAAAACAAAATGGCCTGTTTCCGACGATGTTGGGTTAATGAAGTGAGCCCCGTCGTTTAGAAAACCAATTCCAGACCAAAAGAGTGCTACCTTCTATCGTAGCGTGCGTCCTGACATGACAAACAAAAAAGAGCGTCTCGTTCCTTAATCTATTACCAAGAGCAGCCTGTTTTGGGCGCGTGCTACGATGACAGGAGTCTAGTGCTCACGTTCGAGTCATCTCACAGTGGGGGTTGCACTTTTTCTGGGCCATGTGTTTTTTCTGACCTTCTGACCGGTTGAGCTCTTCTCCAGCGAGGAACTTACCGGTTGGTCCGGTAATCTTCCGGGTAGATTTGCTGTTGTAGGACGCTACCACAGTCTGTAGTAGTAGCGCGTACAAGTGTTGGTCGGACTGCGCGAGAGCGAATTCTTTCGACGTCCTGTCTTGTGGGTCGTAGATGAATGGGAGCTCACCTCATGTGTCAGGAGCTCAGAAACTCCCGCAGCATAGCCCTAGCTGTCGTAGGATGACTACTTGTGTTTCTAAAGAGGCATTTTGTTTTTTCTGAATGACGGGGCTCCTCAACCCAAAATTGTCGGAGTGAAAAAGTCATGATTGTTTTGAAAAATACCGTTTCTGTGTAAAGAATACATGGCATTGGGCAAAATGCGATTGTTCATCGGTAAAATTGATACCTGGTATTCCTTTTCGTCATAATCAGTTTTTGCCGTGGAGGCAGTGGAGGGGTACAGAGCTCCTCAAGTGCCGAGCCTCAGACAACTAAAGATAAACCTCTGCCGTGGCTTGTGTCTTTGCTTCGTGTAGCCAATCCCATATATAATCGTCAACTTCATTCGCTATTTTTTTCCTCTCAAGTCCCAATACGGTTAACAAAAGGTACCAGGTATAAAGAAAAGTGGTATGGGCCTCCAGCAAATGAATGGTGTAAAAAAAAAATGGGACAAAAAACTACTCTTGAAATAAAGGCGGTCAAGAAATGGCTTGAAACATATCGGACAAGAAGAAATGACTGATGCAAACACAGGCCGGGCAAAGAAATGACTGAAAACAAAGAACGAACAAGAAATTACTCGAAAATGGTTACATAAAATAACCCGAGAATGTCCACAAGGAAAAAAAACGTAAGGAGGTCAAACATGCGATCTGAATTGCCGCCATAGACCCCTGTGGTCACTATTGATAGCGGTAGCTGTCGTGAGCCAACAAACGCGCTAGTCGCAGCCAGTATCAGTACACAACTTAGGACACCACACACATCTGGCAGCCTGCATGGCTAAGAGGGCAAGGATTGAGCCATCAAGCTCGGCGCTAATGAACCCCTTCCCCCCCGCCCATCCCCTCCCTCAGAAGGAAAACCTGTTGCGTCGGCCGGTCACACGACGGGATCCCCGCTCCCCCCGCTCCTTAGAGGCAAAGCCTGCGTCGGTCGGTAACATTACGGGACCCCTCCCCTCCACCTCGCTCTCGTGACGCCGCATAAGGTATGAACAACCCTGTCTACTCGCGTATTATGGCGTTCAAAAAATGGACGACGGGGAGGTGCCGAGAGGTAAAAACAGGGCGCCATCACGCCAACCATTATTGTACACATACGACGCCAATGACTCCGCGAAAACTACTGCATGCCGCGAGCGTTCGACACTCCGCGCCACCTCTCTCCACCTGTGTGTGGTGGCGAGGAGGGTGTCATATTTTCTATCCAAACGTGCCTCACCTTCCATGTACGATTTGCTTCCCATATCACGTCTTTGCCTCCCATCCCATGTCTTTGCTTCCCATTCCATGTCTTGGGCGCGGAAAAAGAAACTTAATATCATACCCCACGCGCTTTCAACACAACGAACCCAATATACAGACATGAGCACGGTATTCGACCCATCCACCACGAAAAAAAACAGCACACACATGAAATATGACACAACCCATACTGCACCCCCTGCGTACTCGATTCCCACCCGCCAAAATCTTGGGGTACTAGAACAAAACAAAAACTCCGCCGCTGAGAACAAACCACTGAATAAGGAGACACGTTAGACGCAGCCCATTTTTGGTACTCAGTTCCTACCGGTCGAATATTGGGAAAAGAAAAAAAATCTTCCACCGACGAGAAAAAAAAAGTACCGAAATAGAACATCAGAAACATCACAGGTGCGTGGCTTTGGATGAAAGGGACAAAAAAACCCGGCGTACAGCACTCTCTCTCTCACTGCGTACTAATTTTTCTACCGCAAGTCTTATCCCGCCAAAGTTTGGGACGGGAAAAAAAAAAATCCCCTGCCAAGAAAAAAGTACCTAAGGAGGCACACGGGACGTCCAAAGTTTTTGGTACAGAAACAAGAAAACGCTCCCGTTGCTCAGAAGAAAGTGCCCGAAGACACGCATCAGAAAACATCGGAACACATCAGAGGTCCGTGGTTTCATGGGGAGGGGGGGCGCCGGGGCCATACCCCCCCGTAGAGCCGTCGTCCATAGGCGGCTTCCCCCAGCCCTCGTAGCCCGGACCAGCTCCCTCGCCGTAGTTGTCTAAGCGCGGTGCTGAATTTGCCACCCCGCGTGCGTGCGCAGAAGGAGGGATGCGAAAAAAAAACATAGCGAGGAATTGTTGGAACGCAATAAAACAAAACATGAAAATACACGTGAAATCTTAAACACGCGCGAACGGTGAATCCTACTACGCAGCTTGCAAGCATGAGTATCGACCACTCAGTTGGCCGAACTCACATACCACGTACATACTGCAGTTTTAGGGAAGAGGACGGCAACATGCGAATATCGCGTACTCCGCGGCAACAGATTCAGGGCGCGCGGGGGGGGGGGGGGGGTTCTTGCAGAACAAATCGTAACCGTATCAAGACAACAAAACCTGCCCACTTTACATATAGTTTTACCCGAAAAGGACTTCGCAGCGTGTGCAGGAAAGGAATGAGGCAACGTTAAGGAAGTTTTGGGTGAGTCAACTCCGCCCGACCAATGTTCAACTACAGATACAATTAAAAAGAAAGAGGCGAAACGAAGTATGGGCGGGACCACAGGCCGGCGCAGGAGGCCCCATCCAATCCAATACTTACATTAAATGATACCAGGTACACGGTAGTGAGACAGAATACAACAGTAAAATGGCGATCCAACCGTTATGCTCAAACTTGTCACAAATAATGGCACCATAGAAACATATCGAAATGTCTCGGAATTTGCATTGCAAAAGAGGTCAGTTCTTTTTTTCGCTCATGAAAGCTCGGGAGTGGACCTGGTCACATTTCTTGAGACCATCCCACCCACCCGGCGGTAGGATTATTAATAGCATCCTTATACTTCGTTACCCAGATCATTTACAGGTACTAACTCCGCGCAGAGTATGGGATACGCTAGTCCACTCAGCGCGGGGGGAAACACCAGACGAGACCTCCTGCCCAGCGCAGGAGGCCTCGTCCAATCCAATACTTGCATCAAAATAACGAATTATCTGGTCCAGTGAGCGACCGCTGTCCAGTTGTAAACAACAGCTCTGTCTGTTCGCGTGCGTGTTCTACCAGCCTGCCAGCACCGTCCCCTGCGGTATCCACTTGGTATCCCCACAAGCGCAAACAACCAAACAATGCCAGCTGCTGCTGTCAAAAGAAAATGATGCACGGTAGTGAGACAGAACACAACATAAATCTTATCCTCCGGCATACCAAGTATGTGGGTAAAAACGAAGCCTACGCTTACCACAAATCCACAAATCCATAAAAATCCACACATATCACTCTGCCAATGAACTTCTAGCACTACTGCTGTTTTTAGCAAAAACATTAAATACAAGAGGGTGCTTTCCCCATCTGCCGGAGGTTAAAGAAACAAAACAAAAACAAAAAACAAGAGGGTGCTTACAATACTTACGGGATGAGCGGTTACCTGGTATATGATACGTATCGTGTGTCAAATTAAGTCTGCCGACGGCTTCACACGGATAATTTGCCGTTGAAATCCGCAAACGCGCAATAGAATGATGGTTGCTCGCTTTCGAAAGGGGCGCTGACTACCAAGGGTGGGTTTTATAAATTTCAGCTTTCGTACCTCTCCATACGAGTCATACATTAATAGTACCGGAGCGCAGAATGATGATGGACCGAAGTCTCCATTGACAAAACCCAGAGGATTCATAAATCTCCAAAGGGCAGTCTTCTAAGAATAAAAAACGCGCCACCGGTGTATCGCGCAGCTTGCAAAGATGAGTATCGACCGTTGAACTGATCGAACTCATACCTACCAGCAGCTGACGTGTGCATGATATTTAAAACGTTTCAAAATACAAAAAAATATATAATTATAGTTATACGTATATATTCCCGCTCATGTTGGTCGTTTGGGGGTTGCGTCGCCTTCGTTCGACCCAGGCTGCAGGCGCGCGATACGGTAGAGGTACATAACACCTTAACGCCTTAACAACTGGAAACCCGTTTGGGGGGGACGACTTACTTGAAATAAGTATAGGGAGGGATTTGGGGGCTCTAAATGGCGATGCGGTAGAGGTACATAACACCTTAACGCCGTAACAACGGGAAACCCGTTCTTGGGGGACAACTTACTTCAAATTAGTACAGGGAGGGATTTTGGGGCTCTAAATGGGTATCATCTATAACATAACCCGTTTTTGGGGGACATCTCACTCGAAATTAGTAAAAGGAGGGATTTTCGGGCTCTAACCGGTTCACCATACCACAAGCAAAAATAAAAGTTCCTTCCACAACAAACGAAAGTGCAACTCGCCAAAAAAAAAAAAACACACATTCCGACGATTTCGGAGATAAGGAGTCCGTTTCGTCAAGAAAATAGATAAGCCACATTAACAAGTGCTGCCTTAATCACGTAGCACTCTTCAATTCAACACTAGCCGAGGAGGGCATCCGCTAGCAACCACAGTGGGTACCCCGATTCAAGTGCGCCCAGGATAAAAGAGCATTCGGGGCTTGAGCGCGGTAAAATCGGCATGTCCCGCCTATGCTATAAGCTCTATATTTCCCACTACACATAAGAGCAATGTGTAGTTAAGAGCGCTTGTTTCGGCTTGTCCAGTGATACACATTATTAGACATTTCCAACCATTTTACCCCAGTGATGTCATCAGGGGGCATTTCGACCGGTATAGTATTTCCTATTGGTTAGGGTTAGGGTTAGCTAGCATGGTTGAAAAAGGACAAAAAAATCACAGGGCGTTCTTACATCGGGGTACCCACTGCTGAAATATTACTACTGTACAGCAGTTTGCGTGTAACGTTCAATGGCAAACACGGCGGTTTTATGTCCGCCTGTAGAGCCCGTGAATATCAATGGCTAATTATGTCTTCTGCTAATATCATAAAAGCGATACCTCATTTGTTCTGCGAAATTGAGAGAGTATGCTGTTCATCGCGCCGAGAGAACAGGGAACAAAAAAACAGGTATGGTTACTTCGTTACGGGTAGTTACTCGTAGTAGCAAGAAACCAGCCGTACCAACAAAAAAATGTCTTTTAAGCTAAATGGGTTCCCTATCCCCGGCATGAAAAAAGTTCTCAACACAATGTGGAAACCCTTACATAAAACGGGGATGGGCACGATTTATCCCCTCCCGAGGATGGTACTGACTAACCCCTGGTATATGGTGCCTTAATTTCGCGTTTATAGGAAACTTTAACTGCTGAAAATCAGCAACTACCTGAACGCGATTTCATACGTATACATTATCGAAAAAAAAACACGAAGGCCATCACCCAAGCGGCGTCTGCAGGAGCACCACCACATTGACCCACCATCATATAGCTCCTCCCTGGACAGAGCCCCCCGCCGTTGCACCAGGAGGTACAGAAACGGAAGCTGCCGGAGCCGAAAAATCACACACGACACCGTACAAGAGAGGTCCAACAGGTGGTTGCGGGGGTCAATGCCACAAGAGGGGGGGGATGGCACATGGACAACGGTGGAAGGACAGATGCCTCTTGTCAGTCTTTTACCGGCGGGTAATGAGATCAAAGTCAGGCGAGGTACGGTATGGGTGGGGGTCTCACACGCGCATACTAGTCGCGGGCGTAGCAAGTCGGACAACGGTAAAACGTTCTTCAGCAAACTTACACCCCTTGGAACACTCGATAACTAAGCAGAGAAAGAGGGTGCCATATGCACCACAGGAGAGACCCGGAAACGCACGAAGATACTGCCAGAACAGCACGAGATCCACATAAACTGGGGCTCTACCTCACGGTAGGCCGAACTTGACGGCTGTTTATTACCGGTACCTGGCAGTTCGGCAGTGAGGTGAGGCAAGCACTAAAAACTGAGTCAAGCTTTATAACCCCCCCCCCCCCCCGCAAACACATGTCGAGCCACAAACGCGCCAGGGGGGTGCAAAGATTGCGGAACTCCGCAAAATTATCGCAAGGGGCTAACTGTATTAAATTGTAATACTTGTTCTTACTTTTCTCGTGTTTATGGTCTGGCTTGTTTTGTTGTGTTCTCGTACCCGGTACGCTAGCATTTCACTTGCCTTGCCTTGATTCATTGCGATTGGATGGTTTACTCTGTTTCACAGTCTGTGACCACATAATAATAAGTTGTACAAGTATCTCTCTAAGATGAAGAATCGGCACGGACTCTGGGTGTACTGATGATGATGTCGTTGAGTACATAGAAAGAACGGTTTGATGTGAAGACTAGTGAAGACAACACATACTTAGCCAACTAATAACTATTCGGCGACTTGCTACCAAGTCTGAGTAGAAATAAGTAACACGTTTACATTGAAGCCACGTTTACATTGGCTCCTAATATTAATAGTGACTTATATTTAGACCCAGACAGGTATTACTTGGGAAAGCCTACCAACTGATCTTTTTTTAAAAATGAAACACAATGTGAGCCACGATTACACCAATCAAGTACATGCCAACACGCAATTTTTACCGCAAGCAACTACAGCAGTATCATAGCAGTAACTAGCGATAATACCATAATTACTCGGCGACTTACTACTAGTACCTACCAGGTACAATACTATTGGAATAGTCAACCAACTCAAAGCCCCGATGGAACAGGAAAACAGAGAACAAACAAAACACGGGAAAGGGAGAAACCGAAAAAGTGTCATAGACCCAACAACCAAAATAAACAGGGAAAAGAGAACAAGACGAAGAAAATAGGAAAACCACAAAAACGCGTCACAGACCGAATAAAAAAAGGGGAAAAAAAAGAGCAAAAACACACACAATGGGGGACACTAAAAACAAAAGACGCGGGCGACGCCTGTCCTAACCTGTAGCACCCAAATGATGGATGCGAACGCGGCGACGCCTCTCATGGCAGATCTGTTGCTGCAAGAGTACTGGTCGTAGTCTCCGTCATAATCCGTGTCGCAGCCCGCCAGTTGCCCCTGAACACACGCGAAGAGCCAGTGCAGTTTTAATTTCCGACAGAAACCAATGTTCGGGGTTACTCTATAGCGCCGGTATGTGCCAACGGGAAAAACCGGGCAACATAGCGGCAACCGGCGATACTCCGGATTGGGAATATATGGTCTACAGGTTTTAGCATGGAAATGAAAAACTGGGCCAAGCGATTTCACTGGCACTATAGCGGGCAACCGGCGCTACGCAACCGTCGCTGTAGACGGGCTACTGCCCTATTAGCAGTAACAGTTAGTAACAGTTGAAGCGACAGAAAACAAACTCGGAACAAAGCGTTCACATCAAGGAGCGGTAATGTTTTCGACGAGTTAAGTGTTTCGAGGCGAGGACAAGACTGGTTGGAGCATATGGGTAGGGCGGATCGTCCCAGGAAAAAAAAAAAAAAAACGAGATTGTGTTGGGGTGAGTAGTCGACGAACGCAGCGTGCGCAATCACCGCGCACGCATACACACGGCAATAAATAATCGGGTACGCATACACACGGCAACGAACCATCGCGTACTCAATACACACGGCAACAAACTATCGCGCAAGAACACAAACGATGAAGAAAACACTGCAACAAAACACGGCCACGATAAAAGGCTCCACGGAGCTTTTTCCGCACTTCCGTCCCTGCCCTGCGCCCGCACCAGTCATGTCTCGTCTTCGAATGCCTTACGGTCAGCGCCACGACAATAGCCCTTGT
This sequence comes from Undaria pinnatifida, assembly GCA_012845835.1. NCBI lineage: Eukaryota > Phaeophyceae > Laminariales > Alariaceae > Undaria > Undaria pinnatifida. The sequence goes on from JABAKD010000002.1 coordinate 28,014,547, forward strand.
AGCGCTGCACCCCCGTATCGGGAACATTTTACTCGGAGTTAGAGTTAGATAGGTTTATCTGTACAGTGCAGTAGCAAAAGGGGTCCAAACGCGCATCGAAAGAAAAGGAGGAGGCGCGATGGCCGACAAAAAACAAGCTCGCCCAACCCTCCGCTGCGCTCACCCAGTAGATGGCCGTCATGATGGTGATCAGGTTCATCATGATCGTCACTCCGATTAAGAATCCGAGCTGTTTGATTGGGAGGCGTTTTGATTCCCGATTCCGCCCGTCAGCGGCAAAAATATGCCAGGAGATGCGTCAAGCAAGGAAAACGCGTGTTGTCAATGGGGGTGTAGGGCCGAGTGTTCCACACTAAAACCTAGCAGTTAGTTTCGTGGTGTCAGTCAAGGCATTTGAAGGCAAATTTATTGTCCTACCGGTAGTTGTTTTCATATCAGTCACGGAAGGCATTTTTTTTTCTGTCCTGGTAGTTTGGATTCAGTACGGGTGTTTGCGCGAAACCAACCTCGGTTGGGTAGAGGTTTGAGTAGGAAAACATATAATGATAGCATTGAAACCGTCGAACGTTCCAGTCCAACGCCAACCCAATCCACGAAAAAACGGAAAAAAAAATACTTAACGTAGCAATATGTTTCCCTACCATTTGTTATTGTTGTCTTGACCTAATTGGTTCGTGGACTGGTTGGCCTTGGGCCACCACGCTTGTCGATTTCAGTACTACTACCATATATTGTCCAACCCAACAGAGTTTCGAAACCGCAAACGATCTAGTGAAGGAAACATACGTTAAATGTGTCTTGTGACAAACTTAATCGCAGTCTGTCAAGGGGTGACACTGCTGTCTCCTGACGTCTTTCGTGAGCGGTGGCCAAGCGATATCATCCGTGCGTTGTGCCCGACGGCGACAGCATACGGGGTCCGAACAGCCAAAGCCTCGACAGGACGCGAGAAGTATGCAATTACGTTCGGAGGAGCGGTTATCGTTTATATGGTGCCCTTAGCGTGACAAGGAGAACGGCTCGACGAAGGGTAATGTCGAAAAAAAAGTCGCAAGGGGAAAAAAAAAAAGAAGGGGGGTGCGGGGGCGGGTGTCAAGCCAACATAGGTACAGTACGTACACTATTTAAGTTGGTGTTTTAATGATATGGTCCCTTACAAAATTGGAAAAAACGACCATTGCCACTGGGTTTTCCCTACAAATATGGGTGAAGTTCGAACGAAACGTGGCCCAGCGGCAACGGAAAAATATTTCCAGCTGGGCAAAACCCGTTCTCGCGGCCCGAACCCTCCACATTCTTCAAACTCGTTACTCGAGCTGCTGCCTGTACATCTGGGTTGCCACTTGCCGATCGCCAAACTGCGTGGCATGCTCGGCGTTATTGACAATATCGCTGTCTCCACACCGACGGGTATGATACGGGAAACAAAAAGAGAACGACACCAACCCCCTAAAAAGTGAGAACGAAAAAACAAAACAAAAAAGAGGGGTGCGATTTCTGTATCTGGTCAGAATCAATAAAATCCCTCTACTTTTCAAGGCAAAAAAAAGTTGAATGTGGTTTTTAGTACGAGTAACCAATCCTCCCCCCCTGTCTATATATAGCTAGGTCTCAGCGATAGGGTCATTTTTCGTTTTTTTTTTCTTTCCGGGGGCCCCTGCCCTCAGATCCTCACCGACGTTTCATGCGGTCCACGCTTGAGGAGCCACATTGCCCCAACTTCCCAAACGCAAAGGAGGAGGCCTGTGAGGACAACGTTGAAACCCGCGTTGTCGATGGACGCTACCACCAGGGCACAGATGAAAAACGCAGCGGTGAAAACCTGCATCGTACATAAACAATATGGAGGCGTTATGTAAAGGGAAAGAAAGAACACGCGAAGGACAAAGGAGGGAAAGAAGGGCGATGACGTTTGTGCTGGCGTGGGGCGTTCGAAAAGCGAGCACAGGTCTCAGACACGTGGAACGGTTCGATATGCTACAGGTAATGCGCTTTCAATATGTTTTAACTAACTGGAGTTACACTACATTAGGCATGGCAAAAGCTACACAAGCATACACTAAGAACTTTAGACATCTTGTAAGAGCTAAAAATAACGCATGCTACTGATCCCACCCCAAAGTCACCTTTGGCAGGATGTGGCTTGTGGGGGCCGTCGTCAAAACGAGTCTCGTAGGTTGAGTGAGCGTTCCGGTCATTCCCCGAGGCACCGCACGACTATATTGATGGGGAGGATTCCTTCGTGTCTCGGCTTGCTGTTTAACTATTTTCCACTCCAAATGCCTCCCACTAACAGTCAAACTCTAAGCATTCTGTCCCCGTGACGGGAGGGCAGTGTTTTACAGGATAACGAGGCAAACCAGCGCTTTAGTTTCCATCCTCACTCAATACGCACCCCGCAGAAAACCGCACTCTTAAGGTGGTAAGGTATGGATGGAAGTAACTGCTGAGACTATGAATAGCGAACGACTTCGCATAAACCCCTTCGGGACTTGGAAGGAGAAAAATATCCTTGAAAAAAATGACGACACGATAGCAGAATCGGTCATATGAAGCCGCCCGGGCTGCTGGATAGGGAGCTTGTCCGAACACCACGCGAGGAGCCATGCGACACGCGCACAGCATGCTGACACTCTTGTGCTTCCGCACGCGGTTCCTGAACGGTCGATAACATCGCACTTCTCGTGTTTTTCGTCGATATATATGGCGAATGCTTATGCTAACGTTCTCAATGTCGCTGGGAACCAAAGATGCCTAATTGCTGTCACACGTCAAAGCCATAGGTCCGTCACGCCGGTACGTCACAAGGCTTGTTGCCGCCACGTGATGGTGCCCCTTTGCCCTACGAGAAAATGCCTAGCCACGTTTGTGGAAACTTCTAGATTCTGGTATGCGCAACAAGCGCTTGTCAGTCGTTGTGTTACCACTCGATTCACAACTGCCAGCGTATGCTCAGCAAACTAAAATCAAAAGATCGGCTTTTCAAAAACGGGGACGTCGAGTTTTTATCCCCGGATTCGCCGTCATATGACGTCACGCGCTGCTTTGGTCCAATTCCGACACACCACAAGCCCAAATTGCCGTCATCAGGCATTTTTTCTGGGAACGGGCATTGCGGCCGTGTACCACAAGCCTACGTGTACAGTACACTACACGGTATGCCGCATGCCTTAATCGTGTGCCGAGTGTTGATCTCCAAACATACATATAGAGTTCATCCCGAATCTCGACCCGCGACCGTCCTGTAAAGGATAAAGGAGGATGTGGCGTCCGCACCCAATTCTCAAACGATTCGCTTGGTTCGCGCACTCTGTACAGCAGGGGCAAGGCGGCAGTGTGCGAGAACAATATGATCGCCTTAATGCCGTTACGATTGGAAACCTTTTGTTGCAATTTGACACATTTTACTTGAAGCTAGCATACATAAGGAGGTATTTTGGGGGCTCCAAAGGGATTAATTAATGGGGGAAGCCGCCTTAATTCATTCCAGGTTACAAGTGCTATTCCCCAGTCGCGTCAAGCGATTTCAAAACGCCTTACATCGGGATTTTATCACACCGCCTTATTCGGGGACCCTTGCTGTATCGTACAAGTATACTTCGAAGTTTCACAGGTATGCGGTTGCCTGCTACGTTTGTTCATGTTTGTGCTTGGGTTTTATGTATGCGCTCATTTTTAATTCTGCCTTCGTGGCATTCTGCCTCCGTATATATCACCTCCGAAGGGAGAACTTGTACATATCACGTATCACGTACATACCAGGTACGCATTATATAGGACGAGGTCGTGGCTATGTACCACTGGAATGTAGCGATTTACAACGCATTAGCCCATTTCCATCTTCTAAAATGATCCTAGTCTAAATCCAAGTGTTTTGTCCCCATGTCGGGAATGCGGTGTTAAAAACATGCTGAAAGGCTTAAACACCCACTGGACTGCGCACAGACTGGACTCCTGCCCACCGCCGTGCAACACGGCAGCACCAACCGATACAGGTTACCGGGCACAGCCTGCCTCAAGTCTCTATAGGAGTGTCTACGTGTACGAGTACTGCTGTAAACGCTGGACAACAACAAAAGCCCGCAGTGCATCGTGGGCGGTTCATGCCCTTCAAAAAGCCGTGCCATTTGTTCGCTGCTGTTTCATTCATTGCTATTAATACTCAGTATATACCTGGCTGATACTACACAGGTGCCCGCGTTTTTTCGTTTTTTCGAGGAATACCCTCTCATTATACTATTAATACTACTTGTTGCGTCGCCTGTCCTCTGTCACGCCTTCAACTGCCAACACCGTTCTGTGGATGACCGCTTGTGGTGTTTTTCGCACTGCACCCCACCTTATCGGCGAGGCCAAAACCTAGAGCACCTAAGGACGCAAGACGCAAGCTGTAAGGGTGGTTACTCGTGATCTCGATACTGCTGTATCCCCGGTCAGACCCCCTTGCCCCCGCTCCGTCTTCCGATCAACCTCGAAACTGGTGACCAACATCTGTCACATTCACGAGATCACAGCGATTTCCGCGAACTCACCGCGCTGCAAAAACATCCGATGAAGACGGCCGCAAAAACAACACCAAAAGCGACCCGCACTGCGGATTGCATGTGTGTGCTTCGCGGGACCGGCCCGGTGCACGTACGCAACACACCACCCACCACCCACCAGCATGATTCCAGCAAGCCCGCTCAAAACGTTCCGCATGTACTGGGGCTCGTCCTGCTTTGCCAAAAACTCATCCCACAGCTCGCGAACATCCGGCGACAACGTGCTGCTGTCCATGGTTTTTAACCTAGCACTGGCCAAATTTTAAGCCTGCGAAGAGTTCGAGGTGTGCCAGCCGTCGGCCAAGGTTCTCGCGCTGTTTCGCGAGTGACTGGTCTAGGACGCAGGGAAGCGCAGTGCTGGCTGTGCGGCGCCAAGCGGGATCGTGGCACTTCTAAACACCGATACACCCTAAGTTGGTATGCCTTTACAACATCATCCAAACCCATTTTTAATCACCAAAAAATCAAAATCTCCGTAGACCGTAGCACCGTAGACCGTAGACCGGTCCCGTATTAGTGGTGTTCGTTATGTTTTCTTGTCTTTTCTTGTGATAGCGATCCAGATGTGCAGTGAACGGAAGGACGGGGGGAGAGTACTTTATCCAGCTCTGTACGTAGTTCTGTACCTGGTACTGCTGTACGCAGTGCTGTTTGTAGTACTCTCTGCGTGGAACACATCACAACTCATCAAGGCGTGGTTAAATTAATCCACGTTATTACTATTGTTTTCTTCGTAACGTGAGTGTCAAGAACGAAACGGCACAGAGTGACGGTTTCAAAACGAATTACCCGTTGCTGCCGCAGGGGTTGCCCGCAGACAGCAGGTACTCGTAGGCCTCTTAGGTCCGGTATTCTCATAGGATCAGCCAATTGCGGTATGGTATGTAAATATCTCCGAGGTAATGCGCTGCACTCATCATATTTAGCATATATATAATATCATCATCCGATCACCTTTCTTTGTGAATCACATGCATGCATGCATGCGCAGCGCTATCCTCTTGTTTAGTTTTGAGAGCCCCCCCTCGTTCCCACTTTTTTTGCAGGACCTTGGTGTGATCATCGTCTGTCTGACGTCAGCACATCTCTACTACAACAACAGCAGATCTTCATCATTTGCCTTTTCTCCGACTTGTGTTAGTATCACCCACCGCGCACGTTCGGCCGATTAGGATCGATTGGGTCATATTATGACGCTGGTACTATGCCAGTCAGTGCTAAGAAAAAGGACCGCGCAGGTATATTGATAGCTTCTTCACCTGCCTCCTCTTTTCTTGCGCCGCGACTTTTTTGCTTGCGCCCCCACCCGCCACCACGTTTCAGCGATAAAGCCAATTCTACCATTATTATTCATCATTAGTTGATAATATTTGAAATTCTCGTTTTTCAGCCCTGTAAAGCCTTATAACACAGAGGAGATGAGATAGATATATAGAGTACGCATCCAATAATATATTTACTTATCGAAAATCCTTCTTCCGTGTGTTGCCAGCCCCCCGCGAAGTTGCACGCATGTGCAAGGTTTTTCAGATTTGCACGTGAATTCAATAGCGATTTATGTGTAGCGGCTCCCTTATGCGCAGGTCCGCACAAACCGACGGTTGGTTGCGCTGCCCAGACCAACCCGACCCCAGACCTGACCCTAACCCTAACCCTAACCCTAACCCCAACCCACATGAGGGGCGCGAGATGTGCTCTCGAGGTTTGCAGGGGCAGTACGTTACGTGAAAATCTGAAAACCTTGCACGTACGTGCAATTAAACTCCTGGTCGTGTGTTGCAGTTACCTCGTCGTCGTCTTGGCCTCAAAGTTCGCAAAGTAAAAAAGGTCTAGCGGAACCTTTGTAGTGGTGCTCCGAGTGGGGTATGCGTGGTTGGTCGGTGTTGGGAAGCGTGCTCCTCATGGGTTCCAGTGCCCTTGCTTGGTCTCTCCTCATGGCTCGCTGGATAGACTCAATAGCTTATTTGCATTCTTTTCCTTACAGAGGATACTAAAAGACAGACATAACAGGCCTGGGCACGGTAGTGCGGCGTAACGCAGGGAAACGCAGGGTAGATAGAGCAGATAGTGAGATGTGGGGCGTCGTGTTTGTCCCATCATCGTCATCTAAATTACCGCCCATCTATGATGACCTTGACGTGAGTGTGACATCTAACATCACGTGGTTTCACCTCAACCATGACATGGTTTCACGTCGAATCTACACACTATCCTTCTACGGAGGGCACTCCATTACACCACATGCACTAGAGAGAGGGGCTGGTTTTGAGTTGCAACCTTCATCTAATAATAATCGGGTACTTGTCGAGAGGAGTCTGTACGTGACGACCGTGCCGCTGGAAACAAGCTAAAATCATTGATTAATCGTCGCTCCCCACCCTCCCCCCGGGCTTCCGTCACGTGCTACGACCATCATAACAATAAAAGAATAATAGACAGAAACATGTATCAGGTACGAGCACTTTTAGAATAATATATATAATTTTGAATGACAGGAGGGGTCCTTAACCTACAATCGCCGAGGAGAAGGGTCTCATTGTCATTTTTCAATCTCATCCAATCAATGTCGTATTTAAATAGTATACGTCGACCATAGGATTTTTTTCATCATTATTATTAAGTTAATCTGAGGACGTCAGCCTGTGAGTTCGACGGATTTAGGGTCGATACTCATCTTTGCAAGCTGCGTTGTTGGTACTAGTAATAATAGTATACTGTGTGAGTGAGTGTTTTCACTTACTTATTAACGGGTGGGGTCCTCCTGATATTTTGTTTTGAAAAAAATAAAAATACATGCAGTATATTTAATATATTTTGGTTTGTTCATCGAGTTGCACGTAATACATCATTTTTTTAATGTATGAAAAAACAGGTTTTGGGTGAGGAATAACATTTTTTTACAAAAATATCTCGAGGACGTCAACCGTGAGTTCGACGTGAAGTTCGGGTTAATACTCATCTTTGCAAGCTGCGTTGTTGGTACTTGTAATATACTATGTGGGTGAGTTTTTTCTTAATGGGAGGAATCCTATTCTTTTGTTGAAAAAAAACCCATACGTATATAAATATTCTGTTTTTCTCCACCATAATGGTTGGTGTTGGTATTTTATAAAAATATTTTCAAAATATTTGTTTAGAGAGGTAGGAGCTCCTCTCAGAACGAAAAGAAAGCGCTGAGGGAGCATCTAGGGTGCATCTCTACCGACAAGGCTAGATGGAACGGGGTTCATTTTTTGGTCCCCGCGCTTCCTGCTACCCTACTTATTTGCAACCTTAATTTTTTTGGGGGGGGGGTTCGGATTCTTCGAGATGTGAATCGCCGACATGAAACGGTTTGCTGCGCTGCGCCAATAACACCATATACCAGGTACTGTATTTGAGTCCGTTTCGAGCGAGGAACGGAGCCCCCTCTTGAATGGCCTGCACTGGGTGGCAGTGAAAATCGACGTATCCCCCCTACAGCAGTATGATGTAGCCTTCGTCTACCGTAGCATGTATTTCCCACCGGCACACCCCTGGCAACAAACGTGCCGTAGACCCTGTGAAAGCGTTTGTATTCGGCGCTCGCTGCCAATCTCCTTGGTTCGACATCGACAGCAGGGCTCATCGTTCTCCCATTGCTTGCTACACACCCTACCAGGTACATAATTTTTCGATGAAGCCGAGCCCTGGGAAAACGTTAATTTTCTAGGAGACAACGAGTGAACGAATTAGCTGAATTAGCTTATTAGCCTGAAGGGTATGCAATCTTCCGTTGTAGCGGTAGTTTCATGTTTGCTTGGTATTCCCCGCCCGTGAACCCACGTCGGCGCCGGTTCTATTCCCCAAAAATGTCTTTTTTTTCAACATTAATTTTTCTTTGTTAGACTTGCCACGTACCAGCACACGCGGTAGAACCTTTATCCCACGCGCAAAACAACCGCTACAAAACAATCACTACCACGCAGAAGTATATTAGCATACATAATAAGCGAAAGCACCAGTCCCTCTCACGCTAATCCGGCACAACAAGCCGTTCGTCCCCCCATCTGAAAACAGAAAACCCCTCCTGACCAAAAAATACCCTGTCACCAAAAAAGCCTTCTTACCAACAAAACCCCTTCTCACCAAAGAGACGAAACAAAGGCCAAAAAACAAATACCACGCTGATTGGGAAAATCACCCCCCGTTTGGACTCTGATGTCAACATCAAACCGGGTTGTTTATATTTCCGACAAAAATGGCATGGCCCGTCCATCATCTACCCATCAACATCTGCCGGCGACCTTGACGCCGGACATCAGGAGCAGCGGCAGCAGCGCAGCAGCAGTAGCAGCAGTGATAAGCGGATCGATGAACGGGATGCGATGAAACGCGGCGGACGCGGTGAGCGCTCTCCCATAGAAAGTACCACCAACAAAAACAAAATATACTACATGTATACAAATCTCCGTTTGACCGGATGCCCTCGCTCATGCGCGCAGTAGCGATGGTGGGACCTGGGGCTCCACGAAGAAAATCACACATTCCTCTTCCTCCCTCTCCCTACCACGATCGCAAGATGAACACACTCCAAAAGCGTCTGGCCTACACCCCAACCCTTGGGGTTAGGCTAACCCTTAAGGTTTGGACGTGAGGTTTAGAGTGGCCTTTGCAGTCCGGTCTCCCCCCCCCAGTGTCCCCCGACACCATCCCACCCATGCTTCTTGCCTCCTCACCCCCTCCTCGTCTGCCAAAAAACAACACATGTGCGCATCTCATTCCGCTCGACTCACCCAAATTCAACGAGTGGCATCAAAGAAACCGGGAAGACCAAAACACCCAGGATAAAAAAAAAACGAGACAGGTGGCGTGTTCGCCGTTTGCAGGCACTCGGGATTGCCATGCAAAGGGGGGGAGGGGATAGGACTTGCGCTTGCTGGTGCAACATCCACAAGAAAAAAAAAAAGAGCAACGACAGGACACGCAGCCGGCACCGATCAGTGGGTGGCATCTTGCAGCTGATCCCATTGCGACTCTCACCGCCGAACGATTAGCTTCGCTTCGAAAACGGTGCGTATTGCTATGGTTCGCCATGCGTCGCTGTTCTCCGACATCCTTCGCAACGGCTCGCTGCGCTTCGCTCGCTGTGCTTCGCTCGCTGTGCTTCGCTCACTGTGCTTATGCTTGGTTGTGTTTATGCTTGTCTGTGATTTCACTTCGCTTTTTCAAGCATCACTGTTGTGATCGTAGGCCGTCAACTTTCGGTCCCCTGTTTCGAGCCCCTCGTGCAACTTACCACGCACCGCGCGATCCACGCGCCAGCGTACCAGCCCGCAAGAACACCCGACCCACCCCACACAAGGAAACTTACCGTTTGCGCAACTGCTCTAGCCAGCGCGCAAAGCAGAATCGCGGTTTTCGCTCTGTCCTGGACATCTACCCTAAACTTTGTCAGATGTAGCAGATAACACCGACCCTATTCAACCCCCCGATACCCCTCCCGCCCTACCTAAACCCAAAATATATGATAGAAGTACTGCAGCTTTTTTTTTTGTCGTACGAACGCACATTCGTGCACGAGAAAAGACAAAAACAAAACTCAACAAAGAACCCCGAACTCCCCGGGCGCCCGCCCCGCCCGTTCGACTACTACCGTGCACGCGTTTTTTTTCCATACCGTGAAACATAACAGCGAGAGCTGCACCATGACTAAAAAAAAATGCGTTGCCTCAATCGGGCATACACACCGTACAACGCAAAACCGGAGAGTGTCTTCCACAGCCACCTACCACGCAGATCCAAATTTCCACCAACCCCACCCGTCCGTTTACAAACGTACCACCACCGCTGCGCGTACTCTGCAGCGGTATCCCCCATCTCCGGCCCTAAGGTGTACGAGCGCCCCGCAGCGGCATCCTTTCCCTCCCCCCAACGGTACAACAACGCAAGACCCCGCCGCGGGAGACCGTCAAACAACCATTCGTATCCCTGTCCTTACGGTGCACTGAAGCGATAGCGCGCACCCTCTCCCCCCGCGGTGCAAGAACGCGACAGCGCGCGCCGGAACGAGACAGCACGTAACCAATCCGCACCCCCTCTCTAAGGTACACCAGGTAAGCGTGAGAGAGCGCACCACACTAGACCGCAAGCAATCATTCGTGCCCCCCTTCCCCTAAACGCGGCAACGCGCCGCACGAGACCGTACGCAAACCATGGGTGTCCCTAGCGACGAGCATGACCGCCGGGCGTGGGCGTGGGAGTGCTGGTGGAGCCGCCCGAGCCATCAGCAAAAGTGGCCAAAAACGGTGGTCTTGTTCCAAAAAGGAGAGCGGTCGCTTCCAAAAAGGGGGGGGGGGGTCTCCAGCCGGCACAGGAACCCAACGTGGCAGATTGTACCAGGGGGGGCCGCCATACCCCAGCAGCAAACCAGAGTACGAAAATGGAAGGTCTCTTCGAAAACGCGGGCACAGCGACCGCAAGAAAAAAGAGACGCCTCATCTGCTGCATGATCGTGGGTGCCTCGGCAGTAGGCCTAGCACGAAAAACGTCGAGAGCGTTAAAGTCGATACAGAGTCAAGCCAAACGAAGCTTGGTCTATCTCGCTCGTGGGGGGCGGGAGAGCGGTGGTCGGGAAGACGCGAGAGCGAAAGATCAAACAACATTAAAAAACGCTTAAATAACGCAGGTCTCACACGGCACGACTTGGAGCCACGTTAATCGTCGCCGACGAATCACTACCTAGGAATCCCGCCCCCACGTCTCCATCAAGAATACCTATCTTGCATTCATGCCCCCCCCCCCCCCCCCCCCCGCTCGCTTCCCGCCAGCCCAACGCCGGAACGCCCCCGCCTTCGCTGCAGTCTCCCCCCCCCCTTCCATGCCGCCTTCCGCCTGCCCAACGCCGGAAAGCCCCCTAGCCGCCGTCGAAAACCTTGCTCAGATACGCCAACACGCCAACAAGTACAATCCCTGCTGCATTCCTCTTCAAGCGAGCCCAGTCCGCAAGTGCCGACGGCCGTCCCTACATTCCGCTCCAGAAGAGCCCAGCCAGCATGTTGCGACTCCCTATGCCTCAGGGGCAAGCATCGCATCACGTCACGCCGAGTCGCGCCAGTTTCAGGATCATATCATGGGGTCTGCTCGCTCTCAGTGCCATCTCTCCGACCACTCACCCTGCTGCTTCCGTTCCCCCCGACCCCCAGCGCACGTAGCAGCCCTCGCCATCCCCCACCGCGCCGCTGCCCTCCCCCGCTTTGCCCCCCGGAGGACGAGGAAGAGTCTAGGTCCGCCTGGTCGGCGCCCGCATGCGCAGCGCTTGAATCGGACCCCCTCGAGTTGTCTCCGCCGCCGCGGCCCGGGCTACCAGAAGAGGGCCGCGCGTCGCCAAGTCCGACCACCGATGACCCCGGTGTGGTAACGGTTAGAGGTGATGCGGAAACACCGGTAACATCAAACGAAACAGAGGAAGCCACCGAAGCGCTCCTGCTCGGGTTGTTCGAGCTCCCTGTAGCGCCACCGCTTGCTCCTCCTCCTGCCCCTCCCATTCCTCCTGCTCCGCCTTCTCCTCCCGCCGTCGCCACTGCTTCGCGCTCGCCGCCGGATCTAGCAAATTCGGCAAGAATGCCCCTGCTCAGGCGACGCGGGGTGCCTCCTTCCGTTCCCGTGTCGGCATCCCGCGCGGACGTAGCAGCGCGAGACGCGGCCGCGGCACGCGCCGCCGCTATCAGCGACGCCGACCCCCCGACAGTGTCCATGTTGCCGCTCCACGGCGGGTTACGGCTACCCGAGAGAGGAGGCCTGTCTGCGCGGGTAGGGGTCGCTACCGCAGACGCCGAAGCAGTCGGCGGCGGCGGCGGTGGCGGCGAAGGAGGAGCCCGCAGCGGTACAATCGCGTGGATGTGAATGTTGATGTTGCTCGAAGTCGGGGCCGGGCTAGAGGTAGACACCAGCTGCCGGAAAGCAGTGGCCGCTTCATCGGCCGCGGGTACGACCGCACCCGGCCGGTTACCGCCCGCCCCGCCGCCCCTCCCCGACCCCGCAGAGCTCCGCGCGCCGCCTCTGCTAGCGCGAGATGGGCGCCGCAGAGCTCCCCACGGAACCTCGCCCGGCTCGGCTGCGTCCTCCCTTTCTGCAGCTGCGGAGCCCGCGGCCGCGGGTTGCGCCTCTTCCGCCGTTACCGAGAGGCGGGCTAGGTGGGGGGCAACGTCGGTGAGCATCCGTCCGAGACGATCGAATAGCGGAGCGATGTCGCCCGCAAGGTGTGCAGCCTTGGGGCTGATGCCATCAGCCCCGCCGGCCGTTGTCGTGGCGGCGCTGCCGCTTTCCGCGGCGCCTCGCTCCTGCTGTTGCCGCTGCTGTATGCGCTGCCGGGTCCAAGGGAGGGTGTGTGACACGGTACGCTCGCCTGATGGGCTGGTGGAAGGGTCCTGCTCCAGGTTTCGCGCATAGCACGCCGAGAGCTGCGCGTAAAAATAAACAAAAATGATGCACGGAATATTGGACGATACTCAAGGATGAATGCAACGAGCACCGGCGGGTTGGGGTTCCACGTAGCATCGCTGGCTAGCTTGGCATCGCTGGCTAGCTTGGCATCGCTGGAAGGCGAGGAAAATAAACACACAAAAAATCACATTCAGAGCCTGGTACAGCCAGTGCTCGGTCGGGCGGACAAGCGCGCCGTGGTCTATCGCGTAGAGCGCGAAAAAGACAAGCACATCGGTCAGCAAGATGCGAGCGCTTCAGGAATGGGTTTCCACATTTAAAGACACGCGCAAAGCCAAAACTCATCGAGCGCCATGAGAGGGCTAATTAACTGAAGCACGCGATCGATCATCAAATACGAGTATAGCAGCCACGATACGGTCCGGTCAACCAAGCATCTTGACGCCCAACCAACCCATCACCAAGGGGGAAACACGAGGCATATTTTCAACAAAGGATTCATGCGTACGAAAAAATAGATTAACGCCTGCCTGCCTACCCCATCCCCGCCCGCCGCGACCCTTTACCAGAGCAAAGGCGTGTCTGACGCAAACGCGTTAACAGCTGTGGCACCAGACACTTATTGGGTGGTGCTAACATCTACAAGCTCGCATAACGCAGGCGACTGCGGTCACCGCTACGCGAAATTTGCGATCAACGCTACGCGCTATTTGCCATAACCGCTATGCGTATTTGCCACCACTGCTACGCGCTTTGCTTGCTAACGCTTGCTAACGCTCTCTAAAGTTGGTCAAGGCTGGTCAAGGCTGGCTAAGGCTCGCTGAGGGTTGCCAAGGGTTGCCAAGGCTTGCTAGCGCTCGCTAAGGCTTGCTGACACTTGCCAAGGCTTGCTGACACTTGCCAAGGCTTGCTAAGCTTTGCTCAGGCTTGTTAACGCTCGCTATCGCTCTCTCCGCTCTCTCCGCTTTCTCCGCTCTCTCCGCTTTCTACGCTCTCCTCTTTCTCGCTTACTACTCCAACCTTCTTCTCTTTCCCCTGCTAGGCTTTCTACGCAGCTGCCAACCAACCAACCAACAAACAAACCAACCTCACCTCGTCAACCATGGGAGCGATCTCTTGCAATACGCGGCTGACCTCCGGCATCATCACCCTCACATCGTCCATGCCTGTGATGGGCGCGTTGCGCACAGCCGATACCGGCGCGGGTGATACGTGCTGGGAGTGCGGCAGGTGCTGCGTCCTCGTTCGGAACGGCGCTATCCTCGGCGAGTCCCAGTTAAGCCACTCGTCCCAACGGGGCGGCCAGCCGTTGTAGTGGATCTGCAGCCTAGTGCCTGTAAAGACAAAACGAGTACAGTGGTCGTGGCGGTATGATAGACATGGAATATTATACGGCGGGAGGAAAGACGCGTGCTGCAAATGGGACTATGCACCCAGCTCATAGTGCTTGGCGAACAAACGAACACACGATAAATGCTTGTGACGGTATGATGGACATGGCGGACGGCCGTGGTGGAAAATAGAGGGAGCGCGCGGGTCCTACCTGGACCTTTCGCGGCCAAGCGTTGTAACGGATCTGCATGCAGGGCGGCCGGCGCACAATTGAGGGAACGCGCGGCTCCTACTTCTTGCGGCAGTCGTTGTCGTGGGTGGGCAAGTCAGTCTACTACGGAAGGTGATAGCTAACAATGGTATAAACAGCAGGGCCCGGAGAGATGCACGAGAAGTGCATGTGACGCTAAGATACGCATGGATTAGAGCTGGTGGAAAAACGCACGATACGGTAGGATCTGTAACCTAGTGCTTAGCGAGAAAAACGGGAGCTTCCGGGGGGCGTTAGGCAACAAGTACTGCCGGTGTAAAATAGCGGAAACGCGCGGTTTCTACCAGGGCCTTTGGCGGCCAGCCGTTATGGCGGACCTGCAGGCTAGTGCCTTGAGCACGGTGCTTTCCTCCCGCCCCCCCCCGCTTACCTGCGTCAGTCATATCCATGACCGTCGCCTCCAGCCAATTGTTCACCGTATCCTTGACGTCTAGCCACTGCCCCACGAAAAACTTCCGCGTCATTGGGCGGCTCCGATGCCCCGCGCGACTCAAGCCGTCCTCCTTCTCCTCGTCGCCTCCAGCGTCTGCGCGGCGCGCACGACTTTCGAGGGGGCGCAGGCAAGCTCCCGGCCAGCGCGCCTCCTGTGGATCATCCCAGCTGTCGGGCGCGCTTTCATTACTGCTGTTGCTAAGGGCACGAGCGAGCGCCGACACATTTTGAGGAGGCGAAACACGCACACGTAAAGGGGGGGTGGGGGGAGTATTCATTATTGCTTCACTAAGTCAATAGACCATTGACGAATCAACGCATAGCTATTGAATATTTTCCGGGATCGGGGACAAGAAATCACTGGGGGGTAAAACACGCTATATTATTTAGGGGTTGGGTGAGTTCCTTGTTTTCCGCGCTCAAGCAGGCGATACGGGGAGGACAGGAGACGTGCGAGGAGGGCAGCGGGTATCGGGGCTAGGGGTTCGGCCTTGTCCTTTCTCGTTGCCTTGGAGGCAACCTTACACACATCGGCAAGATCAGGTCAGATCCCGGATTAACGGTCTACCAGGTAGTTTTTCAGGGTGGGTAGCTACCTGGTATACGTGATGTGCAAATGTAGATCAATCGCAAACGTTTGCCGGATTGAATCTGTACGACAGACCAGGTCCTCATCTCATGATCTCGATATTTCGGGTTAGGTACACTTCTGATATTTCAAGATTAGCGAAAGATCTAAATCACTGTTTGCCGTGTGGAATCTGCATGACATGGCTCTTGCGCAAATCTTTGCCGGGTGGGATCTGTGCAATACGGCTCCTGCAGCACATCTCATGAAGGAAAAAAAAGGATCTGGATGATCCAGATCGCCAACTGTCCGAGGTAAGCAACCTTGCAATACAATACACCACCATAGGTACCACGCGGAAACATGAAATAGGGTGCGCCACGCCGTTCCAAGCTACGCATGCCTGATCACGGGAAGGGACACGAGCACCAGGAATGACAACATTTGGTCCAACTTGACGCGGCGACTGACATTACACCTTCCACAACGCGCGAAATCCGTTCCGGACGTCGAAAAAAAGGCAAGCAAGGCAAGCAAGATAAGCAAGGCAAAAGGGTAGGTACGGCAGGCAAGGAGGGCAAGGCAAGCGCAGCAAGCCACACACAAGCAAGGCAAGCAGCACAAGCAACACAGGCAAGGCACAAGCAACAACACAAGCAAAGCGGTCACAACAATCAACACGCATGCAATCCAACCATCGCACACGCAACGCTCACCTCTCTGCGCTGCTCGACAGAAGCCGCGGAGGACCTTCCGACAACTGCGACCCCGACCCCGACCCTAACCCTGACCCTAACCCAGATCCCTCCGCATCCTGCGCCCAAAACGGCCACTGTCGCGACGGCGCGCTCCCCGAGCTAGAGCCCAACCACTCATTGCGGTGAACATTATCTTCTTCCACCCCCGCCTCAACCTCCCCCTCCTCTGCCTCCTCAGACTCATCGTCGAAAGACGCCTGGGGCAGCCAGGCTCTTCCGGGAGAATAGCCACTGCTGCTGAAAGACGGTTCGGATGGCGAGCCCTCGCTCGGTTGCTGCTGCTGCTGCTGCTGCTGCTCTGTTCCCGGCTTCGCAGCGCCGGACTCCTTTTCTGCAGGCACCGCAGCGATTGGCGTCGCGTCTTTCTGTACGCCCCCCATTCCCGCCCCCAGCCCTACCCCCTCCTCCGCCGCCCCCGCCGCTGCCACCACCGTCGGCCCCGCCTGCGCTGCGGCCGCCGCGTCCCCGACCTCCTCCGCTACAACTGCTTCTGACGCATCATCCTTTGATGCTGCGGCCGCGGGAGGTGGAGTGGCGGCGGGGCTACCCTGTGCCGCTTCGGTCGAAGCTCTTGTTCTCGGGACCTCAAGCGAGGGCTGCTCAAGTCCGACAAGGAAACACATTTTTGTAAGTGTAAAAAAAAAAAGGAGATTGCTGACCATTACGGTGTGCGCCACTATGTGCTGTGTTGGTCTTGGTATCCCCACCGGAAGGTCTGGTGGTTGTTTAAATCGCGCGGGCCATCGGCGGTAAAAACTGCAGTTACTTCACGTTTCGTCGGCGGCCGTTGTTACGCTTCTTAGGTAAAAACCCAACTAAAACGTCGAACGGGAGAATGCGGGCCATAGCGGTGTGCCACCACCAAAATGAACAAAATCAATGTCAAGTGACATTTCGGGCAATTGAGCGGTGGGCCACCATGCGGTAGTCGTGGAGCACGTGGGGTGGGGGGCGGCGTGCGGGGGGGGGGCGAGGGGGTAGGGATAGTGCCAATGCACAACAAAGCGTAGTAGGTTGAGAACACCAATACTCTCCAAGCCGGTCACAGAAAATATAGCACATGCTGCCGCTAGCAATTCCGCAGCTCGACATTTGTAATGAGGAATTTGAAGCCGAGGGAGAGCTAGTTCACGAGGGTTCAAATAATCCTCTTCCTACTTGGGGTCGCGCACGTACAGCAATACATATACAAGCGTATAAGCGCACACGTAAGCAAGCAGTGGAGAGGGTGAAAAACCAAAAAAAAATGTGTGAGGGTGCCGTTATTTTGCTTCTTTCCAAAACTGACATCTGTCTGTTGTCTGTCTGTGTCTATCGCCGAGCTCAAACGTAGGTTGCACGACCGAGACTCAACCGATCGCGATGAGCCCGGGGGTCGGATTGTCGAGCAAGATAGGGAGAAGGCGCTCTCGCCGGTTTCACGTCAAGTCGTCAAGAGGGAGCTCGATTCGAGTGCGGTATACGCCCGGTCGGTTTAGCTTAACGCAGCTACGAGGAAATTCCAGGGCGCATACGGGCTGAATAATTATCATTCCTCCCACTCTTCGAGTAATTGTGTTGTCAATGTCAATGGCGTGGGTTGGTAGCTAGTGCACGCTTCAGGAAACTCAAAAGGGGCCTCTATTTCTTGGCGCCGTCAAAACTAGAAAAAAATGCCTTCGCTAATAACACATTAGAGAAAACGCGCACCGCAGAGCGATGTGACCCTTCTCGCGAACACTTCCACATACCGACACGCACCTACCGGGAAAGCACCGCGACAACACCTCATAATTCCCACGACCTGCATGCACAAGCATCCCTTCACGCAAAAAACAGAGTCGCCATCATCCCCGCTTCCCTCTTTCCAACAACGCCAACACACAAACAAAAAACTCACCAACGAGTTGTCCCCCGACGACCACGACTGCGCCGGCAACCCAGATCTAACCGGTCGCCTTCTCCTGCTCGTAGTCCCAGACAAGAGCGTGTGCAGTGTAAGCAACCCCTGCCGCACGTGCTCCAAATCAGCCCGCTCCTCCGGCCCCGCACCCCGCTCACCGGCGGCGCCCGCTCCGGCCGCCGCCTCGGCCCTCCCACCCCCCCCCGCCGCCCTCTCCCTACCCTCGCCTCTCGCACCCCCACCGCGGCCCTCGATAGTGTTCCAGAGGGTGCGGGTCGCATGCGGCGTCTGCCCTCCCCCCCCTCCCCCCCCCGCCGCGGCCGCCGCTGCCGCTGCCGCCGCCGCCGCAAGTCCTCCCCCCGCCCCATCCCCTAGGCCAAGCATGTTAGACAAAATATCGCGCCCATCTAGCCCCGCAGCGGCATTGAGAAGCGCAGCGTCCGCATCCACGCCAGCCCCATTTCCATTCCCAGCGCCTCCTGCCGCGCCCCCCGCCACATGCACACCCGGTACACCCCCAATAACCCCACCACCATCACCACCGCCGCCCCCCGTCCCCTCCGTAGGCGCGAACATAGGAATCCCCATCCCCATCAGGAGGCGTTCGCCTAGCGTACCCGAGCGAAGGGAGGGGCGTGTGTTCGAAGCACCGGCGCCAGCGTCGGTCTGCTGGTGCAGCGGCACGTGTGGGTCGGCGTTGGTGGGAGAACCGACTCCGACTCCAGCTACGGCGGTTGCCGAGGCTGGGGGTGGGACGCCTTGGGGCCGAGCCACCATGTGGACGAAGTGGCCGCTCTCTACTTTGTACGTACTAAGGGTGTCGGCGTCGGCCAAAACTTTGCCTCGGTAGATAAGTCGCTGTCGCGTCTGCTCGACGGGGCGGGGAAAAAACGAGCGTAGGGTGTCGTGAGTAACAGCGTTGCTGGTATCGATGTGCTACTACGGGACGTAGCTGTGACGTAGAAAGCACAAAAAAAATGTTGAACAAAAAAAAATGACTTTTCGAACATAAGGTGGTGTTGTACAAGTAATGTAGGCGGTCGCGACATAAACGGCGGTGTCGTTAGCAGTGTTGGATATTCAACACTGACGGCACACATCTGCCCGTTGTGTCTGTCACTTCATGAGCGCCCCTATGAGCCAATTCCACCCTGCCCCATCGAACCAACTAAGTACCAAGTACCGGGTCTGGACAAGCAGAGGCTTACCGATATCGATAGGTGGTCGCGATACCGACGAGAAAGGCAACCGCTTGCGCCCGGCGATGTGGAGCTCGGCCGAAGACAGTAGTCTCAGTGCAATTAGTTGTTGCCATGAAATACCAGTGGTCTGGCGTATCTACAAATAGCAGGCTCTTCTTACGGGTCATGAACGAATGACCCGCGGGTCGGGTCAGGATATTTCAAAAATCTTGCAGGTTAAGTTGTGTCGGTTCAGGAGGTGGTCGAAATCTTACGGGTCAGGTCAGGTCAGGTCGGGTCGGGTTGGGTCGGGTCGGAAAGCGTTCTAAATCTCGCGGGTCGGGTCATGCTGACCCAGCCGGACCCGCGAGCAGTGCCCCGGCCCGTATACATATATATATATATATAGGTGTTGCCATGAAGTCAGTAGAACGAGTGGTCTTGAGTGTATTTAGGTGTTGCCACGAGACCAGTAGTAAGAGTAGTCTAATGCATCTACAGCTGCCGTGAGGCCAGTATCACGAGAAGACTCAACACATCTAGGAGTTCTCATGAGGCCAGTAGTACGACAAGTCTAATACAGTTAAGTGTTGCCACGACGTCAGCAAAACAAGTAGTCTCTATGATACCGTTGAACTCCCCCTTCGGGGAAGTGGTGCGCTTGCAATCCCGGACGTGTCGCTGGTTGAAAAGAGGGGGGGGGGGGACTCTTGAAAAGCAATATAAAATGCGATACAAGGTAGCCACGGCGCAAACAACTCGTCGAGTAACACAGACTATTCATCGTAGCTCAAACGACTTTATAGCTAAGACTATTCAGGGCTTGCAGCAAGGCCAGTATTATTCGAATACGCGTAGTCTAGTCTACTTATAGAGGTGTAGACACGAGGCCAACAAACGTTGGGACGCGATCGTGACTCGTCCACATATTTGCGCGATCGAAGCACGTGCTCCCATACCGATCGCATGGCAGCTTGTGTATTTGTGCCCCGCCCAGGCAGCATTTTTAGTTGTGCCCGCACGGCGATCTACGGTGTTTTCAAGCGCAGCGACGAAGAGTCTTTCCAAGCGCAGCTATCAAAGTGAGCTTTTTTTTCAGTACAGTAAACTAGAGCAGTATCCATCATAGCGAACTATATATAGAATCTTAATAAAGAACACCAACCAACCGGGTCACTGGCTAGGGTTAAGGCTCCGTGTTGGAGTAGTGACCGCCGTGATACCGAAGCCGAAAAAAAACACCCAGTCAGGGAAAAACCCAACCTCGCGACAAACACCTACGTCATAGAAACAGCGCCAATTAATGCGGGCATACAAAGAAACACAATAATCCTGTCTGCGCGGGCGTGAACATCAAAATTGTCCGCTGGTCATATGGAAGTCGGAGATCATAGCCCACACCTTGAGGCTACGAAAACAGAAAAGTAAATACGAAGTATGAAGCTGAATACAGTTCTGGCTGCATTGTCGTGCATATTGTATCATTAATAGTGTCCATATTTGCAGACAACCAAACGCATTACACCAGGGGCCCTGCCAAGAACTGTGAATTTAGCGTCCAGGCGCAAAAGGTTTCGGTGCCCTCACTGATGTGCCTTCATGTTGGGACCGTCTATACTTGAGGGGGCCGTACCCAAGGAAGCACGAGGAGGCGACAAACACAAAGACACAAGCTTATGTTAGCCTGGTTCCATCGCGTGCAGAGTCAGAAGAGAGAGAGCTACAACATTAGCTCCGGCATATCAAGCGCACAGCACTCACTTGAAACAAAAAAAGTGCCTATTTTGGTGGGTGCCATCAGGCGCTTTTAGACCCCCTGCAGAAATAGTCGACATGTTGTCTCGTCACCACGGGCAGCACTACGGCGATGCATTCATATCAGAGCAACGACGAACATTTCTCCGCCTTTTCCCGAGCTTTTTTTTTCGGCAGCACGCGGGTCGGACAACCGTTCTATAAAAAAATACAAATCCCGCCGAAGCCCACAACTACCGCCCGCAGCGGTGTAGCCTTACACTAATCATACGGCGGGCCTGCAAGGCCCTGACCGAGGTTGAGCGTGAGCCCCCCCCCCGAAGAGTAGCTTCCATGCCGAGCGAGACTTCAACATACGCGATTTTTCGTGGACCAAGTAAAGAAAAGCGTGCTGAGTCCTGCTACTCATCAAGTAGGTATTCATGGTTCAGCGTTGGCGTGCTGAAACGCTTGACGCCGCCCCGTCATTATTTTAAGAAATCATCAGTTTTACTCTCCAGCTCAAGCCGCAATAGGTTTTACCCTCAGCTATGTTTTTAGCAAGCCGAGGTCACAGGTGTCTTTCCCTTCTCGCCCCCGGTACTACTATGGTTGTATTGTTGTTTTTATGCTTCACACTACTTGCTTACGCGCCGCTGCACAATCTACATCCATCACAGGAGGGCAAGGGACGCAATAATCGACCCAACCCCGCAGCTACTACACGTACAGCACGACACAAACCATTCGGCCTCGGCATGATATATGCAACAGCCTACTATTTAATACCAGGGTAAATATAACCCTCTCTGAATACTGCCTACAGTCAACCAGGCACCAGGTATTGGTGCACAGGTAATTAAATACCAAGAGCTGTACCAGGGTACCAGGCGTACCAGATATCATATATACATACAAGGTGCCCATTCGGGATGCGGGTAACGTTAAATCCCGGGGGCGTCGCAAGGCGAAAACAGAGACACCGGTAACATTACGTATACATATTTTTCCACCTTTAATGGTGTTACGCGTACTCACATAGATAAACTCCGCCGCTCTTCTTAAAGGAAACGTGGGGCATGAGCTATTGCACTGCTCCAAAGAAAGAGTAGTACCAGTGGTAGTGCTCAGAGGGAAGAGTGTGATAGCGGTGGGTGCACGTTGTGCTGATGCACGCGCAAACGAGTTATTAGTGATCAGGGGATGCTGTGTATACCGTATACGTGGAATAGTGCTCGTTGCTACATAGTGCGTCACATGTGTTTGCACTTGGTAATGGATATAGGGTTGACCAGCCAGTGTCAGTCGCTCTGGGATGTTCTACAATAATTAAAAAAATTGGTTGGAGGCAACAGTTTCGGTGTGTGTGGCGTACGTGGTAGGATTTTCCATGAGTTGGAGGTAGTGTTCAACGTTTTGGTACTGTGTTCGAGGGGAACCGAACCCTGGATGTACTCCTCGTGTATCCCCTTAGAAAGTAGAGCTGGATCGATAGTGTTCCCGCCTGAACCCGCCACTATAGTCTACTTGATATATGTTGTCAGAAATATATGTGTGTATGATATGTACGATAATAGGAGCAGACCTAAAACCGATCCACCCAGCCAATCAGATGGCGTCCTGGGCGCGTGGCGAACGCTGAAATAGAACTGTATCCGATTTTGGCCACGGCAGCACCGTGTAATACCAGAGCTTGGCTATCGCTAATAAGGAGTTATCTATCCTTGAACCCTACCCATGGTTCCACTCTGCCCGAAAACAACTACTTGGCCTGGTCGAGACTCGCGTGCATGCTGCGCTCGCGATGTCTGCCACCCTCGCGGCGCTCGACGCCATCTTCCAAGCTTTTCCCGCTCTATGTCCCTGTGAGCCCCGTCTCCCACGCGGAGAGGTGCAAGCTATGCCCTATGGCGCTCGTTCCAACACCCGGCTGCTCACGGCCTCTACTTCCCAAGCCTCCTCCTGCTGGCACCCGCTGTCCCGAATAAAATACCGGGGTACGTCTATTTGTTAAAAGAAAACGGCCCTTGCATTCGGACGTCTAGTTACCCTACAAGGGAAAAATAAACACACGGGGTCAACCACGCCCACAGAAGCTTGCGCTCCTGCCTCAAGAGCGGCCGCCCGCGCGGCGGGAGAGTGCAGGCCGGTTTACCCTTGTCTGCAACCATGCCCACACACCCACGTCGAGATTCGGGGCCGAAACGGTCCAAGGCGGCGCGCCCGAAACCCCACACTAATCCGATCCACATGTGTACTGCTGCTACTACTGCTGCTGTATGTTGCTGCTACTGCTGCTGTTTCGCTGCTGCTGCTGAGGTTAATCTAGTCCGGGCGGTTGCTGCTACTGCTGCTGTGCTGCTGCGGAGGCGGACCATTTTTCTACGAACAAAACAACGAAGAACAAAAATTTGTAAAAGTTTAACAAAATATCAAATTGTGAAAAACAATTTGGGGTGTTCCAAGTGACCTGCTCGTCTCAGGGAGGCCGAACGCAATCCCTTGCCAAATAGAGTCAGCTGAGCGATGTTTAATGCGCCGAACGCCGCCCGGAGCTCGGCCGAGATCCAGACATGCTTCATAATGTACCCGTGGCAGGCTAGCTTGCCCCGCGGCCGAAAGTGCGAGAAGAAACACTCGGCCGCCGGAGAGCAGCGAGCCAAAAAAAAACGAAGATCACATTATACATACACATATAATGTAAAGATATGAGTGCAGCAGTAGGGACTCATTCTCTTACAGGGCAGATCGAGAATACATTATAGCCTCTACCAGTAAAGCTTACACAACACAAACGTGAACGTAAAAACCATGAAATAATTACCGACTTCCAGTATGTATCGATAGCTATCGATAGAGTTGCAACACGTCCGACAGACGAGGGCGTAACACGGAGCTCTATATGCTATACACTGTTACTATTAATATTTATAATTATACTGAATATTTCTACCTCTGTTTGCCAACTTCAAAGGGAACGACGAGGCAAACTTTGAAGGTCAAGACGGGTGACAGCTGGGGTGGACCGGCCCGCCTGCAATTTTTCACAAGTCCGAAAGATCAAGACGCACTGTAGATCATCTATGTTCTAGAACTTTTCCTTCGGGATGGGGTTGTCATCGGGTTCGCGAGTCGAAAAGGGGACACAAAAGTACGGTATTCAATATACTATGAAAATAAAAGTACACTCCAGCTGTGACATCGAAGATTTCGTCGAAATTCATCTTTGCAAGCTGTGTGTGATACTCCGATCGCGCGTATTACTGGGTGTGTGTCCTCATTAAGGATATAGGTCGGCGACTCCCCTTGGAACTTCAGTGTAGCTTGTACCAGGTTCAATACGGTGATATTAATCAATCTGCGCGCGGAAACTATAAAACCCGTTTTTGAGGGGGACAAATTCTGACAGTTGAGGAAGGAAATGCATCAGTTTATCAAGTATATCCTGTAAGTCGTATAACCGGTGAGGGGAGGGCGGAGATTATAAGGGCGTGGGGGCCGGGGTTTGAACAAGAGGGAGTGGGGGGGGGGGGGGGGGGGGGGGGATTTCAATCTGTGCGCGGAAACTATAAATCCTCCAAGGGGACAAATCTGACGGTTGCGGAAGGAATGCATCAGCTTATCATGTATATATACTCTAAGTCGTACAACCTGTGAGGCGAGGGCGGAATGTGTTCGACGGGGGGGGGGGGGGGGGGTTCCAACCGCTTTAGGTGGCATAAATGTATATCTGTTAGGAGCTTGCTATACGCGTGGTGCTAGGTCTGGGCGATGGTGCGGGTGGTGGGGAAGGAGGGGGCGTTGGGGGGGGAAGGGGGGGGGGGGGGGGGGTATGAATTGGCGCTACGGCATGGATGGCTAGAAAGGCAATGCGGTGATACAAACTGACTGGTAGTGTTTATTACTCTGGCAGTTTTTTATTTTAGGTGGGGCGGCGCGAGAGAACAAAATAAGGGGGGGGGGCGAGGGGGGGAATAAACCCTTTTACGTCGCATGAATGTATACCTGGGAGGAACTTCACTATACGTGCTAGGTCTTGGCGATGGTGCAGGTGAATATTATAAAAAATAAAATACACTCCAGCTGTGAGATCGAATATTTTGTCGAAACTCATCTTTGCAAGCTGTGTGTGATACTCCGATCGCGCGTAATACGGGTTGTGTGTCCTCATTAAGGATATAGGTCGGCGACTCCCCTTGCAATTGCAGTGTAGCTATGAGGGTCAACAGGGTGATGTTAGGCAGTCTGTGCGCGGAAACTATAAAACCCGTTTCTGAGGGGGACAAAATCGGACAGCTGTGGAAGGAAATGCATCAATTTATCAAGGGAATCCTGTAAGTCGAATAACCGGTGAGGGGAGCGCGGAGTTTTCAAGGACGTGGGGGCCTGATTTTGGTCAAAAGGGGGGCGGGAGGGGGGGAGGGGGGGGGGAACGGACGGGCGAGGCAGCTCAATTTGTGCGTGGAAACTATAAATCCTTTTTGTGGGGGAGGAGGGGGGGTGTGGCGGGGGGGGCGGGGGGCGGGGGGGGAGGGCTTTAGGTCGCATTGATGTAGGGATTTGCTATACGCGTGGTGATAGGTCTAGGCGATGGTGGGGGTGGTGGGGAAGGATGATATGTATCGTACGTATGAGCTACTGATTTTGCTGCTGCTGTACCTGGTATGTTTTGGATACCTGGTACGAGGGTCCGATGATGTGCGTTTGTTTGTAGCATTGGACGTGATAATGTTCATTGATGGGAAGTACCGCAGAAAAAGGACTTTACCTACCGGTAATTTACCGCAAATCACCTTTTGTGTTTACCTACCGGTAATTACCGCGGGTGTATACGGGGACGAATATGCCCCGTCCCCGGGATTTCCTACACTTCTTTGGTCCAGTGATGGTTTGCATCTGTCTCTCTTTGTTTTGTCTCGGTTGACTGGTTGAAAGAGCCTCTACACGTCCCATATACGCATGTATGTATAACGTACTATGTACTATAGTGCTCCTGTGGTACCACCGCTGCTGCCACCACGGTAGTTTTCCACTACTTTCTACTTTGTGTCCTCGTGTTTTCAAAATTGTTGTTCATATTTTATATTTTATTTTCCGGGGCAAAATGAAACAAAGAAACGAGCCTGACACTTGTGGAGATGTGGGTTTTCTGTTTTCTGTGAACTGCGTCGAAGGCTATAGGCTATACACGTAGTGAAAATTACCCCATTTTTTCACGTTACCTACCCCCGAACATCGTTACCGGTAATTACCGGTACCCCGGTACTTCCCATCACTGATAATGTTGTCGTGGTTCGATCTCCTACTGTGCACCGACCGCAGACACATACATCGTGACTACTGGCACAAAGGGAATGACTTGAAACAAGGCTGCCGTTGTACTGCCGCTGCTTGTGCTGCTGCTGTACCTTTTTGTGACAGCACTCCACGTACGCATACCTGGTACAACATAAAAACGCACACGAATATAGACATAACGTAGAAATATCTCGGCAAGTAGTTACTAAGCACCACTTGATAATAAAGCCTTGCTTCGCTCTCAGCGCCCTCACCCGAAACACGCCTGCCTAAATCCTCGTCTCGGAAAACTTTGAAAAAAAAAAGGCGTTCCTTGACTTGTTTGCCTTTTTCGAGTTTTTCGGGATCGACCCAACACTAACTTCAAGACAAAATCTCCAGCACTGCTTCAAGACAGTAACCCTACCCAAATTTCAAGATATTTCTTTCAACCTAAAATCACGATATTTTCTCAAAAATCCGAGAAGAATCAAGAGAAAAGAAACTCGAATCAGAATTAAAAAATAATAAAAATGATCAAGATGGCCGTTCCCATATTAAACTCAACACAAAAGATGCCGATAAACACATACAAAAGGTTTGTTCGAATACGTACGAGTCGTACGCGCACGTATTATACCCCATGGCACGTTGTTCGTAATCTACAAGTACACGTTGTTTTGCACCTGTTTCTCCTGCTCAAATCACAACAAAAACACACCCAACCACAGCTCTTTATCTACAGAAGTAGTGTCATGTTGCCGTCGAGCATGTTTCACACGCACAGCCAGCACAGCACAGCACACTCAGCCTCCAAAGCTTCATATATATATTAATATATATAATACTTCGGGGTTGTAACGAAGACCACTGATAGGGACAGCTCACGCTATACCTACAATGGGACTCGAAGGGTGCGCCAGCTAGCGTTGGGCTGCGAAAGCAACTGAGTTAAATCGACACACGACGCGTATGAAAATACGCGAAAGTGTGGTGAGCCAAAGCTTTATTTTTCCCCATCCGCCGGAGGATAACAAAAAAAAAAAAAAAAAATCGGTATAAAAAAAAAAATACACTCCAGCTGTGAGATCGAAGAATTTATCGAAACTCATCTTTGCAAGGCTTGTGTTAATACTCCGATCGCGTGTATTACGGGTTGTGTGTCCTCATTAAGGATATAGGTCAGCGACTCCCCTTGGAACTATAGCAGTGTAGCTATCAGGGTCAACAGGGTGATGTTAGTGAGTCTGTGCGCGGCTACTATAAAACCCGTTTATGAGGGGGACAAAATCGGACAGCTGTGGAAGGAAATGCATCCGTTTATCAAGTGAATCCTGTAAGTCGAATAACCGGTGAGGGGAGGGCGGAGTTTTGAAGGACGTGGGGGCCTGATATATTCAAAAATCCGCCCCCCCCCCCCCTCACCGGTTATTCGACTTACAAGATTCACTTGATAAAAGGATACATTTCCCTCCACAGCTGTCAGATTTTGTCCCCTCAGAAACGGGTTTTATAGTTTCCGCGCACTGACTGACTAAAATCACCCTGTTGACCCTGATAGCTACACTGTAGTTGTAAGGGGGGTCGCCGACCTATATCCTTGATGAGGACACACAACTCGTAATGCGCGCGATCGGAGTATCACACACAGCTTGCAAAGATGAGTTTCGACGAAATCTTCGATCTCACAGCTGGAGTGTATTTTCATTTTTTATAATATTATAAAAAGTAAAATACACTCCAGCGGTGAGATCGAATATTTTTTCGAAACTCATCTTTGAAAGCTGTGTATATTGTTCGTTTAAATAAAAAATGCACTTACAATGTGCCCGTATGTATGAGTGCACTGCTGTGTACCAGCCTTTTTGCTTTCTTAATTAATTGTCTACTCTCGGTCCTCTTCATGCGTTCCCCTTCCCGCAAATTACACCCGTGCTGCCGATGAGAACGTGAAATCGCCAGCAAAGCACACAGCACAGCACAGCGCAATCAGCTCTGCACAAGTAGCTCTCGGCATTGTCAAATAGCTAGTTGCACAAAATGATGGGCCTCTTCTTTCTGCCCCCTTCCCATTTTGTTGTTCTTCCTTGCGCGAGCGTAGCGGGCGGCGTCAGCCACCCGCAGAGCGGAGCCCTTGTAAACACATACACACAGAAGCACGGTTCGCGGCAATCACAAAGGAGAGATCACATCACGGCTGCTGTTGTGCCGTGACTGCCACAAGTAGTGCTGAGCCTGGGGGGCCGTGAGTGATGCAGTAACACATAAGCAGCAGAGCGGGAAAAGACATGTAATATGGTGAAATTTCCACTTTCAAAACAGCAAAAATACGGGTTTATACTCGTATAGGCCCTGCGCGGGTCGGCAAAACGAAGCAGGCAGCAGTACGGGCCTTGCTCTGTGGGTCTTGCGCGGAGCAACTGCCTCGCAGATGCGGAGCGGGGAGCACAACAACAACGCGACAGATAGACTCTTAATTTGTCGAACTCACAGCTGGCGTTAGAATAAATCAACAAAATAGTAGCTAGGTGACAATCTCCCAGGTAGAGGGGCGGAGGGAGGCATTTTGTCACGCGAGGTGTGTTACATGTTCATTGCGAGGTGTACCAGAGAGCCACAGGGCTAGGTGCAACAGATACATATATATCAAGAGGTATGCTGACGCTGTTGTTGTTGTTGTTGTTGTCGTCGTTGTTGCTCTGCTGCTGGCTCGATGTATAGCTGCGTCGTAGCAGAAAGCAAAGGAAACCACACACATTGGACTGATGTCGCACAGCGGGCGGGCGAGAGTAGCGAACGATAAAATGTGAGAACGGAGCGGGTTGTTTATCTCCATGCACCTGATCGCCTCAACGAAGCGGAACACAACGCCTAGACAAAAAGAGCCAGCTCAGCGACGTTGGATGCTCAGAGCACCGCCACGGAGCTCGGTCAGGATCCAGACATGCATCGTAATACAGCCACGACCCAACCGCAGCCGAAAGTGCGAGAAAAAGCCTCGGACGCCGGAGAACACCACGCCAAAAAAAAAGCGCATGTTTTACATAAGACACATATATCCCTCGTCATGATGTATCTCGTGAAGGTTCTGTAGTACATCACCCCAGGAAACATGTGCTATTGATAGATCAACGCTGACCCTCCGCCCCTCTCCCCTGCAGCAAGAGATTCAGGCTGAGCATATCACATAGACCAGGGATATGTCAGCGCAAAAATGCATGCACAAGACTAAGCAATAGTCCCGTTCAAGCTACGAATTGTCGGTGTCACTTGCCCGGTTGCTTGCGCGGTGACTTGGACTTTAAACGCGCGTCGCCATGAAGGCGTCTTGCCCACATCAAGACTCTGTAGTTTCAAGAGCTTCCCATGCACCTGTTTCACGAGTACCTGGTCGAGCTTATGCATAGGATCCGGCTGTGTTCCCTCTTTTTAACTTGTGTCACTCTCGGGCTTGCAGAAAGCCAACCACGTCCCGAAGGGAAAGCTTGCACTTCGCATCAATCATACATCGCTAATAGGGATCTTGATGCGCCCCATGCAAAACGTAGTCCAATGTGTTTCTCCGCATCCGTCATCGGTGACGTTTTCACGCCGCGTTCCAGCCCTGCAGACGCCTATCTGCGCGCTGTATTTTGTAGCACGACTAGAGATAGAGGATAGTGCCCAATGGGCGGAGTTCAAACCGATCGCAGTACAAGTTTTTTTTTTACAGCAGCCTGCCAGCAACAGCAACGGCAGCACCTGGAATCGGTAGGACACGTGTTGCTATAATAGTGCCATTTTTTTTTCATTTTGGTTGTATGATACTGCACGAAGCTAACTCCAAGTTACACCAGGAGTGCTATATGGTATAATAGTACTCCCCGTGGCGAATAGGTACAATACAACCCCGTGGTTTGGAATTGACATATGTTTTATTTTATTCTATTCATTCCAATCGCTAATATATAACCAGGTATAGCGCAACCAATGCCCAGGGGAAACATGATAACGTTTACCAAACAATGGTAGTCCACAGAGTGACTGGAGCTACCCCATGACCATGCGTGAAGTTGGTTATGCGAGTTCACGTGAGAACAACAACAATACTGCTGTGCCAATGTCTTACTCCATTCAAACTATAAGCACGCCTCCAAAAACGCGGGCGCACTTTCAAGTTTCAAATGTGTTATCCTTAGTGAGACCAATCAATAGGCCACCTAGGCATACATAGCGACCAAACCGACGCCAGGCGCGGTCTAACCAATCCTCTGACGGGAAAAAGCAGCAGTACGACTATTAACGCATCATGCTATATACCAGGTACATTATACAAGTGCGTGTCGGGGATCTCCTTGCATGGCAAAACCCCCATCTCCGTACATAGCTCGGGCTTCATCGTGTGGCCGCTCTGCAGTCATAATTTCCCCCCCCCGACCCAGGCTTCCTTACAGAACTGATTTTTTTGTCCCAAAACTAATTCCAAGTAGTTTGCCTCCAAAAAGGTGGGCGCAATTCCAAAGGGGGAACAGCCCCGAAACTGTTCCCTGAACGAACAATAAATTCCAAGCGATTTGCCCCAAAGAACGTGCTTGCAGTTGGATATCAAGTCCAGGCAAAGAGACCTGAACCCTTTTAGAACCGCAGTCCCGACATGGGGACAAAACACGTGGAGTTAGACTAGGATAGTTTTAGGAATTAAAAAAAAGGTTCATATAACCCTTGTGGGGCTTGATTTATCTTGATTATAGTATATTGACCAAAAACACGACGATTGCGATATTTTCTAGCGTCTCCGAGTAGTAGCGTGAGCGCGCAGCAGGACGAGTAGGGCCATGCTGTTACACCGTCCCGTACGAGTCTTTGCGTTTGTTGAAGTTCGGACACCACTTTTATCATCGCCAACCAGGAGTGGCCGATGCGGTAACAGCCAACTTTCGTCGTCAATATTTTTCTCTTGAAGTCTCAAGAGCGGTTAATACAGTCAACGACCACAGTCGGCCGAAGACGTCAGGAGACGGTCAGTCAACGGAAAACGTTGAGCGGTCAAGGGTGCAAAACCGATCGTTCCACACTAAAGTCTGGTAGTCTGGCGTCGGTCAAGGTAAAATATAGAAAAAATGCAGTCGGTCATGGGGAAAAGTGCCGTTTCCTGGCATACTATTCGCTTGGGCATACAAAAACCTACTGTCAAAAAATTTTGGCATCGGTCAAGGTAAATTGTTGGGAAAACGCCGTCGGTCAGCGGGTAAAAGTGCCGTCTCCTGACATATTTACATATAATACTGAAACCTAATAGTTTGGCGTCGAAGTAAATTATGGGAAAATTGCCGTCGGTCAAGGGGTAACCTTCCATTTTCCTATTAATAGTGCTTGCTGCAGACATCAAGTGTAGGCCATTTTAGCGGCAAACTTGGCTCTGGAAACGAAAACCACACCGGCAAAACTGCGCATGATATATAAAAAGTCCAAACAATGCTCTAAATGCCTCGAGACTCCGACGACGATGCAGAAGACGATACAAATTATTTTCAACAGCAGTCCTGCTGTACCGCGACCAAGAAATGGACGATAATCGCTCGATATCATTTAGCTACGAATATTATTATGGAAAGATCCTCGTATATTAGAAAAAACGAAATACAAATATACACTTCATCTGTGAGATCGACCAAAAAATATTCTTTGATCAAAACTCAGCTTTGCAAGCTGCGTGTGATACTTCGATCGCGCGTCTTACGGGGTGTGTGCCCTCGTGAAGGATACAGGTCGGTGACTCCCGTATATCATACGCGCGAATTTACCATGCTTTTTCTTTTTTGCACGTGTCGTAGAGCTCCTCACCAGCAACATCGCATTTCAGACGCATCCCTTACCCTTTTAGCCTGGGCTTCGTCTTGTGGCCCATGATGTGATCTTTAGGTCGTCGTCACTTTCCAACAGTTCCCCCACACCATACTTGTAATCAAAAGGCCAAAGGGTTGATGAGATAGTTACGGGGGAACATTCTGCACTAATTAGAACCAAACATGGTCAAAATAGGTGAGTAAAGTAGGCTCTAGTGGGTTCATAGCTTCTGACCGTCATCTATGGTCCCACGTACCAATGACATTGCGTTGTCGAATGCATTACGATGCATTATCTCTGTGTCGTGGCTTGTGACCACAGAGCTGATCTTTCTAGGGTGAAGAATCAGTACGGACAATGGGTGTGCTGGATGTCGACGAGTAGAAAAACGGTTTAATGTGAAGAACACACACACACACACACACACACACCAATATACCAATACTCGGAAGGTTGAAGGGTTGTCACTACTAATAGGCTAAGCTACACTGCTGCTGGCTGGCAGTACGGAGACCGATCGCATGGCAGGATGCTGGTCCTGGTTGTTGTATACCTGGTATCATATAGACGAAATATTCGATCTCAAAGCTGGAGTGCATTTCTATTCTTGTAATGTACAGGAAAGCGATGATGCACTTCCCATACTTCTCGTACCTCCATTCCCATGTGCTTCCACCGAGGCAGCGTGGCAGCACATCAGACCGCAGCAGTAGTGATAACAGCAGTAGGAATGGTAAAGAGTAAAAGTTTTGGCCTCTGTGAAAGAGGAAGTCACCCTTGCCGAAGCTCAAAAGCCTACCAGAAGCCACGATATCAGGAGACGGCACTTTCAGCCCTTGATCGACCGCAACGACGGTAAAATTTCCAGTAATTTACCTCGACTGACGCCAAACTACTATTTTAGTGTAGAACGTTGGGTTCTACACCTTTGACCCCTGTCCGTTTTTCCTTGACTAATCGCCTCTTTGAAACATTACACCAGAAGGGCTCAAAAGCTGACCAGAAGCTATCAAAAGCCCAATACAAGGGCTATTAACTTCTAACCTTTTCGCGACCCATGCTAACCCACTAATACCATAATCACGATAAATGCCAGCTTATCAACTTTGTAGGTAAACCATGCTGCAGTGTGATACGAGTACAGCAGTATCAGCAGTCTGCACACGAGTCGCACATCCCCCACCGTTGGGATTCGCCCCCCCGCCCCCCCCAGTGGAATTCACCACTTATTCGAGAACATGATTGCCGCACACTACTGCTGTACACGAGACGGGGTGGGCTCCAGTAGAGCTTACCACATATTCGAAAAAATGGTTGACGCACACTGCTGTGTACGAGACGAAGGGGGTTTCACCCTACATTGGTTCGCTGCGTTTCATTGGGTTAGGGTTGGGGTATAAAAATTTTCAAGAGTATGTCAACCATTTTCTCGAATAAGTGGTAAGGTACCCTTCCCCCCCCCCCCCCCCCCCCCCCCCGCCCCAATAGCCCGGGCTGTTTCGTGTGGTCGATGCTATACTCGGAATTGCTTTTTCAACATTGTTTCCGTGCCCAACTCCCAACTCCCTCCCACAGGATTCACAGGGGGAAATTACGAACTATTAAAGAAAGAAGAAAGAAAAAGTTTTTGAATTCAAGGTTAACGTTGCCAACCCGAAAGAGTGGGGTATGATGGTTGGTACCTGGCATGTGATACCTGGCAGACTGACCCCCGATTTCACTTTTATATATTTCTGGTGGAGGCATGAATTGCGTCAGCTGTGATATATGCGTGTACCACCTTGGGTTGTGTGTGTGTTTTCCCTGGGGTATTCCTCAGCTCCAGAGTGACTGGAGCCTGTCCTCTGACCACGGACTTGATTATGCGAGTTAATGTGAGAACAACAACAACAACAACAACAACCTGGCATTCTATGTACCTGGTATGTGTGTATTTATGTATGAGGGTTTCCCGGAAGTGTGCCGGTCGAATAGTGCCTATTGCCTGTTAGCGCCGGTGAATCGCTAGGCACGACTGGAATCCGCTATATTAATAATATACCCGCTAGTGCCGGTGTCCGGTATACTGCCGGTAGTAGTTGGATGGCACATACCGGCACTACAGGAGACCGTCACTACTGTGCATGATGGAAGACAAGGCTAAAGTGGCCAACACGGAGAAGTGGGGTAAAATGGTACGACGTGATGGTACAACGTGGTGGTACGATGGTACCAAAAAAAATTGTTCAAACCGGGCATCCTCTCAGTCCTCTCAACAGGCGCGGAGAGAGCTGCCCGAGACGAAATACCACGGTCTTTAATCCCAGAATTTGAATCAAAACGCTCAACTATCTCTCACAACAAATCACGGAAATGGTTCCATCATAAAAATGTGTGAGCTTTTCGTGTTGCCGTGGGCGGATCTTGTCTGGGTCCTCATTCTCATTCTCATTCTCATTCTGTTTCTGTCCGAGCGAAAATCGTAATTTGCCACAAACCCAATCCTAAGATGAGCTCTCGTGCACACGCGTTGGCACTGCGTAATTTCGACTGTCATTGTACTCGCGTCACATGATGTCATTTGGTAACACCTAATGGAGTACCTACCCCGCAATACTTACGCAATACAGTAGGTGGCCCTATATTGTGCGGGTATGTGTCACGAAAATTTACCCGCACTATACAGGGCACCCGCACTATATAAAACCGGCCACTACAGAGGGTCTATATTGTGCCAAACGATTGCACCCGCACAATATCGGACACCCGCACTATATGACCCGCACTATATAGGGCCACCTACTGTACATCTATACATGTTTTAACGAACGCCTGGTGGATAACAAGACCCAGACAAAACAACATACCGCGTAACAGAAAATAGCCCATTCAGGGTACGTACCAATTTGCATGTATACCAGGCACAGGAGGGGCCACGGTTTACGCGAGAGGTGTGTCAGGCCCAGCGGACCTCTCTCAAACCGGTATTTTCCTCAAAAGCAAAACGGAACGCACATAATGGTATTACAGCTTTTACATTTAGTATGCCCATGCCCGTGTCAAGCCGTTTGACCTCTGAAATCGGTGTTCCTCTTGAATCGAGGTATTTTACTATAGTATCGCCCCCAGTATCAGGTATAGCCGGGTACCTGGCAAGGAGCACCTGCATCTGGCACAGCAGTAGTTAATAAATACGTACGTGGAAGCCGTCCTTATTTGTTTGCTTTTGGTGTCAAGTCTCCAGGTCACACAGCGAAAAGGAACACCGTAGCCTGAGGCAAATGCGGTCAAGAAATTTCGGTTGCCTCTTGAAAAAGAGAGAGAAAAACGGATGACCCGCCCGACCTCGCCGAAGCGCAGCAGACAGAACAACCGCTCTTGGCACATACTCTCCTAGATGGTTATCAATCAACCGCTTCCCAACCGACAAAAGAAATTGAGACGTGCCGCCAAGGGAGATAGCAGATGCCCAAGGAGATAGCAGATGCCCCGCCGGCCCGACGGGCCCGCCCATCTTGTGCTAGAAATGCAACCACTTTGTGTGGGACAAACTACTTCGAATTAGAGCGGGGTAATTTTAGCAGTAGTATATTAGGAGTAAACATCGAAATCTACAGCATTCTAAAAATTTCGCAGTCTGCGGTGCGTAGTCTAATACGAGTATTGTACTGCAAGGGTAGTATCGAAGCCTACCAAACGTAGATAATAGAGTACCCAGGAAAAAAAAAAAAAAAAAGTGGTATTATTTAGTCGTGGACACCGGGCGGCCGGTGTTTCACGCAGCTGAAAAGATGAATATCGATCCCAAATTATCGAACTGACAGCTGACGTTGTTAGAATATTTGTATGAAGTAATTGATGTTTACCCTGGCAACATAGGTAGGAGCCATACAAGTATACACTTAATAAAGGATGATCTATCTGTAAAAATGAGCGGTCGGTATAGCGCGCAGCTTGCAAAGATGAGTATCGACCCTAAATTTGTCGAACTCACAGCTGACGTATTTAGAATAATATTATTATATACTCCGGAGTATGAAAAAAATACACTCCAGCTGTGAGATCGAAGATTTTGTCGAAACTCATCTTTGCAAGCTGTGTGTGATACTCCGATCGCGCGTATTACTGGCTGTGTGTCCTCATGAAGGATATAGGTCGGCGACTCCCTTTGGGACTAATATTATAAAACAATACGCTTATTCTGAACGTAAGAGCTTACGTTGTAAAACATTTTTTCAAATGCGTCAGCTGCTAGTTCGATCAACTTACGACTCGGTACGTAGCTTTGCAAGCTGCGTAATGCACCGGCGGTATTATTACGAGCGAATACGATTTGTAAATTCACACCGAGGCAAACATAGGTTGACGGTCTAGTTTTACCCCGTCAAGGCCTCATTAGACGCAATATACCGGTTTTAGTATCGAGAGGTTATTGACGGGTGTCCGTCAACAGCCAAGCGCGCCGTCAACCGACATCTTTGTTTTGACGTGGCTGAAGCCTTTGATCCCTTTATTAAACCGTGGATTTCAACCCCTGAGCAGCATCGCACATTCGCCTTAACGCCTTTACGACTGGAAACCCTTTTTTTTCTGTACAAATTTACTTGAAGTTAGAATAGGGAGGGATTTTGGGGCTCTTAAGGGGCTGAGGACCAAAATAGCAATATCCTGCTGCGCCCGAATCCATCGCGACAGCAGTTATTAATAATAGATGCGTACACCATGATGTTGGCGGTGTGCCCTGAGCGCTCTTAAGCTTTTCTTGGACGTATTTTTGAGCTTTCGCCATGCTCACTTTCGATGAGGACTACCTTCGGTCCGAAACTCCCTTATCGTGCTCCCCGACCCCTACCGTTCCGAGGGCGCCTCGACTGCGCCCGCGCGGTGCCCTGAGTCAAACGTGGATATCGTTCAAAAGCGGGCCAAAATCTAACCCTAGCAATCTTAAGATCCTTGGTTCGATCTTCACTGCTGTGACCACTTTTCTCAACTCTTATTTTTACTTGAGAAATGTACACTACTACGTATAGGTGCACTTACTAGTTGGGCCAAAAAAACAAAGTCAAATTTCATACTCGTACTGGCGTGGTCGCGAGCATATTATATGATAATGCTGTCTGCCGCTGTTACATGTGTTGTCTGCCGCTGTGCTACTGCTGCTATTTATAGCGTTGCTGTTTCTGTTGGCACTGGATTGTTGTAGTCGTACCATCAGGTACGTAGTACAAGGGCTCCGCTCCGTGGGCGCCGACGCCGCCCGCTACGCTCGCGCAAGGAATAATGTAACTAAACGTGAATGGGGCAGAAAGAAGAGGCCCATGATTCGGTGAAACCAGCGAATTGAAGAAGCCAAGAGCGCCATGGCGCATTAAAAACTATCGTATTCGACATGCATGTAACCTATATACGTACTTGATTTGCTACTTGTGCAGAGATGATTGTCCTGTGCTGTGCGCTCGCTGGCCATGCCACGCTCTAATCGGCAGTACGGGCGTAATTCGAAGGGAAAACACGCTCTAAACGGCAGTGCGGGCGTAATTTGAACGAACAGCAAGAAAAATCTGTGAAGAAAGGAAAGACAAGCGGACTACCTACGTACCGATACCTGGTACTACGCATGATAGCTGGTACTCTATATACATCTATTCTATTTTTCATCCCATTTATTATCCTCGCACTACTCTCGTGCTCTCGTGCTCCCTCCCGGTAGTAACTTAGATACGGGGTCACATAGCGGGCCCTTTTCTCCCCCCTCCCCACTACGGTACGCGCCTTCTTTTTTATCGCGACAAGATTCCAGTATTTTCTTCCCTCGTCGACTCGCGTCGCATTGTACCTACTCCTATGTACGAAAGAAAACACAGCACGTCATGGCATAGCACGGCACAGCACAGCAAATCATAGCACCGAAGGGCAGGGCACGGCACCGCACGGCGCTGCTGACCTAGGTGAGCTGAGCTGAGCTCGGTGTGCATTTTTGGTGATCTAACAATGCAATCGATGAATGAAGCACAGAGATTCAGGAAGGTTCCCTGAAAAATAGTATGCTCGTTGGCAATTTAGAGCTGAGGATGGCTGATAGGTAGGATAATACCTAGTATGCCGAGGGAGAGGTCCGAGGGGGGGGGGGCTAACACTTAAGAAAGTCTGTACCTGGTATGAAGTACGTACCTTGTATATATGAACCAGCGTATTAGGTATGATATCACATAGAACCACTGACTGTGATGTCCGGCACTCCGGAGGTCGCCCTCGGCATATTCTCTCACCTCTCAGTCATCCTCAGCTCTTAATTGCCGACGGAAAAAATATGTTTCCGCATCAATCCGTGTATGTACGGATCTTTGGTATTATCAGGGGTTTCCACGGGGTATAACCCGTCGGGTCAGGACGTTCCCAAAATCTCGCGGGTCGAATCGGGTCGGGTAAGGAGGCACTTCGGACTCTCACGGGCCGGAACGGATCAGGCCAGAAGGTTTTCAAATATCACGGTTCGGTTCGGGTTACCCTGGCCCGACCCGACCCACGGGAGGCGACCCGACCCGTGAAATGCCTTGGATATTATGGACAAATGGCCAGTACGGCAAACTTTGACTTTGAGAAAGTGAGTTCGAGCCTCGCAATCAGGCAGAATTGCTTCCTCTTTTTTGCACTTTTCACATTTTTATTTTACGCGTCATTCTTTTATATTTCCGTATTCAGGGATCTCCATCTGGTTTTATTTTGTTTTTCTTGTTTCTACTGCTGTAGTTCCTGTTTTCTTCTTTGGCTTGGCTTTTCTGTGTCATTCGTAATGTGATATTCGTACCCGGTACGCTGAACCCAGGTACCAGGTATTCATTTTTGCTTTTCTCTGTTGTTCATTTGGAATTGATTTCGGTTTGATTTCTCTTTTCCTCCTCGTTTTTGAATGCGCAGTAATAATAAAGCCACACCAACTAATTTGGATTTTCTCCAAGTGCCGCTGACACTTAGTCCTGTGACGGACCGCCGTTTCCATGTAAAATATTTTGTTTAGTATTGGACATAAGGTGTGACTGACGTGTGTCTTTGATTAAACTGCTCTTTCCACCCTTCTAACAAGGGGTGTGATGACGAGGAGTGTCATCACGAGGGGTGCGCCAACAAGTGACAGGTTGTAGTCTGAAACTTCCTTGCTTTGCCATTCCCACGCAATGCCGGTCAAAAGGTCAAGACCCACGGTTGGACCTAGCAACACGCGCTCTCGCGCCGCGCAAAGTTTTTCGCCTCAGGCAGAAAAACTGTTAGGCTTGTCATTCTCGCCGGAGGCGGAAAATATATTGTGGGCACCTTTTTCTTCGATTAAGAAGACAAATATTGAGTGGTTTTTGGGCATGCGTTGCAACTATCGCACTTTTCGGCCTCCGGCGGGCCCTGATGCGGTGGGGTCTACACGCCTGCGCCGCGTAAATGCAACACGCCTTCCAGCTCATGTTGCGTGGCACCAGAACTCTAACTACCGCATGAATGTCCTGTTACCGGTCCATAGGTATTCAGCGATGTCAAAACTCCCAAGGATTGCACTTCCTCAGAGGCTCTTGATCCGCTCAAGCGTTTGTTTCTAACCGACACCACCCAGGACAAGCAACACACCGCAGCACCTCAAACTGGTTTGTGATCGAGACACCGGTACAACGGCACGCTACAAGTTCCGTGGCTGGCCACGATATTACTACCGGTACCGGCACCGGTAGTCGGGGCTTTGGGCACGGTAGGAGAAGGAGTACCAGACGGTACCGGTAGTACCAGTACCGGTACCGTAAGCGGAGCAGGCCGCAGACTCGTTCGGCCCACATTGAGGGGGCGAAGCAGTTCACACCGGTGCGGGTTGTGGGTGAATGGTATTCGCCAGTTGGCGAGATAATTTAGGAGTCTTCTTGGATCAATTAGGAGTTTAATGGTTTCAGGCGCGCCTCTGTAGGAGGTGTGGTATTCAACGTGCCCTCGGTGATAAAGTGACGGTCGAAAAACGACGTGAGACATATACCACCGGGTGTCCTTATGTTGGGGTGTGTGTTATCTACAGGGGGTGTGCTTTCTTCCGTGTTACCAGGTATGCGGTAGAACCATTTACTGCTGCATCGTCGGTACCTTCGAAGGCCGCCT
The DNA here is from genome assembly GCA_012845835.1 of Undaria pinnatifida. Taxonomy (NCBI): domain Eukaryota; class Phaeophyceae; order Laminariales; family Alariaceae; genus Undaria; species Undaria pinnatifida. The sequence goes on from JABAKD010000002.1 coordinate 28,054,861, forward strand.
TTGGCAGTTCTATGGCCTCCCAGACTACCCTCAGCTCTTCATTACCGACGGGGACACTGTTGTTCTTTTCGACTAATCCTGAACTGTAGCTTCATTTTTCATCTTCACTATTTTATTTTTTTGTTCTTTGTGAACTGCTTCTGCGCACACCACACGTGAAAGCACAAACCAAAAACCAAGCCCCGATAGCCACATATCTACGTACGCAAACACAGAAGAAATGTAACTTTACGTAGGAAAGTGGTGTTTGTGGAGGCGTGGAAGGGATTCTGATTCAACAGACGAACTTTTGACGGTCGCTTCGAGAGACGAAAAAATAGGGTTGCCAGTGAGAGCGGCGGCAGAAGAGCTGTCGCGCTTGCCATCGACGGTCGCCTGGGGCACAAGGGAGCGAGAGCGTGTAGCACCGCAGGATTGAAAGGAGTCAAGTAGCGTGCCCATTATAATTGATCGATTTTCCCACCCGCCCGCCCTGTCGCTCAAGAGGGGGGGGGAATCAGGTTGCAACACGTCAGTGAAACTGTTGGGGGGGGGGGGGTGAGAGGTAGATAGCCCAGCAGACAAAGGGATCGGGGCTACCAGAGTCCGTGTTGGCCTGGTTAATAAAACATTGCAGAGGTTTCATAAGACGTAAGTGGGGAGTTTGAGATGCCACCATCACGCAAACGGGGGCCGCTCGTGACATGTATTATATTGATAGTTTGGACAACAGGGAAGAGGTCTACACGTGAAAAATTGCTCCAGAATTCTTGCGCCATAGCAAACAGTCTGCAATCGGCCCTGCACTGAGCAGCAAAGTACATCCACCAGGACGTTCGTGTCGAACGGACAGCAGAGTGCGACAACGCAAGCTAGCATCAGACAGGAAGTTTTTCGTTTGCCGAGAGCCGCCATGCACATGTAAGCACGTACACACGTACGAGTATTTTGTGTGTGTGCTTTCCCCCTCTTTGTTGTTACCCTTTTAAAAATGCGTGATGAAGCTAGCAACAACTATTTTGGATGTTTTCCAAGTACCGCTGACACTGATTCCTGTGACGGGCCGCCGCCTAGACATAATACACGGGTATTTATTGTATTAATAGTATGGAACATCCGTTTCTGTCCTGCCACTTCAACCACACATTGAACGCTGGTGTTGTGTACGGGTTTTTATTAAACTTTTCTTTCCACCCATCGACATCCAGCACACCCAGCGTCCGTGCCGACTCGTCATCCTAGAGACAAAAGTTCTGTAGTCACAAACTTCGAAAGACATACGATACATCGTAAGAATGAGACCAGGTACACACGGTACTCATGAATGTGGGTTCCGGACTGTTTTCTATAAGCATGGTGGCAGGACTCTTAGCACTGTCAAGTCGCCCGTTTGCACCTACAATCAATAGTGGGCCTCTGTCTGCTTCACATATTTTGTTGTATTTTCATTTTTTCCTTCCTGAGAAAGCGTAGTGGGCGGCGAACGCCGCCCGGGCATTGAAGCGCCCTGTACGCAAGGCATACCAGTACCTGGTATGTCCTCTATATACAACTGGAAACCCGTTGTGGGGAAAAAATACTTGGAATCAGTCTAGGGAGGGGTTTTGGAGCTCTTATGTTATAAGGGTTAATCAAATTGCAACGGAAAGGTAATGTCTTCTGTCATTTCGTGTTTGTTGTCTCTTGCCCTCACCTCGTCAACATCCGTCCGCTCCCGAACTTTGGTCTTGAGCTCGGAAACGAGCTCGTTTCGACCAACCGCCAGCTCAAAGTCCGGCCCATTCAAGGTCTTGATGTTCACCGTTACAATCGCCGGGGGGGGGGAGGTACTCATATCATCCCCCGGGGGGGTATTAGTAGCACCCTCAGCAGCACCCTCAGCAGCACCAGTACCACCAGCACCCTCAGCAGCACCAGTACCAGCACCAGCACCAGCACCAGCACTAGCACCAGCACCAGCACTAGCACCAGCACCAGCAACTACAGAAGCAAAAACGTCAGCAGCAGATACGGCAGCACCAGCTGTTGCGATAGATGCCGTAGCAGTTGAGGGAGCGGCGGTAGCAGCTGAGATTGCGGCGGTAGCAGCGGTAGCGGCAGTAGCGACGTCGCTCGGCTCCGCACCCGTCCCTGTTAAAGCATCAACATTAGCGGGTGCCGCGGAGGCACTATCATCCCCGCTGAGCCCACCATCGTCCGCCATTAGCTCCTCCAAAATGCCACTGCTCCTACTCCTCCTGCTGCCGCCGCTGCCGCTGCTCTATAGACTACCTGGTATAACGTTGGAGGATCTGCCGCAGCTGAAATGTAAACAAAGGAAGGGACAAAACGGCAAAACGGTAAAACCGAAGCGCGACAAAACAAAAAGATGAGGTCGCCGATCGATGTCAGGGCGCAGCGGGAATTGGCAGGAGGGGGGCGGGGGGTATGGGGACCGGCTGGTGTTGGGTGGTGCCGGGTGTCATATATAGGCAGCATGCAGCAAGCATCAACGTCAACATCACGCTCTTGCATTAATTTTACATTTTCTTTCCCTCCCACAGGGGGCAAAAACGAAAGTTGATTAGACTAGGTAAATATTGAAACTGGAAAAACGTCAAACGAAAAGCGAACGAGAGAGATTAACAAAAGGAAGCAGGACGTCATCAAAAACAAAACAATACCCTGGTACGGTACAAAAATAACTTCGTTAATATATGTCGAGTGTGCGGTGTAGAGTACATACGAGCTCGTACATGTGACCGTGAACACCTGGTACGAGAGTACGTGTGCACAAATATCGTTCTCGAACAAAAGAAATCACACAGGCACGAACGAGGTCGAAAAACGACAAGTGTTGTATATATAGCGTTTATCTGTCTCTGAGTGGGACGAGCCCGAGTGTCTACCGGACATATAAACGGCAGTGCGAGCTGCAACGCCCTGAAGCAACATAGGGTAACCACCCTGTACGTGCCCGTACAGAGGGCACACTCTGCCAGAAAGCTTTGAGCTATCATTGAGGGGCACAGCTGCTTGACAGTAATCAGACAGCAGTAGCTGCATACCAGGGTACAGCAGCACATTGCTGACTGCTCCTGCTGCCCGAAGACGGATAAAAACTCCACTACAAGCAATAACACAGACAAAATTAGGGAGGTGAAGCTTTTCGAGTAAAAAAAACTGTCACTTCTCTTTAGCAAAGCGGGAAGTGCTCTAGGAGATGGTGCTCTGTCATGCCTTGGTGACTATGGCGGGCGATCCCCGACCAGCAACAAACTCAAGGGGGGCGCTTTTCAACCCATGGCAGCATGACACTTCGAGCGCACCATAATTTCCCGCTCATCGTAGCGTACCGAGGAGGCCTGCCTACGCCAAGAGCGGGCCTGCTTGTCAGCAACTGGACACACCAGGGTGGGTTTTCTTTATTTCGGAGTGTGTTGCTGCTGCAGGGCAGGTCGAGCAACAACAAATGACGATGGACGGAGGGATCACCAGGCCCTCTCCTCACCTTCCAGACGCCGTGACTGCGCGGATAGATCACCGCCGGCACCTGAGGTCCCCTTGCTTCTTGTCGGCCTCGGTGCCCCGGGCCGGTTGTCGATGACACTGGTACTGTTTACCCTCGGCGATCACTGCTGAGAGATTTTTGGTGAAGTAAAGAAGACTCTGTACAGATATGGAAGTAGGCCTAGGCCGGGGGAAAATGCGGAAATCGCACCTACCATCTTGTACGAAAAATTAACAGTCATTTTGTATTTATAATATTATACTACTAGTTATTATATTTATAAACAAGTGAGTACGTTCTTGGGGACAAATTACTTGGAATTAGTCAAGGATTGTTTTTGCGGTGCAGTAAAACAAAAAAAGTCAGTGAACGTGACGGTTTTCGTCGGAAAAAAGGTTTCGTCAGAAAACTTCAAAAAATGTTGTTTTTTATTTTTACCTTTTGTTTATACGTACGTACAAGTGTTCTCAATTTTAATTTTAAAAATACGTCGTAATCGTTTCGTGCCACAGGTATGGTGTGCAGGCTAGGCCATGAGGCTTTGTGTGCCAGGCATGTGCGAGCTCATTACAAGTATATGTGTCCTCTTACGCAGCACTAAATAGCGGCACCTCGTCTTCGGCAAAAGAGTATGCATGCATGGTGGCAGAGACCATCGTAATTCCGTTGAAAGGATATATGTGTCCTCTTGCACAGCACTAAATAGCGGCACCTCGTCTTCGGCAAAAGAGCATTCATGCATGGTGGCAGACCATCGTAATTCCGTTGGAAGGATCTCCAACGCCAGATGCCATCAGTGCGTGGTATATAACGCCAGATGCCATCATTGCCTGGAATGCCTCGCACAACGACCAAGTAAGTGATTTCGTGATATCCCAGTGAAAATAACTGATGATGATGATTGACTCCGGTACGTTTTACGTAACGTTTCCTCCCTTGTTGTTGAGTTGTTGTGTATCCCGATTTACATCTACAGCAGTATCATGTATCTCGTGTTTGCTTCCATATCTCCACCCATGTATCTCTCCATCTACACTCAATCCTAAATATATCTGCCAAAGATGCGCTGCTGCTGCTATGCAGCTGAACGCGTTGGAGGCCCGACTGAGATACATCTTACTACTACCACAACAACAACTACTATTACTACTACTACTACTACTACTACTACTACTACTACTACTACTACTACTACTACTACTACTACTACTACTACTACTACTACTACTACTACTACTACTACTACTACTACTACTACTACTACTACTACTACTACTACTACTACTACTACTACTACTACTACTACTACTACTACTACTACTACTACTACTACTACTACTACTACTACTACTACTACTACTACTACTACTACTACTACTACTACTAGTACTACTACTACTACTAGTACTACTACTACTACTACTACTACTACTACTACTACTACTACTACTACTACTACTACTACTACTACTACTACTACTACTACTACTACTACTACTACTACTACTACTACTACTACTACTACTACTACTACTACTACTACTACTACTACTACTACTACTACTACTACTACTACTACTACTACTACTACTACTCCTCCTCCTCCTCCTACTACTACTACTACTACTACTACTACTACTACTACTACTCCTCCTCCTACTGCTACTACTGCTACTACTACTACTACTACTACTACTACTACTACTACTACTACTACTTCTACTACTACTACTACTACTACTACTACTACTACTACTACTCCTACCACTACTACTACTACAACTGCTACTACTACTACTACTACTACTACTACTACTACTACTACTACTACTACTACTACTACTACTACTGCTATTATCAGTTTTGATCACACAGGCAGTAGTAAGTGTTTATTAATAACATCTCCATTTATTTCGTTTCGACGCTCGTTGCCGTTACTCACGTATGGTAGTCACACGCGTTTTTTTGTTCTGCTTCTTCGTCCTGCCGAGATCCCCCCCTCGTTCATCGCCGGGGGGGGTCATCTGGGTAACCTGGCCGCTCATACTGAGGCGCAGGATAGATTGTGGGCTTTTTGTGTCTTCTAGCCTTTTTGACGGTACCATGTTACTCATACCAGGTACATTGGTTTCGCCCCCCCCCCCGGCGCTTTGGGGATGTGGCGGTAGCTTCGGTTTCGCGTTTTCGAGATCGTCACTGGTAAATGGGCTGTGTATACGTACCGTACGTACTACGGCGTACCGGTATAATCGCATCGTAGAGAGACGGGTGGGTGGGATTGACACGCAGTCAGCCAGCAATCTTTGAGCCTGCGTCCCTTTTTTGTGTCCATCCCGCCATGTACCTGAAATTACAGTACCAGGTTCCAGGTATGTGGGGACTAGCGGGGGGGGGGGGTCAGATAGGGAACGGAACGCCGTGGATAAACGTTTCGGCCATGGTCCGGCGTCGTGGGGCTCTTTTTTCGCCCAGAGTAAACGCTGTTGTGCGCAACGAGAACAGTGACATGAAAATATGGTGAACACACGAGTGGACGACCCCCCCCCCACCGCCCAGGTTCACGACAAGGCGAGCAAGCATCGGCATACCCGTCTATGGATCGAGGCCGTGAGGTGGTGCGATTGCTGAAAAGGTTAGAAGGTTGTGCACCTCCGTGGTACTGCCAGATTATTCAGTGTGGTCTGGAGGTTGTGCGGTGGTGTAGACGCAAATACGGGGACAACGCGGGAGCACTCGCGCGTACAGAACGTGTGCACTGGTGGCAGATTAATGCCTTGGCCATGTCTTGGTTCCACGGGGTGACGTGGCATGGACCAGTAAACGCGGCGTTCCGTCGCCGTTGTGGCGACATATGAAATCAACAGGTATTCCACAAGGCCGTCGGATACGTGCACCTTGATAAGCCCTTGCCGTTCAATACAGCTGCGGCATACTGGGCCTTTAGAAGGTTTATCGATATTCGGTCTCGTGCTTTGATGAGGGGAGAGGGGTCTGTCCATCCATGACCAGTTGGTGTTGCCAACCACCAGCGTGCGGCTTCTCGTTTACTGAAGGGTCTCCAAACATCAACCGCCTTCGTACCACCACCTTCGTTCGGATCATCGGACAAATTCTACACGCCGACTTTCGTACTGTTAATGGTGCATTTGCTGTGCGTGGACTTGTGTGTGCCCCCGTCTGGGACCATTTAGCAGCCGTCCTGCCTGAGACCATTCAGCACGCGTCCTGCTCAGCCAGAACTAATGGGCGCCTTTCCAACAACTGACACACCCTAAACCCTATCCGCTACTCCTCCTGCCGGTTGAATGTTCGGATGATACATCCCTCTCAAGCAAACATCCCGGCGGCACCTCCACAGGAGCCTCGTTGTTTACTCCGGTCCCCCCACGATGCTTTTCATTCGCTATATGCGTAGGCGTCCAAACCCTTGCGATAGCGTCTAGACCTTTTCTCGTCCGACCAAATTATTGCGGTGCTCCGTTTCTTCTTCTTTCTCTGGAAGCAGGAATTTCGTGGCCATGCCCCCCCGCGACAGGTTCATGTTATGGCACGTAGAAACGTGACCCTGCTTTCCAGTCTCACCGGTTTCCAACATAATTATCTTCTCAACACCTTTTCTGTTTGGTACGTACTAAAACTCGCCAACGATTGTTCAAGACGGTTGGTGGAGCTGTTAATAGAACTGTACCGTTGGTCGTCACCTCCAGCTGTTAAGGAGTTTATCCGTCAGGCTACTGGTAAAAGGTTTACCGATTCTCCATTCGAACTAAGCCTTATAACACCCTCCCCCCCTGGAGCGGTGCAACGATCTTCGAAAGCAATCCCATAACACTGCATCTACACTCTACATCACCCAATCCTTGCCGTCGACGCTGTACATGAACGGGTGGTTGTTGATTTTTATTCATGGTACTGCAGAAGGGGGGTTGGGTTATCTCAGCGTATCGCGCGTCTCTTGAAGACTGCGACTAACGTCGATCCGAGAATCGGGCGGAGAACACATTTTAACCTATTTAGCATTACACCCACGTTTACCAGACAAACTACTTAAAAACAGTGTGGGATCATTTTCGTTGTGGCAAAAGAGTTTAAACCACACATCGTTGGAAGTTGACCGGCGTTGAGCGTGCTGGATCAAAATGTGATAAGCGCAAGTAAGGCAGAAACTGGAGCAGACGGGGGGGCGAGAGGGGGCCTACATTATGACCGCGGGGCGAAGCACGCACTGGGTTGAAGGACCAGGAGGATGTGAAGGCACCATAAAATGGAAATACATGCTATCGTACTTTTCCGTCTTTGCCGACTGCACTATTGACCCGGTTCAATGCCGGCAAGTCGATGGCATTCCTCCGCTCGCCTACTAAGTTTTGGGTTGGAGCTTTTCTAAACCTGGAACTCTTCTAAACCTTCACTATTCGGGCAGTAACCACCGTTTCTTCTCGACTACTGCGCGGCATGATTGACTTCATGGCGCTTGGCTCGGGCGTAGTCCCCAAAGTTGTGGACCCAGCTCTAAAGGGGTTAATGTTGGTTGCTTGCGGAGTTCCCAAGGCCTTTTCCACTTTCAATACCGTGCTTTGTCCTTGCTTTCACTCGCTGTCATGGGCTAGCGTACCACGCCACGCAATACATACATATATATCGACCATCAGTGCTTTGTCATGCTATGGTAAGGAGAGAGCCTGATTTTCCTTATTGCACCTCGCATGGGGACCTCTGTAACTTACCTCAAAAGAAGGTCTCGAGCAAAAGCGTGCAGTAAACCCGACGAACAATCGTCTTTTACTAGGAAAACCACATAAAACCTTCTACAGTACGAATAGGATCACGCGGATGCTGGGGAGCTCCTCATTTGGAGAGCCCCGGCGATCGAGTTTTTTGGGGCCTGAAAATATCCCCTCTAGCATGGCTCCAATATACAACATGGACCAACTAGAAAACTGCGATGACGCCATCCACGGGAACATATTCCCTAGATGGTGTCATACGCCATCCACGGGAACATATTCCCTAAATGGTGTCATATGTCGCCTAGGGATTTGTCCGCCAATCCCACCGCCCCTTAATGAAAGTGATCAATCAGAAAACTGAGGGGACCGAGTCCTTGCGCTCTCGTTGCTGGTCGGCCGTGCGGCATGCACCGCGTGCTCGCCAAACAGATAAATGCCTTCGTAGGCCCAAAACATACCTCGCAGCAGAGATATATTTCGATGCAGCAAATCAGCCAACTTTTTAGCTAAAAACTACTTTCGAATGGGGTCGACCACAGCCTCCAGCTATCTTTTCCACTGTAACAATTTAACTTAAATCGACACACGACGCGTATGAAAATACGCGGAAGTGTGGTGAGCTAAAGCTTTATTTTTCCCCATCCGCCGGAGGATAAAAAAAAAAAAAAAAAAAAAAATGTAACAATTTAACGTCACCGACGCGGACTTCTTTAGGCGCACCAATTTCCACTCTAGGTATCTGTGGGTGTTCCGACCAGCATGCCAATGCCTAAGGACGTCAAGAAATGCCCCCCTCCCTCGTTTCTCTTGATACTGCCCGAACCTGCCCAACAAGCCCAAACACGCACGACCCAACACTTTCCCGTTTACACCAAGATGTGAATTCGGTTCTCGCGCGCTCTGTGGTACGTAGCCTTCTCCCGCTAACCCCTCCGCGATCTGACGACCCCTTCTAATTTCTGGCTCCGCCAACTTGAACGATATCCCTGATCCGCCCCCCACGTTTGCAAACCCATACCAATCGCCACGGTTTCGGTGTCTGGCCAACTCTCATTAGAGCATTTTGAAAACCGAAAATGAACGTTTTTCGGACCGCAAAACCGGTTAGGAACGTTTACAGACCCGAAACTGGTGATATTTCAGGCTAACGCGTTTAATTATTGTTTTCGGGACGGCCTCCACCCGGGAATACAGGGTCCTTTTTCGGACAATATCGGTGTCCGGAATTGACGTCCGGATTTGCATCGTGAGGAGTTTCAGTCTCCAAAGAGAAAACAGATGGCCCCATCCATCTTGTGATCTTGATCAGCCTGCCACCTTCGACTGAAGTTGTTTCCGTACGTAGAATTTTGTTACTGCCCCTAGGTGCTTCGTTTTTGATATCTACCACTGGTCTTGCTCGACGCGCTGTGGATTTCTTCACGCGTACCAGTGAGAACAATATCGTCAAACGTATAGCTCTATGTCAGTTCCAATTTTTCACTCTGCTTGTTTCGCGCCCCCGAGGCACACAGATCCACAGAAGATTGTCCAAGTCGGTTCCTTTCCTCCAAACACCTATTGCATACCTACGAAGGCTCTTATGCCAATCTCGAACATTCTGTCACAAGCCGTACGGCCTCTTTTCGGAAGAGTCTGACTAAATCGAGTCGCTTTTGTTCCAATATCGGGTACTCCGTCGCAAACCGTGCGGCCTCCTTCGGATGCGCCCGACAAGTCGAGCGATGTTAGTGAACCCCGTGGGAGGGCAATACTATCGAGTTCTTCCGCTGGTTTAGACGCGGAGGTATGCACGGTCAAGATATAGCCCCTCACCCTCGAAGCCAAGTCGAGGTGAAAGTACTAAGCGTGTGGCGCGGCGTGCAAGGGGATTGTGCGCGCTTACAGGGGGGTTCGTCTCGACTAATTCTCTCTTCATTACCTGAGAAACACCTTGTGATATCAATCTATTTATTAAACGTGCAGCGAATGCCGCCCGAATTAAGCTCGCATTTGAAAAACCGTTTGGTCTTTCACGCTGATCTCCCCCCAAGCAGCTTTGTCTCTTCACAGACTACATTAGCTGCCAAACCTTTGTACCCCTCTTCTCTTGTTACTCTCCGCCCAGCGGTCTCTGGAAAATTCAAAGTTCTGCGTAGCTCTGTGGCTCGACACAGATTCTCCGCTCCAGGCATCGATAAGGCAGATATTATCCGGTTCACACGTGTCTGTCAACGATGACGCGGCCGTGGCTACCCCGCGCTGTTGGTCAAGTAAATGCTCGAAGACCCAGAACCCTGAGCTCTGTGCCCAAGTTTTCGGCTGACGCGGAAAGTGTGGCCCACTTCTTCCACCCGAACGCAGTGTTGGCGAAAATCTGTCGGGAAACCTGTCGGCGCTGCAGCAGTAGTAGATCATGCAGTAGCTGACGCTGAGCAGAGGCTGGGGTAGAGCAAAAGAAGAGGAAATTGATCTTGCACAGCACAGGCGTCGAAGCTGCCTGTGCTGGCGGTTTCGTATCTTGGTTAACCGCCTTTCTATAAAGTACAAAACCCAAATATCCTGTTGAGCCTTTCTTGCCAATGGCAATAAAGTAGCTGCTATGTTATTGTCACTGGTTCTTGCACTGCAAATATCCTGACAGCGACCTTGTCGGTGGTATCTTTATGCGCCGTGTGTTTTAGCGAGATTTACGACGCTTACTCGCCGGAAGATATTTCTCTTTCGCTTACGGCAAGAAGAGCCTTCGCGTCAGCCGGTATTTTCTAGCCAACTTTTTGGCGCGCTAATATTGCTGTGCGAGTATTTGATCCAGCTTGGCGCGTGACATCTCCTCCCTCCTATTAATAAGAGAGGCTACTATCTCCCGTGTGGTCCCATACATTCGTCACTGATAAAGCCTTCAAGAAGTATCTTGTAGGTCTCGTTGTCGCCGATTTACATATACATATTTTAACCCCTCCCCTAACGCCCCTGCTTGGCGAACACCCGACGGGCTGCGTCACAGCATTGTGCGGGTGCGAGGGTCTATGTTCCTACGGACTACGGGTATGCATTTTATGAGGATTACACCCCCTGCCCAACGCACGCAGCTCCTGGGTCGCTCGGTCCAACCTCAGAGTCAATGGGCTCGGTTCCCGCCGGGTGTAATGCCCACGCCCTTTTAGTTACTTTATGCGCGCTTCGCTCGCTCTTGCTGTTTAGCTAACTGAATTCGGTTTTGGAGAAAAGCGCAGGCCTCGCTTGGTGGCTACAATTATTACTTTTGAGCATCAGCTCTAACGCTACACGCACGCGTGTCGTACGCATTAGCCATAAGCAGCTCTTCACTAACGATTGTCATCCTATCTATGCCCGCCCGCCGTAATCAGACATTGGTTGGGCAGGTAGAGGTACATATCCCTATTAACTATCAGCGCCAATTGGTTGTCACCTTTTGTTCAAACCCCGATCTTGCGTCGCCAATGGCATGGAAATCCTTGTTTGTTATTTTTGTTTATCGCATGCGTCCTTCAAGCCTCAACACGCGTTAAACAGCCTCGCCGATCGCGAGATACTGCAGCTACGTCGGCTACTTACAAGGCCACGTGTGTGACTCATTGCATACTTGAAGTGGGAGCAAGGACCAACACACAACACAGCCAATTACATCGAGTCCTAGTGTTCTCCTAAGAACCATCCTACTCTTCATGCAGCTACCTATTCTAAGCCAATCAGCGCAGGGCGCGTAGCCTTCGGCAGGGTGCTACCACTGTTATGTTTCCTGCATGTCCCGCAGGTCCCGTGGCTCATTATACTATTGTGCAATATATGTACGTGCCGATCCCTGGATCGCACGACAGTCTTCCTAAACACGCTACTGATTCCAAATCTCACGACTCCTATTCCAAATCACACAACGGATGGAATGACGGAATTTTTTTTTCCGAAGTTAATTAATCAACAGGGATGGACGGTTGATCTATTGCTCATTTATACAAATAGCACATACGTAGTAGCACACCATAACATTAGCCCACCCTGAATAGTCGTAGATGCAGATCACACGACGATATGGCGATGGCTAACTAAGACATCAGGAAATCGGGAAGAGGATCGAAGATACTGCTATTCAAAACAACGGCAGCAAATGAGGTTATAGACTAACCCACACCTCGTGATTGATGATTGATGATTGAGGGTAAGGTGCCCCTGGTAGGGGTTATTCCGTGGGCCCCCTGTCACTAAAGCGCTGGGCAGAAAGTACTGGTGCAAGGGAACCCAGAGAACAAAGAATGGGGCTCCAGAAAAGGTAGCACCTGAACTGGGGAAGAGAAAAACGTGCACTGCAGGATACCAGCCATGGGCTAAATCTGTGCTTGGGACGCCATGGGCGTGGGTAATGGAGCACCAGAAAGGCAACATTCGAACTACAAACAGACATGTGCACTGCACGATACCAGCCATGGACTGAATCTTTGTGCTTGGGACGCATGGGCGTGGGTAAAGGGGCACCAGAAAAGGTAACACCCGAACTGAAAACAAACACGTGCACTGCAGGATACCAGCCAGAGACTGAATCTCTGTGCTTGGGACGCATATGCGTGGGTAAAAGGGACACCAGAAAGGGGGTACCCGAATCGAGAGAACACGCACGCTAAAAAAAAAAGAAGGATAGTGAACAGCCATACCCCAAATAAGGGAAACGACAATTTTAAAGCAGCACTAAGGGCTCCACAACTGAAACAACGAAGTTACAGTACACCCTGAAGGTGTCATAACTTATTACAAAGAAAAAACACACAAAACAAAACATAAAACACTGAGCTATGGTTGACGCTAGTGTACCGATATACTAAGGGGGGATAGAGGAGGCTCCGCGGGGCCCGTCAGCATTGAGAGGTGCACCGCGTGCCAGTCCCCCGGCCTGATGATGCTGAAGGCACCAGGACCGGGGACGGCGCTCCTTGAAGTGGTGTAAGATGATGGCAGGAGGTCGATCTTGATCGGTCCCGGATCATCGAGGAAGCGGACGATACAGGAGTTGGCGGAAGAATTGTCGGTCGACGTGCGATGGGCTACTATGCCCAACTACCAGAGACCGTCGCGGGCTTTGTACCAGAGGTGTGCCCCCGCGTGGAGGGTCGTGGAGCCGAAGCGTTGAAGCCAGAGGGTGCGTGGGACGAGGCTGTACCCGGGAGCGAGAAATATTTCGCCTCGGGTCCACGCTAATTCGCGGTGAACAGCCCCGATGCTCATCTCTCTGTATAAGCGGTTGGACTGGTGGTGTTGTGAAGCGGTGCCAGACCAACGACGAGGATGTGAAGCGATGGGCTACTTTGCCCAACTACCAGAGACCGTCGCGGCCTTTGTACCAGAGGTATGCCCCCACGAGAAGGGTCGTGGAGCTGAAGCGTTGAAGCTAGAGGGTACGTGGGACGAGGCTGTACCCGGGAGCGAGAAATATTCCGCCTTGGGTTCACGCTAATTCGCGGTGAACAGCCCCGATGCCCATCTCTCGGTATAAGCGGTTGGACTGGCGTTGTTGTGAAGAGGTGCCAGACCAATGGCGGAGAATGTGAAGCCGGTGGTGTTGTAGGTCTTGTTCGTGTTCCCATGAAGGGCTGAGCAATCCGGACCAATAGGTCTCGTACATGACCGCGAGAACGCCCCTCCGGCCGCGAATGAGTTGATGCCCCGAGATCTGGTCGACCTCGAGCCGTTCCGGCGGTGGAGAGATGTCGTCGAGGGGGACGTGGAAGGGGGAAGACTTGGTGGAGACGCAGTTGAGCACGCACTTGGTGAGGTCGGTCGGAAGGTGCTTTGGTATGTCGTGAATGTCGTCGGGGCTCCGGCATGGTTTGCAGCGGAGAACGGAGACGGGAGATTTCGAGTCGCGTCCGGGCATGTCGGACGGGAGGTCGAAGTACAGGCTGATTCTACGATAGCCCCCCCCCAAAACCAACGATTTTTTTTTACGAAGTTTCATAGCTGCTCGAGACGAGGAAGGATGCTATTATGAAACTGTCTCGTTATGCCTTCTTGTTTGCAGAGGGCTATCGAAAGACAGCGTAGGGGTAGCAAGGGGCACCATATTCCAGGAAGTACGGCCGGAAGCTGATTTCAAAACCGGCGATTTCGTTAAAGAAAAGTTGGGGGGGCTACCGTAGAACGACTCTAAACAGGAGCTTGTCGTGAAGGGGCCGACCACCTGGGACGGCGGAGGCCGGTGCTGGGCCCATGGCGAGGATCTTGAAGGGGCCGATCCAGTTGAAGGATGGCTTAGTCTTGACATGGCGTCGGTGCCTTTCCTGGCGCCTTGGCGAATGGTGGCGGCGGAGTTGTAGATCCATGCCCAACCGTTGACAGAGAATGGGGGTAATACGCGGAGGGCGTCCATGAGGGGAGCCTTGCGGCGGTCGAGACGCGATAGGTAGATGGCGTGTAATTTCCGGACGGCGTGGTCGGCGCGTTGTTGGCGGGCGGTGGCGAGGTTGATATAAGTTAGCTGGTCCCGGTTGAGGCTTTGATGTCCGCCGATGTTAGTTCAAAGACGGTAAGAGGGAGGCGGAGAAGGCGGGCCATGTGCACCTCGTTAGGGGCAAGTCCGGTGGCTGCGCTGACGGAGTTGTTGTACGCGCTCTCGACGTGTGGCGGTTGAATATCCCAGTCAGTTTGTTGTTCGTCGCCGACCATGGCGAGCATAAGGGCCATGGTGTGGTTGACACGCTCGACACCGCCGTTGGTGCACGGGTGGTAGGAATTGATGCCGAGGCGGTCGTAGAGGGCGAGGGAAAGTTTAGAGCAAAACTGGAGTCCGTTGTCTGAAAGTAGAGCTACGGGACATCCCCAGAGAGGGATATGTCGGTCAACAAGGATGTCGGTCGTGCCCGGAGGCGGTGGACTGGACCTCTGTAGTGGCGTACATGTCGGCGTGGCCGTTGAAGCGGTCCGTAAAAAGGAGGATGTAGGCGTTGCCTCGAGGCGTTGAGGGTAGAAGGCCGAAGTAGTCCACGCTGACGAGGATGCCGGGGCCGTTTGGTAATGGCAAGCAAAGGGTAGGCCAGCGAATCGTTTGGCGCGAAGTCTTTCGCGCCTGGCACTTGAGGCAGCCGCAGAGCAACCAACGGGTGGAAACGTCCATGCCGATCCACCAGTAGAAACGCCTGAGCATGCTAAGTGTCCGAGAAACACCCAAGTGGCAAGAGGTGGCGGAATGGCATGTGTGCAGGACGCATGGGCGCATCAACATTGGAACGTAGACGCGGGGGGGTGAGTTAAGGGGCGGGGGTGGCAGATCGCGGGCAATGGCGCGTTGAGTCCGTGTGTGGTCGGTGTACGAGACGGACGGTGTTGTCGTCGGTGGTGTGTTGCTGGCCTTTTGTGGCGAGGTATAGGACCTCCGTCAGAGGTGGGCGACGGGTCGAGGGGATCTGGTCCAAGAGGTCGTCCGGTGGCGGCGAAGGTGAACCCAGGAAGAGGAACCGGATTGTGGCGGAGCTGAGGGGCTCAGTGCGTTATTCGCGCGCCCAGTCGGTGTAAGTGTAGTGCTCGACGCAGGAACGGATATGGAGGTAATCAAGGATTCGACAATCGGCTCCGGTAGTCGAGGTGGTGCTAGCAGAGCAGGGGCGGGCGGGGGAGAGGGCCTTGGGTCGGTCGTCTGCGATGGTGAGGAGGTGTCCGGTTGGGGGGTGGTAGAGGAGGTCGCGGTTGAAGGCGACGAGGTGCTTTGTACAGCGTGGCTTTGTGTGGCTCGGCTTTGTGTGGTAGCAGGTCGCTGGGCGGCCGGCTTGGACCCAAGAGTATGTGACCGGCGCTGGGGAGATGTTGGTCTTCAAGCGGCGGTAGCCGAGGACCGACGGCCAATCCGTAGTCCGCAGGAGTACGCGGAGTTCCAATTGCAGCGGCGGAGCGGTTCCCGGTTCGTGAAGATATCAGGCCTGAGGAGGTACGAGGAGAGGCCGAAACCGAGACGCCCGAGGTGGACGATGGGGAGACGACGGGTTGCCTGCAAGCCAAGCCCGGAGGAGCGCCAGTGACCACGGCGGCTTTCTCGGAGCTGGAAGGTGATTCGTTGATGCGGCCGGAAGTAGAGATGTGGCCGACAGAAACGCTGCAAGGTGAGTTGACGGCGAGGTCTTTGGCAAAGCATAGGCCGACGGGAACGCGGCGTAGCGATGCCGCGGCGGGGTCTTGGTCTTGGACAAAGTGGTGGCCAGTGGGACGCCGTGAGGCGGTACCGCGGGGGGTCTTGGTCAAAGTGGTGGCCTGCGGGAACGCCGTGAGTCGATGTCGCGGCGGGGTCTTGGTCTTGTACAAAGCGGAGGCCAGCGGGAACGCCGTGAGGTGGTGCCACGGCGGGGTCTTGGTGTTGGGCAAGGCGGAGACGGGCGGGAACGCCGTGAGGCGGTGCCGCGGCGGAGTCTTGGTCTTGGACGAAGCGGTGGCCGGCGGGAGCGCCGTGAGGTGGTGCCACGGCGGGGTCTTGGTCGTAACGTAGACCAACGAAAACACGGCGAGGCCAGTCGGTGGTAAGGCCTTGAGCAGAGTGGGGGGCGGGGGGAAGGCTGTGGGGCTATCCGGCGGCGGGGGCTTGGATAAAGCGGGGGCTTGGATAAAGTGGGGCCGAGGGGAAGGCTGTGAAGCGACCCGGAAGCTGGGTGCGGGGCGGCGATGGCGGCCACGAATGGCCGAGTAACCTGGGCTGAACCCGAGGCGTCCATACGCGGTCCGTGGCGACGGTAGTCGCCGAAATCGTTGTTGGTGCAGGGGGACGGGGGGATTGGGTCGAAACTGCTAGAAGCGGGTGGGACGAGCCCACCCAAGCCAATGCCCGGGGTGAACGGCTCGATCGCGGTGAAACCGCAGGCTTGGATGAGGTGGATGCTGACGGTGTCGGAGCTGGTGAGGCGATTGGGTCCGGTGCGGTCGAGGTCGGTAGCCGGTTGCGGGAGGCGGGGAAGGAAGTCGGCGTTGCCGTTTTGACGAGCCTTTCCGGTACTCCGTGTAAGTGTATGCGGAGAGGAACTCCAACCAGCGCTGTACGCGGGCGTTGTGCTCGCGAACCTTGGTAATATTCTCAAGCTCCTAATTGTCAGAGTAGATGAGGAACTTGGTAGACCAGAGATGACCGCGGAGACGTTTGATGGCCCAGACGATGCTACCGGCTTCGAGGTCGAGGGGTGTCCAGCTTCGTTCGTTGTCGAGGGTGGTGCGACTGATGAAGACTATAGGGCGGACAGAGCCGTTCGGTTGTTCCTGCTCGAGAGTGGAGCCAAAAATGTCGTGCTGGCGTCGCAGTAGAGGCGGAAAGGGCGGGAATTGCCGGCGACGGCGTTCCAGTCCGGATGGACCAGGATCGGAGGGGTGGCGAGTTGGAGGAGGATGCCCCGGACGATGGCCTCCATTTCCGGGGTAAAAACGAACATAACACCATGCTTCAGCAGGACGTTAATGGGGCGGAGAGGGACGGAGAGATTCTCCAGGAATTTTCGATAGTACCCAATGCCTCCAAGGAGTGAACGGGTCTGCTTAGTGCTCTTGGGCACGGGCATTTTGGTGAGCGCGGCGACCTTATCAGCGTTAGGACTAAGGCCGGAGGAGGAGATGGTATATCCCAGGAAATCGGCGTCGATGGCGCCAAGCTTGGCCTTGGAGGGGGAAAGTTTGAGATTGTATTCCCGAAGGCGTTCGAAGAGGGAGCGGATGTTGGCGACGTGAGCCGCGGGGTCGGGATCGAAGACGATGACGTCGTCGAGGAAGGCGGCGACGCGTTCGAGGTCTTTGATGACCTCGTTGATGACCTTGACCAACCACCCGGGCGTGGCGTTGCTGCCTTGAGGCATGACGAGCCACTCGAAGAGTTGGGTGGGGGTGCAGAAGGCGGTGAGTGGTACGGTGTCCTCGTCGATGGTTATCTGGTGGAACGAAGACACAAGATCGAACAGGGAAGATATGCGTCCTTTTCCCAGGGAATCAAGGACCTCGTCGGCGTGGGGGATGGGGAGCTTGCCCAGGGAGTCGATGGCGTTGAACTTCTTGTAACTGACCGTTATCCGGACGTTGCCATCCTTCTTGGGGATGGCGACCATTGAGCTGGCGTACGAAGAGGTCGAGCGCTCAAGAAGGTCTGCGGGCAAGTATTGGTCGATTACAGCATCGGCCTTCTTGGCGAGGATAGGTCTGATCCGGTAGGGGCGGGAAAACACGGGAGCGCTGTCCGGGGGGATGTAAAACTTGAAGGGAATAAGTGATCACGAGCCAAAATCGGTTTTGGATGTGGAGAAGACGTCGGGAAACTCGCAGAGGACTCTTCGATGACCGACGGGGACCAGCCAGAACCATGGAGATCGAACGTAATGTCGCGCAAGTGTAGGGGTAACTGATCCCATAGTCGGAGGAAGCTTGTCCGTTGGTCACCCCTCAGGCGTTCCAAGAGCTTTGGGCAAGGTACCTTTGGTGGAGGGAGGGGCTCGGTCTGAGGGGGGCCGTCGTTGGCCACGGGGATGTTTATCGTGAAAGGCATGGATGTCGGTGGGTAGTGGTTCCGTGGTGATGTCCTGTAGGGCCTATGTTGAAATTTGTAAGGCACACACAGAGTATAAGACTACAACACATGCGCGTGTAGGAAAAAGGGGATGCTGCAATTGCCTCATGGTTTTGCAGCGCGTTTTAGCGCGCACTTTTATCTGTGGCTTGTGGGAGTAGTGCAAGAGCTTCTCTATCACAAGTAAGTGGCCAACGTGGATCCTGCAGAGTAGAGAGACCTGCAAGAGGGTGGCCTCTGTGTCTGTAAACAGCGCCCTATCTTATAACACATGACGTCGTCGGCAGGTCGTTCTCTTCGCATCTTTTCTCCGTTGGGTTTTGCCTTTCCTCCGACCTACGAGTTGAGCTCACAACTAGCCCAGCTCTCGTTACCCCCCCCCCCTCCCATCGATGAACCAACCCGGCACGGGCTCCCCACATCCCTCTAGGACAAGCAGAGCGACCCAGGAGGAGCCCCTTGCCATAGATAGGCCGACTCACACCATCAACGCCAGCGAGTTCCCCTCACCAGCCATGTTTCATGAAGCAATTGCATCATCCCCTTTTTCCCACACGCACATGCCGTCCAAGGCATATGAAACCCTTTATATGATGTCCGCATCCTAGATCCTATGTCTTGTTATTATCTCAGGGAAATAGCATAACACTAGCCCACCCTCATGAACCGTATATGCAAAAATTTGGAAGATTCGGGGAAGCACCTGTTCCATGGTCTAGAACATGACTCGAATATGTAGCTCTTCAAAACCCACTCCCATCGACGTCGTCCCCGCAGAGTGGAATACGATGTCCATTCCGCTGGCGGGTTTCGTACGTAGCGTTGTGATACGCTTTTGCGGCCGCTTGGGGTTTTGCTGGCGAGGTTCGATTATTTCACCTTCGGCTCTAGCGTTTTCGCATTTATTTTTATTTCTCGGCAGTTCCCCGTTTTGCTTATATATATTTCCTTCGTTCCCATTCCTCGCGTTAATCTGCGGAAAACGATAGCTCTCGCGTCTGTCGATTCCGCCATTACCGCTGGATCTTCTGTAGTTCGTTTCCCGTCTTCCGTTCTCATTCTGTGGTTTTCTGCTTTACATTTTTTTCTGAGGCTTCGTAGCCTCGCAGGGTCGAGGTGTGGGAGTGGGTTTTAATCTAGAGCCGCGTCTTCGAGTCATGTTCTACTCCGTTGAATCGGTGCTTCCCCGAATCTTCCATGTTTCTGCCTAGTATACGGCTTACAAGGGTGGGCTAGTGTTATGGTATTTCCCTGGGAGCGTAACAAATTATAGGGTCTACTATACAGAAATTGTATAAAAGGGCTTCACATGCCTTTGAACGCAAGGATTTTCAGCGCGTTTTAGCCCTCAGTTCTATCCGTAGCTTGTGGGACTAATGCAAGAGCTTCTCTATTACAAGTGAGTGACCAGCGTGGAACCTGCCTGATAGATACACCTGCAAGAGGGTGGCCTTTGCCTGTAAACAGCGCCCTAATACAGTAGTATATGACGTTATCATGCTTAGGCAGTTGTCTGATGCTGTGCAAGTAGCCTCGTTTCTCATTCCTATTTCACCAGCTGATGTCCGTATGATAACCGAGGTGAAAATCCACAAGCTTCGGCAAAAGGAGTGCGGATTGATGTTTGAGTTTTGTAGCTTCAAGGCTGCTGTGCTATTAACATGAATAATAGTAAACCCATTCCAACCCTGTTCCATTGAGCTGATGACCGTTTTGCCGGGAAGACTGTGATGATTACCGGAAAGGGGTTGGATTCAAGCCAGAATGGTTTAGAAACATGTTCGATTTTATTTTTTGTGTTGATGATCGCGGTATTTTGAGGGATGAGTATGATTGCCTACTGTTTTCGGTGTTGGGTGGTGTTATGACGGCGTGAACGCTGTTACGACAATGCCGCAATCAGGGAGGCTGGTCGACCACAGATCTACTGGGTGGAAGGACCATGGTCTACTGGTCACTTGCCGAATGCTTCTGATAGGTGTGACTGCATACAATCTACAGAGATGACCGATAAAAAGGTATGCAGGAGCAGACGTTGGAGCCGGCGTGGCCCACTCCCTTCTATCCCCAGTTAGTTGGTGTACATCTCGGAGTGTTCTTTATGGTGCATATACTAAGGTGATCATACAATTGTAATATTTTTGTCTTCTGCCTCATGCGCAGCCCATGGCGGAGCTGCGCGTTATCGTCTCCTCGCGAGGGAACCAAACCCGTGAACAGATTACACATCATGCTCGCGGTCAAGTTCATTGCGCGATGCTGTGGATAGCGAGGCGTGCCCTCAACCAAGAGAGCAGAAGAAGAGTGACAGCTGTCAATTGATCCCTTAGTGTGGGTAATGCAGCGCCAACTACCGGTGATGACGTGCTGTTGTGACACTGACCGTGCCGAGGCTCTGTCTCTGTGCTTAGAGTTGCAGAGGTGGCACCGAAGTGTCCGTTAAGATCGCTTGTGAAGAAGAAAGAAGATAGTTTGAAAGTGGCGCTTATATGGCCGAAGGATTGAAACGAAGGAGAGTGACAGAGGTATGAGCGATGCCTTCCCTCGTTGTCACGGCACAATGCCCATGCTCCGGGCAGGTGTATTCTACGGGTGGTTGTACTAGCCGACCGTCCGACCTATAGCAATTCCCTGTAACGTTCCCGACAACATTCTTAGATACTTACATGGTAAGCGGCGAGAAGGAACAAACTTAATATCGCCGCATATTGTATTTCGCCGCATCTACATTAAGATACGTACTTTACTCGTGCGAAATGACTGCACATCAGCAGAGACATGGATCCTGATATCCATATGTGGATCCTACCGTTCAAAGCGCAATAGCTGTTCCCCAGCGAACTGTTTTTTTAATCGGGGTGGACGGTCGGACGAGGAACCCACCAAACACTATCAGTAACAACGTAACTCACACTTTGACCTTCCGTTTACAGAAGACTCCAGTAAACTGGAGAACACGGTTAAAGTTGGACGGCCATACGAAGAACCCACCAAAACAATATCAGTAACAACATAACTCACAGTTTGACCTTCCGTTTATAGAAGGCGACTCCATCCACTAAACTGGGGAACACGGTCAAGGCTGCGTTTCGCCTTGAACGTACAAGTAGCAATGATAATGGACAGAAAAAGAGAAATAGAGTGTCTTCATCTCCGGAGAGCGAGAGCCTCACGCGTGCTACGATAGAGGTGCACCACTTTTTTTCTAGTACTACCCCTCAATTCGGGAGCCTTAGACGACTTCTCCCAAAAAACTGACTTGGGGTAAAAACAAAACTGCTACCAGATGAAAAATCCCATGACCTATTAATAGGAACACAACGAGAATCACGCGAACAAAATGGCAAAATGGCCTACTTCTGACGATTTTGGGCTAAGGAGCCCCGCCATTCAGAAACCATATCAGACCAAAGTGCTCCCTCTATCGAAGCATGCGTCTCTTCCCTCTGCGCCCGTCGCTTGACTACTGTACTTCGTGTAACACGCAAGACACGACAACCCCTGGGAAGAATTTTCGAGTCCATCGACCCCAAAAACAAGGGGGGCACACACAACGAAAACTCTGGTTTTGGGCAAAGGCTACGACAAAGGCGTCACTTTTGGGGTCCGTTTTTGCAGTGGCTAAGGGTCACTCGCGCGAGTGACCCTTCCTGTTGTTTTGGATGTCTTAAGCTTTCGTGTTTTGTGACTCAGCATTGGGATGGTAAACTACGTTGCGCCAAAATAAGCGTCTTTAGTATTTTTTGTCCGCGAGGTACGAAGTCACCCGTGCGAGTTGTAAAAACTTGGTAGTGAAAAAGGAGTATGATGCACTACAATACCGTAGCCTTTGTTCTTGTTTTGCTCCGTTTTTGCACTCTCGCCGTCGAGAAAAGCAGCTTAAAAAATTGTCCACTGTTATTGTGCCGAGGGGGTGGATCACCTTGCGTGTTGCCTGGTACCTGGCCGTCAGTGGTGTATGGGAAGCCGCTTCGTATATTTTTTTTTTGTACTGTTTCTATTCCGACGCCTTCTGACAATGCGAAATGGCACAATTCATTTCAAAATAGGACGAATCCTCGCGTCCCGTTTCGCCGGTACAAAACGCAAAAAAAACTTACACTACTGTTGATATTGATATGTTTATGGAGCTGACCCCCTTCCGCTCTGAAACGCAGCAGCACCCTTCACTTGGAAGTTGGTGCTACCCTTGCCTGATCTCAGACGATTCCTTCAACGCGACTTGAAAGGATTTCTTTATTCCGTGTTGTCGGTGAGTACCACAAACACGGACACACACGTATCCCCCCAAACCCGTTTAACACGCGTTTGGTACATGCGTCCACATACATTTTACTCCATAAATCGACCACCAGAGGGTGTCTAGGACAAAGCGTTTTGACCGAGAGCCTTTTCGCGATCCCAGCATACTAGACTACATCGTTAACTCAATCTACCCTCACAGCCCGCCGCTGCTTGGCCGCTGCATCGGCGACCTACGTGTTGTGCTACACAAACCTGCAACCCTCACAGCGTGTGATACCACATCTACAGCCCCATGCCGTGCCATATCTTGGCTCGCGCAGGTGCATTATTTTTTCTCGCCACTGCAAACCACTTGCTTGTAATTCTCGTTCCCATCCGCAATTGGAAATCTATACACCAGGTATACACGTGACGGCTAAAGATGCATTCGCTGAGTGCGAACAACCACCACTACGAGAATGAAAACCTTGAAAACCTCTACATTGTGTTGACCCTCCGGAAGTCCGGAAGGGTTTCCTCGCAAACGGAACGAAAGCGCTGTGCCTTGCCTCAAGGTACTTAACTGATGTGCGTTGGAGCCAGTAATATGATACCCTCCCGCCCCTAACAGCTCAACTGCCGTACTTCGAACGTCGTGCTGGCTTGAGCTGCGCGAGAAAAAGCGCAATCCCAACCCAACAACTCTCTCATAAATACTCAGCAGACACATGGTCTCACATCCACAATGCTGCGTGGTTTCATCCATCGTGCGGGGTTCCAACCCACCGCTCCCTCCCGACCACACGAATTTCGAGCGTGGTGCTCGATGAGGGGACGCCACATCATAGCAAAATGACAAAAAAAAAACTACCTTCACCAAATTCAGAACTGGTCTACAGTTTTCACTGCCAGACGAACGCTGACAGCGAGTCTAGTGCCCTCGGCTACAAACATACAAAATACACTCTAATACCAACGCAGCCAAGATGCAACTGTCGAAACTGTACAGAGAGTGTCCAATGACCCCCACTGTAGTTCCTCAGACCCCACCATGCCCGCCAACGGTACACTTGCTCCTTGCCATTGCTCCCAAACGCCAAGGATAACAGGCGACATGCAATTGCCGAACATGGGTAGGACGCGACGGTGAGAAGGATCACAGTCGAGTGAAAAAGCATCCATCCTATCGATGGCACTGGTTATTCTTTCGTTAAAATTGTGCCCCAAACAATACACCGCGGTCGAGGGGTGGTGGGTGAGGTTATCTGCCGAAGATGGACAACTTGCGCGGTCAACGACAAGCATTGAGCGTACAAGATCCACCTCTTTCGTTGACCCGCCGCGTAAGTCCGTGAACTCGCCGAGTCGCATCTGTTTCGCGTGGATCAGTGACGAATTGGCCAAGCGGACGCTTTTGGGCGGTTGTGACGAGCCAAAGCCTCGGTTTCGACTCTTCCAGAAGAGCTTCCTTACAAACAGAACGAAAGCACCGTGCCTGATTCCAAAGTACTTACTGCTGTGTGCTGGAGCCAATTAATATGACAACCTCCCGCTCCCAAAAGCTTAACGACTGTATTACGAACGTCGCCAGAAGAAGCGCTATCGCCAACACCACGACACTCCCGTAATTTTCAGAAGACACAGGATCTCTTATATTCCTAATGCTGCGTGCGCGATTCTACCTATCGTCCGGGGTTCCAACACGTCAATCGCTTCACACGAATTTCGAGCGTGGTGCTCAGTGAGAGGACGCTACATCACACCAAGATCACAAAATAACCTCCAACTACTTCCTCCAACTTCTGCACCCTGGTCTACAGCACTCACTGCCCGACGAACACTGACAGCGAGTCTTGTGCCCTCCGCTACAAATATACGTGAGGCCCTACCACCAAAGCTAGGATGCAACTTTAGCAGCTGACAATGTCAAACTGCCCCCCTTGTAGTTCCCCTGACCCCAACAGGCTCGCCAACCGTACACTAGCTCCTCGTCACTACTCCCAAGCGGCTAGGATGGCAGGCGACACAGTTTGCCGAACATACGCAGAAGGCGGCAGTGACAACAACCAACAACAGGTACAAAATACCTATCCTCTCAGCAGTGCTCAATGGTCAGTCTTCTCCCGGACCGTCTCCCAAACCATTACACCACGAAGAAGGGGTGGTGGGTGAGGTTTTCTGCCGAAGATGGACGTTTAGTCCGACTGGCGACCAGCATTGAGCTTATGAGATCCATCGCTTTCGTTGACACGCCGTAGTCAGTGAACTTGCCGGGTCGCTTCCGTCTCGCGTGTATCAGTGCTAAATTGGCCACGCGAACGGTCTTGGCACTGCAGAGGAGGGCGGACATGCGGGTGGCGGCACAGAAAAAAACAGGCCAAAACGCAAGAACTGTTGAGCGTGTATTCGGGCCCCCTCAAGAAGCTATTGTACCAGTCCCGCCGCCAATGAGCACACAACTTTTTGCACACCGCCCTAGTGTCCCCGCACGTAAAGCCCTTGTGACTCAACCAGCTGTCAGCACCAACAACGTAGCAACGACCATGCATGTGCATATATATCCCCGAGATCGTATGATAAAACCTCCCGTGTCGCATCTCGTGCCGGGATGGAGACAGTGAGGGGACAAAAAAACATCGTGCGCTTGCCTAACACGTCCTTGATATTACACACAAGCAAAATTTAACGTATTTGCTTGAAAGACCCTTAGGTGGTGGCAGCCACTAACATCATTCGCGCCCGCATATTTAGCAACACGCACGATCAAGTATAATAAAACAACGTGAAAAAAAAACTTTCCTTTGAAACTTCCCAACAAAATCCACTTACATGGCCTTAACAACTATTGAGATGGGTGCATCCCAAGGGTAACGTCCGAACATGCAGACGAAGAACGTGACTCCCACGGCCCAAATGTCTGCCTGCCGCCCGTCGTACGCTTCTCGCCTGTAGACCTCCGGTGCCATGTATCTGCACGATGCGAACGTAGTCGAAGAGGGTTACACGTTGACTTATTGCGTCACGCATTCATTTTCCGTGCAGCTGCGGCAGGCACCCCTGACATGCGCGAGGTTGGGCGAGGGAGATCCCAGTAATCTCAACTGCTATCGCGCGGTTTGCTCGGACTTACAGGAACGCCGATCCTTCGTACATTTTTTGGTCAGCGAGCTATTCTGGTATACGAGGTATATTACTCTTGTAGCAAGCTATTCTAAAGGGGCGTCCAGTCATATCAACTCGTCTACAAAAAAGTTTGTTGACGGTTTTTCCGACAACGCTCTGCCAGCGAATTAACCTTTAACAACGGTTTCGTCTCACTTGATATCGCTCAGCAGTTTCTGATCGCGTGTCGAAACCACCTCTCCCCCGGCTCCCTTGGGCATAAGCTGCGCCATACCAAAGCCCATCACCACCGTCGCACGCCCGTCGAGCGTGATGGCCACGTTCGCGGCGTCGAAGTTGCGGTGACAAATGCCCTGTCGAGGTGGTGAAGAATGCAGGCACAATTCAAGGATGAGTGCCACGAACATTCGCTGGGACACTAGTTCACACAAAAAAAGCGTACGAATCGACAGTGCAGTAGTTACACCGCGAACCCCAACTTAGACATTCACGGACGACTTAGACATTCACGGACGATACGTTAGAAGCGATTCCATGGCTATCGCGGGTATTCATAGTTTGTCCGTTTCCCGCTGTGTTGATCGTGGGTCATTGAGTATCCATTTCAAACACGCCCCCTCGATGGAGGTCGTATGGCTAGCTAGCAACCTGCTCGCCCGTTGACGATCAACTTGAAACTGGTACGTACTCCTAACAAGTGGTGATGCAACCCCCCCTGAGCTCCACAAATCACGGCAGCGGACTCAAGAATGACGGCAACTACAGGTGCCGACGATAGGAGCAAGTCAGCAAGCGCCTTGCCGACCCAGATAACTTTCATCGCGGTATGATGGCGGCACACGAACAGAACAGTCGCCACAACCTTCCCACGGAGGATGCCGGCAAGGAGACCGTAAGCATCGCCATCCTACCTTGCTGTGGATATACCCCATGCCCAAAAGAATGTGTTTAAACCAGCGCTTCGCCTGATGCTCTTCTATCCCTAGCTCTTGGTCGATGTTCTGCAAGAGGTTGCCTCCTCCGCACAACGGAGTCACGACGTACAAGTGCGTCCTGCTCCGAAATCGGACAAAGGGAGGACAGGGTCGAACGGTGAGCCGAGAAGACACCCCCTCTTTCCATACCTCTACGGCAGTGAAAGCATGCATCTGGGCGCACGGTGATTCGCTTCATCAAAACGCAATCAAACGACACTACGGTTTCCCTAGCACAGCGGATTTTTCGACAGGGCGCAAACCTTTAGGCGGGAAGCTGCCACCACCGTGCCCCCCTCAGCATCTGCAACAAAACCAACCGCAGCGCTTCCCCCAAAATAACAATACAGTAGTACCCTAACATCAACCGATTTCGTCTGCCGTGAAATGGCAAGCGAGTCTTTTTGTCGGCGAACAAAGAACGAGAGCGAAGAATCGGCACTCACTCAGACATGGCCGCCTCCACCAGCGGCATGACGTGTTCGTGCCCCGCACCTTCAGACAAAAGTTGCTTCAACCGAGCAAGCGAAAGCAGACGTGCGGACGGTAACGGGAGGTTTCGTACCGTAGGTCAGCAACGGTGATCAATAAGCAGAAAACGACAGATTGGGCCGGACAACCCAGGTCAACCTACTCATGATTATCGCCACTCTGCAGGGGCCCTGGACGAAGTATTCACTCATATCACCCAAGCAACAACAAGAAACATAGTAGAGCTACATGTCTATACATATTACACATATATATCAAACATTGTGACGGTTCGAAGCGTTGGGTGCGTCGTAGAACCGTCGCCAAAACCGATTAAATGCGCGGTCGCCACCATCACGATTTTTTGTGGCACTCTTGACCCCTTTAAAGCTCCAATGCCCCTCCGTATACTAATTTCAAGTAATTTGTTCCCCCTAAAGGGTTTTAGCTGTCAAGGTGTTGGGCGCCCAACTTGAAGCTGGCACTCCCCCCCCGCACAGCACATATTTTAGCGCTACAGCATGCGCATCTTGTTTCGACATATTAACGCATAGCATGCTGCCTGCACCAACATCCTCAGCAATTCAGAACGACCACAACTACCTTACAGCCTTACTGTAATACAGCGTGTTGCCTCACCATGACGGAAACCTCTCGGAAACCGCTCTTGTCCGGGTAACGGCGCATCGCCTCCAGGCTTGATTTCTTGACGGCCACATAGCGACTCGTTTGTCGCTGATCGAACGCCGGCCGGCTGCGGAAGAAAATGCGAAACGCCACCGGTGCAGTCAATAAAAATAAACCACACGCACGAAAATGAGCGATCGATTGCGAAAAGTAAGCGGTTGAGGAGCCCAAAGCCATGCCAGGTAGCGATATCACGTGCCTGGTATCATATCATAGATCAAAAGCGATCAGCACACCATAGTCCGCACCACGGGCACGGCCATGGAACGAGTACATCGTCATTCATCGGGTGCCACGTCGAAACGACAACGAAGCATCGTCGGCAAACCAGCTGGTCGCTACCGCGGCTCTCAATAAACGCGCCGCCAAAAAAATGTTTTATATCGACACGCTAAAGACACCTAGACGACGCAAACGACCACCCCAGCATGACGATTTTACACTTGGCGAATATTCTCCACACTCCGAGGCCCGAGTGAGCGTCTCCAAACAATCTTTGTCCGCTTATTCGACCTTCCGAAGTCTTGGCGTCGTTTCTCGGAAGACACTCACAGGGCAAACGGGCGCAAAACGTGAGAACGGTGACCGGTGATAATTCCTCGACCATCCTCAAACTAAAAAACGTTCGGTTGCACAAGCCAGCCTGCCTTCCTAGCTCGCTTGCTCACTTCGTAGGGGGAGCACACATGCCGTGAAACACGTCGCCGAAGAACGCTGGGGCCACCGGTTGAAGCAAGGAGATTGTCCTGCCCTCGGGCAACTGCAGGTAATGCAGATCTCGCGTGTGGAACCACCCTCGATGCGTAACCTCCCTTGTCTCGGCAACAAACAAACAAGAGCAACACGGCGCGGGGCACCGCCCGAGATGAAAACATTAGGGTCCGGGAAAAGAACAACCACAGGACGGTTCAACCCCCGAGATGGAAACGTCAAGTGCAGGGAAACAGGGGCGAGGCGTTTACCGCTGCCAGGTACCAGGTAGATGCGCTCGCAAAAACCACAGTAGCGTTGTTGAAAAAATGCTCACATGGCGGAAGACCGCCTGTCTGGCCGTGATTAGAAAACGCGGCGGCGTTCGCGGGCGATACTTTTTTCTTGCATAAAAACAGTTGCCGTTAAAAAAAACCGCCCCGCCGCCTGTGAAGACCCATGTCTACAGCGAGCAATCAACAAGCTAGCGTCGGTAAACCTATAGCTTTACCATATACCCCACGGCCTGATGCAGGACAAAGATACGAGCCGCGCATGTGGCATCGCCCACGAACGTCACCTACGCACACAAGGCAAGGCAAGACAAGACAACGAAAAAATTGACACTCAACACAACACAGCGCAACACAACTGTCGGCACCTGCACGGTGAAATGTTCGGACGCGGAAGGCCGCTTGGGATTGAAGCCATTTCTGGGGCGACCGACTTCGCTTCTCCCGCGCCCATGGTCTGCGCGAAAGAGAAAACGTGACAACGTGGACACGATCAACACCGGCACGAAGGGTTTCTCAATATGCATGGGCATTGTCAACAAGTGTACAAAATGCGTCTCAAAACGGCGTGCGCAAACGTGCAGAGATACGGCAACTTTTAGCGTGTAATACTGCTGATGCTGCTGCTGCTTCCTTACCGCCGTTGTATTTGCAAGTCCTGCATTCAGCGTGAATGGCATGAAAAATCTGAATTGCTATTTACGCACGGTGCGGCGGGCACCGAATAAGGCGCCGACTCGCAAAGGCCGGTGTGCACCAACCGCAAGCATCTCCAGTCATTCGCGTGTTCGCGGGATATCAAATTCGGTTGGGTAGAAAAATATTTCAACAATAGCATCGAAACCGGAGAACCGGTGAATATCATACAACCCAAGACGAACCCAACCCGAAAAAAAATTGACCAAAACTGGTCACGAAATGTATTGAGAGCTGTAAGAAAAAGGATCAATCTGACCGGTTTTCGTTATTTTTTTTCTGGGTTGGGGTTGGGTTATCCGGGATAGACTCCAATCCAACTGGTCAACAAATTTCGTCAAAAGTTGAGTAACACCCAGTTTTTCTGTTCGTATTCTAAATTCTACGGCCTTGTATTTTTCGAACCCAACATAATTTGGTAATCGCAAATCGCGAATACCCCTCGTACGAATTGAGGCTCCCGAGGGTGACCTGGTGATGTTGTAATAGTGATTGGGTTCAATATTAGCATCAATCACAATACGACTACTTGTACTGGATGGCGGCGGTATTTAACCTTTTTTCTACTTCAAACGTTATCTTCCACTAGCTTGAAGTAATTTGTCCAGAAAAACATGGGAGCCAGAAAAACATGAGGGCAGTTCTAAAAAGCTACGTATACCGAGCCTAACGAAAGTCGCCGCGCTCTCACTTCCTTTGTGCGCGCCATATCCCTCAGAATCTGCCGAAGTTGCTCATCTCCTACGCCCTGAAAAATGCATGCCAGCTCAGCTCGCTTGCTCGGCTCAAGCATGAGATCTTCTAGCGGTCCTTTGTGGTCCTCCACCATCGCCTGAAGTCGCTTGATCGCTTGCCTATGCGCGCTCGCCATGTCCTCCACTTGCTGGGGTCGATGGACAGGTTTGGCCCATTGCACTTGGTTAGAGTTGATCCCGTCTTGATCAGACCGACGCAAGAGAGAGAGTTTCCCTAGCGCCCCCGAGATGGCCTGGTCCACCTCTCGATAGTCCTCCGCCGTAACGTTCTTCTGTGAAACCGCTTTGCGTGCGTGTTGTAGCCGTTCGCGAATCCTGACCAGCGGGGTAATATCCATGCCTTTGCGTGTGGGACTGTGACAACGAGCGATGCAGAAAGTGAGGAAGGGCGATAAGATGGCGGGAGAGGCGGTGGGGGGGGGGTTAGAAGTTAGAACTTTAACCACTATATATTCGGAGGAAAATTAGTGTAGGAAACTGTTTGCAGTAGCTTTTGAACTGCACCCACTTTTGCGGGGACCCAAGTACATGGAACTACAGCAGTAGCGTATAGTATCGTTTGCAGCAGCAAAAGAGTTGACAGACTGAGGGGATTTGTCGAGAGTTCGCGGACGGTACATACATACCAGGTATGTAGCGATGCCATCGGATTTCCCGTGCATCAGCCGTAAAGAGCGCCGGAGCACGCAACAAGCGCTCGTACACTAAAATGCTGACTCGAGAGTGTTGACATGAGCAAGGAAGGAGAGGCTCGGCTGCACGACAAAAAAAAAAGTCGGGCGTACTTACGTGAGCTCCACGGCAGAAAATATCCAAAAAAAAATGAAGTCTCCCGCACCAAAGTTACATATCGTTCGTCCCAGTTCTCGTGCACTGCTTATGGATACCTGGTGCGTAGCTTGTGCGTCGTTTGGTGCCCGATTTGTAAGCTGTGAACTGCTTGGCGCCTTCTACGCGATTATGTCTTTTGTAAGACAAGCGAAGCCGTGTTGCTTACAAACCGTGTGGTATAATACGTACTAGCAGTGCTGTGTTCGTGCGTGGGTGCAGAACGGATCACGGACCGTTCCTCGGTTTCATTTTTCCGACACCTGTCAAGAAACAGCCGCTGTAAATACGCCATGTAAAGTTTATTTACGGCGGCGGGTCAAGAACCCGAGAACTGAGAACGCCAGTAGAATTTGATAAAAAATGGAACTTCGGACACTAGAGACTAAATAGTAATAATCTGACTATTATTGTTGGTGGTATTTCGAACAATTCGTCGAAAGTTATCTTCGCTTCGTAGCTGTGTGCAGGACGGTATGCTTCATTTGTGCACGCGCCAGTGTTGCTGTACTACTACTGCTGTATCATACCCGCGAGCGCATGAAGAGGTAGATATACCACGGAATTATTGTAACGGTATGATACACACCTATTAATGGCAGGCAACAAACGTCGGATGGTGTTTCAGGAACATCCGACCAGCAGCAACAACACCATCACCATCACCTCCAACAGCAGCAGGATAAGCTACACAGGACGAGCATCTGTCAAAAGTCTAGTAATGTAGGCAACGGCAAACCAATTTCACCGGCCGATATGTTGTTTCGGATCCATCCGTGTATATTGTTGTTGTTGTTCTCACAATAGCTCGCACAACATCAAGTCCGTGGTCACAGGACAGGCTCCAGTCACTCTGGAGTCGAAGAATATCCCAGGGAAAACGTACATAGGCGCATCCAGTACCGTGTACATACACCGACCGTGTCGAAAAACGCTAAAGGTACGTGCATCCTGTACCACGCACAGGGTGTACTGCAGCACAATATCCAACTGGAGGGCAAAGGCAACATGGACAGAATTCCATAATTTCATACGAACATATAAATATCAGAGGGCGACAAAATATGCATCAATGGCTGCGAGGCGTAGCCGACATGACAAAAGTTTTTCAAAGTGGGAAGGCGTCGTCACTCGGGACACCGTTTGCCACAAGACGTGCGCAATAATCAGTAGTATAGCTTGTACACGAAAACCCGGCACGGGAAAACACATCACCACATGTATTATATTATGAATCGACAGTAACGATATGGTAGTGCCCGGGCTATAGGGGCATTGAGGGTAAAACCCCCCGTCTATAGCGCATGAATGATTTAGATTATAGAGTACGTATTGCAGGATGATAGTAGGGAGGGGTCATCGCCAAAGAAAGTTGACAACTGCAACCGAAAGACAAAATGCAAGAGAACAAGAAAACCAAACGTCGGAATATTCTTTACCTCGTATATTTTATACAGCGATTACCTCGTACGACGAAAAATACCTGCTCAACCGTGTGGTTCCCGGGTTCGCAAGACCAGTTGGAGTCGAAGCTGCCCTTGGTCTCGCCCCCGCCTGTTGTGCCCCAGTCTCGTCAGCCATGGTCTGGACAAAAAACAGCAAACATGTGCGTGCAGCACATGACTGGGTGTGGTGAGGTGCGTGCTAAGACGTGTTTGTGCCTTCGATCAAGGCTACGGTAGGGGGGGTACCCCCGTTTTCACTGATGTGTTTGAGCCAGTCGCACGAGTGACTCTGTACCTCACGGATGAGAATGGTTTAGGCACCTGTTTTGGAGCAGCTTGGAATATCTTTGTATTGCGGATTGATTTCGTCAATATAAAACATGAAGAAAAACTAAGATCGCAAAGGAACAAAGGGGTTACTCGCGCGAGTGACCCCTAGCCACTGAAATTTAAAGCCCAAAAAGGGACCCCCCTACCGTAGCCTGGGTTTCCCATGGTCGTAAGAAGCTAGCGTAAGGCCGCCCGGACTGCTTCGTCTTGCAATGTGCTCCCTTCAGTGTCCTTTACGCGCTTGATGCCCTCAGTGTGCTCAATGCCGTTTTCAGTCAGTTTCTACGTTCGTAGGATCTGCTACTATCATGGTGTTTTTCCTTCCCTTGCCCTTCCCTTCCTTGCTGTTTTGTTCTTCTATTTTCTTCCTTTTCCAACTGACTTAGATATTTCGTACGCATGCGTATGGGTTTTATTGACAGGTTGGTTGGCTGATATTTTTTGCCACTTCCCCCCCCTGCAGGCGAGTGAGAGTACGCGCACCACATTTTTTTTTCCCCCTGGGGTTTTCTTCCACTCCAGAGTGACTGGAACCTGTCCTGTGACCACGGACTTGATTATGCGAGTGATGTGAGAACTATAGGCTACCGACGTCATGTATTACGGGGAGACCAGATCAAATGGGGCCGGAGGGGTGTTGCGGCCCTCGGGCAGGGGCCCCGGAGCCCCCGCGAAGGGCCTTCCCAGAGGGCCGCCAGAGGCCGCGCTCGGGCCTCGGGGCGCCAAAAATACACATTTTTGATATGTGCGAGAGTAATACGCGCTCGAAAACCAACGGAATTATAACTTTGTGTGTAGCCAGGCGCTGGACACTCGAATATAGGCGTGCGTGTGCAGCTGCTTTGGAACGTCAACGTTGGATATGCCGGTGGCCCCGGTGGCGTATCAGGTTATCCTCGAGCCTGGCATAGGTCAGTTTCATGAGTTCGAGCCCCGCCGAGTGCATACTCGTACAAATTCGTTGGGGCTTTTTCTTGTGCACAAATTGACTTGCGGAAAGCGCAAGGGCGAGAGTTAGCAACACTCGATGAAAAATCAACGAGCAGTGGGAATGTTGAACCCTATGAGCGATACAAATTGAAGGCAAGAACCGGGGGGAAGAAGGGGCGACACCTGTGACCACGGCTTGTCCAGAAGCTTGAAAGTAAAAGTGTGAGCAAGAAAAAAAAAAGCGCGCACACATGCACACACAGCAATCACTACAGGTCCCGAGCACGAGCACTACGCCAATGCAGGCCAGACTAAAGCAGCAGTAGCTAAAGGGCTAGTCTAGAGCAGTAGAACATATTTTTCAGCCCCCACCAAGGTACCCCATAAACTGCACAGTTTCTGCGTTTACCGGTAACCGTTTCTATTTTGCATTTCAATGCCCTTCCTAAAAATAAAATCGACCGTACTGCTGTCTCTATGATATCATATCAGGCGAAAATACGACGAAACGGAAACATGAAAGAACAGCCCGAGACTGGCGCACGTTCTCGTTGCCTTTTTCGTCGACTTGATAACGCATTATTACTCCATCTGCTCCAAACCCTCCCCAAGACCCCCGCTACATGCAGCAAGGGCGGGTCAAAAACTTCCTGGTAGTAAATGGTGGTCAATCTTAATTTGGCACGTCGGCCCATACCAACCCGACCTCAGACCTAACCCTATAGACTACCAACCCAAAACGCTTTGGGGCGTTCCAGGTCGGCAGGGGCCATAGTACGGCTCTTCGCGGCGTGTTTTACAAAAACGGGTGGCCGAAAGGACGGCTCCGACCAAGAATAAAACAAGGGTCGGCAGGAAGTTTGCGCTTGCCCATCCTGCATTTTCGTCTAGTCCTGCTCCGTCCTCCCCACATGCGATACGTGACCAGTACCATATGCGAGACCCTTACATAAGCGTATCGCATGATGATGCGGGGCCCTTACATAAGGGTATCGCATGATGATTACTATGGAAATAACCAAAACAAATCACATGGGTGTAGCATACCAGGTATGGCGGTAAGAAAACTGATAGTTCGGTCCTTGTGTGTCTGCGGTACATAGTGAGCTGTTTCTAAAGCAGCCCGTCGCCCCGGTGGCGTATCAGGTTATCCTCGAGCCTGGTATAGGTCAGTTTCGTGAGTTCGAATCCCCCCGAGTGCATACTACGAGTAGTGTAAAATTCGTGGGGACTTCTTGTGCACAAATTGACTTGCGGAAAGCGCGAGAGCGTGAGTTAGCAACACTCGACGAAAAATCGACGAGCAGTGGGATTGCTGAACTCTATGCGCGATAAAAGTTGAAGGCAAGAACCGGGGGAAAGAAGGGGCGCCACCTGTGACCACATAAGCTGGAAAGTAGATGTGTGAAGAGAAAACGAAAAAAAAAAAAATCATCTCATAATACTGGAACCACACACGGGCCACACCAATTCCCTAAATTCTATACTTCATCCTAGTAGATGAAAAAAAAAAAATGGCAGTGCGGCAAAGGCGGCTCCTCCGTCGAAAGTCGCGCCTCGCACCATTTATGCGGGGCCGCAACCTGCCACCAGCCCTGGGGTATGGTGTGTGGTGCATGGCATTTTTCTGCTGACGCCAAATGGACAACGATCACGCATCACACAAACTCGTATGCACGCAATGAAAATTGAAAAGAAAAAGGGCGAGTGGGTTGAACACGTGGGTTGCGATGTGCCCATCTAAATGCAGATCTCTTCAACTACAGAGTATACTGCTGTCTTGTACGAGTGTAGTCCTTGAAGTCTTGGTACCAGCATATAAAATGGAACGCATGGCGGTGGTGGTATTTGTTGTAGGTGTTTGTTGGTATCCTTGTTGTGTGGTTGTAAGTGTTTTGTTGATGCTCGGTAGCGCTTGTCCTCTAATTTTATTGTTGTTAATGTGCTGTACACCGCAGCAGTTGGCAGAGTGACTCACATCTCTAGCTCGCTGCATAGCTCTCAGAAGTTGTCGTAGCTGCTCATCATCATTCCCCACGCCTTGAAATATGCCCGCCAGCTCAGCGCGCTTGCTCGGCTCAAGCATGAGATCTTCCAGGGGTCCATTGTGATCTTCCACCATCACTCGAAGCCGTTCTATTGACACCTTATGAGCGCTTGCCAAATCCCCCGCTTGCGGGTGTCGGTGGGGAGGCTTTGTCCATTGCAGTTGGTTTGAGTTGCCTCCGTCTTGTTGATCACGCGGACGCACGAGAGAGAGTTGCTGCAGCGTCTCGGAGATGGCCTGGTCCACCTCTTGATAGTGCCTCGCCGTAAGGTTATTCTGCCTAGCCGCTGCACGCGCTCTTTTCATCGCATTGCGCATTGCCGACAGCCGACTATTATCGTCGCCGTCGCCCACATCCATCACCTTACTGCCGGCAGCTGATGTAGTGCTCGACGCCTGTCTCAGCCAACGAAACCGCAGCACTGGGGGACGGGGCAGAGAGCAGAGACGTAGATATGCAAAAACAGGCAGGGAAACAGATTTGTATTATATAGATCCGACAATCATGTGCAACTTACGAGTACTACTCGTAGTATTAATAGTGAGCTTCATTCTTCAACGTCGACCGCTGAAAACATACCCAGATATTCAGAAAGTAGAAAACTATTAAATGAGGTATTAATAAGGGAAACCCACCGGACAGGAAACCATCGATGATGCACGAACTCTGCTCTACTTCGTACCTCCCTCCTGTTGGTTTCCGTCAACTTTTTTTGTTCTTACTACTGGGTCCCTTTCCCCCCCCCCCGCGTTTCTCTTTTCCTCTCTCCAAGTCTTTTCCTTTTCGTTTCTTTCCTATTCTCTGCTTTTTTTTCGAACCGCCCCCAGGCCCTAGGCCCCTCTGGTCCAAATTTTATTTCCCCCTGCCCTAAAAAATCAAATCTCTAGACACTCAAAGCGCGCGAGAGCGGGAGGTGGCAAAAATGGATGAATTGAATAAAAACGTCGAGCACAAAAAGCTGAAAGGTGGGAATGCTAGCTAAGGAATGCCGAACCCGTAAGTCAGGGGGAAGGCAAAAGTACACCGGGGGAATGGGAAGACGCCTGTCACCACGGCATGTCCAGAAGATCGCTGAGGGTAAAACCTTGTACGGGTTGAGCTGGAGACGAGTAAACGTGAAGACAATGAAGCAACTGGAGCCTTGATTATGCGACCACAACTGGCTGTGGGACTGCTGCTTCTTCTGTCTGTGCTGCTGTCATGTGGGGGGTGTTGAATCGAAGCTACCGAGGAGGAAGGTTCGCCAGGAGCGGTGGCGCCGTTGTCTATAGCCAACAACAAGGGATCACGCCTGAATCAAGCCGCACGCAACGCAAAAACAAGAAAACAATAAGAATGGAAGCGTGGCTTGGCTATGCTGTATGGCGAGGCAAACGTTTTCGAACTCAAGGCCCAAGGCCCCTGGTATATTATTAGCAGTAGTAAAGTAGCAGTGAGCTTGAGCTTGGCAAATAACAGCCTGATGCGGAGCAAAACCGCGGGTTTTGGGACACACCTGTAACTCTCGCTTGTCCTGCTGGGCCTTCCCGAATCGCGAAAAACCCTCTCAGCCTCCGCCTCTGGCACGCTAACTTTGCACGTGGCTTGTCTGATGGCTTCAAGGAGCGCGTTCTTGTTTACGACTACTATGAAACCACGCGATTATGTGCTGATTATCAGATGTGCTGAGGAGCAACCACACAAGGAGGCAATGCGCGGGGTAGCAACTCGCTGTGGATGTACGCCTGAAAGATGACGCCGCATCTTTGGTACGATTTCAGTCCCACGATCGTTCCCAAGGTTCTAAACGTTCCCAAATGTTTCAAGCTACATAAAAAATACTTCCATGATTTGAACGAACTTTTTCTCCTGCCACACCGCAGATAATAGGGGGTACCCCGATTTGTCCAACCAAATACCTACCGTAAACACTCACATGATAGTATAAATACTACTCTCTTCTCCTCTCTTCTCAACACCCCTGCTAGTTTTTTTGTCTTAACTTTGTGCCGCTTGCAAACCATTTTTTTGCGCGAGTTTAAAGAGCGCCGCGTGAGACAGGCGAATATCAACGGATGGATGATGATTGATTAATTCACATACCTGATAATAACAAACATACGGACAACGCAGCTTGCAAAATATGAGTACTACTGTATTGACTCGAAATTCGTCGGACTCACGGCTGACGTTCGGACCAGGAAGAACATGCATCCCTTGAAGAAATACTAAAACATGGCATTGCGTACAAAATCGCTAGTTTAGTCTCTATAAATATGTAGGGAATATAGTCAATAATAGTCTACACATACATGTACATGTAGTATGTCGAGTTGCCTAATTACAAGTACCAACAACTCAGCTTGCAAAGATGAGTATTGACCTGAAATTCGTCGAACTCGCGGCTGACGTCCTTAATTTTTTTTTTTTATAAAAAAACTCCCGAACGCGGGTGCTCTTTCTTGAATATTTATATTTTGAGTAGGAAGGAGCTCGAATGTATGGAGGAGGCATTTCGCTTACATATATAAGCCATGTGAAAGTAGGTTATGTATGGCATTTATTTAGTCATCATGGCATCTATCTGCAACAAAATCGTTGTTGCGAAAGTTGCAGTAAATCTACTTCTTCTGTATTTTTCAGGGCTTTTCACGGTCGGTCATTACCCGACCCGTTCTCGCGCGTCGGGTCGGGTCGGGTCATCACGTTTTAGAATCTTACGGGTCGGATCGGGTCGGTTCAAGAGGTTTTCGAACTCTCGCGGGTCTGGTCGGGTCGGGTCAAGAGGCTTCAAATTCTCGCGGGTCGGGTCGGGTCGGGTCAAGAGGTTTCAAAATCTCGCGGGTCGGGTCGGGTCAAGGGGTTTTCATAATCTCGCGGGTCGGGTCGGGTCATGACCCGCGAGATACGGGGATGACCCGCGAAATACGGGTCACTTTACGGGTCAAGCCATAATGATCCGCGAGTTATTTCGAGCTGACCCGCGGGTCAAACCCGCGGATCTGGCCCGCGGATCCGCCTTTTTCAAACTTACAGCTGAGAGCCATTGATGCCGTGCAGGCGCCCCGCGGGTCGGGCCCGCGGGTCCGCAAATAAAATATAAACATTTTTTCCGCTCCCTGCCTCCCTCGTGCCGATGCCCCGATCATATGTCATCACAGCGTTGTAGAACAATCACCAGGCAGTACCCCTAGCTACTCGTACCAAGGCATGCAGCAGTGTGACGCAAATACCGTACCTGCTGAAGCCGTAACAACAGAGTAGTAATATTACGGTCATAGTATTACCAGTACGAAATGTGACCAAACGTAAAAAGGCAAGGAAGGGCAGTCGTCGTCGAAGCAGTAGCAGCAGCAGCAGACCCCGGATTCTCGCGGATCGCAGCCCCTGCTGACAGAACCACCGCCCCGGTTGTGGGCTTGCTGCCGGAGGCGGCTCAGCTAGGCTGGTTGCCGGGGCTGGAGACTGCACAGATAGAAGATAGATACTGTACAGCAGTAAGTAGTAGTAGTAGTAGTAGTAGTAGTAATAGTAGTAGTCGTTGTTGTTGTAGCCTTATTAGTAGCTAGCTCGAGAATTATCATACCAGTACGAAATGTGACCAAACGTGAAAAAGCAAGACAAGAGCAGCAATCGTCGTCGAAGCAGCAGCAGCAGCAGCAGCAGCAGCAGCAGCAGCAGCACAGCAGCAGCAGCACCCTGGTGGCAGCAAGCATCAGCAGCGGACAACGCATCCTCGCGGATCGCAGCCCCTGCTGACAGATCCACCGCCCCAGTTGTGAGCTTGCTGCCGGAGCTAGCCTGCTTGCCGGGGGGCGGAGATTACACTTCTAACTTTTAACTAGCTCGCTCGTCGGGGTCGCTCGTCGGTTCGACCCGGTGGTCTAGCGGTACGGGCATGCCCATGCATGTGGGTTGCGGTTTCTTCCCTATTTTTCGCGCGCACACCACATACATGCATAATCATCAGCTGCAAACCACGCCGGTAAAAAACCCAGAGAACACGACATACTGGGAAAAGTACGAGGGACCAAGGACCAACCAACCTACCGAGGTGTACATGCTTTGACCCGTGGCTGTTCGACTTTGACCCGTGAGATGTCACGGGTCAAGCCGACCTGATCCGCATGAAACCGCATCTCGCGGGTCACCCGAATTGTGGCGGGTCGGGTCGGGTCGGGTCAGGAGCATTTCACAACCTTGCGGGTCGGGTCGGGTCGGGTCGGGTCGGGTCAGGAAGTTTTCAAAATCTCGCGGGTCGGGTCGGATCGGGTCAAGACGTCTCGAAATTCTCGCGGGTCGGGTCGGGTCGGGTCAAGACGTCTCGAAAATCTGACGGGTTGGTTGGAGTCAGCTGACCCGACCCTACCCGACCCGACCCGACCCGACCCGATCCGACCCGCGAGATTTGACCCGTCCCGTGAAAAGCCCTGGGTATTTTTAGTAGAAATGTTCCGGCAAAACATCCACAGGACGCTTGGGTCCCCCCGTGGATCGGAATAATACCCGCTGTATAATTATTTTTCATGATCATTTATTGTGGTGTGTTGTGTGTTTGCGGTGTTGTGGCTTTCGCATCCAGATAGATGTCGACTGTCAATGGCATCATGGGCATGATGTGCATGACATGTGTAAATGTGGTTTACAATATTTTCACTCTCCTCACTTTCACACGGCGCTGGCGCCGCAAACAAAATATATTGTGTGTACTCCAGCAGCAGCAGTAGAAGTAGTAGTAGTAGTAGCCGTGCTGCGTCCATACCATCAAGCTGCAGGATTCTACACACGCGCACCAGGACACGAACAGTCAGTTGGCATAGCTGCCGCTGCAGCGCGAGCACCTATTAATAGGTATAGCAGCAGTGGCAAGAAAGAGATGGATGTGGATTCTCTGCGGAAGACCTCAGAAGTGTTGGAGAAGATCGACGAAGCCGTCGCAAAGTGCTATGTAAGCCACATGGCGGAGGCGAAATTCCTGCAGAAGTTTTTTCGAGACACCGTTTATGAAGTGAGGAGCTTTTTAAGATCAGCGAAGGACTTACAGTTCCTGGATGGTGCCAGGATCAAGGTAGAAATGCTCACCGCCGCACTGGCAAATTGCTTGACCTACATAGAGTGCAGGAGCTGCACGAGCGTCTATGAATACATTATCAAAAGCGTGTCCGAAAGCGAGTCCACGTCAAGCTCGAAGACCACCACCATCAGCTATTCTGTGACGAGCAATGATCTGCAGAAAGAAGCAAAGGCGGCGGTGCAGGAGGGCGTCATCGAACCGGTTCTTGTGCGTGTTGAGGTAAGCTGGTGGACGCCTTTTTTGCTTGATTTGCGACGTACTAGAGATACGGTTTGTTGTGCGGATGCCCCCCCTGCAGCCGTCATGCCACCTGCATTGTTGTTGTTGTTTTCACATTGACCCGCATAATCAAGTCCGTGGTCACATGACAGGCTTCAGTCACTGCATACATACCCGCAGCTGCGAAACGATTGGTGACTACGAGCTGATCCGACCAATAAACGGGTTTTCGGTTGACCGTCGTTTTTGCAATTAGTCTAAACGAACACGACCCGTAATACTCGCGATCGGAGTGCCACACACAGCTTCCAAAGATGAGTTCGACAAAATCTTCGACTTCACAGCTGGAGTTTATTTTTATTTCACGTACCAGGTACACACGTTCTGATTGACTAATACTCCAATATTTTTTTCAATGAAATTTTGAAATTTTGACACGTGATTGGAAGCGCATTAGTCCAGAGCCAGGCCTTCAAAGCGGCTCCAGAAGCTCCTGTGTTTTCTTTCCTTTCTTTTATCGCTTTTCTTTTATTTGGTATTGACTTGCATCTCTCGTGCGTATGCGTAGTGATCGGTACTACGTGCAATAGACTATAGTCTACACGTTGTAGTTTTCTTGGGTGACAAGCGGTATACAACGTAGTCGGTTTTTCCAGGCGCGAGTAGTGAGACGTATGCACCAGTATGGACCTGGCACATGGTAGGCTGACTCCCAATTTCACTTTTATATGTTTCTGGTGGAGGCATGAATTGCGTCAGCTGTGATATACCGTAACTGACACAATATAACACACCCCGGTGATAATATGTTGGTATTTAAAAAAATTATCACCGGGTGTGGTATCCTGTGGGGGGTGTGATATATTGTGTACCCCGGGTGATAAAGTACAGCTCGCAGGGGGCCCAAGGGGGGTGTAGTAAACCAGGGGGTGTGATAGGGCGTCCGAACACCCACAAGGTGTGTTTGGGGGTGTGATAAATGAGGGGGGGTGATAAAAAGGGGGTGTCATAGCACGTCCGAACACCCACAGGGTGTGTTTGGGGATGTGATGAAAGCGGGTGTGATGACAGCTGAACCGCTGCTGCCGCACACTTGAAGGGGTGTGGTATGACTGCACGAACACTTGCAGCTGCCCCGCACTGCTGCTGTAGGTACCTACACCTGTGATACCGAGTTGTGGTAGAACAAAGGGGCCCAACCTAGGTGACAAAACTCCTTAGCACATAACCTCGGCGATGACTCAATCCCCTCAACGCCGAAGAAAGTTTCAAACAAAATATGGGCTTGGATTGGAGCATAAAACATAAAATATACCTAAATCGAAGGTACCTCGCCCGATATGACACGAGGCGGTGGCTGCGCCATCCGTCCTGCCCCCACACAAAAGTGGGCTGCTGCTACCTACCTCGCTATCGGTACGAACGAAAAAGAGTTACGCAGAGACACCACGACCAAAAATCGAAGCCGCAAACCACAAACCTACACTACGATATCACCGGCGTGTGTTATCTTATACACCTCGGGTGATGAATCGATGGTTTGTCAGAAACGCCCAAAATTATCACTGGGGTGTCGCTGTGTCGTATCTTGTGGGGGTGTGATGTCTTATGTACGGGTGATATCATGTGTCAGTTACGGTATGCGTGTACCACCTTTTGTTTGTGTTTTTCCCTCGGGTATTCCCCAGCTCCAGAGTGACTGGAGCTTGTCCTGTGCCCCCGGACTTGATTGTGCGAGTTAACGTGAAAACAACAACAACAACAACAGACAACAACAACTATTATTACTACTACTACTACTACTACTACTACTAAACTACTACTCCTACTACTACTACTACTCCTACTACTACTACTACTACTACTACTACTACTACTACTACTACTACAGTACTACTACTACTACTACTACTACTACTACTACTACTACTACTACTACTACTACTACTACTACTACTACTACTACTACTACTACTACTACTACTACTACTACTACTACTACTAAACTACTACTACTTACTACTACTACTAGCACCACGACTACTGCTGCTGCTGCTGCTGCTACTACTACTGCTGTGTACGCATACCGGGCCCCATGCAAAAATTCAGACCAAAATTCGCAAAAGTGAGCTGCGAAGAATCATTTAACTGTCGCCGCTGGCTCTAGGCCAGACCAGCTCATATGGGGATCCTGACAGATAAAAGAACTCCGGTTATTTTTCATCGTGAAAACTGAAAAGCCGGCTACGTACATTTTCGAAAAGTCCGGGTCTGTTCGTACGACTAACGAGTACTGCTCTCTTCTTCGATCCCTTTGTATCACAAAATATATACCATGGTACCTCTTTTTAACTTTTTCATGTTCGCACCCCACAGACACGTCCGAACGAAAAAACAAATCCGGCCTTTTGATCGGCAGAAGTTTAGATCCGACGGAGATTGCAGACAACGAGTAGACGAGCAGATGCTATCCAAGTTCCTTCCCTACCCTCGCAGCCCAATGGTATCTCAGAGACGGCCGAATCCCTCGCCAGAGTCGTTTTTGACGCAGTAGCGAAAGAGGTGCCACCCCACCACGCCGCACACAGGAGAAGGTGATATATGCGTGTACAACCTTTGGTTTGTTTGTGTTTTTTACCTAGGGCATTCCTCAGCTCCAGAGTGACAGGAGCCTGCCCTGTGACCACGGACTTGATTATGCGAGTTAATATGAGAACAACAACAACACAGGGAGGCGGGGGGGGGAGAAGGGAGGTGGGAAGGGGGGAAGGGGAGAGGGGGGGGCAGGGGGGGCGTCATGCCCAAGAGACTGACCTCTGGGTCTGGACATGATCGTCTTGAAGCTTG
Source organism: Undaria pinnatifida (assembly GCA_012845835.1). NCBI lineage: Eukaryota > Phaeophyceae > Laminariales > Alariaceae > Undaria > Undaria pinnatifida. Next base: position 28,099,180 of record JABAKD010000002.1, read on the forward strand.
TGGGCCTTCCAATGGCCGTCACAAGTTAGCGTAACGCCGCCCTGACTTCTTCGCCTTGTTGCGTTCTCGCCCAGTGTCATTGATGCACTTGATACCCTCTATGAGTCCGTCGCCCCGGTGGCGTATCAGGTTATCCTCGAGCCTGGTATAGGTCAGTTTCGTGAGTTCGAGTCCCCCCAAGTGCACACTCGTATAAATTTCGTAGGGGCTTTTTCTTATTCACAAATTGACTTGCGGAAAGCGCGAGAGCGTGAGTTATCAACACTCGATGAAAAATCGACGAGCAGTGGGATTGCTGAACCCTATGCGCGATAAAATTTGAAGGCAAGAACCGGGCGGGAGGAGGGACGACACCTGTGACCACGGCTTGTCCAGAAGCTGGAAAGTAGAAGCGCGAAAAAAAAGGAGCCTAATGCCGTCTTTAGTCAGTTCATAGGGTCTGCTAGTATGGAGTTTTTTTCCTTTCCTTTCCTTGCTTCCTCTTCGTGTCTTTTCTTTTCTTTTTTCCTTTCCTTTTTCGCTTTCTTTTTCTATTCGTTTCTTTTCTATCTTTTCTTTTCTTTTTCAATTGACTTGAGTCTGATGTGCGTATGCGCAGTGATAGGTACCACGTGCATTATACGTGGTAGTCTTTGGGTGACAAGCGGTGTAGTCGGGTTTTTTCAGGCGCAAGTAGTGCGACGTATGTACCAGTATGGACCCGGCGCATCGTAGGCTGACTCCCATTTCACTTTTTATATTTTTCTGGCGCAGACATGAATTGCGTCAGCTTTCATAGATGCGTGTATCATACCTCTTTTGGTTTTGTTTGTACGTTTTTCCTGGGGTATTCCTCCACTCCAGAGTGACGGGAGCCTGTCCTGTGACCACGGACTTTATTATGCGAGTTAAATTGAGAACAACAACAACAACAACAAAAACTCGGTTGGTGCGAGTCCGCTGAAGCAGCACCCGCCTTCAAAGTAACATGGGATGCGAGGGAGGATGCACGACGATCCATGCGCATAAAGAGGGACAACACCGCGTAGAAGACGCTGAGGACGGCATGCGCGAACCTGCGAGGGGTGATTGACGCAGGATTACATGCCTACTTCGAACAGTACCTTGCTGAAACGGAAAGACTTTTCGCTGACAACGACCAACGGGGTTTCTACAAGCGCCTGAAGGGCAGGGTTGGGTTGGGCGGTAGAATGGCGAAAAGCGAACAGTTCATCATGGGCGAGGATGGCACGCTGCTAAAGGACAAGGTGCGCATTCTTGAAAGGTGGGCGGGGTATTTCGGTACCCTCCTTATTACGAAATCGCCTAAACTTGGTCCAGCAATCGGCGACCTATTCCCACAACGGCCGTTGGCACCATCGCTTCGAGATGAACATGACCATGGATGGAATGACTGCCGTAATACCGGGTGTGCCAAACCGGAAAGCAGTGGGACCAGACTCCCTGCCGTCCGAGCTGCTGAAAGTTGACCACCCCGAATTTGTCCTACTTCCACAATCTCCTTGTCAACGTGTAGAGAACGGGAGACGTCCCCCAGCAGTGGAAAGATGCAACCATTAAGGTGCTTCATAAAAAGGAGGATCGATCTCATTGCAACAACTACCCAGGGATTTCGCTCGTCGCCCATTCGAGCAAAGTACTGTTAGAAATGGTCGCGTCCCACCTCAGCATCTACTGTGAGACCGAAGGGATACTCCCCGAAGACCAGTGCGGCTTTCGCCCCGCCCGATCAACAGTGGACATGCTGTTCGTGAAACACTGACACGTCTTAGAGGCTCTGTCTCAGTGCTTAGAGTTGCAGCGGTTGTACCAAAGTGTTTGTAAGGATCACTTGTGAAGAAAGAAGAAAGTGTGAAAATGGCGCTTATGTGGCCAAAACATAGAACTGAAGGAGATAAGCCGGAAGTAGAAGTAGAAGATAATAGGACAGGAAGTGTAGGGAGGAGGTGCAGGGAGTGATCAAGGTGGGGCTGACCGTCACCTGATCAGTACGGCACCATGCCCATGTCACGGGCAGATGTACTCTACGGGTAGTTGTACTCATCGACAAGTCGTCCTATAGTAAAGTTCCTTGCAACATCCTCTGCAACGTTCCCCGATACTTATGGCGGGAAGTTAGTAACAAGTTGAATATACAAGATACCGACGGGAAGTAACAAACCGAGATTCCCCGCATATTGTATGTCTCTGCATCTAGGTCAAGATACTTGGTGTACTCAAGATAGTGACTACGAATCAAGCAGATACTAGTGGACTGCAGCGTCCATGCTACGATAGTTCGCCGTGCGCCGACTGCAAGAACTCGGACAAGCTAGGGGAATCCCTCTGTACATGTACTTCATCGATTTCCAGAAAGCATATGACTCCGTCGACCGAGAGCTGCTGTGGGTGGTGCTCGCACGCTTCGGCGTGCCGGAGAAGATCGGACCATTTTCCGCCAGTTCCACGAAGGCATGCGAGCTCGCGTGCGCACGGATGACGGTGACAAATCTGAATGGTTTGACGTCACTCAGGGACTGCGGCAAGGATGCGTATTGTCGCCCTTTCTTTTCAGTGTATTTTTCGCCGCTGCGGTATATGCCATCCTGGTACGCTTCGGTGAGGACCCAGACATTTTGAAGGACTTGGTTCACCTCGAGGAGGACCTCGGGGAGGACGGGAAGGAGGTTGAACCGCTATAAGTAGCATGTCTGCGAAGGCCAGTCTGGGGTGTGCTGTACGCCGACGATGCAGGCATTGTGTCTAAGTCGACGGAAGGCCTCGCGAAGATGCCGACTATCATTGTGACAGTTTTCGAAGCAGCCGGACTCACCGTGTCCGTAAAGAAAACGGAGACAATGCTGCTGCGCACACTCAACCAGGTGTTCCCGACCTCGCCGCTCGTCGTCGAAGCAGCGGGCCAGAGTTATATGCAGACGATACAGTTTCTGTACCTGGGCGGTCTTATCGATGCAAACGCCGACATCATACCAGAGATCAAACGACGGATCCGACTCGCGTGGGCATGCTATGACCGTTTCAAGCGCGAGCTGTACGATATCGAGGATGCCCCGTTCATGTTAAAGGTGCGCTTGCTACAGACCGAGGTGATGGAGACCCTGCTGTACGGGTGTGTGACCTGGGCTCTCGGCCTGGAGCACTTCGCTAAACTCCGAACGGCACACCACAATTTCCTCCTAAGGATCATTGGCTTTCAGCGCCAACAGGGGACTGACCACCGCATGTCGTACGCCAAGGCTCTCAAGAAGGCACAATGTGAGAGCGTTGAGTTCGACTATCCGCAAACAACGCCTCCTCTTTGCGGGAGCTGTACAACGGACGAGCAATGAGCGACTGACCCATCGCGTGATGTTCGGGACGATAGCTGGTGGGGTGAACCGGGACGAGGCCGACCAGAAAGTAACTGGGCCCAGTGTCTGGTAGACATCAGGGAATTCGGAGCAACCGAGGGGTCCACAGATAGCTCCCCTTTACTGTTCGGAGTAGAGACCGTGCTATGGCCGAGGGCGGCTAAGAAGAGTGGGAACTGGCACCGGGGGATCGTCGACACGGCGGACCGCTTCGTGACGAGATAGCACAGGGGCGAGGCGGAGAAGAGTTGGCAACGCCTCACAGCTGAGGACACCAAGAGCAGCAACCAAGGAAAACCGGGGGGGCGGGGGGGGGGGAGCAGCCGTACTGATACAGCTGTAGATGAATGCAGAAACCAAGTGACAGATCGCGTGTCAAACTAGTTACCAGTTCGACTAATTAAGTGGAGCGTGTGCTCTTATAGCCCTGAACCCTCTACAGCGGGTGGTAGTTTCTGCTTTGTTTGTTTGTTTTCGTTGAGTTCAATGGGGAGAGCGCGAAAGCGACAGTAATGACTTGCTGTCGTCCTTTCTTTGTTTTCCATTTTTTTTCTTCTTGTTTGCCACCGGCCTTGTTATGCCTTGAGCCGGTATCTTCTTCCTTTTCTACGTGTTGTTTTTGTCTTGCGCTCCGTCTCTTCTAGCTCCTTCCGCAGCTTTCTGATCTTTGCCTGGAAGCCCACTTCCCGTTCCTGTGATGATGACATGTGCTCGTACACCTCCCTCCCAGCCATGATTGCGATTGGTCTCAGATTGCGATTGGTGTCTCCTCGTGCTGCCTCTCTACCCCCTATGCTCCTACCGTCGATCTTCTCCCTACTGCTACTGCTGCTACTGTCGCTGCTGCGTGGCCACTACTTCCTTCTACCTCTACCGGTTGTTGTATCCGGTACTCGCTGCTGCTGTGCTGCTGCTGTGCTGCTGCTGTGCTACACTGTTGCTACTGAGGTCCTCCTATTCTCCTGTTCTTCCTTTCCCTGGAACCACCTCCCCCCTACTACTCGGTTCTCCGATATGTCCTTCCTTCCTTTTCGTTCCGCCAAACTCCAGACTGTCCCGACATTCTTACATTTTACTCTGTTCCACAGTCTGTGACCACATAATTTTTTCCTCTCTAGGAAGAATCAGCACGAACTCTGGGTGTGCTGATGTCGTTTGGTAGAAACAACGGTTTAGACTAGTGTGAAGACAACACACACACACATGTGCGTTCCCCCCCCCCCTCCCCCCCTTTTTTCTCTGTTTTTTGTGGTTTGGCTTGTTTTGTTCTGTTCTCGTACCCGGTACGCTAGCACTTCCCTTGCTTCACCTTGATAAATTGCGACTGTTTGGTTCACTCTGTTTCACTGTCTGTGACCATAGAACTTGCATCTCCCTAGGATGAAGAATCAGCACGGTCTCTGGGTGTACTGATGTCGTTGGGTAGAAATAACGGTTAAATGTGAAGGCAACACACATGTGCCAGTCGCCCCGGTGGAGTATCAGGTTATCCTCGAGCCTGGAGAAGGGACGACACCTTTGACCACGGCTTGTCCATAAGCTGGAAAGTACAAGTGTAGAAAAAAAAAAAATGTGTTCCGTGGTTTGTAGGGCTATGAGTTGGCTGGAATTCCCCCCTAGTTATTAGTTGGCTGGCAGTCAGCCAACCGCCGCCAGCCAACTAGTCGACTAAATTCAGGCGAGCGACGCGAGCCCGAAAAGCCCCCCCCGGCCGAGGAGGACCCGCTAGAGGCGCCCCCGGAGGGCCCGCCGCCCGCTGAAGGCTCTACCAGGGGCAAAACTTGCGCTATTTGGCTTTATTTTGTACGTAGAAAGTGGGACAAAACGGCCTACAGTAGTTTAGCACTGGTTAATATGTTCCTAAGAAACAGGTGAATTATTAAAATCGTCGTACTAATCTGTAAAGGCGTACTGGTATTGATAGATTGATATACCAGAAAAATGGATACGCCGACCCGGTTTGGAGATCCCTCATTGTTAGCTAGTCACTGTCGTCGTACCTGTACATACTCGTACGTCAGGTAATCAAATAATCATTGTTTGCAGTTGTTCTCACATTAACTCAGCGCCAAAATCGAGTCCGTGGTCACTGGAGGAGCTGGCTCAAAAAACTTTGGAGTGGAAGAATACCTCAAAAATAACCAGAAAAACCAATACCAGGTACGCGAGGAAATAAAACTGCTCCATCACCGCCGTGATCATTTGACGGGCTGGGTTCGACGCCGCCAGCACCTTCGGCACTGCCATTGGCACCAGCACCGTTGATGGCGATGGGTCGATGCGCGATGAGCGGCCTCTTTGTTAGCAGCGAGTTTGGGCTCCTGTCGCGGGGAAATCCGTGCCCCATACGAAACAAGCCTTCCTACAATCGAGGGAACCCAAGTAAACAAACTAGTTGGATAGTTGGCACCGCCGCAACTAACTTAAATAACTAGCCAGCTAATAACTAGCTGGCAACTTATAGTCAGCCGACTCACAGCCCTACTGCTGGTTTCGTGTTTCGTGTGTGCCCCTCCGACCCGAGGTATATCACAAGTGGCCCCCCCCGGCCGCGTGACGGTGGTACCTCAATCTCCCCACCTATGTCTTATGAAACCCCTCTATTGTATTTTAAATCAGGCCAACCCGAACTCTGATAGCCTCGATCCGTTTTCTGCGGGGCGATCTACCTCTCATAGCCCCCCCAACAATTACATGGACTTGTTGCAATCTGATTACCCCCCCCCCTCCCTTGAGCGACCGGGGGGCGGGTGGGAAAGTTGATCAATTCTAATGGGCACGCTCCTTGACTCTTTCTATCTATCCTACCGTGCTACGCGCTCTCGCTCCCCTGTGTCACAGACGACCGCCTCTGGCAAGCGCGAAAGCTCTGCTGCCTCTGCTCTTTGGCTATTGTAATTTCCGCCGCTGAACTAACCATGTGGCCGCGCGGATCTCGGATGGTAGTTTTTTCGCTCTCTCATTGACTGAAGGCTATATTGTAGTCCGTCAGATCGGAATAATATAAAACATTATCGAAAAGCGGCGCAGCCGCGTTTCTCGCCCGTTTTGGATCTAGGTTGGGGTCAGGGTCAGGGTCAGGGTCAGGGTTAGGATTAGGGATTGAGTTAGGTCTGCGCCCGTAGCTTGATCCCAACAGGAAGTGCTTCCGAGCTCACAAACGCGAGCAGCCTGCCGCCCCGAAGATCGGCGGGACCAGATCGTTAGGCGAGCTCATTTTTTGTCTCTGAGAACGATCGACGAAATTAATCTATCAGAATCCCACTCACGCCTCCATAAACGCCACATTCCTACGAAAAGTTGCCTTTTTTTATGGCTCAAGAATTCTGGATTTTTTTATCGCACGTCGACGCCACAAATCTGATCTGCACTGCCGTGGCGGTCGATCTGTTCCCGAACACGACCTGTACTCCTCCGCGCGAAAAAGTTGGGCAGTCTCGCGTCAAACAGAATTCTGGGTGAGCTTTGCCATCCGCGTATGCCCACAGCTCTGACGCTCTGCGCAACAGAAATATGACACCGCGAGTCCCAACCACATGACACGTCCACCATCTTCCATACTTGCGCGTACCTGTCGGCCTTGTGATATCACAGTGACCACGACAGCGGTAATCTAACCGGGGCTTTCTTTGTAGACATGCCGTGCGCCCGGTCTATCCCCTTTCCTACCGCGGCTATATCATGCAATGTGACATCGGCAACTCCCATCCTGCGAACATCTTGTGAAATAAGTTGAGTGCGGCTAAGTATCCTCTAATAGTAGACTGCCGGTTATCCGGCACGAAACAGCGAGACGCCATAAACCCAAGCAGGTCAGACAGCACTTCCTTGTGATCAGCAAGCGTGTGCAACCACAGTTATTTTCCCTGCTCTTGTCTCTTTTACCCAGGTGGTCCACTTCGCTAGGTAGTTTTTCTGCGTACTCTTCCCGACTGAACCGAGCGCGAACGTTTCCACTAATCGCGCTACCTCGTCATTGTGTCCTCCTTGTTGTCCCCTGTTCCTGCAGGGGACGTGTACGAACAGTGAACACAGTAGAAGCGAGCAGTGAACACTGTAAAAGTGTGCATGCCGTGTGTTGATCGAGAGACATACCCCCTCATGCACGCGAATCAGCCGGGTTCTGCCCCGCTCATTACGTTCCACAGGAAATCGTCAAGCTTACTGAGAAATTCTTTGTAGTACGGTATCCACAATCCCCTTTCCTCTCGTTTCAATGTCTTGTTCAGACCAATCGTCAGAGTTGGTGAGCTCTCTGACCTTGTCCGCCAGGATCACACGAGGCCAACGGGAGATACCATCAGCTAGTGTGTTCTGTACGCCGGCAATGTATTTTGCAGCATAGTTTTAGCCCCCCTTAATTTCGAGTCGCCCGAGCTTTCTCATGAGTAAGTATGCTCGTTTGTCCCTCGCCCCCCCGCGTGGAGAGATGGAAGATCCTGCTGCCGTGTTGCCACCGCACATCAGAATCGGATCCGGCTTGGCGTCCACCCTGTCTCCTAGTGGTTCAAGCATGACCCACGCGGTCACCACCATGCCCAATAACTCTAATGGATTAATCGTGATGGTGCAGGTCTTTCGTCGATCGTCTTTTCTCTTTAGCTCCGCGGTCAGTTCTTTTGACCAGTCGTACCTCCATAACAATTTCCTCTCGACGCCAAAACCAGCCACCGCCTCTAAACTGGCGTCAGACAGATCGTGCCTTTTTGCGGGTCGTTTCATCGTCTTGTGGTTGTTCGTGATCGATAGCCCACTACAGAAGAGAAAATCGTCCGGATCCTATCGTACGGTTCTGGTTTTTGCTACCTCCTGAGTTTTGCAGCCCGGTCAGCCGCAGCAGCCCTCAAAACGAAATACCTACCAGCCCGTACTACGTACGTGAGATTCCACAACTTGCCGGCCATGCTAAGCACGTCCCTCGTCGTCGCTTCCCTCCTGCTCTGGGACCATTGCTCGGACAGCAATCTTTGTATCGCTTCAATCATGTCACGCGGAATCATGTCGCGCGGATCCGAAATTTTCATGATGTGAGAGCTGATAGTGAAACCTAGCGCGGCTATCGTGGTGTCCCAGTCCATGCTTTTTTGGGTGCTATAATGGGCGTTACTCCCACCTCCCCGGGGCCGAACAAACGCACGTGATCCGAACCTAGAGAGGCTGACGCGATTAAGGCTGTCGTGACGTCGTCAGAGTGCTGTACCCTGATTTGTAGGTAGTCCTTTACGTACACGGCTGTGAAAAATTGATAGGACGTCCTCCCCCCGCCGTGAGTTCTGATTTTTGCGTCCGGCGATATTGATGTTGGTTTTCCGGCTTCCCAACGCTTCACCAACTTTACCTGAGCCATAACGTGTTGTCCTTCGTCTAACAACTGAGCTGAATCGATCGTGGTCTTGCAGTGCGCGTGTGCGGCCGCCGCTGATATGACGCCCCAGAACCCCGGCGATCCCGACCATCCTAGCGTCAAACGAAATTCAGTTACTGCCAGGTCTCCTGCGGCGTGGCAAACAATGCGGGCTCTGTCCGGTTCTACTGGTACGTTCTGAAAAGCGTCGGCGACGTCGGCCTTGCTCATCAGTATCCTCTGTTCTTGGAATTTCTTTCTCAAGGTCACGAGTTCGTCTAGAAACTTGGGTAGCGCTTCGGCGCACAGGCGTCAGGGAACGGCATCGGGGTCAGTGTCTCCGTTTAGACCCCTTTTTTTGCTGCTCTGCACATCGAATGAATTATTATTGATTATCCGAACCTTGTGTGTCACGACAGCCGCCAGCGGAGAGACTCCAAGGTTGGGAATTTCGTGCGCGGCTGATTTCGGTCTCACTGAGCATTCTTGGCGCCTGACGTCTTCCCCGATTTTTTTCCAGATTGCCGGCAAGTGCTTGGTGATACTGCTGTGGTTTCCGTACCGTAACACGCGCTCAAGATCTGCTCCGGACACTACTGCGCTCACCAGCACCCTTCCTGTGACTATCATGACCAGCTCGTCCACTGCCCTGAAGCCTTTGAGATCTCCGAAGCATCGCTGTATGTGTACGGGGTCTGTCGGTGGTGCTACCGAGGAGGACCCTTTTATCAGTCGAGCTACGTCTCTCATGACTCCTTGCTTCTCTCGGATCGTGGCTGTGCGAGTGTTCGCTAGCATGTACAGCAGTTATTATCTTTCTTGTGAGTCAAGGCCTTCTTGTCCAAGTTTGTCTTTTTTTTTCACATGTCACTGCTGAACCACGCATTCTGTGCTTTTTCGGCTGAGCGTCTCCCCATAGGGAGGCCGTGAGGGTGCCGACCTGTCAATCTCCCGCGTACCAACTTGCTAACTTCTGACTGCTGTACTGGCGACTCTACTTCGCGGCCCTTCTGTCTGCTCTGATCTGTGCATGTCCTCCAATTGCATGATTTCAGCTTCTGTGGGGTATCTGCTGTATTGCACGTGTGGACGGCCGTTCTGGTTTGAGCCTTATGCGCGATCGATGCCTTTTCGACTAGCGCAGGAGGAGGGTATTCTTGCCCTCTGCTCCTGCTGATCTGTGCTGCGGTTTTGAGTTCCTCACCACCGATGTCTTTACGGTCTGCGAAATAAGGTAACCTTCGTCTCTGCTCACACGAAGCCTGCTGTTCTGAACCATCCGCAATCTCGGCACTGTCCCGATTCGCAAGCAGGTGGGATGTTCTGGCCCTCTGTTGAGTCTGAAAGATCGAGCTGTAACTATTTTGATAGCGTGAAGACTTTCCAAAGTCCTCTGCTTTCAGTACTCCATGCTTCTGGGACTCTTGCATGCACTAGGCTGAGCGGAAGAATCGATTTCTGAGTTGATCTGACTTGCTGTTCCGACGCACGCTGGTTCTGCCTGCTTGAGTGGAACGATTGAGCGAGCCTACTGCTGTTACTGCTTTTGTCCTGCCACCACGGCGGTCGCCGAGACTCTGCTTTAAACAATCTACTGAGAGTTGCACTGCTTCTGCCTCTCGGGAATTGACCATCACCATGAAACAAGGCCGGCGACACCGACTCGGGTGCGGGTGCATTGCGAAGTCCCACGAACCTCTCGGCGTTTGCAAAGGTACTCATCTCTTCTCTCGCCCTGCCCCCCCCCGGGCCGGCCCTGCCTGATGGCAGTGCCCGTGCTGTCAGTTGTTGCGGCCATTCCCCCGTGCCCCGCCGCCCCTGCCATCGGGCGCGTGGTTCTTGCTTAAGTGCACGGCGCACGGCCGCGACCCTCCTGCCCCCCCTCGCCCTGCGGCCGCTGCCGGTTGCGGCTGCTGCTGTTGCGGCGGCGGTGGGGGTGTCGGCGGTGGCGGCAGCGCTTGCTGCTGCTGCTGCTGCGCGGCTGTGCCGGCGACCTGGTCGTGTGAAAACGAACAGATTGGTCTATCGCAGCGGAGGCCGCGCCGCAAGTAGTCACACACCCCGGCAGGCGTCTTCGACTGCTGCATTCGTACCTTGAAGGGGGTGACCCCCCCCCCCTCCAGCTCGGTCGTGGGCGGGGGCTGCCCGCCGCCTTCCCGTGCCCGGGACTCCCTTTTTACCCCGCTCGCGCCTGCTGCTTTCGGCTTCCAATACGCTGAGCGCTCCGCGAGGCTAGACTCGTGACCCTCCTCCGCCAGCGCCTTCAACGTTTTTAGGGTGGGAGTGACCATGGAGTCCCCTGTTCCGGGGGTCTGCAGCAGAAGGTGTCCTTCCTGTACAGCTCGCCTCACTGCACCGCAAGCGCTTTCATGCCTTCATGGAGGCCGATGTTCATGTTTGACAGCAGCAGTTGTCGAAACTTCGCCGAGTGTTCCGCCAGGGTGTTGAAATGGCGTATATACACCTCCACGAGTTTCTGCGCCTGTTCCAACTCCGAGCGCAACGTAGCGAACTTCTGTTTGCATACAGCCGGAGCACCCTCCATCCCATACTCGAGGGTCTTCATGAGGGCAGCTACGAAAGTAGCGAAGTGTACTGTACCTCGGCGGGCATTGCCCTCGGCATTTCCCCTATTTCCACGGGGGGTAAAAAATCCTCGTCCGCGAATTCGAACAGGGACTTTAGTTGCAGATCGTCAGGGACGTGAGCCACGGAATTTAGCACGATCACCAGTAAACCTCCATTCATTTCGTCCGAGACGCTGAAGCCGCCGCCGACGATGAACAATTTTGGTCCCTCGTTGGCTCGCCAGAGGTCAGCCGCCTGCTTGGCGTTTGCCTTTACGCCTGCGGTGACCGGAGCCTGCTGTATTATTTTGTCGCGGATGCCGTGTTATGGGCGCCGCCTGCAAGCTGAAAGGCTGCTTGCTGAGACTGGTGTGCCGACTGCGCCTATTGATGCTGCTGAGGCTGTGGCTGCGCTTGATTGACCTCGACGTTTGTCAAGCGCGCAGCGATCGCCTGTTGACTCGCCAGCGACGCCTGTAGCAGGGCCATGATTGCTGGGTCTGCTGCTGCGACGACCGGGACGGGTCCCACGCCGTTGTCTTGAGGGGCGTCCTGGGCAGGAGCGACAACCGCGTCCACTCGCACCTCTCCCACCTCGATGTGCTCGTGTCCCTCGCCGACCGGCCTGCCCAAGTTGTCGTCCCCCATGCTTTCAGTCGATCAATTCTAATGGGCACGTTACTTGACTCCTTTCAATCCTACTGTGCTACGCGCTCTCGCTCCCCTGTGCCACAGGCGATCGTCTCTCGCAAGCGCGACAGCTCTTCTGTCTCTGCTCTTTGGCTATCGTATTTTTCGCCTCTCGGAACGATCGACGAAATTCATCTATCAGAATCCCATCCACGCCTCCATAAACGCCACTTTCCTACGTAAGGTTACAATGCGGACGACCCGATAAGACACAGCATATATTACTTGAGAAGCTAAACGCAGGCCACGGTAAAGTGGACCTGTAGAAGAGCTTAAAAGAGAAGATGGTTGGCGACCCCAGGCCGATGCTGATTGATTGATTGTTTTGCTCAGCAGATTGAAGCTGATTGTGAACAAAGTGGAGTGAGCCGGTGAGGGCGTTGCGCGTGTGCGCTGCTCGTGCCTAAAACAACATAAGAGGGAAAGACCCTCAGAATCCGCTGAAAAACAAACAAGGGAAGACCCTTGCAATGGACCCTCGACTTGCGGCAACAACCTATATCTTCCAGGGTACGAACATATAATCCTATGTAGCCTATATTGTTACTTTAACAACATCTAGTGAAGTTATGACCTTGTGCTACCGGTTCCGTAGGGCTATTGAAGGCTGTCCCTCTCAATGTGTACCAGTACGTACTACATGTACCAGGTGTTGGATTTTAATCAGCCTGTAAACTGCTTTCTATAATATATCCACGATATTACTGCTGAGATTCTGCCGCTAAATACTGCATCGATACACGACCACCAACAATTTAAAACAGTCTGTTGTACTAACAACTCGCAAGGTACACCAGGCGACTTTTAGTGTTATCAAGTAACGATAATGGCGGTTATTGACAAGTATGATATCTAAGACCTTCTCCCGTTAGGTTAACACTCTCTCACTTTGCGTTGCATGCTAAAAACTCCAAAACAGAAAGGCATGCAGCAACAATGATGAATGTTACGGGGAAAATGTTTTGCGTAGGTTACGTAAAGCAAATTCATCCTGCTAAAGTACCCAAAGGGCGAGCACAAAATAAGCGGACACGAAAAATCTTGCTCCGACATTATACTTGCTTCTGCATGTTTACGCAAGTGAACTAAGTAGTTCACAATACTAGAATAATCAGACGTGAACTGCGTTTCGATCGGTTACTCAACCAAGGAGTGTAAGATGTTTACGGTGGTCTAAAGCAGTGAGTCTGTTCATCATTCCGCAACAATGATGGGAGTGAACTGCCTACCAGTGTTCCTGCCGCCTATAAACAAAGGAACAAATGGGCACTGCCAGCGATTCACAGCTGGATACAGACTATTTATCTAGACCTCACTTCTCATTATGTTAATCTTATCTTCCGTGTGTACTTGTCCGGGTGGCGGGTTTCCCTGCCGTACATGCTGAATGAAATACCGGAGACGGAGATAAAATTTAATATTCAACTATCCAACCGAAATTACGTACCAGTATTCGACTTATATCGTAGTTTGGTACTAACTGCGACCTTTCGCAATCTCCAAACTGTGCACAACACTGGTCGTTGTCTCTGCTCGCCCCATACGAAGAAAACATGCGACACTCTACGTGCAGCTTTGTTGAAGGATGTAATGCATTTCACGCTTCCAGTGGCTCGACCTTGTTGGTGTAGACGTCGTTAGATGTGCTTGGTCCGTTGTCCGTCGCGTAGGATTAGAGGCTTATCTTCATCTAGAAGTTGGAGAGGTAGGTAGCTTCCTTTCCCTCAAAACTGATTGCCGTCATCAGCTCCGCCTCGACTGTTAATTATGCAGCCAGCACCTGCTCTTGGCCCCGATGTTGGCGGGCTCTCTATTCAGGAAGAAGAGGAACCCTGAGGTTGGTTTGCGGGTGTACACGAAGGCCGGAGAAGTCGCCAGTGGCTCTTGGTCGTCCTGCGTTGATTCCGCAGATACTGTCTCAGGGTTTACCCGCGGCTGTCCTTCTGCTGTTGTGAGCGTGTGAACCTCCTCCTGACGGTCGGTCTCGTTGTTCAGCTTGGCTCCAAGGCGTAGCTCAAAAATAGCCGGTACGATCCCGGGTGAAGCGGACGTTCTCGATCCGTCGACCCTAGGCGATATTGCTCCAGTTACTCCGGTTCCGGTGATCCCAGGTGATGCTAATCCGTGAGGTGGATGACATCTTGGTATGTCGTTGGGGATTTTAATGACCCGGTTTTACTCCTCTGCGATCGGAAGCGGGTCTCTATCGGTGTAGTGAAATCCACACACACACGTGGTCGGAGGTTAGCCCCGATGCTCCTTTGATGTGCGTATTGTCGAAGGCCTCCTCGGCACTTGGACTGGGTCTCGCACTGGCGGTCTCGTGATGCGGTACGTCCGGCGCGACCCCATCCGTAGTAGAAGGTGCGTCCCCAGGCGAAATAGTGGGTGTAACTTCTGAAAAAGACACCCCAACTTCCTGCCGTAGTTCTCCAGCCCTTCATGACGGTTCTCTATTCTCTGGTGTTGATGACGCTTCTTCGTTTGGTAAGGATGCTTCAGCTCGCGTCGATGACGCTCCGGCTGTTGTCGATGACTTTTCTTCTTCCAGAACGTTGTTCTCGTAGTTATGTTGCACGACCTGGACTAGCACACCATAGCTCTCCGTCTCAGTGACAGTGGTCTCCTTGGGCGTGATGTCCGGGATTTGCGCACGTTGGCGCTCAGTCTCCGTGACAGTAGCCTCCTCAGGCGTGTGGTTTCTGCCCGTCGGTGTGCACTCGCTCTTGGTCGCAAGATTCTGTCCATACCACTCAGATACCCTTTTCGATTGGGATGTTGCCATCGCAGTGTACTCCATGACGATGCTGGAGTTGACGCAGAATTCTTTGATCTCTTTCGAGGTGCACACTCCTTGCTTGGCGTCGGCGCTTGGGTGTGCTGCAGGAACTGCAGCAGGCGTTGATGACGCATCAGCCGTGCCTCCCAGGGCACGAAGAAATACGTACCTGGTAGGCCCCTGTACTCTGAGTGCTGGGTGAGCGGAAGCAAAGTGCCGCTGTCGAACTGCAACTCGGGGCTTCCCGTCTCGAGGATAGTGATTACTTCTGATTGCATTGCTTTGACGGGGAAGAGATCGCGTCCCAGTCCACGTACGAACATGGCCGAGATGTGAACAGGAACAAGCTGGCCAGCCTGGTCGGCGATGTATCCCAATATGGTGCCTGTTGCTGTTGCGAATACCTTCTTTCCGGCGGCCACGATGGTTTTGGACTCTTTCAGCTTGCTGCAATCCTTCATGCTGTTCCGCAGTCTTGGAATCCGCTCGGCGTCTATCCAGTGGTCCGACGCGCCGCTGTCCACAATTATCGTGAACCTGTCGCTGTTGGGGTGAAAACCCCTTTTCACGCCGCCAGCTAGCAGCGCTGTAAACGCGAATCCCTCATCGAAATCATCGTCGAAGTTGAAGGACGGCTTCTGGTCGTCGTTGGCGGGACGTGTGCTCGCGCCCATTACAGCAGAGGCAATGTGGGCGCGTCCACGCTTGAGGTGGGCCTGGCGCTCCCTGATTGTATCAGTCCTCATCGCTGTGAGAGGTGGTCTTGTGAACAGAACACCAGATCTGATCAGCTGTCCTTGGATCTTGCCTTGCCCTTGGCAGAATCGTTGCTCTTCTTGTCGTGGGATCCAGTGGATTTGCAATCATTGTCGCCCTTCCTTTTTGGCAGTTGCGCGCGTAGTGCCCTTGTTTTCCTAATTGACTGCAAGTCGATGCCGCAGCCATGGCCATACCGCGACCAGCGATCTTGGTGTCGCTGTTGCGCCAAACATCATCCAAACAATGATGGCGCATCGTGCTTTGCATGTGATCGATGTCAAACGTGGGGTCTCGGTACGTCATCATCTTGATCTCCTTGCATTCCGCACCTGAACAACAAATCTGTACAGACCTTGTCAGATAGTCCGGGAATACGTGGCGATCGTTGATTTTTTTATGTTGATTTTAAATTCTATTGCTTTTTTTTCACAGCATGCATGCCCGCGGGTCGTCACTCTGACAGCATTCCAGACAGCAGGCGTGTTCCTCTCTGTCTTCGCGACTACCGTGCATTTCTTACCCCAGACAGCAACCGCTGTAGTCAGTAGCCATGAGTTTGTTAGTTGTGGAAACGGGGGGACTCTACGCTGTAGTTTAGTGGATACCCGTGGCCATGTTGTTTGTTCAGTTTGCACATTGATTTTATTTCACTTGTGTACCTTCTTTGTCTAGTGTATTTTAGGTGGAAAATCGTAGTGTTTGCCGGCCAAAAAAATTACTTCCTTACGGTTTTTTTGGATCTTCCTACTAGGGCTCCAGCACCTTTGTGTGACCACGGACTCTAGATTTTTTACAAGAGTTAATATGAGAGCAACAACAAGAGTACATAAAATCAATAGATTTGAGGGGGCATAAGACCCCAAGTTGTAGTCAAAGGTGGGAATTATTTCGCCCTCTCGTGCGTCGGGACCACGTCAGCCTCGGTAACGTCCCCGAAAAACAACTGTGTGCATGCTCGGTGTGGGCAGCGGGTCTGTTGCCAGCGCGTCAGAGTTGAATTTTAGGCAGTTTGGGGCAAGCGCAGGCACGGTTCGTGGGCGTGTTTCCCTATACCCCCAAATGACCAAAAAACACGGGGGTATACCCCCCTTTGAGGTGTTTGCCTATACCCCCAAATGACCGAAAGCACAGGGATATACCCCCCTTTGAGGTGTTTCCCTATACCCCTAAATGACCCGAAATGGCAAAAAAACTCGGGAGTAATGATACCCCCGCGTTTTTCGGTCATTTCGGGGTATAGGGAAACACGCCCACGAAATGTACCCCTGTGTTTTTCGGTCATTTGAGGGTATAGGGAAAAATGCCCACGAAACGTGCCCGTGCTTGCCCTAAACTGCCTAAAATTCAATTTTGACGCACTGGCAAGACACCCGCAGCCCATGCCGAGCTCGCACACCGTTCATGTTTTTCTGGGGGAACGGTATTGGGGCTGACGGGGCCGCGACGCACGAGAGGGCGAAATAATCCCCGCTTTAAACTTCAACTTGGGAAGTTCCCCCCAAAATTTACTCATTTTATGTACTAGCCCCTGTTCACGTTTTTCCGTCTTTTGACCGAAACCATACCCCTTTTTTGCCAATTCTGACATCCTGTAAAGAGAGTATAACAAGGACAGCCACACGTCACCGCCCAACATCACCGCCCAACCGCCCGAATGGAATACGAGCGGAACACCCAGTGGTTGCGAGTAGTTGCGATCGCTTGTCTCCAAAAAAATGACGGTACAGGAAACAAAAAAAGAAAACAAATCTTTGTGGACCAAAACATGTATATGTTGCTTCTTATATTACACAAAATGGGATAACCAAAAGACGTATCGTACGCCGTGGGCTACGGGTTATGACCTAGTAAAAGAGAGTACCCTTTTTTACTGCCATGCTCCATAGGTCGTGGGTGCGTGTGCTGTGCTCGGGGCTCGGTGCTGCGCTCGGTGCTTCGTTGTTGGGGCCGGATGGAATACACGCACATATCGAAGCGTACACAATAACGAAGATAGTGACCAGCGGTATAGCAAGCCTGTCCATGGTTGTCGAAGATCAAAGTCATTGTATGCTCTTATCGATCACAGAGAGCGCTATGAATGTTGTATGATATGATGATATTAGACGACACGTACACAGTACATGTGCCTCTACAGCAGTGCTCGCTTAGCCGTGCCGGTTGGCCGTCATAGTGTCTGTGAAGTCGTTTGGCACAGATGGAAACCACTGCTGGAAGTATGGTGAGATGAGGCGACACGTACACAGTACATGTGCCTCTACTGCAGTGCTCGCTTTGCCGTGCCGGGTGGCCGTCATAGTGTCTGTGAAATCGTTTGGCACAGATGAGAACCACTAGCGGAAGTATGCGGGGTGGTAGTATCGGTTGTCGCTATAGTGCCGATATTTCCCTCTATAGTGCATATACCGGCACTATAGAGGGACAAGTACAGTACTGGTAGACGAGTTCTGGCGCTGTTTGCGGCCTGTTCGTTTCCCCTTTTCCCTTAGGGAAGGAGTTGATCCACTTGGCTCCACGGACCAAGCCGCCAGGTGTCTGCACTGTGCGTTCGATATGAACGGTGATGACGTGTGTGGCCCGACAACGAAGCACCAAGTACAGGACCGAGCCCCGGGCAGCACCACCGAGCACAGCCCCTTGCAGCACATACACCCACGACGTACGATACGTATTTTGGTTCTCCCATTTTTTTAAATGTATGAAACGCAAATGTACCTGGTATTTGTTTTCGTCCATAAAGTATTTGGTTTAGTTATTGTCTGTTTCCTGTGCCGTCGTTTGGTCGGACACAAAAGGTCGCAACTTCGCAACTACTCGATGTTCCGCTAGCGATCTATTCGGGCTCTTGGGCGGTGACGTAGCCGTCCTTGTTGAGCTCTCTGCTGCGGGTGTCAGAATTGGTCAAAAAGGGGTATCATAAGGTTTAGGTTAAAAGAGGGAAAAATGTGGTCAACAGCGGGTAGTGCACAAATTTAGTAAATTGAAGGTGAATTTGGGAAGGCATGATTTTTTCCTCCCCTGGTGCGTCGCGGTCCCGTTATAGCCCCAATACCGTGCCTGACAAAAATAAACACACAACGGTGTGCGTGCTCGGCATGGGCCGTGGGTGCTTTGCCAGGGCGTCAATAATTGAATTTTGGGCAGTTTGAGGCAAGCGAGGGCACGTTTCGTGGGCGTGTTTCCCTATACCCTTGAATGGCCGAAAAACCCTGGGGGTATACTCCCTTTTGACTGTTTCCCTTATTAACATCAATAGCAGCTATGTTCCCCCGTGGCGGAAGGGTTACTGCGTTCACTACTGCTGCTGTAAATTCCATACCATGTCGAGAGCATCAGGGTACTACTGTGACTACGGACGCAAGTATGAGGGCCTTTTGGAACTTTCATATATACCCCAAAGGATATTAACACAGGTTATTAAATTCCCATGCAGATACATGACAGCACACAATACGAGTACTACCATACCTTACCAAACCACTGCGGGCAGCACAGATCTAGCGCCACGGGCGGAGCCGTGGCCGTACCGCTGGTCATAGCAAAGCGAGTAGCGGCACCCGTACTGTTTACATGCATCGCTTGATCTAAATAGGGTTTATTAATAGATGTTCCGGTTGTCCTTTTGCATGTGATATTATAGAACTACCAGGTACTTATTCTTGTCTTTTTTCCGAGAGGGCTCGGTTGGTACATACCTGGCCTCTCAAGACCTCCCACTTGGACACCGCCTCATTCCATTACTTGCGGAACGGCCCAGTTTTTCTTTTAGTTTCATTTCATTATTTTTTCTTCTAGTTGCACGAAGTATCATCTTAACTCATCAGCTCAGCTCAGCTCAACGCAGCAGCGCACCGCAGCGCTAGCCCAGCAGCGCAGCGCCGTGCGGTGCCGTGCGGTGCGGTGCTGTGTCGCGTTTGTGCCGTTTTGTGTGCATTATTTGCTGTGTTTACTCTTTCGTACTCTTTCGTACACGCCAGGTATCATTTATTCGAAGTATTAAAATAAGCATGCCAGGTTCCAGCTGAGCTCACCTTGGCTCATCAGCTCCGCTCAGCTCAGCAGCGCAGCGCCGTGTGGTGCCGTGCGGTAACGTGCCCTGCCGTACGGTGCCGTGCCGTGCCGTGCTGTGCCGTGTGCGTGCTTTGCTGTACTTACTCTTTGGTACATGCCAGGTGTCATATCGTGCGAATCATATAATACCAGGTACCGGAACTACTGCACCAACCAGGTTTGTACCTATTATACTGCATTGTTGAATTACAAAATACACTAAAAAGACACTCCCAGCTCATCTCAGCCCACCTATAGCTCAGCAGCGCAGCGCCATGTGGTGCCGTGCCATGCCGTGCCTTGCCCGTCGGTGCGGCGCTGTGCCGTGCCGTGCTGCGCTGTGCTTTCTTTGGAACATACAGCAGTAATACCAAGTGTCCTGCAAAGTACCAGGTACCGGTACCGGCATGCACGCACGTATTCGTCGGTTTGCTTTCCTTTTGATTGCTCCATTTGATTGTCCGCCAGTTGTTGTTGTTGTTGTTGTTCTCACATTAACTCGCATAATCAAGTCTGTGGTCACAGGACAGGCTCCAGTCACTCTGGAGCTGAGGAATACCCCAGGGAAAAACACACACAACCCAAGGTGGTACACGCATATATCACAGCTGACGCAATTCATGCCTCCACCAGAAACATATAAAAGTGAAATCGGGAGTCAGTCTACGATGTGCCAGGTCCAGGCCGGTGCATACGTCTCACTACTCACGCCTGGAGAAACCAAATGTTCCGATTGCCACCCAAGTAAGACTACCACGTATATATTACACGTAGTATCTATCACTACGCATACGCACGACAGGCATAAGTCAATTGGAGAAAAAGAAACAAAGAAAAGAAAAGAAGATAAAGGAAAGGAAAGGAAAGAGAAGAAAAACGAAATAAGACGAAAAAGGCAAGCAAAGAGAAGAAAAAGACAAGAAAAGCAAGAAAAGACAAGACAAGAAAGCAAGGAAAGAAGAAGAGAAAAAAAGAAGAAAGAAATAGAAAAAGAAAAGAAAGAAAAATGTCATACTAGCAGACCCTAGGAACTGGCTAAGGATGGCATCGGGCTAACAGAGGGTATCCCGTCCATCATCAATGGCACCTGGGAGAGAACGCAACATGGCGAAGAAGTCAGGGCGGTCTTATGCTATCTTGTGACGGCCATTAGAAGGCCCACAACTTTCAATACGATGATGGCCAACCCCAGACTTCAGTCTCTTGGGCATGACGCTCCCCCTTCCGCCCCTCCCCCCTTCCTCCCTTTCCCCCCCCCCCCCCCCCCCCCCCTCCCCCAGTCCCCTCCCCGCCCCCCCCCCTTCCCCCTCCCCCCGGCCGCTTAGCGATGCCAACGGTGGATGACGCTGCCGCCGCCTTTGCGCGTCGCTCTGCAGCTTTGCGTCTCTCCGTTTCATGCCAATTCCGCATGAACAACTTGGCTCCCTCCTCTACTCTTCGAAACCATCTGCCAGCGTTCTGAGTAACCTTTCGCCATCCTTCGAATTTCATTCCAAAGACCGACATATCCTCCTTCAGATGATCCATCCAGTCTTTCTCTTGCCCCCCTGAGTAACCCTTACCCCCAACAAACTCCCCAAACATCACCCTCTGTGGCAGACGCTCCTCCCCCATGCGTGCCACGAATCCCGCAAACAAAATCCTCCGTTTGCGCACTATCACCTCCACGCTCTCGGAATCTGTCTGGGCAAGCGCGTCGGCGTACGATAGGGTGTGGTCGTCGCGCTTCCGTTTCCGCCATCCAAGGCATTGGAGGAGCATGGAGCGGTGAACCCGTCGTAGCCTGTCATAGTCAGGCTTCTTCGGGCTCCACGTCATGCAACCGTACAGCAGTGTCTCGACCACCTCAGCTTTCAGCAACCGCACCTTCAACCGTAAACGCACACCCGGGCGATCATAGTCCATCTTGTACCGCTGGAAGCACGCCCAAGCCCTCTGAAGACGCCGCGTTATTTCAGTGCTAAGGTTTCTGTCTGCGGTGATAGCCCCGCCCCAAGTATACAAACTGGATTGTTTGTTTGTAAACCTGGCCGGCTGCATTGATCGTGAAGGACACCTTCCCCCCGCTTTTGGTTTCCAGGCACACTATCTCTGTTTTTGCCTCGGATACTGTAAGCCCGAACGACGAGCACGCAGTCACGATCGCCGTCATCATCCTCTCCAGCCCTTCTGATGATCGCGATACGATGCCCGCATGTTACACCCACCCGGGTACGAACTGGTATAGCTGCAATCACGAGGCGGTACTTGCCGGCATTTTCTCGGCTCAGTTTTTCGATTTTTGTTGAAAGTTTGCGTGGACCTTACTCAGAGTAAAACGAAACAATTACCTGTGGCCCCTAAATGAGACTTTTGGATGTTTCAAGAAGAAGACTTTCGACACTTTGGCAAAAAAGTAACGAAAAAAGAGTCGAAAAAACTAGGTGCCCCAGGTGAACGTGTATAGACGAGAGAGCAATGGGAATCACGTGTGAAAACATCTGACGAAAAAACTATGCGTTCAGGTGGGAAATCAAGAGTTTAGGTCGTTCGTCGTAATATTTTGACTTTGTATCGCGGATCACATCTCCTCGTACCTCTTATAGACAACTCAAATCAGGCGAAGGTGAGGATATCGATCGTTTTGCCATGCCTCATGGAATGTCTACATCGAGAATCAACGTCATCCGCTGTACAGAGGTTTCGGAGTTTGTATAGACCGTAGTGCCAAGTTTCTCTCCGTAGGTGACGGGATTTTACTCGACACGGCATTTCTAGACGAAATCACCTCGGATTCCAACAATTCTAATATATGCGAACGCGCTGCGGTCTCAGAAACCATGGTGCTAAATGTGGAGTTGTAATGTGGTCAAATGAGTGAAAAAAATGCCGATCGAAAAGATGTCTATTTATGGCCGGGCCAGCTGATACTACCGATCAGAACGCGACTTCGCCAACAAGTACATAGCATAGCACAGTGTAATCAGCTCTGCACAAGTAGCTCTTGGCATGATCGAAAATTGCTAATTGCACTAAATCATTGCCCCTTCTGTCTGCCTCCTTCACATTTAGTTGTGTGCTTCCTTGCGCGAGCGTGGCGGGTGGCGTCAGCCGCCCGCGGAGCGGAGCCCTTGTACCGTGTGCCCGTGTCGGCGGTTATACCGTTTGAAATACGGGGGTACTAGCCAGCAGCTCGTACTTGTTTTAACAGCTACCAGGTACTTTATTTTACTCAGAGGTGGTACCGGTGCTTTGTGTTTATACTCCATATGTCCACTGGACTCTAGCACAGACATTAAACCGTAAAACCTACCAGGTACTGGTACACCAAGTATTAGATACGATATGATGCGTGTATGAAACATTGTCGGGTAGTCGGAATGTCGGTCAGTTGGCCACCTCCCCTAAAATTTTCAGTTGGTCCGGTGGCGTCTGGGGCATACTGACATATCCACGCGTGTGCTGCATCAGATGCGTAGGCTTGCATGCTGACTGCTAACTTTTAATAGGTGATTACCTGGTACATGATTGTAGCAACCGACATCCTCGTAGGAGCCTGGGACGGTCGCTGACTACGACACGCATGTACAGCCACTCTCTATTTTCTGTCTTCACTAGTAATACTGATTCCGGTCGATCTGCCCAACAGGATGTACAGCAATGCTGGCCCCGGGCTCCTGCTGAGTTCGGGGGTGTGGGTGTGGTGCTGTAGGTGGCTCGCTCTGTCGCGACGACGCCAAAATTCGAGGGCCAGTGTCGCTGCACACCCGGGGGGTGGTAGATGGACCCGAATCGACAGCGAAGAAAGCAGAGTGAATTTATGTGCGCCGTAGTCGGGGACATTCCCAGGTCTCTAATTCGGTTACATGTTACCGGCTCCAGTGGCAACATGCATGCCTAAGTATCAGTACAAACCCGAAGATGTGTCGGTATTTTCCCCGACGCCACAGTCCTCCGGCATCATTATTCGTTTTCACTCGATTTTTCAACAGCGAGATATTTGCCGGCCCAAAATTACAGCAGAGAGAGCTTTTTCCAAGAGAACCCTCTTTGTTACGTTTTGTGTGCACTTTTTACTCTTGCATGTTGGGTGAGGGTAACAGGGTTCGGTATTTTCTACGGGTTCACCATCTTTTGGTCGAACCCCCCCTACACAGCCTTTTGCGGCATACCTTACCGCCCTGCAGTGTACATATACGTATACACGATCATTCTTTTTTCCTGGGATTCGGTCAGGAGTTTTTTTCGTCTCGGCCTAAGTATGCGATTCGCGGAACTGGAATTCTCGGTCAAATAGCTTCGTTCGAGCGCCGGCTTCGGGGGGCGGCTCCAACGCCCCTCGCTCTGCCGTGTCCGTTCCGCACATCGACGTGAACGTGGACGGATGCCGAGCGAGACGAGAGAGAAGTTGCAGAAATATCGCATGTCGAGGAGCAATTCCGGAGATTTTGGTTGTATCTTAATGTCTGCAGCGCCTGGATGGTTTACAAAATTGGCATCATTTCCAGACGGTAGTTGTTGCCAGGGAATGTTTTGAATTTTGCGGTGGCATACCCTCGAGCGTTTGTTTTGCTTGACGTCTGCAGGGCTTGAGCGTTTGTTTGATTTGCTTGACGTCTGTAGGGCTTGAACGAATGAAACACGTCCTCGGGGGGCCGCTCAAACGCCCCTCGCCCTGCCGTATCCGTTCCGCACCTGGCCGGGATCGGGTACGTGGGCTGAGCGATACAAGCGAGAAGTGCGCACATTTTTGTATTGTGGGCGGTATACGCCCGAGCTATTCTTGGATCGTGGCATATGCAGAGCATGAACGAAAAAAACATATGGGAGAACATTTATTTCCAAGTTGGCATCATTTTCAAATTTTGGCTTCTTATTTCGTCTCCACAACACTTTTTTCATGGTCACACCTCGAAGCGTTTGGCCTATTGTCGTACGACTGCTATGTCGTTGCTTTTCGATATCAGATTTCACGGTCAAATAGGTTAGTTCGAACGTTCGTTGTCTTCGAAGGGGGCAGTTCCCTACCCAACGACACCATTACACCCAGTGTCCGTGCCGATTCTTTGTCCTAGAGATATACAACTTATTATTTTGTGGTGACAGACTGTGACACAGAGTAAACCAAACAATCGCAATTAATCAAGGTATGAAGCAAGTGAAATGCTAGCGTACCGGGTACGAGAACACCACTAAACAGACCAGACCATAGAAAAAACAGAAAATAAACACAACGAACGGAGTGGTCGCTTTTAAAAATCGCAGTACGAGAAACAATGTTTTGTCAGTCTTTTTCGTCGCCGCTCCGAAGAGTCGTTCCGTATAGCTTGGTTCACGATCAACGATTCATCTTTCAGGACCGCATAATAAATATCCCACACGAATTCCATGTATATTTATCCCCACAAAAGAAACGTGGCTGCACTTCTAAAGGTAGGTGTGATTATCAAGGCAGTGGTGTTTCGAACGCTTTGTTGTGCGGTTGCAAGAATTGCGCTGGCTACTGACTTTTGTTGTTGCTGGTCAATCCGTTCTGCACTTCGACGTGAACGCGGACAGATGCTGAGCGAAACAAGCGAGAACCGCGCAAAAAAAAATATTTTGAACGGTACCATCCAGTTATTCTTCGGATCTTGATGTATGGAGAGTTTGATAAAAATAAAGTTGGCAAGTCATCATTTCCAAATTAGCGTAATGTTTGGTCCCAAAACAAATAATATTTACTGTAAAAAAAAATCCCCATGGTACTGCGGTAGGTATCAAAGTACTTCATTTATTTAATGAATTTCGCTAGGGTCACCACTTTTAGGTTCCGGTCCCCATGATGGAATTAAGTAGGTACATACATGCATGGATGTAGACGTGGCAAGCGGACGCATGACTAAAACGAGGAGATAGTAGTGTTTACGATTCCTGCCCCAGAAAAAGCCACACAGCAACATTGCGAGTGGCTGCGTCCCCAGGGCCTCGAGGGTGGTATTATACAAGTTCGGGCAGATCGACATGGTTTGTACTCTCGTGCAAGTAATATTGGCACGTACGAGTAAGACCACACGCAGCGATGCTCTGTTACACACAGCATGCTTTTTGTCTGTGACATATTTTATGGCATGGGGAAGGTGTACCAAAATACAGGGGATACATTTTCGACACAGAAACAAGGGAGGAAAAAATCGTTTCTCCTGTTGTTAAGCTGCGCCACGCGAAGGTCGTCATAAGTAGACAGCATCCGCGGAAGAAACCAGTGAGTGGCATGCATTCGTCCCGGTATCGCATCGTTTTTTTGGTGTTTTTTTCCCCCGAGAAGACTCTTCCAAAAAATAGAAATATAGGCGGCGTGCTTTGTTGTTGCTGGGGTCCCTGACGCCGTTGCTGTAATCGTCTGCCGGTCAAGTGCAAACGATCGTGTTGGTACGTAACTGACAAATAAGTTTGTGTTGCTTCGTACTTGACGTGCTCCTTGCTGCTGATTGCTGATTGATCATTTCTTCTAGTGAGTTTTTTTTTTTTGGCACCTCTACTTTCCAGCTTTTGGACATACAAGCCATGATCACAGGTGTCGTCCTCCCCCCCCCGCCGTTTATTGCCTTTATTGTTTTTTGCGCATAGGGTTCAGCACGCACTGATCGTCGATTTTTCATCGAGTGTTGCTAACTCGCGCTCTCGCGCTTTCCGCAAGTCAATTAGTGCACAAGAAAATGCCCCACGAAAATTTATACGAGCACGAACTCGGGGGGATTCGAATTCACGAAATTGACCTATACCAGGCTCGAGGATAACCTGATACGCCACCGGGGCAGTGAGTGATATAGAGCCGGTCGCCCCGGTGGTCTAGTGGGGTTACACTGTTAATACTAATAATAGCGTTGGTCCTTGAGTTAAATAACCACCGCGTTGTGAGCTTTGTTGACGTTATTTATTTGCAGAAATAAACGAGAAAAAAAGGATCAACTAACTGCTGAAATCGCCTAGCAGCGTGGGTAGGTACAATTCCTTTTTTGAATCGTCGAGGGAAGAAAATGCTGAATTCTTCTCGCGATGAAAAATATGGCATGTACCGTAGTGGGGATGGGGGAGGGGAGTCCGCTGTATGACCCCGGATCTGAGTTATACTACTGGGAGGGCGAGAGTAGTGCGAGAATCACATTAAATGGGATGGGAAAAGAAAAGAAGTGAAATGTATTACTGCTGCTGTAATAATACGATACCCAAGCAAGTTGCACCGATCGAGTCAATCTGGACCGACTGCGGTATATTATGCAATTGGTCCATGTACAACTTCTCTAATCACAGGCCAGTATGAGATGATAGCCATTGAACTTGCCGAACTTCTTAGTGAGTGGTGGTTTTCTCTATCCACGAACCCCGACCGAGCCGATCAATCGAAGGTTGGGTTACACTGTGCGGGGTGGTGTCGAGGCAGGGGGTCAAATACAATGTCCGCGTACCGCGGGGTTGGGGTACACGAATAAAAATTCAGCAGTAGCGCGAGTTGCCCCATTTTTTTCTAGTTGAAAATACCTTGAAGGATTTCTGAACCGGGTTTGGACCCTGTTCTGTGGTGCTGGCGTTGTATATTAACCTCAGCTGGCTAAGGCTTCCACACCTTGCGGTGTGATGTCGACCCGGGAGAAGTCGGTTTTCGTCCCCGGTTTGTTGGAGTTGATGGGGTATGGAAGAATTTCTGGAACGGCGATGGGGCCCTATCCTCATCGGGTGCGTCGAAACGCCCCCCGCCCGTTTGCTGGTCTGTCTCCTCCCCTGGTGTCCCTGGCTCTACGAGCTGCACAGCCACTCAACGAGCTATCCCACGGTAGGGGTTGCAACATCAGAAAGTCCCTGAGCTCCTCACATGAGGAACTCAATATCTCACCCGAAAAATGCCTTCGAAGGCATTCGTTCGCACTACCCCACCAAGCTTCTATGCCTTAGCTCTAAAACAATATGTACTCGTGAAATTGCTTCACTAACCGGTAGCTCCTTACATGAGGAGCTCATTTGGCCAGGGACTTTTTGGCGCAAATAGTGCAACCTCTATCGCGTGATGACTCCAACGATAAGACAATGTGAATAATAGATGATTGTCGCACCATCGTGCGGGGCTGTGACCCGCGGGAGAAATCGGTTCTCGTCCCCGGTTTGTCAGGATTTCTGAAACGGGCACAGGACTCTATATCCGCCCATGGTGGCGTTGCCCTTATGTCCGAGCCCCATCCAATCAGCGGTAAGCGAATATGGTTGGAGTTCCACGTCGTCTGGAGTGGTGTCGACACGGGAGGTCATCGTTATTGTTCCCACGTTTTTGGAGCTGTAGAGATTCGGGGGATTCATGAATCGGAGATGGGATCCTATCTTCCCCGTGTGCGACGGAAATGCCCCCCATTGATGGGCCTCTATCCGCCTAGGACGGCGCTGTGGAGCTCGAACCAATCAGCGATTAGCCGACGGGATTGGAGTTTCTCACCATGCAGGGCGGTGTCGACCCGAGAAAGCTCGGTTTACTTTCCCGGTTGACGGAAGTTTTAGAGATGTGGAACGACCTCTGGACCGGGGATGGGACCCTATATCCTCCCGAGGTGGAACTGGCTCAACATGCGAACCATGGCCAATCAGAAAGTCGGCCAGTGGGGTTGAGATTTCCACACCGTGCTAGGAGGTATCATGTGTGGATGGATTCCGATCCCGGCATGTGACCCTATCGTGCCCGGGTGACGCCTACTTTGTGTATGAATCCTGTCCAATGAGCGACCAGACAAAACTGACATGTTTTTGTTTTCGTCTTATAAAACTCGAGTCTGAAATGAAATACTTAGCCGTCAAAATCGTAAACGCTGTAGTCGCGTACTGTATCTACAAGAATTGAGCGATCTACAAAGCTAGCAACAAGCTGCAGCATTGCAATAGCACCCGAGTAGTTGAATGACGAAGGCAGTCATAGCACCGTGTTTCGCGCCTGGAACAACGTCAGCACGTTTCTCCACGATCAGACAACACACAAACAGTCGATCTGGGAGGCTCGGATCAAGATGATACGATTGTATCATGCATTGTATATTTCAGAAGCTAGCTCAGTGCGCGTCTATCAGTGGCTACGAAGAAAACACGCAGTGGACATGGTCAGTCACCTTGCTGGCCCCGGATGCTTGATTGAGTTGTAACATCATAAAAAACGCACTCGGTACGTTTCGTCGCCAGACTAAAGGGTCAGTCGGCGTGTGGTCGAATTTATCCGATAGAAATATGATGAATGAATCTCGGAATCGGATTCATAACAAAAGCGGTACCACGTCGTAGCTATTAACAGTAGTACATCATTGTTATGATTGTTAGTCTCTATCGAACTCTTGGCACTACCTTACATACTGTACGTGCAGACTATGATTGTGTGTGGTGACTTTTTTTACTCTACCAAGTATTGAATCGAACAATTCGAAGTGCTGCCCTACCCTACCCGCCCTACCCGAAGCATGGGTACCGGTGAATGCCGGCACCCATGCGGAGCCCTTGTACCCTGGTATTATCGTTCGCGCAGTTGAAAGGAGGGACAGCGCGGCGCGTGAACAACGCCGTCTACACCTAGATACCCACAAGAACAAACGTGGCCTTGGCTGCTTTTATTGCGAAATTAAAACTTGACTCGTACCTCGTTAACCTTGTAGGAAACGTGCACGCCCGAAAAAGAAAAAAACACGCGGAAAGTTATAGCCTCTTACCATTTGCTATTTGTGTCCCCTTGTTTTCGCCCCGAAGCGCGCCCTGAAAAAAGGTGGCTCCCCGCTGCACCAGCGTGGCATTAAGTCCTCGGCTTTGGATCTGTTGTACGCCATTGAAGACATGGATGGGGTCCTCCATCTTGGCCACTCCGACATGACGACGTACGACCAGCGCCTTGACGTCGACAGAAAACTCGACTCGCGCATCATCAGCGTGGTAGAGATGTTGTCACCGATCAAACTACTCCTTGCAGAGGTGATGATAACGGAGTGTGTGTGGTTTGTTATACCTGAGTGCGGTAATGCCATGGGCAGTCTGGGGGGATGGGAATCTGATTGTTTTGTAGAGAGTTGTCAAATATGAGTAGTCAATCTCGCCCACGCACGTTTAGTCTCATGACGCTGCTCTTCGCAAGCTGCATATATATAGATATTCTTTTTTTCACACACATTTACTTTCCAGCTTCTGGACAGGCCGTGGTCACAGGTGTCGTCCCTTCTTCCCCCCCGGTTCTTGCCTTCAATTTTTATCGCGCATAGGGTTCAGCAATCCCACTGCTCGTCGATTTTTCATCGAGTGTTGCTAACTCACGCTCTCGCGCTTTCCGCAAGTCAATTTGTGCACAAGAAAAAGTCCCCACGAATTTATACGAGTGTGCACTCGGGGGGACTCGAACTCACGAAACTGACCTATACCAGGCTCGAGGATAACCTGATACGCCCCCGGGGCATATGGAACGCTTCGGTGGGGTTGTTCAGGCGGTGAGGTCCGACAGACGCATTACCATGGTTGATAATTCATAGCTGCCACACCCACACAACACCGCTTCGAGCTGAACACGAAACAATGACCTCCCGCACCGCGTCATGCCTATGATACGATGTCCGTTTCCTTCGTGATCGTTCTGTTTGTAAACCTCAGGTTGCCCAGCTCGCTGCCGCCATGGATGCCATGCGCGTTAGCCATGAGAAGGACGTTTGCCCCCGCGTCTTTTTCTTGGCACCGCCTACCGCTACTAAGGGCACATGGTTGGATAAAGCGAGGAGGATAAGCGTGTTGAACAAACGCATGGACCTACACTTTATGTGCCGCATGTTCCTGGCAGACCTAACCACGGCTTTGTCCCGGGGTTCGAACGTGAACACAGCCCCCGACCCGGTGACCTGCAGCGAGTTTTCCCTCCCGATCGAAGTGACCCTGCCGCGGGTGAGCGTTGCAGTTGTCCGAGGTTTCCGGTCGTTTATGAATGTGATTTTTTGTCGAATTTTTTTCATGTTGAGTAAGCCCTGAGCAGAAAGCAATTCGTGTCGAACTTTAGGTGTTCTGGTCATTTACGGGTGTGTTTTTTTTGCGTACTTGTTTCATCTTATGTAAGCCCTGAGCAGAGAGCAAAATATTCTTGCCAGACTTGATTTACCCACGCGACGTGTGCGCCGCGGTGTTCTTCGTGGATGAATTACGCACTGGACTAATCCGTTTGCACCCTTGCGTTCAGCACCGCTTACCAACCACGGTTGCGCCTTCCTCGTTTGCCATGGAGCAGAAGTACGTCACCAAATTGAAGCTTGTGATCAGGCTGTCCCTTTGCGTCATCCGCATCATCGCCAACGCGGCCGCCATTGGCAGCGTAGTCGGGGGCTTCCTTTCTGGCCTCAACTTATCGGAGCACGAGGAGCTGTTGGGTGTAATGCGAGCGCACCTTGAAGACTTGGACCAAAATACAGAGTGAGAGCGACCGAATCGACCCGGCCTTAACTAGCCCGCCTCCGCTTTCGCCGTCCCTTCGCCATTGTTGCTTTGCGTAGAGATGGCGTGAGCAGGAGAACTTGCTCGGCGTCCTGAAAGACAACCTTAGAGCGATGATTTAGAAAGACGACAGACAAGCAAACGGCACGACTTACGTATCACCGCCGCAATATTTGTTCCACGTTTGTCAGCGTTTGCGTGCACCGAAGCCCCTACTGGTCAATTAACGTGACTTTCACCGCTGTACGTCCGCCGTGTTCTTGCGTCAGGACCGACTTGCCTGTGGAGGAGAACGACAACGCCCACGGATCGGCTGTCCTCCCCGAATTGGCGTGAGTGCTATCATACGGGTTGTGTTTCGTTTCCTCGACCTTAACCCCCGACGTCCGAGCTGCTTGCGTTTTTTTCATTGCCGTCCGAAGTATGAGATGACGAACAAAGGTTTCCTTGCCCTACAGGAGGTTTGGAGGCTGCTCTCGCACGAATTGCGCACACGATCTGTGTCGCATTTTAGGAGCATTACGAGGTTCTGCCTGCTTTCAGGGGGGAGAAGGGCAGGACAGGGCACGTTTACCTCTAAAAACAACTCAATCTAACGAACGCTTCCAACAGTGATGTGGCTGTAGTAACTTGCACGGCGTGTGGGCGCTTGGGTCTGACGCCCGGTCGTAATAGTTTTGAGTTGATCAAAAACCGCCTTGCGCTACAGCACGATCCGATGATGGGTGTACCCCCGCCCCGCCCTCGCTTTTCAGGTCGCCTCATTCCAGTGCCTACAAGAGCATGCAATTATATCTGGACACCCACCATGCGACGACTTGGCAGGAACCGGTTCATGCCAACCTCCAGATCGCGCTCAACAAGAACAAGGACTGCGCCTTCGTTTGCAAGGGCAATCCGCGACACAAAGAAGAGTGGGAGAAATCAAGCTAGGCCCATCCGTAGCAGATTTTGTGAACCGTTTCTCACGCGAGGCAGCTTTCCGTGTCCTGAAGCCCTCTCACTTATAGATATCCTATAGGAGACTTTATCTTCAGGAGACAGACACCATTTTATTTGCAAGAGGTTTGCCAAGCGTGAAAATCTCTTAGACCATGCGGGGGGATGGGAGATGCTGCCACCACTGAGGCAGCAACATGCGCGTTTGCTG
Organism: Undaria pinnatifida; assembly: GCA_012845835.1. NCBI lineage: Eukaryota > Phaeophyceae > Laminariales > Alariaceae > Undaria > Undaria pinnatifida. The sequence goes on from JABAKD010000002.1 coordinate 28,131,308, forward strand.
ATTTTTCCAAGTCACCACTCTAATGTATTTATAGTAGTACTGTCCGTCGTTCACACCAAACAATTTATTTTTAGCTGCCGACAGGAAGGGGTCGATAGCTGGAACATGGTGAATTCGATGGTAAAGGGGGGAGGGAGACGACGTTGCCACGTGTTGAAGTTGGAATGTCTCCTTTACTACGCGATACGGGAATGCGTTTTTCGCGGCAGTAGCCAAGCCGTACAAGAGCATTTTGACAAAGTCCAGCGGTAACGCTAAATGCAATCGGTAGCAACGCCAGTTGAGACACCACACTGAGGCGTGTAGGCGGGAGCAGTTGGTTCATCTGAAGCAGGAATCTTTTTTTGGGGGGGGGAAGGATACATTTACACGTTGTGTGGAAAATGGGAGAACTCATCACGTGCCATACCTGTACCGGTACTACTTCGTAATGCATCATTTTATAAGAAAATTTTAACTGCTGTGTTCGTGTCATAGGTATGCAGGCTCCATATCTGGATAGGTCTCCCATCGGCCCCGCGAGGCACAAATATATTGGCTTGGATTATTCCGCAAAAGACATTCCTCCTGCGAGTAGTCTGAGCTGCAACTGTTTTTCACTCATTTTTAGTATCGGTATTTTATACACCGAATTAAGGATAGTGTGATCCGAGGCGGTGTGTTTACGTTGCGTTTTTCTTGCGGGCGAACATGTGGATACCATGTCCCCGAACCAACACGCCTAGGGAAAATGTCGAAACCCCTTCAACCTTCCAGACATCGTTTCTGGAAGGATCGCTTGGGGAACACGGGAGATTGTCATGTCTAGAACACGCCACGGAGCCTTCCCCTCCACGTTCCGCTGACGGATCCTCCGCGGCGGATACACCGCCTAGCGTATTCTCCGCAGCGGGACTTTGGAAGGTCCCGCTGGATTGTTCCTTTTATCCGAGAGCTGAGGGAGCACCGACAACTGCTCGCCCACCGCTCTCACAACAACACAACAACAACTACTACTCCTTCTCCTTGCACTTCTGGGAGTGAGTCCATCTCAACCTGTCCTGTCTCTCCCTCTGTCAACGGCCTGCTGTATCAGCCCGTGTTGTCTCACACTCCGCCGTCGTAGTTCAACAGTGAGAACACTCTGCTCACGCAGAGAGAAGTGGGATCACGACCCACCGACGGTTTTGACTACGAATCTTACTGGCGTCTGACGGCAGTTGAAAAATCAACTTGTTCGTGTTGATTCCTAGTCTTTCGAGATGTCAACTGGAGAGTACGCTGACCCCGCAGCGGGATAAAAAAACCCGCTACGATCGGAGGGCGTCCTGGAGCACAAAGGGGGTGCATCGGAAACCCCTGCACCGACTTCTTCCGAACCCATCGTCGCCATCCGCGAGCGCCTAGCTCGCATCGTCAACCACCAACTCGAGCGCATGGAGAACGGCGAGATCGACCAGCTCTCCGACCAGCACAACTCCATGCTTCAACAACTGGCAAGTATGAGTGTCTCAGGTAGTTCGTCTGCCGCTTCGTCCGAGACTGACCCCTCGAACCCTCTCCCTGTCCAACCAGTTCCCACGTACGCAGGAGTGCTGTCCGCACCGAAAGCTGTCACTTTCACGCCCAATGACGTACGTAGCTTACCGCGCTTAACTGGTAGCGCCGATGTTGATGTCGCAGAGGTCTTGTCTCAGTTTCGCCTCGTTGTTGGTTTCCGAGCGAAAGCCGTAGCTCCGCACGACGAGAAATTCGCGGATAATCTTGCCTTTGAGCATCTGTCACTTATCTGCGATGGTCACTGCGTGGCACGGCTCGATGCTGGCATGCAAACGCCATCATTTTTTCTTTGTTCTTTTCGTCTCGCAGAGTGCAGATTTCTGGCTTTGTAGAAGACTATCCAGTACCCGAAATCACTGTAGATACTGCTACTGATGTGTCTGTAGTGTCTCATGCATGGTTAAAGTCACACCCAACCCTGCATTCTGTTATTATCCAACCTGTCCCGCCAACCGCCGTTGCCTTGCAAGCAGCGAATGGTTCGCCGTTGAATGTCTTAGGGTTTGTTGTTTTTTCACTCACCCTTAGTACGATTACGCACGTTGTCGAAGCATTAGTTGTACCGTCTCTTGGTCCCGATTCATTACTCCTTGATAACAGTGTCATGTCTATTTTTGGAGCTATTCTTGATTGGGAAAACCAAGTAATGTCTTTTCCTTCTACTGGTGATTATATACCAGCAGTTCATCGTACTAGCTACCCCGCCTCCCGCCCCGCTGATCCCTCCACTGTCTCTAGCGACTCTAACCTGTCCGTCGCTGCTGTCCACCATGATGCAGAAGGAGTCGATGTCAGGTTGCGTGAACGTGTTGATCTTAAACCGAGACACGAGGCCCTTGTCGTAGCTTTTACTGATTGTCTTCCCGCGCACGATTCTACTGTTGTCGTAGAACCCCTAATCATGTCTGAGCTTGAGTTTTTGGAGTCCAGTAGCTCGTCAGTGTTCGAGAAAATTATTGTCGCTCGCACTCTTGCTACTTGGCATGCTGCTGATGGTTCAGTAGCCGTGCAAATTGCAAACCCGTCTTCTGATGGGGTTGCGCTACCTATTGATTTATGTCTTGGTCAGTTATTCACTGTGTCCGTAGTGACGCCTGATCAATTGCACGTTAATGCCGTTGCGAAAACTCCTACATCAGTTGATGAAATCGCTCAAGCCAAATCTGAGATCGAAGGTCCCCTGTCCAAAGCTTTTACTAACACTAAGCTCACGTCTGACCAGAAAGTCTCTGTCCTAGATTTGTGCGCTCGATACCGTCCTGTCTTTGCCTTGTCAATGTCAGAGCTAGGTCGTTGCACCAATGCAGAAGCAACATTTCCTTTGCCTCCTGACACCCGACCTATCGATCGTCCCCCGTACCGCGCCAACCCTCGAGCTAAAGCTGTCATTGATAAGTGTGTTCACGATATGCTTGAATGGGGCATCATCGAAGAACGTCCCAGCCCGTGGGGTAGCCCGTGTACGCTTGTCGCAAAGAAGAACGGTAGCCCTCGTTTCTGTGTTGATTATCGTCATACCCTCAACCGTAACATTGTCCGCAAGAGCTGGCCCCTCCCGAACTTAGATTCCTGTCTGGATGCAGTCGGAGGCGTCAAATTCATCTCTACAGCCGATGTCCTCAGTGCGTTCTGGCAGCTACCCGTCGCAGAAGAGCACATCGACCGGACAGCATTCGTCACTCCGACCGGCAAGTTTTGTTTTAAACGTATGCCTTTTGGAGTTTGTAATGCCCCATGGTTGTTTCAACACATGATGTCTGTCACTTTCGGCCACCTTGGTCCTGAGTCGGGTATTCTTACGTACATGGACGATATTATTTGTCTTAATTCTACGTTTGAAGCTCACCTGAAATCCCTCGAGCAAATGTTCTCAGCGTTACAGGCAGCTGGCTTAACTTTGAAACCGACTAAACTTCAATTCGGTCAGAAAGAAATCGAGTATCTTGGCCATGTCATTTCGGAAAAAGGTATTTCAATCTGTGCCGACCGTGTCAAAGCCATTTTAGCACTGCCTGAGCCTGAGTGTATCAAAGATAATCGCGGATTCTTAGGTACACTCAACTATGTCCGCCGTTTTATAGACGGTTATGCTGAAATAACAGCACCGCTAGTTGAACTCACTCGTAAGGATTATGTCAAAAAGACCGCTTTCAAGAAGGCTTTTGGGCCCGCGCAACGTGAAGCATTCGCTCGCGCAAAGCGTGCCCTTAGTTCCGCACCGGTCCTTAAATACCCAGATTTTACTCGGGAATTTATTGTCCATACCGATGCCTCAGAAGCAGGAGTAGGAGCATTTCTCGCTCAACGCTCACGCGAAAGCAGCTCCGATTCCGATCTTGATATCATCGCGTATTATAGTCACCGCTTTTCAAAAAGCCAGCGTCATTATAGTGCCACCATGAAAGAGTGTTGTGCTGTGGTCTGGGCTGTCACCCACTGGCGTCCGTACCTATGGGGCAAGCATTTCACATGCTGTACCGACCACCAAGCACTAACGTACCTGTATAAAATGCAGGACACCTCTAACATGCTCACCCGATGGGCGATCGCACTTCAGAATTACGATTTCACTGTCAAACATGTCCCAGGCAAATTAAATGTCGTGCCTGATATGTTGTCTCGTGCTTTTAGCGAAGTCAATGGGGAACCCATCCCATCCGAGCCCAGATTAGCCGCCATTTGTCGCAATGTACCGATTGAGGGACCGTACTATCCACCTGGGCCCCGCGAGTACGAACTTTCCGCTTCTAATTTGCACGACGTAGCACCTGTAGAAAGCGACCGTGAATTATTCATGAGCGCTGTGTCTGTCTTCCCTACTGTAGACCCCGCGAAACTCGTCGATCTACAGAAAGAGGAATTTTGTCAGTATTTTGAGTACCTCCGAGCACCAACATCGGCCCCACTCCCTAGTGGAGAATCTAAATACACGATGAGCTACTTCTTTTTAAATGAAGGATTGCTATTTCGGTCGTACCTTCCTGGTCACTTACGGAAGCGTAGCACTTTCCGCGATCAATTGGTAGTGCCTACAGCTCTCCGAAAAATTGTCATTAATTCGTGTCATGATCTACCAGCGTCTGGAGGTCATTTAGCTTTTAAAGCAACATTCGATACCATTCGTGATAGATTTTGGTGGCCGACCATGTCCACGGATGTCCGTACTCATATTGAAGTGTGTCTGTCTTGCCAACACCGCAAGTCATCCCACCGCCCGCCCAAGTTGCCTGTGGGACACCGCCCTGTCACGCGCGCGTTCCAATGCGTCGCTGTTGATCTTGTCGAGTATAAAAGCTTGTCACAAGGAAATCGCTTCATCCTTTCTGTCATCGACCATCTTACTCGATTTGTCATTTTGATAGCCATCAAAAATAAGGCGGCTTGCACGATCGTTCGTCATCTAATCGAACGCGTGTTCTCGGTGTTTGGCCCTCCAGAAACACTTCATTCCGACCAAGGAAAAGAATTTGATAACGAATTGGTCAAGGAATTACAATCAGTTTTTGGATATAAGAAAACGCGTACAGCCGCTTTTCGCCCTCAGGGCAACTCTGTCTTAGAGCGTGTACACAGCACTGTCCACAATATGTTGGCTATGTACAGCAACTTGTCCTGCGATAATTGGGCAGAGCTGTTGCCTTTTGTCCAGTTAGCTCACAATACAGCTTACTCTACCACGCTCCAGGAAACTCCTCATTTCCTGATGTTTGGACGTGCAGCTGTACTACCTGTCGATCTCATTCTTGGAGTACCGTCCACCTCCGCACCGCAATCACAGCTCGACTATTCTAAACAGACTGTCGAAAACTTGCAATTTGCATACGAGCTAGCCCGCCGTAATCTTAAAGAGCGAGCGGATAAGCAAGCGGTCGCAAATGAGACCCTGTCGTTTCCCAGTTTCAAACCTGGAGAACAGGTATTAATCCACCGCCCATACACTGAAGCTGATGGTCCCAATCCAAAATTGATCAGCCCATGGCGTGGACCATATACCGTACGAGTGCAAACGTCACCCGTAATTTATCGCGTCACTAAAGATGGCAACCCCGCCGAGATTACTGTTCACCTTGGCCGGATGAAAAAATACTATGTCCCTAAGTCGTCCCCTGCCCCTGACCTTGATGCGCTCGACGATTTATTTTAAGGGACCACTCTTCCCGTGCCCGATCTCGAAGGCTCATTGTCGAAAGTTATGATCGGTGCGTTCACGGTTGAGAGTATTGATGGACATAAAAGGGGAGTAGGAGCAGCATCTCTCACCAACTTCCAATATCATCTCAAGTTGGAAGGTTATCCTACCCAGATGGGTATCTGGCGTCATGTCAACGCCATTCCTCAATGCAGAGATATGATTGCTTCCTACCGTGCTGCAGTATTGTCGACGGACTCTTCAGCATTTAACCCTCCTACGCGGAAGTCTCATTCTGTCCCCGCGGATGTCCCATAGCACTTTTAATGGGCTTTTCTTGTATCGTCTTGTCTTGTTTTAGCGCTTTATTTTGTCACATCAGACTGAGCAACTACTGATGTCAGCCCTGTGCTATTTGTTCCATCATATGTGTCAAGCTCCTGCGGGAGTTGTTTTCTTTTAAGGTGTAGTCACCTCATGGCTTGTCTGTTGTCCAGTGCGAGTACCGCGCACTCTAAAGTATTGTCCTCGCCCTCCGTGGTGAACTGTATTCTTAGCACCTTATGTCCTTTTGTTGACTTTCCTGTATTTTGGCTTCCAGCTCAGCGGCATGTTTTGATCCCGCCATTGAGACTGTCCACTGTACTAGTTTGACTAGTACCATTAGGCCTGCAATGGTAAATACCAAATCACCTCAATTGCAGGGGGGGTGACCGTCAGGTCTAGCATAGCCAAAAGGAGCATGTGTCTAGTGTGTGTGCCAACTTGTCAATGTCTTCGGCGTCCTGTCACACGAGTATTCTCGTGACTTCGTTATGTCGCCATTCGCAGTGCCCTGCGTAGTTTGTTGGTTTCGTTTGTTTTCTTTTGATTTTCAGCAGTTTGGTTTCTTGCGCATTGCCTTCTGTATGCACTGTAAGTATCGTACAACCTGAGGTTAGCACTTATTGGCGCGATGTATAGTCGTAAGAGACCCGATTCCCATCGCTTTATGGGGGGTCGTTCCCATGTCTTCTGTTGTCGTTGGGCACTTGTCTCTTCAGTACTGAAAAGTACTCGGCACCGTAGCACACCAGTGGTTGGATTGATAATAAATATCCAGCGTTCGCGCACACCATTTGTCTTTGAAAAATGCCTCATTCTGTTACGATCTGTATTTGATACAGACACAGATGAACTGCGGCATACATTATGTGTCTGTCTGTCGAACGTTTGTATGTCTCCCACTGCACACTCCGATATCGTTGCACATGTGCGGCATAATGCCCGTAAGCACGATTACTGTCAGTCAACTTGTCGCCTTTTATCCATTTTTTTCTAGTATTTTTTATATGGATGCGACCCTGAAATGTATACTGTTGGCGGTTGTCTCGTGTCAACTTCGGTCACCGCCCAGGCTGTTATGTGTACCACAATTGACTTCTGATTCGGTCTCGAACACCCATCAGATGCCAACTGATGTGTACCACAATTGACTTCTGATTCGGTCTCGAACACCCATCAGATGCCAAGTGTAGTGTGATCAGCCAAATGTCCTTGTCGCAGTATAACATGTTTGGTGTATAATTTATTGTCTCCGTCAGGTAAGTCGTTTTGCTTTCCAGCATATACGACTCATGTCACGCCTGTTGAGCCTTCAGCCATGTTGTCCACACGATGAGTATACACACTCGTTTCGTGTAGCGTGCGTCTAATTAGCATATTTTTGCTAATAAACCCGGGATATTTATTTAT